>JARPMR010000018.1:20205000-21405000 GCA_029955525.1 Oeneis ivallda | reverse complement strand
ACAGTGGAAGAACAAAACGTTAATGACAGCTAAACGTAATTTTGTATTTGCTTAATTATGGTAAAAACAATTATAAAAATTATAGTTTAACGTAATTGATAATATCATCAGTAATATGTTTTCTCTTTGAATCATCATTAACAATGCCGCGAGCAAGACGATCAAATGTTTCCTGCTACAAAGCTACGGATTGACGTGATTTATTGGATAGGTATAGTTGAGAACCTGGAGGGTGACAAAGATTTCCCGCGGGATTTTATGAACTAAATCCACGCAGACGAAGTCGCGGGCATCAGCTAGTTTTTATATAATGATGAATTTAAATCTATCTTCTTGAGTAGATTTTAAGTATGTTAAATGCACGGTATCTTTGTCAGTGTAGGTACGCTAAGAACGTACCTACTATGCGCTGTGCTTGTACGCATTTCTCAAATCAAATCAAATCAATTTTATTTGCTCAAAACATTTCGCGTTTCTGCGAGAAAAAAGTTGTTTACCGTTTAAGTGCCGATTTCACCGATGTCGAGTGACGTTTAACCGAGGATTAAATTGGGCGTTCTGATAGTTTTTGTATTGAAAATCTGCCAAAATATCCGTTCGGATAAGACTTATATTGCGTTGGTGAAATCGGCCCTAAGATAGCTAAAGAAATAATTGATTATACACATAATGGAATTAGAAACACTTTACAATACGTTTTCCACGTGTCTTTCAGTTGTCGCGGAAGAGTGATAGTTCGTCTTGAATTTACGATGCATTAGGTACCTTGCTTGGGATGTACACTTTATTTATTCATTGACCACTGGCAAGTTAGCTATTGACTGCAATCTCTCCTGGTGGTAAGTGATGCTGCAGTCTAATGGCTCAGTAATGGAGACTCGTAAGTCGTACCGGAACGCTAAATAGCTTGGCGGAACATCATTAGCAGCAACCCATCAACGGTTCAATACTGAGGGGTTATAGGCCATAGTCCACCACGCTGGCCCAATGCGAATTGGCACACTTCACACACCTTTGAGAACATTATGGAGAATATGCAGGTTTTCTCACAATGTTTTCCTTCACCGTTGAAGCATGTGATATTTAATTGCTTGATCGCACATAACTCCGAAAAGTCAGAGGTCCGTGCCTGGGTTCGAACCTGCGACCCCCCGATTGAGAGACCACAGACCTAACCACTAGGCTATCACTGCTTGGCCATAGATACGTACTCGTAGTTAAAAGTTATTATTTGTCAACGACACTTTATTAATTTCTTTATTATCTATGACGACACGTAGTCGTATTTCCTAGTTCCATGTCAACGACCCCCAGATTTGTTTTTCTTGTAATCGAGTATTGAGTACAGGAGGTAATTTACTTGCGAAATTGATTTATTGTTTACATTTTTTAAGCAATTCATCATGTTCAAATTACGGGGTTGAGCGGCCTCATCAACACTGATATTTTGCACAATTTCTTTGTTGATGTCCCCATCTCTCTTGCTAGCCCTCATTCTTGAGGGTCATTACCCTTCACCTAAGGTAGGGGAATTCTTTCGCATACAACTCAACTAAGAATGCAGGCCGATTAGGTAAAAGCTGCATCAATCGTTGCTACAGTTGGCTGAATTTATCGCGTTCTTTCTGCAACAATGCATTTTAGCCAACAGCGAGTGAGTATCGACCAATCAGAGGCAATTGCAATAGTCACACTGCAGTAATTATTTTCCATGGAACTAGGAATAGGGTATTTAAATATACTTATAGAAAATCTTAAATTGTGAAGCTAACAAAACGTATATTTCGGCATAATTTTCAGTATTTTTCATAAAAATCGAGAAATAAATTCAAAAAAATAAATTGCCGCGGAAACGTTCCATTTGTTTACATGACGTCACAGTTCAATGACAATTCCAAAGCCCAAAGGTGGCGTGAACTGTGACGTCATTCGAGATTCAAGAACGTTTTCGATCTCGTGAACATGGCCAGAATTATAGCAATTTTAATTAATGTTTTCTAATTAAATAAAGCTTTTTTTAGTTTTGTCGTATGGAATAATGTTTTTAGATAATAATCTTTTAGGATGACACCAGATGAAACGATATTTTTAATATAGTCAAATACCCTATTACGACTATGTTATTTTGAGAGAATCGAACAGATGGATTTTGATTAGGTTCAAGAATGATAGCTTCAGAGGGCTATAGTCATGGGACCCCGACGAAAGTCGAAACATGGAACTAGGAGTTAGGACTACGTCTAATAGTTCCATGAGTCGAAACAATTAAAAAAAGATTGAATATCTTGAGGCGAGTCTAAAATGTTTGACTGTGGAATTTTATTATAGAAAACGTCACGCCCATGCATTCCCATTTCCCACACACTACTTTAGAACTTTTTAGGGTTCCGTAGTAAACAAGGAACCCTTATAGTTTCGCCATGTCCGTCCGTTTGTCTGTCTGTCTGTCTGTCTGTCCGCGATTTAGCTCAGAGACTATTGGTACTAGAAATCTGTAATTTGGCAAGGGTATAAATATCAATTACGCCGACAAAGTGGTGAAATAAAATTGTGAAAAATAATTTTTTTAGGGTACCTCCCCTACATGTAAAGTGGGGATGAATTTTTTTTTCTCGTCTATCCCATAGTGTGGGATGTCGTTGAATAGGTCTTTCAAAAATATTGTGGGTGTGGGAACACCATTTTTCAATTCAGGGATCCGTTTGTGAAATATGATATTTTAAAGTGCTAAATTTTATTAGAGTCAAGTGTCCCCCCCCCCCTCTGCCAGCTAAATGGTTGTATAAAGAATACAAGAAAAAATTCACAGCAGTAGTATATATAATGAATTTTAAAGTAAAACTATCACGGCTAAGTAGGGTTCATTAGTTAAAGAGTTATATCTGTTTTTTCTAAGTTAGGTATTACACGTAGTGTAAGTTGGATATTTTGTGATATATTATAGTATTTAAACCATGGAACTCAAAATGTATTCAATATTCATAAATAAAATAAAATCACTATCCTAGGTCAGCAATAATAATTGAGATGATATTAATTTTTAGTGTAGGGTTCCGTAGTTGAAAGCAACTACGGAACCCTACACTGCGCGTGGCCCGACACGCACTTGGCCGGTTTTTTGAGGTTGTGTTTATAGTTCCTCAAAGACACAACATCAAAAAAGTTTTAAATGACAAATCCACAATATAGAGGCTCGTGATTCCTCAATCACGAGCCTCTATATTTTGGACTAGCTGGTGCCCGCGACTTCGTCCGCGTGGATTTAGTTTTAAAATCCCGCAGGAACTGTTTTACTTTCCGGGATGAAAAGTCCTATGCCACTCTCCCGTTTTTATTATTATTATTAATTTACTTTTTTTCGCCTTTTAATTTTAAACCTTCCTTTTACATCTAAAAATATTTCAAAAACAAAATTAGGCAAATCGGTTCAGCCGTTCTCAAGTTTTTGTGAGACTAACAAACGCCAATTCATTTTTAGGGTTCCGTAGTCCGTACCCAAAGGGTGCCAACGGGACCCTATTACTAAGCCTCCGCTGTCCGTCTGTCCTTCGTTTATTACACACGTTCCGTCATAGCTTTGGTGGCGTAGCGGCTAAACGTAGGAATGAAACTATCCGTTCTGAGGTTCGAATCCTGAATTCAGATTATTATTTTTTATTTTATTTATTTTTATTACTAATTTATTATTAAAAGGAATTTAGTTCCAACTGAGTGTTCCACGACACTCACGCATTTTTTCTTGATTGTCACAAGGGTAATATTTCTACACCTTTAACCGCGTCTTGTCATTATCAACGTGCAGAAATAACAAAATATGTTGCGGGTACATCTTCAATTTGGTTGAAAAGTGCCTTGCTGTCTTTTAAATTCTGTTTTGGTGCATTGTAAAGACTGCACTTTACATACACTCGCTCCCAAAAGGCGACACTTTTAGACCTTGTTGCTTCAGCCTTCAAAGGTCTTTAAGGCCTATAAGTATCATCATTAGCAACCCATCAACGGCTCACTACTGAGCGCAGGTCTCCCCTCAGAGAAGGGTTATAGGCCATAGTCCACCACGCTGGCCCAATGCGAATTGGCGGACTTCACACACCTTCAAGAATATTATGAAGAACTCTCAGGTGTGCAGGTTTCCTCACGATGTTTTCCTTCACCGTTGAGTAAGTGATATTTAATTGCTTAAACGCACTTGACTCCGAAAAGTCCGAGGTGCGTACCCGGGATCGAACCTGCGATCCCCCGAATAGGAGACCACAGTCCTAACCACTAGGCTATCACTGCTTCGGGTATCACTGCTACCTATAAGTATACTCTTACTCTTATGGCATAAATCAACTGTGAACGAATGAATGTTATAATGAGTGTAGGAAAATAGGCTTGTTATCTTGCTATTGAATTACCTACGCCCGTAAACTCAATGACAATTTATTCATCTTCCCAGTTTCAAAGTTTCGTAATATTACGAATTACGGACTTTTTTGGCTTTATTGCTCACATACAGCAGTGAGTACCTACTTATAGAATAGCAAACGTTCACCTCTTAAGTACCTATTAATACAAAAAAATAATAATATTATTATTTACTCGAACACGTGTATTTCGTTTGCGGTGGGAGGCACAGCCATCTTTTTTTTCTGCTTCTTTACCAACCGATTAACGTCCACCGCTGCAGGCCTAGCATGGACGTCGAAGTGATATCTCGCGAAGAGAGAGAGAGATATTGTCGATGTAGACTGATTTCTCGTTTACTCTTTTAGACTTCAAAATTCGAGAAAATGACGTCGCCACTCGCCATGTTAGAGTTCGTAGAGGTAAATAGAGAAAATAATTTCATCCCTAATAATATTGTAAAATGATTATTTTAAAAAGAGCAACTGCTGAGTTTCTTGCCGGCTCTTCTCAGCAGAATCCGCTTTCCGAACCGGTGGTAGAGTCATGACTTGTCATAAGAGCCACAGGTTGGCCTACGTGAAATAAATAATTTTGAATTTGAATTTGAATCTACTTTTGACGTAACGAGACGAATAATGGTGTGCAACCATGTTAGTTTCGATAGAGATAATACGAGAAAAGGGGTAGACAAAATTTTCTCGCGCGTGCATGCTAGGCGTGCTGCGGACAAAGGTCTCTTGCACGACTTCCACATGCCTCGTATTTCCGCGCGACTCAAAAGCAAAAGCTATTATAGAGAGGAAGGAGGAACGATGAACATCCACAGGGTGATGTTGATGATATTTTCAACGAATCCCACCTACATCTTAATTATTTTCGAGACAAACTAAAAAGTTTAACCATCACGCCTCTGCAAAATTAAATTTTATGAAAATATTTTTCCAAGTTTATCTAATTTCTTGTGTATACCTACTTTGAAAGTAGGCACTTAATTGTTTCTAAAATTCCTTAAAATTTTCTTTAAAGATTATGAACTAAAGTATTAAGTGTCATTTTTTACGTTACATTACGTTTAGAGTCTCTTTTAGGTTATAGGTACTTATCCAAGTTTCAGTTCTGAAATGTTTTTGTGAAAAATTAATTAACGACTTTCGAAATCTTCGGAATTGTTAGTTGTTGTTCTAGGTATAGTTCATTCCTATCACATTCCTTCTTTCTATCCTCTCGGAAAATTAAAAAAAAATACGTGTGGCACTCGGGGACTGCCGCGGTAAAGCTATTGCATAGCATTTTTTATCAACTTATGCAATTATAATATTTATGCAATTTTTTTTTGCATAATAAAAATTATGCAAAAAAAATAATTAAAAAACAAATAAACAAGAAAAGCGCACTGTCACTACTTCGCGAGTGAGATTCGAACCTGCGACATCATACACCATACGGTAAAGAAAGCGGCCCGGCCGCTCGCCCACTGCGCCGAACAGAGCTACTTGTGAACCTCTAAAATGTTGAACGTTTACTGAACGACGGTGTTAGGTTTATTTTCGTTACGGAATTTCTTGATTCGGTCGCCGCGCTCAAAGCCCGCGATAAAAGCTATGCAATAGCTTAATACGTTTCCCCGCGTTTTAAAAATGCATGTAAGTACCTAAACAATCCCTCATCATTACCACACGATTTGAGTTATTATGCACTAGCTGATGCCCGCGACTTCGTCCGCGTGGATTTAGTTTTTTAAAATCCCTCGGGAACACTTTGATTTTCCGGGATAA
The DNA here is from genome assembly GCA_029955525.1 of Oeneis ivallda. Classification (NCBI taxonomy): domain Eukaryota; kingdom Metazoa; phylum Arthropoda; class Insecta; order Lepidoptera; family Nymphalidae; genus Oeneis; species Oeneis ivallda. Next base: position 21,398,833 of record JARPMR010000018.1, on the reverse strand, counting down.
AAGTAGTCTATGTCACTCTCCAGGTCCTCAATTATACCCATGCAAAAAATCACGTAGATCCGTGGCTCTGTTGCGGCGTGATTGAAGGACAAACCAACAAACAAACACACTTTCGCATTTATAATATTAGTAAGTATGATTAGAATATTAAATTACATAGGAAAACACTGTAATATTACGTCCATACGATGTATATCCATACCTACTATGTAGTGTGTAGGTATAATGATCGTTTGGCAAAATCTGACGCCTTTGGAGTAGTTTGACTTTGACAAAATAGTATCCACGATGGCTATATACGATAAATTACACTTGCCAGCTTAAGATGAGCCGTTCATTCAAAGTATCCTGTAGATTCCGGGGTTCAAGTTATTTGGACCTATACTGAAGATTGTGATGTCTATAATTTCTGAACTACGAAATTGACGACCTTGAAATAATTACAGGACAATCTCTAAAGAACCTGCTTTCTAACAAAAAAAGAATGGATTAAATCGGAATACGCCTTAATGAATTACAGCGAAATACTCATTTTGACTTTCATCCCCTCTCCCAAGGGAACCGTGCTGAATTTCGGGATAAAAAGTATCCTATATTATACCTCGTAGTATTAACTTAAATCGTGCCAAGTTTCATTTAAATCCGTTCAGTAGTTTCGGCGTGATGCGCGGCCAAGATACAGACAGACAGACAGACAGACAGACAAAAAATTAAAAAAAAATTGTTTTGGCTTCAGTATCGATTATAGAGTGCCCTCAAACAAAAATTTTCAAAATATCTTCAATGTACAGAATTGGACCTGTTACAGTTTTATTATATTATAGATAAACAAGCGCGTTTTGTTTGTCCATCCGTTATTTAAGGTGTCTACGAACGTTATTTGGCTCGCAATCTGTAGAGTCAAACGGCATGTCACTAAGAAAGTTGGTCCTGGTCCTAGTTGATCCGGGTTGATATGTTGGCGGTGGGGTCGTAGATCAACTCTACATATTGACGAAGAGCGAGGTCATACTGATTGGGCTAATTTCGATCAGTTATGCTTTTGTTATTGAGAGAAGACGGAAATACATTTGTGGGTGGAAAAGAAATCAAAATAGGCCGTTCCTGGGGAGTAATTAATGAGGGTGAATATTATCTTTTTACGGTTAAAGAACTTTATTTCTCATTACGAATCACAACAAATTCAATTACATGAGAAACTTATTAACAATCGGTAGGTATCTTATTTTTAAAGTACTGCGATTTTTTATATAAAAACAAAGTGGGTAGAAATGAACTACACCGAGTGGTTGATTGCGCGGATGGCGCGGACGTAACATAGATTATAAGCGACTAGATACGGCTTGGCACTTCAGGGTAAGTAAGTATGGTACTCATTTATGTATACTTAAATATGCTTATAATATATTATACTTTATTTTTATAGTCGCGTATATAAATGTATTAGTTACATTTATATAAAAATACTAGCTGACCCAGCGAACTTCGTACCGCCAACTTATCTATACTAGTGGTTCGCCCCGAACTGAGACCTCGCGGTATCCCATAATTCCCATAAGGTAGTTTTCACTATATTATATTGTAATTAAAAAGCGCCGAATCTGATGACGTCAATCGTCATCTGCTTTCGTGGATGGGATGCGTATTTACAATATTAAAGACAGCGCCATCTATTAACAGTATAGTGAAGTTTTGTTAAAAACATTGATGCCCATTAAAACTAAAATAATTTCGTTTCTTTATAATATTTATCTAATCTTAGTACCTATTTGTTGTTCAAGTACAGAATATAACTCAAATTATGTGTAAGTTTCAAGTTTTAAAAAAAGTGGTTTTAGAGATCTAGTCTCGAATAAAATCTCCACTTTGAAAGCCCCCCATTTCGTCAATTTTAGGAAAAAAAATTAAAAAAAGTACTTTTGTACTCTGTTCGAAATTATCTTTAAAATGAGGTACTGCAACCCTATGAAATGCAAAAAAAATTATTTTACTTCGCATTCGCTTCTATGAGAGCCCCCCTGAAATAAAGATTTTTATAACTTTTTAAGCCATTTTCGGCTGGAGGCCATCGGTTTACATATCATATCTAAAATTGAAGTAATTACGTTCAGTAATTCAGAAGTTATAAGGCTCTGACAGACGGACGGACGGACGGACGGACACGTGCAAATTCACTCAAGTAAACTCAGAGACCTTCGCTTCGCTCGGTCGATAAATAAAACAAATAAACTATCCCCATCCAAAAAAACTATCCTATCTTTTAAGTTGGACCAAATTACAGATAGTTAAGAAGTTTGATAAAAATCGGTTCAGTAGTTTAGGAGTCCATCGCGGACAAACAACGTGACACGTAATTTATATACTAATTAATATAATTTTTTTTTTTTTTTACATTAAAATTAAATTTATTCTAAAATTAAAACTAAAATAAAAATTAAATAATATATTTATATATTTATAATTAAATAATAAAAATTAATTAATATAATATATTTCTCAAGAGAAACCATGCCTATTCCAAACATCTCTTCGTTTTCTCTTGGCGATAACAAGCCTTTTGTTTTTAGTTTGACAGTTAGAGTAGGACGGGAATAGCCATCGTTTCACGGGTAAACCCATAATTCCTAGTTCCATGGGTAAGCCTACACGTAGTTTTCTCCTCTATAGAGAACTGCTACTATTTGCTGCCTGGCTACCGTTATGACTAATTAATCGAGAAACCTTTTATTTATTTTTTCCTTTTATTATTTTTCCTTTTATAATTCTTTTTTCTTTCCATGTAGAGAATGAGAATAATTGGGGTTGTCTAAAATGATTGCTACATTGTGATGATCGCAATTACCTCCGATTGGCTGGTAGGCTATCACATCACACAACTGTATGCGGGCACTATGTATGTAGCGTCCACACATTGGAGAGCTTCCAGTTATTTTGTATTCGTGGATAGCAATGTGCTATGTGGTATCCCCTGAAGACAGAATAAGTTCAGTATCCTCTTCATCATCAGGTTCTGGGTTCAAAACTGTGCTCACTTGACATATATCACACTAATCACACTTCACACTAATATTATAAAGGCGAAAGTTTGTGTGTATGTGTGTGTGTGTGTGTGTGTGTGTGGGCATCATTTAGTACCTTCTAAAGTACTAATTAAAATTCAAAAAAATTAAAATTCAAAATTATTTATTTCACGTAGGCCAACCTGTGGCTCAGACACGTCATGAGCATGACTCTACCACCGGTTCGGAAAAGCGGATTCTGCTGAGAAGAGCCAGCAAGAAACTCAGCAGTTGCTCTTTTCAAAATAATCATTTTACAATATTAATAAGTAGCTATTACGTTGTAATAAATTTTTAATCTATCTTGTGGGCAGCTGGATGCCAAGCTGATTTAACCCATGCATCCTTGTTAGAATAGAACATAATATTTCCACAATGAGGGGAAGTTCCAAGAAAAAAAAGTACTACAATTCAATTCATGTTAAGACGGACAGACAGAAAGTAGCCCCATTCCCGCCGGCGGCACCCGTTTTAGCTTATTAGCTAAGTAAGTGCTAAGAATAGTATGAAGTGTGTGAGGAGAAAAGGCGCTATCCCGATCTTGCCGGCCCCTGACCCAAAATCGTGCCGTTCGATGATACCTGTCCGAAAATAACCGAGTTCGTAGCCGACTACAAAAAGGTACAAACTACAAAAAGCAACAGAAGGCGACGGACGTGTGATCGTCACTACTGGTTTATATGTACTTGTATTAATACGACGTGTCGCTGGCGACTAAACGTCCGTTTCAAGTTGGCCGTCGTCAAACGTCACAAAATGACGTCATACTGTACAGTTGACAAAAACAAATGATTGTATTTTTTTACTTTTATCACGACTGTGACGGAAGTTTTCTTTCTGGCAATGTTTTTCATGGCAATGGCGTCTTGAACGTCGAAGGGGGTGATTTTCAATATCCTATTTTTCTCCTCTTCGAAGAAAGTCATTAATTTAAGCAATAAATAGTATGCGGTATGCAAAACTAGGCGCAAACAATAGTAACCAAACAACAATACCTAAATAACTAATTAAAACATAAAAAAAAAATTAAGTGGCACTCGGGGACTGCCGCGGTAAAGCTATTGCATAGCATTTTTTATCAACTTATGCAATTATAATATTTATGCAATATTTTTTTTGCATGATAAAAATTATGCAAATAAAAATTAAAAAACAAACAAACAAGAAAAGCGCACTGTCACTACTTCGCGAGTGAGATTCGAACCCGCGACATCATACATAAAGCGGCCACTCGCCCACTGCGCCAAACAGAGCTACTTGTGAACCTCTAAAATGTTGAACGCTTACTGAACGACAGTGTTAGGTTTATTTTCGTTACGGAATTTCTTGATTCGGTCGCCGCGCTCAAACTGTTTGTCCTAGTTCAAAGCCCGCGATAAAAGCTATGCAATAGCTTAAAAACGTAACAATAAAAGTTTAAAAAACACGGTACTGACAATCCCGAGCGGATAGCGGTAGTTTGCTATCTGTACTAAGTGGATCTGACTTGAAGCGCGGTGCGGGGAAGTGCGACGCGAGGTAGCGGCCAACTTCAATCGGACGGGTGTATTTCGTACCTCTAAGGACATTAACACTCGAAAACACGCTAGGGTTTTATTACTGTCGAGGGTATTCTGACAAAGGATAGCATTATTTCATAAGGAATTTGATCGGTAGGTACCTATTTTATTAAATTCTTTGAGTTATGCAAAAGCGACTGGATATTATTGAAGCTTGATAGCACATACATACATATATACATCTTACTCATAGATATACATCTTAGTATTTCTATTTTCTAACACCCCTTGTACGCTTAGTTAATGCAAGGTAGGTAAATCAGCCCTGGGAAATATCTTAGTTTTAAGAGTTACTACTTTAAATATCAAAACCAAGTAGGTAACTGGTAAACCATGTAAATATTACCGTTAGAGTGCATAATACGTTAATGTGCACATTAACTAGGTAATCTGCAGATGCTCGGATACGATGCGTTAAAGTGCAAAATTTGAATTAAAAAAGGTCTTATTTGCACTTTACCTAGTTAGTCTGCACAATAACGAATGGTACATCGTTAAATTGCGGAAGACACTGAACGAAATACTTTTGTTTCGCTCACCCGCTCCTCCCGCGCCCCTCAGGTTTTTTAAACTTAAGTTAGGTACATTGACCCAATACAACCTAAGTGCCCAGGGCACCTTGCTATTCATGTATAATCCCAACCTAACCTAACTTTAGATTTTGCCAAAATATGTATATAGCACTTGTTGGGTTTAGTTTGGTTATGTTAGGTTAGGTTAGGTTAGTAATTACCTACAACTAATTAAAATGTTTTATTCAAACAAAAACCTGTTTTATGGAATTTACCGTATGCATGGTCGTTAGTCTGCAGATTACCTAGGAATTCTGCAGATTATCTAGTTAATGTGAGAACTCAATTATTTTTTTCCACTTTAACTGACTCAGCCAGATAATCTGCAGAATACCTCGTTAATCTGCACTCTAACTGATTTACGCAAATTAACGGTAACATAAACACTACGTACAAAAATATGAAACAATTATTTATCACGTTGGAAAAAAAATTTCACTCCTTCTGTTCGCTAAACCGTTACGCCATCAAAGTTACGAAGTAACTTGTGTAATAAACGAAGGCAACAAGTGTCGTGACGGAAAAGTCTTACACTTTTTATCGGCTATCCTCCATCCGCCAAACCGTCCGAAAAGGAACTTCGTTCCAATAATAAGCATCGCAGATCAAACAGATTCTAAAGCTGACATTATCAAATTCAACACAACAGGATGATATATATATACGTAGATAAGGCCCGCTTGCAGAGACGTTGGGTTAGGTTTAACCCAGGAATTTTGTAATTTTGACAGAAGCTTTATAAGAAATCTGTCTAATTTTGTCAGAAGCTTTATAAGAAATCTCTCAAAGCAGCAGCTAACTCTGAGTTAAAAGGATAACTCGGCGTTTCTGCAAGCGGGCCTAATAGTTAGGTATTGGTATTTATTAATCCCTAATAACAGGGTTTAAAAATTAGCATAAACCACGAGATCAGAACGTCGCGTCGATAAATCGGGATTATAATTTAGGATTCTCAAATCCATAGATCAAGGAATTATGTACACAGTACATCGAACTATCATGCTTAGAACAGAAGTTTCTAACAAAGTTCCGCTTAAACAAAGGCTCAAAACAACAACCAATGAATGCGTTAGTGCCATGTAATTATTTTCTGGTACTGGTACCGTTTTTGCAATTCACGAAGGCGAGTGAGCTTTACTCGTGGTTACTTCGTGTACATGCACATTGCATAAGTGTGCGTGCCTGTCAAAGCCTAGATGGGAGCGGGCAGGCGCGAGCATTGCGCTCGCTCACACTTAGGGTTGTGTGTGTTTCGTATCTGTATGATACGAAACACACACAACCATAAGTCAGTCGCCCTCGTGGATTGCAAGAACTATAATGATAATTACGTTTTTGATGATTGTTGTTATGAATTATAATAATTGATATAGAAAGAAAAATCTGTTACCAATATTGTCGTTGTCATCAGTGTAACAAAAAAAAATTAATATGAAAAATTCTTTTTAAAAAACCGAATTCAAACTCCCGCGCCACTATACAAAGTATATAATTTATTGCTGATATTTTAAGACGCCAGTCTTGAATGTCGAAGGGGGTGATTTTTAATATCCTATTTTTCTCCTCTTCGAAGAAAGTCAATTATCAGAAATTAATTTAAGCAATAAATAGTATGCGGTATGCAAAACTAGGCGCAAACAATAGTAACCAAACAACAATACCTAAATAACTAATTAAAACATAAAAAAAATTAAGTGGCACTCGGGGACTGCCGCGGTAAAGCTATTGCATAGCATTTTTTATCAACTTATGCAATTATAATATTTATGCAATATTTTTTTTTGCATGATAAAAATTATGCAAATAAAAATTAAAAAACAAACAAACAAGAAAAGCGCACTGTCACTACTTCGCGAGTGAGATTCGAACCCGCGACATCATACATAAAGCGGCCACTCGCCCACTGCGCCAAACAGAGCTACTTGTGAACCTCTAAAATGTTGAACGCTTACTGAACGACAGTGTTAGGTTTATTTTCGTTACGGAATTTCTTGATTCGGTCGCCGCGCTCAAACTGTTTGTCCTAGTTCAAAGCCCGCGATAAAAGCTATGCAATAGCTTAAAAACGTAACAATAAAAGTTTAAAAAACACGGTACTGACAATCCCGAGCGGATAGCGGTAGTTTGCTATCTGTACTAAGTGGATCTGACTTGAAGCGCGGTGCGGGGAAGTGCGACGCGAGGTAGCGGCCAACTTCAATCGGACGGGTGTATTTCGTACCTCTAAGGACATTAACACTCGAAAACACGCTAGGGTTTTATTACTGTCGAGGGTATTCTGACAAAGGATAGCATTATTTCATAAGGAATTTGATCGGTAGGTACCTATTTTATTAAATTCTTTGAGTTATGCAAAAGCGACTGGATATTATTGAAGCTTGATAGCACATACATACATATATACATCTTACTCATAGATATACATCTTAGTATTTCTATTTTCTAACACCCCTTGTACGCTTAGTTAATGCAAGGTAGGTAAATCAGCCCTGGGAAATATCTTAGTTTTAAGAGTTACTACTTTAAATATCAAAACCAAGTAGGTAACTGGTAAACCATGTAAATATTACCGTTAGAGTGCATAATACGTTAATGTGCACATTAACTAGGTAATCTGCAGATGCTCGGATACGATGCGTTAAAGTGCAAAATTTGAATTAAAAAAGGTCTTATTTGCACTTTACCTAGTTAGTCTGCACAATAACGAATGGTACATCGTTAAATTGCGGAAGACACTGAACGAAATACTTTTGTTTCGCTCACCCGCTCCTCCCGCGCCCCTCAGGTTTTTTAAACTTAAGTTAGGTACATTGACCCAATACAACTTAAGTGCCCAGACAACCTAAGTGCCCAGGGCACCTTGCTATTCATGTATAATCCCAACCTAACCTAACTTTAGATTTTGCCAAAATATGTATATAGCACTTGTTGGGTTTAGTTTGGTTATGTTAGGTTAGGTTAGGTTAGTAATTACCTACAACTAATTAAAATGTTTTATTCAAACAAGAACCTGTTTTATGGAATTTACCGTATGCATGGTCGTTAGTCTGCAGATTACCTAGGAATTCTGCAGATTATCTAGTTAATGTGAGAACTCAATTATTTTTTTCCACTTTAACTGACTCAGCCAGATAATCTGCAGAATACCTCGTTAATCTGCACTCTAACTGATTTACGCAAATTAACGGTAACATAAACACTACGTACAAAAATATGAAACAATTATTTATCACGTTGGAAAAAAAATTGTGTTGTGCAACACTTGGTTGGAACGAAGTTCCTTCTAATAGCAAATTAATAATAAAAAAAATAATAATCTGAAGTCAGGATTCGAACCCCCGACCCGATAGTTTCACTCCTTCTGTTCGCTAAACCGTTACGCCATCAAAGTTACGAAGTAACTTGTGTAATAAACGAAGGCAACAAGTGTCGTGACGGAAAAGTCTTACACTTTTTATCGGCTATCCTCCATCCGCCAAACCGTCCGAAAAGGAACTTCGTTCCAATAATAAGCATCGCAGATCAAACAGATTCTAAAGCTGACATTATCAAATTCAACACAACAGGATGATATATATATACGTAGATAAGGCCCGCTTGCAGAGACGTTGGGTTAGGTTTAACCCAGGAATTTTGTAATTTTGACAGAAGCTTTATAAGAAATCTGTCTAATTTTGCCAGAAGCTTTATAAGAAATCTCTCAAAGCAGCAGCTAACTCTGAGTTAAAAGGATAACTCGGCGTTTCTGCAAGCGGGCCTAATAGTTAGGTATTGGTATTTATTAATCCCTAATAACAGGGTTTAAAAATTAGCATAAACCACGAGATCAGAACGTCGCGTCGATAAATCGGGATTATAATTTAGGATTCTCAAATCCATAGATCAAGGAATTATGTACACAGTACATCGAACTGTCATGCTTAGAACAGAAGTTTCTAACAAAGTTCCGCTTAAACAAGGGCTAAAAACAACATGCGGGTTGTTAAGTTCCCTCAAATATGGTTGAGCGAAGCAATGGCTGGGTCATGCGTCGTGCTCGTGATCGGGTCCCACCGGCGGGAATGGGGCTACTTTATGTCTGCCCATCTTAAGATAGAAGTTAGTTGGTATGCATTTTTGGAACTTCCCTCATTGTGGAAACACTGCATATATATTGTAAATTTGTTTTGAAAAGAGCAGCCGCCGAGATTCTTGCTGGTTCTTCTCGGCAGGAAAGGCATTCCGAACCAGTGGTAGAGCCAGACGATTCAAAAGCACTTGTAAAAAGTTTAATTGAATAAAAAATATTTCTATTCTATTCTATTCAACCAATGAATGCGTGAGTGTCATGTAATTATTTTCTGGTACTGGTACTGATAATTAAGTTTATCTACTCCAGCATCGAAAAGTTCCAATTTCGAATTTGACAGCTGAATCGAAATGAACCCTCTTTCGGTTTTGCTTCTCATTTCGATGCAGCTCGTTGTATGGGAGCTGAATCGAAATGGTTATCTTCTTAAAATAGGATACCTAAAGCTAAGGCTCTGAGTTCTGGCACTTTTGTACCGTTCATATGACAGAGGCGCCACAGGCGGCTGGTGGCGGCTTACGGAGTTACTTTTTGTTGACAGAGGCGCCACAGGCAGCTGGTGGCGGCTTACGGAGTTACTTTTTGTTACTTTATTGAGCCTACGGCGTATTTTGTTAATGATTTTATTTTCCTTGTCGTAGATAAAATCTTGTATGCAACTGAACGTAATTAGTCATTTTAATTCTCGTACTATCCTATTTTGATACTCGGCAAGCCTCGTATCAAAAAACAGCACTCGAATTAAAATGAGCCTCATTACGATGCAGTTGCATAAATAGCTATTTTGATGATTGTTGTGATGATTTATAATTGAAATAGAAAAACAATCTGTTACCAATATTGTCGTTGTCATCAGTGCCATTGTAACAAAAAAAAAATTAATATGAAAAATTATTTTTAAAAAACCGACTTTAAACTCCCGCGCCATTATACAAAGTATATAATTTATTGTTGATATTTTAAAAACCGCTCGACCGATTTCGTTAGTATGGTACCACCTTTGAAACAAAAAAAGAATTTTTCAAATCGGTTCAGGCGTCTTCGAGTAATCGGTGAACATACATAAAAAAAAGATTCCGACGAATTGATAACCTCCTCCTTTTTTGAAGTCGTCGGTTAAAAAACGTCAATGCGATCGTTGCACTGATGCAATCATGTATAATAATAATAAATAATAAAATAAATAAGTGTACATTGAAAATTTTATAAACAGCCCTGACCTGTGAATCTATGGCCGGACTATGTACGATACCTGACATTGACATCCTGTTACCCAGCTTGCTGCTCCATCATCAGATCCTCCTCCTCGATCCTCGATCATCATCTATCCAACACCTACTCAGCGATATCATATACCATTCTAATGAAATGAGCCCAGACACACTAGCTCCTGAGGAGATCTTCATAAACTATAGGTAGCTAAGATCCACTACGTTAGCTTTCATACAGAAAAAATCGCATCAAAATCGGTCCATTCGTTAGGAACCTACGAGGGTACAGACAGACACACAGATACACATATAAGCAGACACGCTTTTTTGTCGGGGTCCAAATAACTAGGTACTTGATTTATACCTATTCCAAAAAAAGAACGACCTATGGCTATTTCCTGTTAAGGTTAACCCTAAATATAGTATCTCTTTTGATGAATCAAACGGGAACCCTCATTATTTGCTGAGAATCGATATTATTATTGATTCTGTAATTCAATATTACCTCACGGCCACGACCTTTGCGAAAACCTGGCGTGTAGGCTTAAAGCGGGAAATTCCACCCTAGGGAACCTACATAATTACCATAACATTTAGTAGACTACATTTAGTAAACGCACTGCTGGACATAATAAATATTATATGTATTGCCTTGGTATTGCCTAAATTACTAAACGATTTGCCACCTTCTATTAGGGATGCCAGTGGCATCAAAAAATGTTCATAGGGCGATGTAAGAGGCACTAATTCCTGGAAATAGACGCTGCAGTTCGTTGCGGTATTTTCTAGGAAGTGCTTCTTACTCGTGGCACAGAATATATAATAGTACTACGTGGGCTTAATGTAAGTTTTTTCTATTCATTTGCTGTTTAGTTTTTTTTATTTAGTTTAAGCTATTGCATAGCTTTTACCGCGGGCTTTGAACTAGGACAAACAGTTTGAGCGCAGCGACCGAATCAAGAAATTCCGTGACGAAAAAAAACCTAACACCGTCGTTCAGTAAGCGTTCAACCTTTTTGGAAGTTCTGTTTGGCGCAGTGGTCGAGCGACCGCTTTCTTTACCGTATGGTGTATAATGTCGCAGGTTCGAATCTCACTCGCGAAGTAGTGACAGTGCGCTTTTCTTGTTTGTTTGTTTTTTTAATATTTTTTTTGCATAATTTTTATTATGCAAAAAAAATATTGCATAAATATAAATATTTATAATAATATTATACTTGCATAAGTTGATATAATATTATAATTGCACAAGTTGATAAAAAATGCTATGCAATAACTTTACCGCGGCAGCCCCCGAGTGCCACTTAATTTTTTTTTATTTTGTTTGGTAGGTTACTATGATGTATATTGTATATATGCTTTCCTGATAATAAGTTTTATTAGTTTATTTTGTTTATTATTGTATATTTACCTAAGTGTGTTTAGCCATCCTCACATAAACAATCAAGTTTCATGAGGTATACAAATACTAGGGGACGTAGGCGTAATTCCTAGTTCCATGAGTATTAATATAATGTACCTTTACCTGAGTCTCAAGTCCAAGTCAGAGCACCTATCGTAACTTTAAGAGCAAAGTCGTGGCCCTGCGTTTATGATGTTAATTAATGCGAGGTGGAATTTAGTTAATCAGCTGGTTTATGAATGGTGTCATAATTTCACCCTTCATAGTGTCGTAGGCTGGGAGTTGAAACGGTAAGTAGGTTAACGTAATAGAGCAAGATCCCAGTGCCGCCAGACCTAAGTTATTTTCTCTGCAATTATTTGTGTACGATAGAGTACTGTTCGAATGTCCTTTCAGTATATGCGTACCAGCTAGATTGTGCCAATTTCCAGATACCAGGTGCTAAAGGTAGGTAAAAACTAGAATAACTTATCTTAAATTCTCAGGGCTGATTTTCATATATGTTTTGAAGAATATTGTAAAAATTAATAAATTAATACTGCCAGACGCTTACCGCCGGCGGTTACTTTAGCCAGACGCTTTGAAGCTCCCAAAAAAATATATAATTTAAGTTAACTTATATTCTCAGTTCTGATTTTTATACATGATACTCAGGGAACTATTGCAATATTATCTGTAAGCTGCCAGACCTATTGGAAGGGTCAAACATCCCCCCAGACACACATTATGCGTCCCCATATGTATGAGCGCTAGAACATGATTCACTTGTTTAAGTGTGTGAGAGATAATATCATCATACTATAATATTATAAATGCGAAAGTGTGTTTGTTGGTTTGTCCTTCAATCACTCTGCAACAGAGCTACGGATCGACGTGATTTTTTGCCTAGGTTTGATAGGTTATGATTGATGTTTGAAACATTTTTAGTACCTACTTTGTTAGCTGCTTAAATATTTTAGTTAATTTATTTTGTCGACGTGACTAGAGAGTTGATTGCGTTTGTAGCAATTAAAAAAATGTAGAGCATTTGCTCTATTTACTAATATTTTTATATTTTTTTTGGGACTCGAAAGAGGTTGCAAATGTAACAGTGGTCCAAAAAAGAAAAAACACAGCTGCTCAGGATCCTAGTAACAAACGGTGAAAAAATATTGGTGAAAAATGAAATACCTGTGAGGGTTCCAAAATATGATTATTTATTTATGAAAAGGACACTTTATATACCTATATCCTTCGATCCTATGTTGCAACTTGAGGCGTAAATAAATAATATAAGGATTATAAAAACTAAGCAAAACAAATAATATAATTAAGCAATAGGCATAGTTTGTCTAATAAAAAAATGCGTGAGCGTCGTGGAACACTGGGTTGGAACGAAGTTCAGAATCAATGCCATCTCTCGCCACTTGTTAGAACCATCTCGTAAAACTAAACAGACATTAAAGCAAATTCACGCTGCCTACATTGGATGGCGTTAGTAAATTTAGCCGCAAATATTTTGTTCGGAATTTCTCTTCTAATAAAACTTCGTTCCAAAAATTAAATCTAAAAAAGTCGGCCAAGTGCGAGTCGGGTCTCGCTCTTTTAGGGTTCCGTTAAAAATAATTAAATTAAAAGATTTCCATCTACCCACCTACCCATTTTAATTTAATTTTTTTAATTTAATTTAATTTTTATTATTTGTTGTTATAGCGGCAATAGAAATACATAATATGTGAAAATTTCATCTGTCTATCTATTACGGTATACGAGATACAGCCCGCTGACAGACGGACGGACGGACGGACGGACGGACGGACGGACGGACAGCGTAGGCTTATTAATAGGGTCCCGTTGGTACCCTTTGGGTACGGAACCCTAAAAATCAACACTTTACAGGACAGCAAAGACAATAATTAAAAAATTCTAGTTCGCGATCTAAGTTGTCTAGGTTATGCTTGAGTATCTTTTTTTGTAGATAAAAACTGCATTCACTTTCACTGTGCATTTAAATTTTTGTGGTAAATATTATAGTTTTCAAGTAATTCTGGAAAAACCGGCGAGGTTTACCTTTTTTTTATTTCTAATACATGCTAAGATTACCTGATAAATGATATAAGTAGGTACAGTTAAATTATGTTACACCATTTTGCACCTACATATACTGTAAATTAATATACATAGAGTAAAAATATCTAACAACTCATTAGTAATTATTAGTCTGGTTAATCGAGTCTCTACTCTCTAAGTCTCTAGTCTCTAGTAGTCGAATTCAGTTCTAGTTAAAACAAGTAGGTACCATCTTCTTATACTTAGACGTAAAAAGGTACACCTACCTGTTTCAATTCGACTATTATTAATTTAAATATTATATTTAAATTGTACCCTAATCAGTACTGAGAAAATCTGTTCAAAGTGATATAACTCTAAATAAATCAATATTCACGATAAATATACCTACTGAAAAATAAAATTCAAAAATTAATATAATCGCACTTATACCTACCACAAAGCACGAAAAATAATGTGTGCAGGAATTACCTACTTTTAAAGGTTGTACTTGAAATATATCTACTTATATTCACGATATTTTTTTCAAAAATCTGAACTGACGCAAAAAATAATAATAATATTCTTATATATTCTTATTTTGTGTCTTATTTTGTGTTCAGTGATCTCAGCAATGCTTGCATGCCAAGATTCTTATGGTTAAATACCAAGATTCTTATGGTTAAATACCAAGAATTTTGGTATGCTTGCTCTTAAAAAGACAAACATTATTTATGCAAAAAATTGTGAGAAAGTAGATTAGAATATTGTCAAGTTAATTAATTCCATTTATAAATATGTATTATGTAATTGAAATAGTAGGTGTACAGTTACTTAACTAAATAGGTACAATATGCATGGAGTTAATTTTTAGTTACCAAGAATGCGATGTCCCTTCACGAATGGGGACATTGCTAAATGTTAATTCTAATAAATATAATTAATAGACTGTTTTCTAAGAACTTATGGTTAACCTATGTATGTTCTACATTATTAAATAGCTAATGAAAATATCATGACGTTTTCCCTCTTTAGGGACACTTATTGCAATCTAAAAGAAAATTAGGAATTTATCATAGATTCTTTTTTTAAAAGCTTTGTTGCAAGACTATAGCTTTTGCCCTTTTTCACACCCCTATATTATTTTTATACCATACCTAAGTAGTAGTAAGGCATCCGCTAAGAAAGGATTTTTGAAAATTCAACCCCTGAGGGGGTAAAATAGGGGTTTAAGCGAACTTAACGTGAGCGAAGCCGCGGGCAAAAGCTAGTACCTATTTAATAAATAAAATTCATACTTAAGGGAAAATAGTAGAACGCTTATGGTGCGGCTACATTATCGTGCGATCATTCGTAACACCTGTAAGTCTTGTATAACAAGTGTAGCCGGGTAATTCGTGAGTTCGGGTGAACTAGCACGATTACGTAGCCGCTGTGATAAAATGAGACACAGCTATTTATCGCGACAACTCGACACGAATGTTCGCACGATAATGTAGCCGCACCATTAAAAGGAACATTAATTTCACAAATAGAAAACAATATTTTCACAATATTTTTATGACGTTGAGCACTTCTTCATTGGGTCATAAACGTCAAATTCCGGTTAAACGAACAGGGTTGTAACTTATCTGCCGTAAGAAATACTATGTCTGCCTTAAGTATGTAGTTGTAAGTTGTACCTTTTTGTGTACCTACCTATGTAGATGTGGGCGCAATTGATTTCTGTTTTAATATTAATTTATATTGAGTATTGTTTTGATTTCCGTATCGTTTTATTTATTGAAATTAGTTTAATCAAATTGACATTTGACTGACAGCGCGGGTACGCCATCTTGCGCGCCATCTTGAAATATTAGTATAAAACGGCTGTTTTGACGATAAGAATTCGGTCCTCTCGTTAGAGAGTAATTTGTTCTGTGATTCAGTCTGTCCCACAGAACATAATACTCTCTAACTCTGCCCAGAGACCACAGAACACTATTGCCAGAGACTTAATTCGACTAGTAGATGCTTTCGCGTCTTGGTCGTTCTATTTGATCGAGGGATTGCGACAGAAATCGCTCCCTAATCGAATAAATATTGTCTGTACGCTTAGACTAGTGTAAATGATTAATTAATAGTTTGATATTTTTGATAACTTTCACGTTCAGATGGTGGTTTGTCTATCGTGTTGTGGTTGAATTGATCAGATGTGAGGTTCAGGGGCCGTTATTAAGGGGTAGTGGAGACTGCTTTAGGTAGGGTTTCAGCGTTTTAAGAGATGCGATCTCTTAAAGCCTGATTAGTTTTTGAATAATAATTCCCGCTTCTGGACCATGGCTAATAAATGTAAAAGAGGGCTTTTGAGGGTACTTTGTTCGAAGAATAAACATTCTAAGAACTGAAGTTATTTTTCCACGCTACCTTTCCTCGTTGTGCAACAAATAAGTTTGTCTTTAATTAAAAAAAAAAAAAAAATTAAAAAAAAAATTAAGTGGCACTCGGGGACTACCGCGGTAAAGCTATTAGTATAAAAAAATAATTAAAAAACAAACAAACAAGAAAAGCGCACTGTCACTACTTCGCGAGTGAGATTCGAACCTGCGACATCATACACCATACGGTAAAGAAAGCGGCCGCTCGCCCACTGCGCCAAACAGAGCTAATTGTGAACATCTAAAATGTTGAACGCTTACTGAACGACGGTGTTAGGTTTATTTTCGTTACGGAATTTCCTTATTCGGCCACCGCGCTCAAACTGTTTGTCCTAGTTCAAAGCCCGCGATAAAAGCTATGCAATAGCTTAAAAGCGCACTGTCACGATTCGTGAGTGAGATTCGAACCTGCGACATCATACATTAAACGGTAAGGAAGGCGGCTGCTGGCCCACTGCGCTGTACAAGGTTGACAATGATTTTGCGAAGTGAATCTTCTGTACCATAGGTACTGATATGTTTTCGGTGATAGTGGGTCATTGCGCGATGGGTTAAATGAACGAATGACTGAATGAAATAAATCAAATGTGGGACTGTTCAAAGATCTGTGAATGAGTCACCCACCTGTCGTCCAATACCAATTCCTACCCGGCTTCGTACAGCGGCTTATGTGTCATCCTTTTGTATTTTTCTTATAAGTTATGACGTCAAGGGAGGTTTAAAAATGGACATGTATTTTCATTTTATTTTCAAAGACTTCTATCCTTATTTACTAACTAGCTTTTGCCCGCGGCTTCGCTCATTTTTCAAAACAAGTTGAATTTTCAAAAATCATTTCTTAGCGGATGCTTACGTCATAATAGCTATCTGTAAGTATGCCAAATTCAGCCAGATCCGTCTATTAGTTTGAGCTCTGCGTTGATAGAGCAGTTAGTCAATCAGTCAGTCAGTCACCTTTTCCTTTTATACATTTAGATATTATAAGCTAGCGGGCCGCCTCGGATCCGTCCATCCAATTTCCAAAAAACCAATTTATTTGAGGGATAGACGTTTTAAAGTTCCCTACCCAAATGGGAAAAGCAGTGAGAGCCTAGTGGTTAGGACTGTGGTCTCCTATTCGGGGGGTCGCAGGTTCGATCCTGGGCACGCACCTCTGACTTTTAGTAGTTATGTGCGTTTAGGCAATTAATTAATATCACTTGCTTTAACGGTGAAGGAAAACATCGTGAGGGAACCGGCACCTGAGAGTTCTCCATAGTGTTCTCGAAGGTATGTAAGTCCACAAATTCGCGTTGGGCCAGCGTGGTGGACTATTATAATATTAGGTATAGGATTTATTGTCTTGTTTAAATAAAATTATGATGCCTCTAGGATACTGTTAGGTAAGTAATTCAATTATTATAACACATAATATTATTTTAAAGAAAGGCAAAAAATTGGAAATATTTAGAAGTATTCACTTTTCAAATTCGAATCCACACTAAAACTGAAACTTTAAGTTAATTAAGTATTAAAAATATTTTAAAAATAAAAATATTACTTTTTTAAACATTTTTTCACAATACTTATTTATATTGCTTGAATTAGGTTTAAATATACTAAAAAGTAAGCACATAATATATACTATACCTAAGCAAGCTTAAAATTTCGTGATTTCCAAACGAAGTAGGTAATTACTTCGTTTGGAGAGTAGTAGATACGGCCATCGTAAAATTATGTCCAACAATTAAAAATAAGTTAACCTGTGTAATTCACGCTGTCTAGTCAATTATATTATTTTATTAAATAATAAAATTTACCTATTTATATTTTTAATTTGTCACTTTTATAAAATTCTTTTTGAATTCACGCAACACGAATTCGAATTCAGAAAGAATTCCCAAAACATCCTGAGCAAATGCATCGAATCCATAAAAATGGAACACCACACAAGTTTAATTATAGAAAAGTTTGCAACTTATAATTTTTCAATATAATTTCTTCCGAATTAACGCGATACTTCTTTCCGAACGTTATCCTAAAAAATGCATCGAATTCATAAATGGAACAGACAATGATATTTATTTGGGAACAGCACACAAGTTTAAATAACAATATTTGGAATTGGAAACTTATAATTTTTCAATAATTTCTAACGAATTAACGCGACACTTCTTTCTGAACATTATCCTAGAAAAATGCATCGAATTCATAAATGGAACAGGCATACATATTTATTTGGGAAACATCACTTAAGTTTAAATAGCAATATTTGGAAACTTACTTAAAACTTTTCAATAATTTCTAACGAATTAACGCGACACTTCTTTCCGAACGTTATCCTAGAAAAATCCATCGAATTCATAAATGGAACAGCCAATGATATTTATTTGGGAACAGCACACAAGTTTAAATAACAATATTTGGAAACTTATAACTTTTCAATAATTTCAAACGAATTAACGCGACACTTCTTTCCGAACGTTATCCTAAAAAATTGCATCCATGAAACATAAAAATATGCATAAATGGAACACCACAAAAGTTTAATGAAAGTTGTGCAACTCACCGGCCAGTATGACGAGGAGGGCGGCTCCTTGGTGTAGTACTAGCATGGTTGCGGTTGCGTGTCGGAAGTGGAATGCCGCGTTCAGACTGCGAGCCCGCCTTATACTGTAGCAAGGCACTACTATACAAGGGCGGACCGCCCTCTGCCGCCCCCATACAGACTATAGTTCGCGCAAATCCCGCAATACACGAAAAATGCAAGGGGATGTTGCAAAATAACATAATCTAGGATTGCACTGCTAATTAACCAACTTCCAAAAAGGAGGAGGTTCTCAATTCAGCCGGTATCTTTTTTAGGGTTTCGTACCAAAATGGTGAAAATCGAACCCCTAAGGTGCGACTTTCTCCTCCGTCTGTCACAGTCGATTATTTTAGTAACTATTAAAGCTATCGACATGGGAATAGTTGTATAATATAATAGTGGCCCAACATCATTGGAATGAAAAAAAATCAAAATTATTTTTAATTTAACTAAAAATGGGGGAAAATCGGGGGTTTGACATTTCATAGTAAGATAACTATACCGAGTGGAATATCATATGAAAGGGCCTTTACCTGTACATTCTAAAACAGATTTTTATTTATTTTTATACATAATAGTTTTTGATTAATCGTGGAAAAATACCGTTATCAGTGAATGATAAAATTAGGAAACAGCAAAGGTTTGAGTTTCGGAGCCACTGAACAAGCGAAGAAGAAGAAGGTTTGAGTTTCAAAATCGAAAACTAAGTAGATGGCGCTTAAATTACCTAAATAATTTAATGTGCATTCTAAATGGACACTACAGTGAATAATTTATGCATCTTAAATGCTAAAAAAACATTTAAAATACAAAATGCCGCGAAATATTATCAATACACTTCTGTCTTTGATCAGCTGCTGCGCCATCTAGTCTAGCCCTAGCCAAACCTTCAAGCGTTTGCAATCGTAGAAAGAGAAATAGACAATCGTAAGTGTAACATGGCTACGGGTGCAAATTTTTCGATTGGGTTTACCAATCGAAAAAACTTCGGAGATAAGAGGGGGTGGGGGGTTTTGCTCGATTAATCAAAAATCGATTAATCAATGTGTAAAAAATAAATAAAATCTGTTTTAGAATGTACAGGTAAAGGACTTTCTATATAGTAAGTATAAGAAAAAAATATGAATGATCAAATTAATATAATACTTATAATCGTTTTACTTGAATACTTTTGCTTCTGGACTACCGCGGTCTACGGAACCCGCGGTGCGCAAGTCCGACTCGCAGTTGGCCTTTTTTTTAGGGTTCCGTACCCAAAGGGTACCAACGGGACCCTATTACTAAGCCTACGCTGCCCGTCCGTCCGTCCGTCCGTCAGCGGGCTGTATCTCGTAAACCGTAATAGATAGACAGATGAAATTTTCACATATTATGTATTTCTATTGCCGCTATAACAACAAATAATAAAAATTAAATTAAATTAAAAAAATTAAATTAAAATATTTCCATGGGTACATGAAAATATTTTAATTTAATTTTTTTTAACGGAACCCTTAAAGAGCGAGGCCCGACTCGCACTTGGCCGATTTTTTAGTCTTGCAGACATAAATTTATATCAATAAGTACCTAGATTAATACCTAATAAAATATTCAGCTTATTTTATTAGGCATATGATCTTTTAAATATCTTGTTTTCTTTATCAATGATCTGATGATCATACTTCATACTAATTTTATAAATGCGAAAGTGTGTATTGTTTGTTGGTTTGTCCTTCAGTCACGCCGCAACAGAGCTACGGATCGACGTGATTTTTTGCATTTAACTTAGCGATAGACGCCCACAGCTGGACGCAGGTTTCTCGGCTGGATCGTGCGTCATGCTCGTGAACGGGTTCCACCGGCGGGAATGTGGCTACTTTCTGCCTGCCCGTCTTAACATGTATTGAATTGTAAAATGTTCATTTTTTGGAACTTCCCCTCATCGTTGAAATGCTATTATAATGCTATGCTAATTAAAATGGGTATAGTGAGCTATCCTTAAAAGATAGATATATGCCATCTCGGACTTTTCTGTAAATACTTATCCCACCATACCACCACCATAAATTGTTTTGTTGTATCTTAAAGGGAATAGGCAGCGTTTTCGATGAAAGCTCCCAAGCGACTTGAATGTTGCAACAATTGTCAACGACATTGTCAACAATTATCGTCATATTCCAACTAATTTACACAAAACCTTAACAAATTATACAATAAAACCTTCCTCATGAATCACCTTATCTACTGGTGAAAACCGCATGAAAATCCGTTCGGTAGTTTTTGAGTTTATCGCGAACAGACAGACAGACGCGGCAGGGGACTTTGTTTTATAATATGTAGTTATATCAGTTCTTTGAACCTAAGTGCTATGTGTAAAAAATAAACACCTACTCAGTAAGTGAATAAATACCTAAGTCAATGACATCTATGCACTTAAAAAAATCGTATGTGAAAATACAAAATATAAATCTTCAATAGAAATACCTATTTACGTAGGTATCAATTGAAGAGTCAACCTTTGTAACCAATCGGTTTACAAAAATGAATCTGAATGTAATTCGATTATACCTACGTCATATCTACATAATACAACCTTAATAATTACACATATAAAGGTCATAATTCAAAACGTAACAATTTACGTCGTCGCATCTAGTCGCCCACCATAACCGCGAAATGGTGCGGGAGCCGGTGACAATAAAACTCCCGTCATACGGAATCGAAAACTCTATAAGGGAATTAGTATTTAAAAATTATACGATTGGCCGAAAAAATGTTTAAAAATTATTATTTTTATTGCAAAAATCTATAATATCGTCATCGCGGATATTGATTGCTTGTAATTGTGTTCGATAGAAATATTTGTACTTTTCAGAATAGAATAGAATAGAAATATTTTTATTCAAATAAACTTTTTTACAAGTGCTTTTGCATCGTCGATGAGTCTACCACTGGTTCGGAATGCCCTTCATGCCGAGATGAACCAGCAAGAAACTCCGCGGTTGCTCTTTTTAAAACATGTTTACAATACAATAGATACTATGCTATGTATGCAGTGTTTCCACGTGAGGGGAAGTTCCAAAAATGCATACTACTTAAAATTAAATACATGTTAATGACGGGCAGACATAAAGTGGCCCCATTCCCGCCGGTGGGACCCGTTCATGAGCATGACGCATGACCCAGCCGTTGCTCCGCTCAACCATATTATTTGAAGGAACGTAACTACCCGCATCACCCTATGCAAATGCACAAGATGATGGTAAAACTTTATCCCATATCTTACACTTTAAGTAGATACTATGCGAGATAGGTTCGGCCAAAAAAGTTGTTTGCGCAATGTTGAAAGAGTACGAAATTTTCTATCAAATACAATGCAAAAAACAATCAATATCCACGATGAAAAATTAATTTTTTTTTTTACATTTTTTCGGCTACTTAAATTAACACATAACTCGTATAATAATTGTAAACTAATAATTCCCATAAAGAGTTTTCGCTTCCGCATGACGGAAATTTTAGTGTTACCGGCTCCCGGTTTAAAGGCAGCGGAACTTTTATTTATTACTAATAATAGAATTTTTTCCTTGCGTGAAAATAAAATGATCGCACATCAAACAGCAAGAGTTACATGGCATTGTTACAGTGCCACAAGTATTTAGTTGGCGGTGGAGTTTTGAGGAACTAATTCGGTCATCCAATTTTTATACTCCATGTCCATCTTGAAAATTCACTATTGGATCTCGTTGTGTGCTGTTACGTTTATTGAGTAAATTAAAAATGTTTTTGACGTGACAACGTCTTATAAATTGGTTTGCCGGGTGACACTTCAAGAAACTGCGTTACGCTCCGCTCACGTTATGC
The DNA here is from genome assembly GCA_029955525.1 of Oeneis ivallda. NCBI lineage: Eukaryota > Metazoa > Arthropoda > Insecta > Lepidoptera > Nymphalidae > Oeneis > Oeneis ivallda. Next base: position 21,376,104 of record JARPMR010000018.1, on the reverse strand, counting down.
GCTCACAATGAGAGCGAGTGAGAGGCATGGTTAGCCCGCCTAAGAGCGAGAGAGACAGACATAAAAAGTGAAAGGCACGCGTCCCTTCCACTCGAGCACAGTTAGCCCGCTTAAGAGCGAGAGAGACAGAGCGAGAGAGAGAGAGTGAGAGAGATAGGCATACTCACCGGTTCATGTCTTGCGCTTCTATTTCGGTTGTCACGTAAAACTTTCGCCCGTATACCGACTTTACAGGCAACCAATTTTTTCCCATATTTAGTCTCATGTTTCACAATGGCAGTAGTAGGTAATGTTGAGCACAGTGGCGCACAGCCGCGCCAAGTTATGCTAATTGTCGCACTGTAACTACTAGTTCATTCCCAAAGAGTTTTCGATTCCACATGACGGGAGTTTTTACCGCCTACCTGCTTCCGGACCAAAACTATATTGTAGAGATTTTTATTTGGTTAAAGATTCAACGTAAATTGGGCGCAGTATAGATTGGGAAGCTAACTATGAAGTTAGTCTCTCTTCATTCTGGAAAATATTTTTATATGGGCTTGTTTAGTTGAAAGTGCGGCGTTTGCGACGTGCGCAAATTGATGTGCGATCACAAAGAACGAGCATCGGGGAATCGGATTTAATAGCGAATTCCATTTAAAATTATTTCTCTTTGATTTGTGCGTTCATGGTATAATTTTCTCGTATATTTTACTGGCCGCTTTGATTCTTCTTTACTTTGAAAAACTACATACAGCGCGTGCTTACGGCGTGGTTCTCACCCGCGCCCGCAGCGGTACAGCTGTTTTTTCAATACGCACGACCCCGTAGGTTTATGCGGGAAAAGACCGCAAAAATGACGTCGGAAGGAGAGAACACCGATCGTAGAGTCTGCGGGCGCCGGCCGCCAAGCTCGCGGGTAGGGAATGCAATCTCGAGACGAGATCGCTTAATCGAGATCTCGAGGGATAGAATAGAATAGAAATATTTTTTATTCAAATAAACTTTTACAAGTGCTTTTGAATAGTCGATGAATCTACCACTAGTTCGGAATTCCATTCCTGCCGAGAAGAACCAGCAAGAAACTCGGCGGTTGCTCTTTTCAAAACAAATTTACAATACAGTAAATACTATGCTATATATGCAGTGTTTCCACAATGAGGGAAGTTCCAAAAATGCATACCGACTAACTTCTATCTTAAGATGGGCAGACATAAAGTAGCCCCATTCCCGCCGGTGGCACCCGTTCACGAGCATAACACATGACCCAGCCATTGATTCGCTAAATTCGATAAATTTGACATTTTCGAGATCTCGAATGGATTTCGAAAAGTATTGTTTTAATTAGATACTTAACTGAAACATGATTGAAACTGCTTAGTAGGTAGTTGTTATTATGATGCGAGTAAGATACAACAATGAATTATTGAAAAAAGTCTTTATTTTTATAATTTTTTACTTATGTTTAAATATTAATGAACACAAAAATTGAGACCCGTAAAATCTCTTATAAAAAAAGTAAGTACTTATTTTAACAAAGATAATGATAGTGAAAACAAAAATTTACAAAAATTGCTATTTCGAAGATGGTCATAACTCGCTGACTACTGCCGCTCGATCTCGTCAATCTCGGACGAGATCTCGTCATTTCATGCTTCGAGATTGATCTCGAAAAATGAGGCGAGATCTCGGATGATCGGGATCTCGCGAGATCGAGATTGCATTCCCTACTCGCGGGCGACCGCGACCCGCGCGGTTCTACCACACGAGTAAGGTAATTTACTCGTGTGGTTCTACTGTGGGCTCCGCGAGCACCCGCGCCCGCCGCGGACGCAAACCGCGCCGTGAAAACTGTTACTTCATTTTCCATACAAATCTGCATTCTACGGAGGCCGCGGTCCCGCAACCGCTGCGTGCGCGGGTGAAAACCGCTCCGTGAATACGGGGGCTAAGTATTTAATATTTACTTTATTTACTTTACAGCGCGAATTATTATTTATTGATAGATGAGAATAGCTAATTTATGCTACAGCATTATCTTCCCTCTATTGTATAATAATTAGTACTTGTTATTATGCCCCTATGAATATTGTTTATAAGTATATCGCAATTCGCAATAAGTACATTACATATTTTATATATCTTCTTCTTCTTATTTTGTCAACCCATAGACGTCCACTGCTGGACAAAGCTCTCTTGCATTGACTTCCACAGGCCTCGGTCTTGCGCCGCCTGAATCCAGCGGCTCCCTGCGACTCATATATTATCATCTTACTTCATATATTATCATCAGTACTTATAAGTAGATTGTAAGTAAGTAGGTATGTGTAGTAGGTATAATTTAAGTAGTACTTATAATAATTTAAGTGCAGTTTAGCAGGGATAGCCTAGTGGTTAGGGCTGTGGTCTCCTATTCGGGGGGTCGCAGGTTCGATCCCGAGTACGCACCTCTGACTTTTCGGAGTCAAGTGCGTTTAAGCAATTAAATATCACTTGCTTCAACGGTGAAGGAAAACATCGTGAGAAAACCTGCACATCTGAGAGTTCTTCATAATGTTCTTGAAGGTGTGTGAAGTCCGCCAATTTGCATTGGGCCAGCGTGGTGGACTATGGCCTATAACCCTTCTCTGAGAGGAGACCTGCGCTCGGTAGTGAGCCGTTGATGGGTTGCTAATGAATGAATGAATGAATAATTTCCTACAATTTTTTTACTTAAATTATACCTAACTACACATGTAATTAGGTAGTACATACATAGGTATAATTTAATTGTTCATTGTAGACTAGAGTCCATAATATCTCAAGATGCTTCAGTCTCGGAGTAAGTACTTAGGCATTTACTCCAAATGGATTAACATTCTTAATTATTTAAAAGATTAATAAATAGACTAGAATAGAAATATTTTTTATTCAAAAAAACTTTTTACAAGTGCTTTTGAATAGTCGACGAATCACTGGTTCGGAATGCCTTTCCTGCCGAGAAGAACCAGCAAGAAACTCGGCGGTTGCTCTTTTCAAAACAAATTTACAATACAGTAAATACTATGCTATATATGCAGTGTTTCCACAATGAGGGAAGTTCCAAAAATGCATACCAACCAACTTCTATCTTAAGATGGGCAGACATAAAGTAGCCCCATTCCCGCCGGTGGCACCCGTTCACGAGCGTGACGCATTACCCAGCCATTGCTTCGCTCAGCCATATTTGAGGGAACGTAACAACCCGCATTACACGACACCACGAATAAGTACCTATGCTCAGAGTGATATGCGTCGCATGGTGAATAAGAAAACCTCAAACATGAAGTTATTAAGGAACGGGTCACGACTCGCAGCAGTGAGTACAACGACGCAGATAGAGACATCGATAAATGGAAGTCTGTTGAAAGGAAAGGATTTTATTCGACTCGGAATATCAGAAATCAGGACATTATAAAGTGTATTTTCAATAACAATGGAATTGTCATAGTATATTATTCCTACTCAAAGTAGGTACGTCCGATCGTTTACCTACTCAAGAGGAAAACTCAGTATATTCAGTGAATGAATGCATTGCATTCTTCGATCGCATTGCAGTCACCGGTGGTGGCCCGAGAGGTTCGAAAAGGATTTGACTAAGTCCTCTACGGGTGCATTAAGAAGGGATGTTTTGAAATTCAGACCAGAAAGGAATGCAAAGAAATGGTAAGTTAAGTATAGTTTGTGTGTAATAAATCTATCTCGACGTGGATGAAGTCGTGAGCATCAGCTGGTTTTTATCCGATTATCCTATTCCGAAACCTATTTATTTATATTTACGTTTTTTTTTTATTCGATGACAAGCTAGTCCTTGACTGCGATCTCACCTGATGGTAAGTGACGATGCAGTCTAAGATGGTAGCGGGCTAATTTGTTAGGGTATGGCAGTGAACATTCATCCCATAACCCTAATCGGTTTCTACACGCCATTCGTGCCGGAACGCTAAATCGCTTGGCGGCACGTTTTTGACGGTAGGGTGGTAACTAGCCACGGCTAAAGCCTCCCACCAGACCAGACCAGAGACAATTCGGAAATTATAAATTCCTAAATTGACCTCGCCGGGAATCGAACCCGAGACCTCCCAGTTATAAGGCAACAGCGCTCACCACTGAGCCAGGGGAGGTCGTCAAAATGATGACCTCATTCATCATTCGCGTGATGAATGAGGTCATCATGGAACGTGTGTTCCACCGGGTTAAAAGCAGTGATAGCCTAGTGGTTAGGACTGTAGTCTCCTATTCGGGGGGTTGCAGGTTCGATCACCGAACCTTTGACTTTTCGAAGCTATGCACTATGTGATGGCACCAATCGACACTTTAACGCAGTTCGCCACTTTGAAGTAAAATTATTATTTATTTTTACTGATGACTTAGAATAAAAGTAATTATCTGGGTAATTATCTTATACTAGCTGATGCCCGCGACTTCATCCGCGTGGATTTAATTTTTAAAATCCCTCGGGAACTCTTTGATTTTCCGGGATAAAAAGTAGCCTATGTCACTCTGCAGGTCCTCAGCTATACCCATGCAAAAAATCACGTCGATCGGTAGCCCTGTTGCGGCGTGATTGAAGGACAAACCAACAAGCCAACAAACCAACAAACAAACACACTTTCGTATTTATAATATTAGTAAGGATTTATCGAGGTATATTCAAGTTGTCAGATTGGCTTGTAGTTGATAAACAATACTTCAACTTGGTAAAAATATTAAAAAACTGAAATTAATTAAAATTCCCAATAATGGACACCCAGTATCCATTGATCAACACCCAGTTATCGACAAGCACCATTTACCAACACCCAGTAATCGACATTCCCCAGTAGTCGAAGCCCCTTTACGAGTGCCCTAAAATTATGTTTTTTGAGATCAATGTGGCTAACACACTCGGGCGCGATTCCCAAGAGATGTGGGTTCGAATCCCGCTGGCTTCGGAATTTTTGATGTGTTTATAAATTTATTCTCACATTGTAATAAGGTAAATAAATACCTACATATACATTTTAGATAGTATTCTAAAGCTATTGGCCTCGTCTCTAACGCAAAAGGTAAAACGTAGGTGGCATTTAAGGCTTGCATGAATTAGACCGTTATTGCACTATACTATTTATAGGATCCTATAACTATGACTACTAGAAATATGATAATGTAATGGCTATACATATTTCTATAGGATCATAGATCTAGGATACTTTTTGTCAACATGTTGTGAAGTTGGATCCTATATTATTTCGAGAACACAGAGTACCTATAGACAATATTTTGACTTTTGAGAATGATAAAAAAATGGCGTCAACAAACAAAACGCGTGTTCCGTTTGAGTGGAATATTGAATTTGCTTTATATCAATTCACACCCGGAATATAAATATAATTATAATATTTATATTATTATAATACTAAACTCTTTTAGTATTACAATAATATAAGTCTTCTTTTATATTATGGTTGTGCTTCGTTTTCTTTTCCATACAGTAAATAGAATACCTATCTAATAAAAAAGTAAAAAAAAAACGCGTGTGTGTCAGCTCCGACGCACGACTGGAGTTTACTCCTTACAACGTCGTAATGCATTCGCGGCGCTCGCTGCGCCGCTCGGACCCGATCGGTACGCGCTCGGCTTCCCGAAGCGAAAGCTCTTTCGCATTCGACAACTCAAGCGAAAACCAACCTTATTTACTCAACGTTAGGGTAGAAATTTGCATCGTTGTGAAAAACGTAACGAGGTCATTCATAAGTAGATTTTACTACTCGAATTTTTCTCATACCGGGCGCCTAAAATCGATTCTTAAGGAGTAAACTCCAAGAAGAAGTTGTAGCAGCAATAATTGCACTCTTATCGGTCTCTATTGTAGAAGATAGGTAGAAGATACCTTTGGAAGATACACAAGTAGGTACCTAGTATGGTACTACTTATAGGTACTTATCTAACAGCATACACAGATGACATTTGACAGTTTGACAGAATACCAATGGTCATTGGACCGATATATGAGCTACTACAGGGATGGCGAACCAATGGCACGCGACACAATATTTTGGGCACTGATCACAAAATTCATTATGATGCACTACGAAAAAAAGTGTGAAGTAGGTATTATTATGATGTTATCTAATCTGCAACAACAGAAGTCACACTAATTTTACTTTAATTTAAATTACGCGTATAATCGAAACATTGCAAAATGTTCCTACTTTTTTGTAGTAAATATAGAGTTTTGAGTTTGAGTATTTATTATTATTGTTTTCCCAATAATCACAAAATCAAAATTACTTGATGGCACGTCTAAACCTCATTAAACATTTTCTTTAGAAAAATGGCACGTTTATACGTAAAGGTTCGCCATCCCTGAGCTACTAGAACGATTGTGTTAAATGTATTCATATCAATTAGTATCAAGTAATACTTGAGTAATACATAACACTAAGACATAACATATTTCTAGGATGATGATCTATGGTACGAAATATGATCCTATAAATAGTATAGTGTAATAACGGCCTTACAGGCAATATGGAGTCCGTATATCAAAAAGGATTTAGTTTCAGACATCTTAGAACATCCATTATTTTTCGTATTTCGTTAAACAGTCTATAATAATAATAATTTTGTACTTATTTTGATTTGACTTCTATGATAACTAAATCTTTTTAGTCTACGAGCCAGTAAAACTAAATTACCCGTCATAAGGAATCGAAAACTCTTTATGGGAATTAGTATTAAATTAAGCTTGGTACCTCTACGTTAATTTAAATAGCCGAAAAATGTTTAAAAAATTTTTTTAATAGAAATATGTATTACGTATTGATTGTTTGCATTGTATTCGGTACTTAAGATCTTTCAGCGATTGTTCAATTCCGTCATCCACGAGGGCACAACGCCGGAAGCATGACACAGGAGCGTGGTGGTTCTGTTCTTCAAAAAGGGTGATAATACCTTGTTGAAGAATTATAGACCCATCTCGTTGTTGAGTCATGTTTATAAGTTGTTCTCGAGAGTCATTACGAATCGTCTCGCTCGTAGGTTCGACGACTTCCAGCCTCCCGAACAAGCCGGATTCCGAAAAGGCTGGTACCATAGATCACATTCATACGCTGCGGCAGGTTATACAAAAGACGGAAGAGTATAACCGGCCACTTTGCTTAGCGTTTGTGGACTATGAGAAAGCCTTCGATTCGGTGGAAACTTGGGCTGTGTTGAGGTCGCTGCAGAGATGCCGGATTGACTACCGGTATATCCAAGTGTTGAAGTGCTTGTATGAAAACGCCACAATGTCAGTACGTATACAGGACCAGACTACGAGGCCAATCCACTTGCAGCGTGGAGTGCGACAGGGAGACGTTATCTCCCTGAAGCTCTTTACCGCTGCGTTGGAGGACGTCTTTAAGCTTCTGGATTGGAACGGACTTGGCATCAACATAAACGGCGAGTACATCACTCACCTGCGATTTGCCGATGACATAGTAGTCATGGCAGAGACTCTGAGAGACCTCAATACAATGCTCAATGATCTCAGCAGGGTTTCTCAACAGGTGGGCCTGAAAATGAACATGAGCAAGACGAAAATCATGTCCAATGCTCATGCACCGCCCCACCCAGTAATTGTTGAGAACTCTGCACTCGAAATTGTCGACGAGTATATTTACCTGGGACACACAGTCCAGTTAGGTAGGTCCAATTTCGAGAAAGAGATCAACCGCCGAATCCAACTCGGCTGGGCAGCGTTCGGGAAGCTCCGAGATGTCTTCTCGTCCAAAATTCCTCAGTGCCTGAAGACTAAAGTCTTCGAACAGTGCGTGTTGCCAGTGATGACTTACGGATCCGAGACATGGTCGCTAACTAAGGGCCTCATAAGTAGGCTCAGGACCGCTCAGCGGGCGATGGAGAGAGCTATGCTCGGAGTGTCCCTGCGGGATCGAATCAGAAATGAGGAGATCCGTAGGAGAACCAGAGTCACCGACATAGCTCAGCGAGTCGCGATACTGAAGTGGAAATGGGCGGGGCACTTAGTTCGAAGAGCTGATGGTCGTTGGGGTCCCAAGGTGCTAGAGTGGCGACCCCGCACCGGGAAGCGCAGTGTTGGCAGACCCCCCACCAGGTGGACCGACGACATCAAGCGAGTCGCAGGGAGCCGCTGGATTCAGGCGGCGCAAGACCGAGGCCTGTGGAAGTCCATGCAAGAGACCTTTGTCCAGCAGTGGACGTCCATCGGTTGATAAAGAAGAAAGAAGAAGAAGATTGTATTCGGCGTCAAAAAAAAGTTACCTAAATCTACCAATTTAATTAGGTACCTACCTAATTAGAATCTCTACTTAATTTATTAATTACATAATCTAGTGTACAACCGAATTAGCACCAAGATATGTTAGTGCCGATAGACGTGACCACAGGACGGGACCGACGGATCTGCTAAGGAGATGCCCCAACCAATACAATCTATTCCTCAAATATTGACTCTACCGTAGTACTGTGCCAAGCAGTCAGTAGTATGCATGACTCTACATTACTTGTGAGTTGTGACACACCCACTCTACACGTAATAAGGTAGGTATTTAGGTAGGTATGTGAGACTTTAGATGGGCCCAATTTTGGTGCGTATTTGTGTAAGATTTTTAGAACGAAGTTCCGTATCGCACGGTACAAAAAAATGCGTGTGTCGAGGAAAACTCGGTTTGAACGAAGTTCCTTTTAATAAATTATAATTATTATGGTACCCATTTAAACAATATTAACAAAATATTATCTTCTAAATAATGATGGAAATATCACATAGAATCAACACCATCTCTCGCCACATGTTAGAACACATCGATGGTTAGAACCAATCATACTAATATTATAAATGCGAAAGTGTGTTTATTTGTTGGTTTGTCCGTCAATCACGCCCCAACAGAGCTCTACGGATCGACGTGATTTTTTGCATGGGTAAAGTTGAGGACCTGGAGAGTGACATAGGCTACTTTTTATCCCGGAAAATCAAAGAGTTCCCGAGGGATTTTAAAAACTAAATCCACGCGGACGAAGTCGCGGGCATCAGCTAGTCTCCTAATAAATAAGCGCGCACCTAATGAAAAAATAGTTATCTTCTAATAATGAAAACATTACCTATTAGAATCAACGCCATCTCGCGCCAAATGTCTACACCATAGAAAGGGGATCGTGACTGAAAATTCTTACACTTTTTTCGCCTATCCCCCATCCGCCAAGTCCGTACCGTCCGTAAGGGCCAAATTAGACGGTGCCTTGTTCATCGTTCATTTTTGCGAAAATGCACCCTAAGGCCCTTTTCCCTAAGGGCGAATTTAGACGGTTCATTTTCGATGACTCATCGATGAAGCCTCGAAAATGAAAGCAAAAATCTTCGCATTTTCGCAAAAATGAACGATGAACGAGGCACCGTCTAAATTGGGCTTTAAAGAACTTCTTTCCAAAATTAAAATATCGGTAACTCATCACTTTTGATATAAGTACTTAATAGGCATTTGTGATTTCAACACAGGCATGTAACCTCTTCACAAAATTTTCGTCATGATCCTTACAACTAAATATTACTATACCTACCTATACAAAATCCTTGTCTAACCCCAGTGAGATGGGAAATTTCCTTAGTCATTGCCTAATAATATATGGCTGAACACTAATCCTAAATGTCATAATTTATTTCAGGATATGTATTATAAAGAACTGAAAAGGCCCACATGTTTACATGTCGTCCCACGGGTGTGACGTCACGATGACTGGCGAAAGCTGGAAAGTTTACACATCTACCGAATGTGACATGCAGCTTGAAGATTAATTACGCAGCGCACTTTCAATCATAATCACATAACCGCCCTCGCCCCAGTCACTTCAAGGTTCTACCTACCACAGAACTTCGAAAAGTCGCGAGCGTTAGCACCCTTACAGAAGCCGTTTCAGGCGGCGCAAGACCAAGGCCTGTAGAAGTCCATGCAAGAGACCTTTGTCCAGCAGTGGACGCCCATCCTTACTAATATTATAAATGCGAAAGTGTGTTTGTTTGTTGGTTTGTCCTTCAATCACGCCGCAACAGGGCTATGGATCGACGGTATTTTTTGCATGGGTATAGTTGAGGACCTGGAGAGTGACATAGGCAACTTTTTATCCCGGAAAATCAAAGAGTTCCCGAGGGATTTTAAAAACTAAATCCACGCAGTTGAAGTCGCGGGCGTCAGCTAGTCGGTTGATAAAAATAAGTTGGATTTTTAAACAATCGAATGATTAAAATTACCTTGCAACTTGTCAAAAATAAGAACACATAAAATAATAATGCCTTTGTTTTGATTTGGTTATTTTATTATTTATTTACTGGTGATCCCTGCCCCTAGCGCATAGTCTCTTTCATCGCCCTCTCATAGTCGTAATACATATTAGTTCGCTCAATCAAGGTGGAAGACACGAGTCTGCTCGCGAAATTCAAATTTAATTTGATTTTTCGCAATTTGTAAACTAATACGACAAAGTATGATAGTTCCACTGGCGCAATTAGAAGGCCATAAGCCTACTTTGTCGTATTAGTATACAAATTGCGAAAAACCAAATTAAATTTGAATTTCGCGAGCAGACTCGTGTCTTCCACCTTAAGGCATGCTAGAAATTTTCGGCTTCCACCAAGATTTCGACCCATTTTAGCCCGAAGCCGAAGGTTCGGCTGAAGGTACCTTATACCTACCACCTTCTTTGTTCGGTCGGAGACTAGTGCTGTAGCTGTAGTGTAGACACCGTAGACAAAATGTCTACGCCGTAGCGTACGCAGCACTTTGCACGTTCCAATAATTCCATGCAATTGCCAATTGATAAATCTCCTGTTAGTTGACTGCGTTGCCTGCTTCTCAGCATACGCTAGCCATATGCTGCTAGTTTAATTTCAAAAATCCCGATTTTTTTCAAAAATGTGTAAAGGTTTCAAATAGGGTCAAAAGTTATAGTTAACATTACTACTTAGGTAGGTACATATCTTTAGTCTTGTGTGAGTTTACTAATAACAGTATTTATTTATTATTTATACTTTTCGAGCGAGGTACTTAAATGTAAAACTAACTGAATTTACTTAGGCATACTACTCGAAGGTACACATTCTATCGCTCCATTTAATCAGCATAAAAATCGAGTGGAAACCTACTTTCCCTATAGGTATTTTGCGATAACTTGACTTATGACATCAAAACATTATCTCCTAAACTTTGCCGATATTCTTTTACTGATAAAATAATTTGAAAATAACGTTATGTCCTGTAATCATCTACTTAGTAGTTATGTCCTACAAAATGCGAAAGTTTGTGAGGGTAGATGTTTGTTACTCTTTCACGCCACAACGAATGAACCGATTTGGCTGAAAATTGGAATAGAGATAGTTCATCCCCAAGATTAACACATGGGCAGGCCTGTGTCACTCTTGGTACTTACGCGATTTAAATACCTACAATCGCGCGCACTCCCGGCGTGCCTCCGCTGTCGGGGCTAGCGCGCTCTAGGCGAGTGACGTACTACTGAATTTAACATTGCTTACGTAAATAGTTTTTGTAAATATTTCTTTAAATAGTTTACATTTAGTGTTTAGTATATTTGTTGTAAGATAAAATAGTTGTAAACACTAAAATGGGTATCTATCTAATGAAATAATGGCAAAAAATTCGTTGCTACCATAATTGTTGTGTGGATGGATGCTTAATGAGCACAGAAAAGGATTCTAATTTATCATTTTTTACGTAATTTATTAACTAATATTAATTTTATGAATCCATGTTTTCCCTCCCAATATTTACTAAAATTATATGTTTGCCTTAGAGTTTTTTCAACCCTTAAATTTAACAATCGTTATTTTAAAGACAGAAAAATCTTTACAGACATTATATTAAAGTTAAACAGCTGATGTAAAATAGTTAAATATAAATTAAAAGTTATACCTACTGAATTTTTTACTCTTTGTTGACAGCCCCAGGCAACCACGCAACGTTGTCCGTGACGTAGGAAGGCGAAAAGATCCAAAGCAATATGGATCCTCGCGCCGAGCTATAAAGTCTAATTTAGCTTGCATGCGTGATTTATCTATTTAATAAAAAATATGTAGGCTATTAAAGCGCCGGCAAGTAGTCAACATCAAAGGAGTGAAACTTCTGTACGTAGTACTATTATATATTCTGTGACATGGGCTACAGCCTACATCCCGGAAAAGTAAAGTGTTCCCGCGGGAAGTCGCAGGCATCATCTACTACCTAATAAATTAAATTGTTCCCACCACAAATCAACAACACAACGTGGACGAAGTCTTGTGCATAAGCTAGTTAACCTAATACCTACATAACGAATTTTGAACCTATAAATAGGTACCTAGTACTTACTACCGTTACTACCTATCCACCCCAAATTTTGATATGGTTTCAATACATTAATATGAGTCTTTAATTTAAAGTTTGCATGTACCTACGCACAACTCCATTTTCCTTAGAAAAATAATAATTATTGGTAACCTGAAAGGTTTCGCGTTGATAAAAGTAATATGGTAAGCCTATTAAAAAGTAATAAAAACTTAGCAAAGCTATATACCCTTTTCGTATAAAAATTAAAGTAGGTACTTATAGATACGACAATACCTAAAACTACAGGCAAAGAAAATTATCACTAAGGTTTTCTTGAGCGAATTCGGTCACGTTGGCCGATTATTGCCAGAATTTAGCCATACGAGCTGAAGTGTATAGTGCACAAGTTTGTCATCAGGTCATCAGGACAGATATCTACACTCTGTATTCCCTCAGTCTCGTAATCCTTTGGGACGGAAATTCCTACATAAATTATAACATCGCTGCCTTGGAAAAATACAGTTTCAACTCAAAATGTTATTTTTTTCAAGGGAGCTGATTGAAGTTTATTTATACACTAGTGGACCCGCCCCGGCTTCGCACGGGTAGGCTACAAAACAAACACAATGGTATAATCATCTAAGGCCTAGAGGTTAATGATTAAGTCTATGTCTATGGCTAAAACCCTCATATAAATATATGGAATGCCTGTATTCGATCGTTGTCCTTTATGTGTGACTTTTTTTATTTTATTATTATTAGAAAAAAATCTACGCGGACGAAGTCGTGGACATCAGCTATAGTAACTTAATATCACTCTCCAGTCCGTAGCTATGTTGTAGACAAACCAACAAACAAACACACTTTCGCATTCATAATAATTTAGTAATAAGGATTAAATCGTATTTAGGTTCGCATAACTTGATGGCGCTGTTCTTAGAACCAGCTAGTGTAGCTTGCGGAAAAAATACTATATTCCGACTTTCATTCTAGAACAACAATTTTATTGCTTTTTTTGGAATCCGCGATTCCTAATTTTTGGTGGGATGCCCTTTGGCATCTTTATTTACACTAGTGGTTCGCCCCGAACTGAGACCTCGCGGTAACGATATCCCATGATTATTCATTCAATCGATACATGACGACCAAACCTGACATTATTATTAGGCCCGTTTTCACCAAACATACCTAAATCATCAAATTATTGTTTAGTTAAATATCAAACTTCAATAAGTTTGATATTTAACTAAAAAATAATTTTAATTGAATAATATGGTATTATATTATTATGTAACTAAATAATAATGGTCGACGCAAAACTGTTTTTGGGATAGGTCGTAGTCGTAATCTCCTAGTTCCATGGAATAGTGCCTAATGTAATGACTGCGCCATCTATTAGCATTATTGTGAAGCTATGTTGATGCTATATGAATTACTGATGCCCATTAAAAATTAAATAATCTCGTTTCTTTATAATATTCATATAATTTTAGTATTTGTTGTTCAAGTACAGGATATAAGTGAAATAATAAAAATAAAACAGGTTGAAAATACGTAGCGGATTTTGCTAGAGAGCGTCTTCAAGCGAGCGTATAAAATCGCCACTTTGAAAGCCCCCCATTTCGTCAATTTTAAAGGAAAAAATAAAAAAAAAATATTTTTGTACTCGGTTCGAAATTATCTTTAATATGATATGTTACAATTTTATATAACGCGATAATTTTTTTTTTTACTTCGCATTCACTTCTATGAGAGCCCCCCTGAAATAAAGGTTTTTATAATTTTTTATGCAATATTCGGCTGAAGGCCATCAGTTCACATATTATATCTAAATTTGAAGTAATTACGTTCAGTAATTCAAAAGTTATAAGGCTCTGACAGACGGACGGACGGACGGACGGACAAGAGCAAATTCACCTAGTAGACTCAGAGACCTCGCTTCGCTCGGTCAATAATCGGCTCATCATCTCATGGCTGTATAAAAGGGTAAAGACTAAGATCTATAGACGGCACTCGGCAGGCCTCAGTTTCGAGAATGAGTGAAAACGAGACAGATTTATGTCAGGAGTCAGGACATATTATTTTGTTTCTCATTTTATCTCTATCTTGAGTCACAGCAGCCAGATCTATAGATCACAGCCTGAGACGCCAGTGTCCGTCGTCGTCGACTGTCGTCAACCGATACCGACAGAAACTGTCCCCTATCTATGCTTTATAGATCGGGATATATTTTAATAGACAGGCTGTGGGATAGTCTAAAAATGATTTATACAGTGGGAAGATTGCCATTACGTCTGATTTGTACTCGCACGCAATTGGTTAACGTTGTAGGGGAAGGATCGCTAAAGTGACCCAGGCGGGTAAAGTGACCATGATCTTTTTAGGAAACAATACATAGTCCCCAACTGTTGCCGGCAAGTGAAAATAATCCATTGACCGACGCCATATTGCTCCAGTAAACACGGACACGCTTAGTTCACGCGGCAAGAATTTATTATTAAATAGATAGTTTTTGTGGTCTGTGATCTAAGGTGAGTGGTTTAAACTTTGCAATTAATTTCTTTATTCAATATAAAATCAAAATAATTCAATATCCTATCGGCTTAGACCCTCTACCGAACTGTTTATTTCACGACAAACAAAGACTTTATAACCTCATTTGACATTTTTTGAGTACATATTTTATTTTAGTCGCGTTCCGTTTCAGGTAAAGTGGCCCACTCGGTCTTTGGTCCAAGTCCAAACATGAAGATGGCTGGATACAGTGTTCCTGTGTGTAAAAAATGGGCACATGAAGCGTGCTCAGGATGTAATGATGAAGATGATTACTTTGTCTGCGAATTTTGTAATGAATAATTATTCATTACAAAATATCATGTGTGTGAATCTTGAAAAACCTTTGTTTTTTAATAACTTCATTAAAATTTCAATAAACTGATTTAAACTAACAATAATTTCATTTATATTGACTACGCAACTTTACCCGGTTCATAAATTCATGAAACGGGTAAAGTGGACTGGTCTGGCCACTTTACCCGACCTGGGTAGGTAAAGTGGCCAATATACCATTTTAGTTTTAAATTTAAAAATACTATTGAAAGTCTTGATTTAAGCAAAAATAGCAACATGATCCCGAACAAGCCGGATTCCGAAAAGGCTTTGGTACCATAGATCACATTCATACGCTGCGGCAGGTTATACAAAAGACGGAAGAGTATAACCGGCCACTTTGCTTAGCGTTTGTGGACTATGAGAAAGCCTTCGATTCGGTGGAAACTTGGGCTGTGTTGAGGTCGCTGCAGAGATGCCGGATTGACTACCGGTATATCCAAGTGTTGAAGTGCTTGTATGAAAACGCCACAATGTCAGTACGTATACAGGACCAGACTACGAGGCCAATCCACTTGCAGCGTGGAGTGCGACAGGGAGACGTTATCTCCCCGAAGCTCTTTACCGCTGCGTTGGAGGACGTCTTTAAGCTTCTGGATTGGAACGGGCTTGGCATCAACATAAACGGCGAGTAGGTACATCACTCACCTGCGATTTGCCGATGACATAGTAGTCATGGCAGAGACTCTGAGAGACCTCAATACAATGCTAAACGATCTCAGCAGGGTTTCTCAACAGGTGGGCCTGAAAATGAACATGAGCAAGACGAAAATCATGTCCAATGCTCATGCACCGCTCCACCCAGTAATTGTTGAGAAACTGCACTCGAAATTGTCGACGAGTATATTTACCTGGGACACACAGTCCAGCTAGGTAGGTCCAATTTCGAGAAAGAGATCAACCGCCGAATCCAACTCGGCTGAGCAGCGTTCGGGAAGCTCCGAGATGTCTTCTCGTCCAAAATTCCTCAGTGCCTGAAGACTAAAGTCTTCGAACAGTGCGTGTTGCCAGTGATGACTTACGGATCCGAGACATGGTCGCTAACTAAGGGCCTCATAAGTAGGCTCAGGACCGCTCAGCGGGCGATGGAGTGCATAGGCACACAGTATCGCCACTCGGGAAATTTATGCCTGCACAGCATTTTTCGCATGAGCAAAGTGATATCGCAGGACCATTCCCTACCTCAACTAACCACAGCAAGATTAAGAAGTCAGTTCGTTTTCAACAATGTTAATTAGTAATAGTTTTTCTTCCCTTTACGATATATACGTCATTTTTCCCTAAAGGGGGGAATATCTATGGCACGTACGGGACGTGACCATACATACCTCATAGCATATTTTAATTCCGCGATAATTACCTTGTAAT
Organism: Oeneis ivallda; assembly: GCA_029955525.1. Taxonomy (NCBI): domain Eukaryota; kingdom Metazoa; phylum Arthropoda; class Insecta; order Lepidoptera; family Nymphalidae; genus Oeneis; species Oeneis ivallda. Next base: position 21,359,533 of record JARPMR010000018.1, on the reverse strand, counting down.
TATTTCAACAAACTTATAATAATATTAATCAGCAAATTTCGCACGTACATAATATCTGAGCACCAACTTCTCCCACCTTTTTATTCGTAATTTTATTAGTATAAAAGACCTTTGTAAATATGTAATATATGCCACTACGATTAGACACTGCAGTCTGTGTTTCTTTATTCCTTCACCGGTCTCTCTGCAAGAACACGCTGTTGCACTGCAGCCGCGGTGTAACGCAACAAGAGCTATGCTCGGAGTGTCCCTGCGGGATCGAATCAAAAATGAGGAGATCCGGAGGAGAACCAGAGTCACCGACATAGTTAAGCGAGTCGCGATACTGAAGTGGAAATGGGCGGGGCACATAGTTCGAAGAGCTGATGGTCGTTGGGGTCCCAAGGTGCTGGAGTGGCGACCCCGCACCGGGAAGCGCAGTGTTGGCAGACCCCCCACCAGGTGGACCGACGACATCAAACGAGTCGCAGGGAGCCGCTGGATTCTGGCGGCGCAAGACCGAGGCCTGTGGAAGTCCATGCAAGAGACCTTTGTCCAGCAGTGGACGTCTATCGGTTGATAAAGAAGAAGAAGAAGAAGCAACATGATATCAAAAGAATATTAGTTTAAGTGTATAAATTTACAAAATAATGTAACATATATACAATATCGATGTAATACTTTGAGTAATAAACCAACACAGGAGAAGAATTGACGCGCGTACCCCTCTGTAAGTTGGGTATGACCAGTGGTCATACCTGTTATATAAAACTGTTTGACTCGAGTCACGCGCCTGTCAACTACGTATGGTTAGCGGGGAATGAGCTCCGCTATAAATGCCGAATATGAGAGTATTTTATTCTGAAAAAATATTTAAAAAATCCAGTTTACTAAAGGATAACATTTATTTACTTCTCATGTATTATTTTATCCAAATAATGCAATACTTATGCAGAAAACTTAAGAAAACTGTCGATCTGAAAATGTTGCTACTTAATCGTACATGAAATAATTTGGGGAAAATATTGAAAATTAATCTTCCTACTTACTATTCGTTTAGAGACCTTTTTCATGAACTGCATTATAAATTGATCCCATAGAATTAAAATCACGATAGAATAGGAAGGGGTGAACGACTAATTTATAAGCTTTAAGTAAAATATGACTAGATATATAAATACGAACTTTGATCGTCTGTGGGATTATCAAATAATGATAAAAATTCTTTCTATAAAACCAACTTTAAACGCCACTACAAAGTATAACACAATTTTAATTTGTACATGTATGTTGAAGTCGGGCGGGCCTAAATATAAATGATGAAACCAATGTGCGACGCTAGCCCAACTTTGCCCGATCGGCGTATGAAGTCGGTTTTTTAAAGATATTTTTTTTACATTATTATTTTAAGCTTTTTAGTGTATATCTCTGATCGCGAGCAATTTGCTCTTAATCATTGAGTTCCTTCCTCCATTACCGAAGATATGAATCACCTTCTCTTCACCTTTTAAATAGGCCCAACCTTATTATGCGTTCTTTCAAAAAAAAATTGAAATCGGTTCAGATTTGACGTAGTTATGGAGTAACATCTAACATTATATCAACAACAATTTATATGGGAACCACCTCTGAAGTATGCCCTACTAAACAAAAAAAAATATCAAATTCCATTCATTATTTGGCGGAATAATTGCGTAACAAATATACAAAAAAATTCGAATTGAGAACCTCCTCCTTTTTTGAAGTCGGTTAAAATGATTGCATTATTATAACGATCGCAATGGTGTCTGATTGGCTGGTACTCTCCCACTATTGTTTAAAATGCATTGATGCAGCTAGAGCTCCATAAACTCAGCGAATTCATAAAATTAGTTTTTTTACTCAATTATTTCAAAAGTTATGGGTATATATTTCCATATAGCCAGTGTGGTATAATTTTCTAAATATATAAAATGAAAAGGTGACTGACTGACTGATCTATCAAGGCACATCTACTATGACATAGGCATCCGCTAAGAAAGGATTTTTACAAATATAATACAAAAAAATAATGAAAACGAGACTAAAACATTGTTTAATAATAATGATTAGTTCCACGTAAGTCTTTCTTAGTCGAAAATTAGGACTTTAATTTTATGAAGTCGGCCACACCGCAATAAAATTAGGGCTGGACAGCAAGATTTCATATGTCGATATTGGTGGGGGGATTGTATAAATTATTTATACCGAGATATTTTTATCGTCTTACTAATGGTTCATTGACGAAAAAAAATAATTTAAATTCTATACATATCATTTGGTTCATTAAAACTTGGCAATTGAATTAAAGTACCCATACTTCTTATTCATCGCGCTAGGTTTACCGAAAAGCTAAATAGCTTGGCGGTGTTTTATAACAGATGGGGTGGCCACTATAGCCATGGCGGCAGCCTAGCATTACACTTCGTTACAAACAAATATACACTTCGTTCAGATGAAGTAGATGAAAAAAATAAGCCTTCCAAGTAAAGTGTTTAGGTACAACTTTTAACTTACCAATCATAACTTTAAATAAAATTTTTTTTAGGGTTCAGTTTTTACTTTTTATGTTTCCCCCATGCTGGACTGAGAGAATATTATTCAACGCTGGAAAACGATCTTGTAAATCGAAAAAGTGAACTTTAAACCAGAGCCAATAACGTTTTAAAAAATCATAACAGCTCATAATAAGCTATCAGGAGCAGATTTTTTTCAAAAATCATATTTTTTAATGTAACACATCAGATGATACTAATAATATAATTCTCAAGTAGTAGTTTTTCAATTTCAAGAAGCAATGTTGCTGTAACTTGGTATTTGAAACATATGAAACCACGAAATAACTCTAAACTCTGAAATGCTGATTATGATGTATCTATTTTTAAGGAAACATGATGTAGTCCTAACAGTTTGTACTTAATATACTTTTTAGGAATAGATACATCGTAAATTTCGCTTTAAACATAAATAAAACAAATGATGTTTCATTAAAAATGCTGTATGTTTATTTAAACAAGATTACTTAAAAAATCAATGTGTTCAATATTAATACCCACTACGTATTCAAATAAAAATTAAATGTCTCTCAACTTAATAAACAATATTATTAAAAATTATAAAAACCTATGACAAAGTACAGCACTCCCTGGTGGCTTATAATCTTAAATCATAACTAAACAGCTTCTCTAAGGTGATATACTATGGTACCTACAGCATGCTCTCAGCATGAGATTGAGAGTATAGTGACGGAGTAAATATCTTGGTATCTACAAAATCTGTTAATAATCAGATAATCCTAAGTCCTTACAGTAAACCTAAGTGCACTGCACTGCTAAAAAGTATTGATAACTTTTTTGAAGTATCTGTATAATATTGAAAAATAGATTGTGTCTTAGTATTTACAGCATTTTTGAGAACGTTTAAAAATATGAATAACAAAAAATATATACTATAAACATGCAGAGAAGGTCAACATAGTATCTTAGAAAAATAATGTCGTAGGAAAACGAAAATCCAACAATCCGACGCAGTATCTTTTTCTTCCAAATATATAAAAAAGTAATTTTGTTATTTTTCGAAATAAGCTAGATCGTTTTCCATCGTCAATATAGGTCAAAGTTTCTAGCTGTATCTTTACGCAAGTACTAAGAGCCTACAAAGAGTCAATCTAATAGCAAAGGCATATTATGACTAAAATAACGGCAAGAGCCTCGTTTCCTAGCGCTTCTATATAGGTACCTACCATGTTAAAGATCTCGAACAAAAAAATTTACTCTCGAATAAAGTAACTCTGTTGTAAATAATTATTAGAAGAACTTATCGAAAGTCGATAATCGATAGTGTCAAATCCCTAAAATGCTTACACATATGATGCGATTGTTTCATGTAATGATAGAGCGTCCCTGTGTGTGAATGTGATTGTGTGCATATAATTTAAGGTAGTGTTTGCTAATTATATTGTGTGCGTGCATAGCGACGTGATGGAAAAATGCACCTGTACTTAATAGTAAGCAAGTTTTCATGTGTGCTACCTCGCCCCCCACCGTAATTGACAGACTTTTTTGCAAATAAATTAGGCGTCAATTCCTCTCCATTGCTGGTTTATTACTCAAAGATGTAATAACAATAATTCAAAACTTAAGGTGGCCACTTTACCCGACCTTCCTAATGGTCGCGCGTGACGAAAGGTAGGATACAATAAAAAAATAAACATTCATTAATTTATGTAAGTCAGTGTAATTTTCTCTTTTTTTAACATGTAATAAAATTCGTCCATTCAGCTATTCATTCATAGCTACACTAGCGGCACGCTATGATGGCCGGTTTGACGTTTGTCCGCTCATGAAGTTCCGTATTAATTGATAACGACTTTGAAGGAAATAATTGTATTACTTTATTGACGATAGTGATGTGCAGAGATTCATAAATTTTATCGAATGTAGTTTTAGGTTTAGGACTCAAAATTTATTTATTAAATTGATTTCTAAAATGTATACAAGTGTAGAAAAATCAGTTTGCACCATTTAAGGGGTGAATGTACTTGTGAATATGAACAATTTTCACTATGTGGACAAACCTCTGAAATCGCAAAAAATATCAGCTGTTTCATACACAAGGTAAAATTTTTATTTTTATATGATATATACCACAACTCGGCATTTGGTTTTCTAAATTGAAAATTTTTAAAAATGGAATCTAATACGATCGTCACATAGGATCGCTGGCTAGCACAACTACTACCTCCGGCAAACTCGCGTCAATGCTCAATGCAAAACAAAGCAGTTTCGAATTGACGTTGCTTCGAAAAGTATAAACTGTCAGTGCAATGCGATTGTGATATAGTTTTGACCTGGCTTTGGATTTCAAATATTGATACTGCATTACTGTTGACCCTTGCTCGTGATAGCAGTGACGACAGTGAAAATAGTAGTATGGACGAATCTGATTAATTATGGCCTTTTGTGGCACCTTTTTTGGTATCTTTTGTATTCATATGTTTCTTGTGTGCATATAAAGTATGTATATTCATTTTCATTCAAATATTCAGTTCGTTCAAATAAATTAAATAAACATATACATTTTTGTTTTATTAAACCTATTTAATCAGGTACAAAAACAAAACTTAATTGTTTTTTGTTCGAGAATAAATTGACATTCCACATCACTATTGTAATGTGTCAAACCGGCCATCATAGCGTGCCGCTAGTGTAGACATAGGTTCTTAGTTAAAATTCCTACATTTTATTGGATTTAAATGAAATATTATAATCAAAATAAAACACAATAATAAGACGAATATATTAATTATTATACAATCATAATAAATTATACAATTACTATTGTCAAAAAATGTATGTCTTTGTTACGTTAGTTTTACAACGGAACGCAGAACTCTTGACCGTCGCTCGGCTGCAAGAACTTTTTTTATTCGATGACAAGACAGTCCTTGACTGCGATATCACCTGATGGTAAGTCACGATGCAGTCTAAGATGGTAGCGGGCTAACTTGGAAGAGGTATGACAGTGTAGATTCAACCCATACCCCTAATCTGTTTCTACACGCCATCGGCCAAAGCCTCTAGACCACGGTGACCACGGCCCCGATTCTGTAACTCAGTCCCTATCAAAAATGATGCCACTGACATATTTTTATCCATTGAAGGTTTGCTATGAAATAAAAATAACATTATCCTAGCAAACCTTCAATGGATAAAAAATATATGTCAGTGGCTATCATTTCTTGTTAGGCACTGAGTTACAGAATCGGTACCTAGACCTGAGACAATTCAGAAACTATAATTTCCTAAATTGCCCCCGCCGGGAATCGAACCCGAGACTTCCCGTTATAAGACCACAGCGCTCACCACTGCGCCAGTGAGGTGAAAAAGCTATTTAATAATAGCTATTTAATAATATGTCACCTTATAGCTACAATACTGTGACATCTAGGCGACACAACAGGATCAAATAACTTAACCAAATAGCACTTCTCAAATCCATTTTCAAACAAATACAATAATCTATCCAACAAAATAACACTTTCAATAACTTGGGCTAAGCATAATCTGACAAAATAGAACAACACTATTTTTTTCCATTGGCAATCTATATTTTCGTGTATATCTGAGAGGTAAGAATCAGGTAAACTGTCATAGAGTCCGAGTTTTAGTATAGAGTCCGCCATTTTGAAATAGTCGTTGAAATCTTGACATTTAGATGCGATACCTTTAAGTTTACCTTCCGTCACGGGTAAGTTTGGTAAATGTTTCTTGGTTATTACCTGTGGAAGAGATTTTTTTTATGAAACTTTAAATGGGAAGTATTGATATTAAAGATGAATAGATATTGCGGTTTTATTTGAACAACTTACTTATGATGATTTTCAGTTACTATTTATCTGTATTTCTGGCATTACATAGTTATGTAATCGTGTATCCTTATTTATATTTATAGCAGTGATAGCCGAGTGGTTAGGACTGTGGTTTCCTATTCGGGGGGTCGCCGGTTCGATCCCGGGTACGCACCTCTGACTTTTCGGAGTCAAGTGCGTTTAAGCAATTAAATATCACTTGCTTCAACGGTGAAGGAAAACATTGTGAGGAAACCTGCACACCTGAGAGTTCTTCATAATGTTCTTGACGGTGTGTGAAGTCCGCCAGTTCGCATTGGGCCAGTGTGGTGGACTATGGCCTACAACCCTTCTCTGAGAGGAGACTTGCGCTCAGTAGTGAGCCGTTGATGGGTTGCTAATGATGATGACCATGTATCCTCATTTACATTCAAATACGACCGGATATAAGTGGCACAAGACTGCAGCGTGTTGCTATTCCAACAAGAGTGTAATGTCCAGTGGACGTCACATAGGTTGACAAAGATGACCCGGTAAAGTTACAAAACTTACCTACAAAGGTAGTTTTATGCAAAACTGTAGGTTCAGTGAAGTTACCTAATAATAGCACAGTATTTACAAAACTTACCTGTAACAAAGCACCATAAAGCCTGTGTGAAAGATGGATTGAAAAGGCAGTGTTACCTGCAAGGTAGACTAGATTTAACAAAACCTACCTGTAAAAGCGACCTTAACTTAAGTAAAGCGCGAAAAAGTTGACTTTTACCGGACAGTAATTACTTACCTAAAGTGGGACAAGAAAGTAACGTTCAGTAAAATGACCTGAACCTGAGTGATCTTTAGGTTCAATATAGTTTATAGACTATATATATTTAATATATGTTTATAGTATGTTTATAGTATTTAAAAAACTTACCTGTAGCAAAGCGCGATAGAGCAGACTTTTATAGAGCAGATGTTTTTGGTGTGATCTTTAGGTTCAATATAGTTTATAGACTGTAGTATTTAAAAAACTTACCTGTAGCAAAGCGCGATAGAGCAGACTTTTATAGGGCAGATGTTTTTGGTGTGATCTTTAGGTTCAATAAAGTTTATAGACTAGTATTTAAAAAACTTACCTGTTGCAAAGCGCGATAGAGCAGACTTTATCAGGCAGATGTTTTTGGTGTGATCTTTAGGTTCAATAAAGTTTATAGACTGTAGTATTTAAAAAACTTACCTGTAGCAAAGCGCGATAGAGCAGACTTTTATAGGGCAGATGTTTTTGGTGTGATCTTTAGGTTCAATAAAGTTTATAGACTAGTATTTAAAAAACTTACCTGTTGCAAAGCGCGATAGAGCAGACTTTATCAGGCAGATGTTTTTGGTGTGATCTTTAGGTTCAATAAAGTTTATAGACTGTAGTATTTAAAAAACTTACCTGTAGCAAAGCGCGATAGAGCAGACTTTTATCGGGCAGGTGTTTTTGGTGTACCACTCTATCCATAGATTGTGCTGCCAACATTCGAGCGTTTCTTCCCAAATTGTAACCTTGATAAGAAAAAAACTTTTAATTCCTACAGGAAATAACAATAGGTTAGGTAAGGCACTTGACTTATGGGCCCTTTTTATTTGATACCTAACTACATATTATATCCATCCTTATGGTTAAAATAGGTATCAAAATTATTGAAATCAAAATTGGCAAATACTTTTTGTAATAACTAATTGTTATTACGAAAGGTAAAGGTGATTTACAATTTCTATGCTTACTTGAAGATCTAGTGACTTTTTTTCTTTTTACTCATCAACCGATACACGTCCATTGCTGGACAGAGGTCTCTTGCATGACTTTCACAGGTCTCGGTCTTGTGCCACCTATATCCAGCGGCTTGCTGCGACTGATTTGATGTTGTCGTTCCATCTAGTGGGGGGTCTGCCAACACTGCGTTTCCCGGTGCGGGGTCTTCACTCCAGCACCTTGGGACCCCAACGACCATCAGCTCTTCGAACTATGTGCCCCGCCCATTTCCACTTTAGCTTAGCGACTCGCTGAGCTATGTCGGTGACTTTTGTGACAGGAGAGTGACATAGCCTATTTTTTGTCCCAGAAAAACTTAAGAGTTCCCCGCGCGATTTTTAGAAAAGCCCATCTTAACTTATTAAGACTAATTATAACTTGACTAGCTGATGCCCGCGACTTCATCCGCGTGGAATCAGTTTTTAAAATCCCTCGGGAACTCTGATTTTTCGGGATAAAAAGTAGCCTATGTCACTCTCCAGGCCTTCAAGTATACCCATGCAAAAAATCATGTCGATCCGTAGCCCTGTTGCGGCGTGATTGAAGGACAAACTAACAAACAAACAAACTTTCGCATTTATAATATTAGTTTAGTAAGGATTCAAAAAGGTTGCAACGAAAACGTTTTGTGAGATTTCACAGGGAAGCGCAGTGTTGGCAGACCCCAACTTGTCTCCGTGAATAGAGTACAGAAGGTGTCCCGTACCTCTTAGTCGCTCCGACATAGGGAACCCCTGCCCCCACTGCTCGTCTCCATACTGCCGCTGGAACACGTCGAACACCTGGTCGTCCACATCCTCGGAGAGCAGGTGGTAGCAGCACGGCACCGTGAACACCGCGCTCGTTTGGGGGCTGCGAGCGAACAGGCGGAGCGATGCTGGACCCAGGTTACCGCACGTGTGAAGACCTATGGAGTCATCATCATCAGCAACCCATCAACGGCTCACTACTGAGCGCAGGTCTCCTCTCAGAGAAGGGTTATAGGCCAAAGTCCACCACGCTGGCCCAATCTAATTGGCGGACTTCACACACCACACCAAAATAAATAGTTTTTCGTTGATTCTGGAAAGTTTCGATTTTGGATTCGGTCGTTGTTTTATTAAGAGTGTGACATTGTATAAAAGCATCTGAAACAATACTTGGTATCTCACCAGTTAACAGCAGTCTCGTATCATCATGCGAGTGGTCCGGAAACTTCTCCCGCACGATCTGCAGCAGGTCTGAGTCGCTAGTGATGTAGCTCGCGGCGAATCGATGCAGCTCCGAGTCGATACCATCCGATATCCTCTCTTCGTTGCCATCCTTTATACGCTTTGCTATTGCGTGCCATTGTTTCTATTTAAAAGTAGGATCTGAAAATAATACATGATATCTCACCAGTTAACAGCAGTCTCGTATCGTCATGCGAGTGCTCCGGAAACTTCTCTCGTACGATCTGCAGCAGGTCTGAGTCGCTAGTGATGTAGCTCGCGGCGAATCGATGCAGCTCCGAGTCGATACCATCCGATATCCGCTCTTCGCTCCCGTCCTTTATACGCTTTGCTATTGCGTGCCATTGTTTCTATTTAAAGTCAAATAATTGATAAATCGTGTTGTTTGGAAATTATATATTAAAAAAATAGAAAATAAAATAAATAATAATAGTAAAATTCATAGGGGAAAATATAATCGTCTGGACTCGAACCGGGGTCTTCTGGTTTCGGGACCGCCCGATTTCCCGAGCTACTGGAACTATAACGATCATCATCGTTATAGTTCCAGTAGCGAAATTTACCTTCGTATTGTAATGATATTGTAAGGGGTTTTTCATTGCTTGAAAACACGGATAAAACAACCTATTCTAAAAATGACACCTAGCTAGATCGATTTATCGCCCCCGAAACCCTCTGTATACTAAATTTCATGAAAATCGTTGGAGCCGTTTCCGAGATTCAGATTATATATACATATACAAGAATTGCTCGTTTAAAGGTATTAGACTAGTGGTCCGACGTTCCTTTCGACTTTGGAGTTACTTGCATTTTAGGCGATTGGGTATTTGACTGATATTTTTTTTATTTAATTAATATAATGTTTTTAAATATTATTATAACATTTATAACACAATGCCATTTTTCTTTTTTAAATATCTTTACTAGTTTCGGAATTATATTGTTATTTTACTGTGATTGTATCTGTCTCTTTCTAAAACGAAATTTTCTATGGAGCACGTATGGAGCTGGTGAATTGTGACATCACAGTTCACTAGCGCTCTCTCTGTGTAACAGGAAACTTTGTGTTGTATGTACGTAGTACGAAACAGTGTTGTTTACTACGGTACACTTAACCTGTGTCTTAATTAAAAGAAATAATTTTAACAATAAAATATGTCTGATATTGATAGTTTAGAGAGTGAAAGTGAGCAGCCTCTTGCAAAGAAAACAAATTATAATTAGAGTGTGCATTTATGTGCTCGATATTACCTGTGCAAAATTATTTTGATGCCTCACATTTTGTTATAGAACTGAGGGAACACCTAATACTTTTACAATAAAACAAACCAACCCACTGTTTTTTTGTCTGTTTTTTTTTTAACAGACGAGTACCGAAAATTTTGACTGTGTTGCTATTGGTCCACGTAATCAACATAAGAGTCCCAGGCCTCACCCTTAAAATGACTAATCTCACTCTGTCATTATCGGAATTGTGCGAGAGACATAGTCAGTACTCGTTTATTAAAAAAAAATACGTGTGGTACTCGGGGACTGCTGCGGTAAAGCTATTGCATAGCATTTTCTAGTCGCACGCACACAAACACCGTGCCGAACTGAAACGACGTTAGACGATGCACGGCTTTCAACGCCACACCGCTGTGCCGGTCGGAGTGGGGGGTGTTAGGTTTATTTTCGTTACGGAATTTCTTGATTCGATCGCCGCGCTCAAAGGCCGCGATAAAAGCTATGCAATAGCTTAAAAATTTATAGCGAATATAAGAATGAGCCTAGAATTTCTAATAAACCAATGCAGCTGAGAAGTTAATGAATAGGTGTTAAGTGAAACATACCTGTATGACCTTGACCCTCTTCTGCGCTTGCGCGATGGTTGCCTCATCGCAGTCTATGGTCAGGCTGGGCAGGCGGTAGGCCAGGGAAAGCGCGACCAGCAGGTGTCCCCTGCCGCCGCCCGCCTCCGCGCAGTGCGTGGCCCCACACGCTGTGGCCAGCGACGCCACTACACGAGACATTGTTTGCACCTGGGACCAAATTAATAGAATAGAATAGAATAGAAATGTTTTTTATTCAAATAAACTTTTACAAGTACTTTTGAATCGTCAATGAGTCTACCACTGGTTCAGAATGCCATTCCTGCCGAGAAGAACCAGCAAGAAACTCGGCAGTTGCTCTTTTCAAAATACTTTTACAATATACTTAATAGATATTATTCTATGTATGCAGAGTTTCCACAATGAGGGGAAGTTCCACAAAAGCATACGTAATTATTTCTAATTATAATACAACACATGTTAAGACGGGCAGACAGAAAGTAGCCCCATTGCCGCTGGTGGAACCCGTTCACGAGCATGACGCATGACCCAGCCATTGCTTCGCTCAACCATATTTGAGGGAACGTAACAATAAATGAATCCTTACCAATGCGAAAGTTTGTTCGTTTGTTGATTTGTCTTTCAATCACACTGCAACAGAGCTACAGATCTATTGATAAGTTCTGGGGTTGGATCCTGTTTACCATACTGCGCGACACAAAGGAGGGGTAATGTGTTTTACGTAACTACATCCCATTATAAAAATTACTAGCAAACGCGTGCGATTTCATCTGCGTAGATTTAGTTTTTAAAATCCCGCGGGAACTTTTGATTTTCCAGGATAAAAAGTAGTCTATGTCACTTTCCAGGTCCTCTACTATATCCTTGAAAAAAAAAATTGAGTTGATCCATTGCTCTGTTTCAGTCATCATCATCATCATTATCAACCCATCATCTGCTCACTACTGAGCGAGGTCTCCTCTCAGAGAAGGGTCATCTCCAGTCTATCTCTCTCTGTTCCAGTATGATTTATGAATAAACCAACAAATAAACACACTTTTGCATCATCATACTAATCCATACTAATATTATTAATGCGAAAGTGTGTTTGTCCTTCAATCATGCCGCAACAGGGCTACGGATCGACGTGATTTTTTGCATGAGCATAGTTGAGGACCTGGAGAGTGACATAGGCTACTTTTTATCCCGGAAAATCAAAGAGTTCCCGGGGGATTTTAAAAACGAAATCCACGCGGACGAAGTCGCGGGCATCAGCTAGTATTAATATAAATACCAAAGTGTGTTTGATTGTTGGTTTGTCCTTCAAACACGCTGCAACAGAGCTACGGATCAATGTGATGTTTTGCATGGGGCATAGTTGAGGACCTGGAGAGTGACATGGGCTACTTTTTATCCCGGAAAATTTTGATTTTTTAAAGGGATTTTAATAACTAAATCCACGCGGACGAAGTCGCGGGCATCAGCTATTTTTTTTAAATAATATTAATAAGATTATTACCTCATAGCTCTTCTTGGTATTCATAAACTCAGATATCCGCACCTCCGGCTCCACCTCACCGCCCCAACACTTGATGCGATCTTGCAGCTGATCCGTTGATAGGCAGTACTCGTTGTTCACTGACAGACAGTGGCTGCCGGTTTGCTGTACCCATTTCGATAATTCACTGTCACCTGCAGCAAATTTTTGTGCATTTTAAAGTCCAAAAAGACAAACGATGAAGGCAGTAGATAGTCCATTAGGACCGACGACATCAAACGAGTGGCAGGGAGCCGCTGGATTCAGGCGGCGCAAGCCGAGGCATGTGGAGGTCGTCTATCGGTTGATAAAGATGAAGATGGATACAAACGGCGTAAGGGCGCGGCAAGCTCAGTGTCACTGGAGATAAGTTGCAAGCCTGTGTAGCATGGCTATGTTAGGAATACCAAATTCCTTAACTTTAACTATTAAACTTCCAACATTATTTTTTGCATTGAACAAGATACGCCAAACGCACGCGCGATCCACATGATCAACATCGTCTTGGAGCAAATTGATTTGTTCAGTTGCTTGTTGAGCGAGTTCGCAAAAGTCATTGTATATATTTACTTTGTTAGCTACTTTGAAGCAGTGATAGCCGAGTGGTTAGGACAGTGGTCTCCTATTCGGGTGGTAACAGGTTCGATCCCGGGTACGCACCACTGACTTTTCGGAGTCAAGTGCATTTAAGCAATTAAATATCACTTGCTTCAACAGTGAAGGCAAACATCGTGAGGAAACCTGCACATCTGAGAGTTCTTCATAATGTTCTTGAAGGTGTGTGAAATCCGCCAATTTGCATTGGGCCAGCACGGTGGACTATGGCCTATAACCCTTTCTCTGAGGAGACCTGCGCTCAGTAGTGAGCCGTTGATGGGTTTTTTTTTTAATTTATTTGGAAAACATACAGCTTAAATAAATAAAATATAGCTAATACAATAATGATATCACTGGAGCAAGTTAAGTTTCCACGTTTTGGTAAAATACAATATTTTGGGTGGGAGTCCATCCTAAACATTTAGTAAACAAAAATATAATAATAAAAGATAAATAAACATGTACCATAAACGAGATGGGTCCACTCCGGCCATCAAGCCTTGTATTATGTGCATTTCTTGATGGCAGAGACGAACCCCCCCACACTTATATTTAAATTGGTCTACTAATGATGACTGGTTAATGATATACTTTGTACATCATCATTAGCAACCCATCAATGACTCACTACTGAGCGCAGCAAGGTCTCCTCTCAGAGAAGGGTTATAGGCCATAGTCTACCACACTGGCCCAATGTGAATTAGCGGCCTTCACACACCTTTGAGAACATTATAAAGATCTCTCAGATGTGCAGGTTTCCTTGCGATGTTTTCCTTCACCGTTGAAGCAAGTGATTTTTCATTGCTTAAACTCACATGACTCTGAAAAGTCAGAGGTGCGTACCCGGGATTGAACCTGTGACCCTCCAAATAGGAGACCATAGTCCTAACCACTGGGCTATCACTGTTCATTACACTTGCTCTTGTTCTTGCTCTGCTGCACTTTGTACATAATATTAGGTAATAATTTGGTTGTAAGATGTAGTAGTTTATCGTAGTTATTTATCGTTGCATTAAGTTTCCAGTAATAATAGGTTAAGTTTTTTTGTAAATGAATAATTGTTAAAATTAAAACATATTTTACCAGTATAGTTTCCATCAGCACATGACCAAAACTGTTCAACAGCATCATTGAAATCACAAGTGTCAAGATGTTTCCTCAATTTACGAGGCAACAAATTATCCCAGTGGTTGTCAGTGAAGAACTCCACCATGTGACAGTTGGCCAGAGATAACAGTGGCGTGAGATATGCAATTGTGTTGTCTATGTGCTTATGTAGTCTGTGTAATGTTGTGTTCATAGTCATTTTTCCTGAAACAAAACAAGTGTAAATTCATCATCAGTCCCTGGAATAGAATAGAATGGAAATGTTTTTTATTCAAATAAACTTTTTTACAAGTGCTTTTGAATCGTCGATGTGTCTACCACTGGTTCGGAATGCCCTTCCTGCTGAGAAGAACCAGCAAGAAACTTGGTGGTTGCTCTTTTCAAAACAAGTTTACAATTCAATAGAATGCTATGTATGCAGTGTTTCCACAATGAGTTCCACAAAAGCATACCTTTATAATTCAACACATGTTAAGACGGGCAGGCAGAAAGTAGCCCCATTCCCGCTGGTGGCACCTGTTCATCAGCATGACACATGATCCAGCCATTTCTTCGCTCAACCATATTTGAGGATATCATCTAGGACCAGAGTACTTGTCAAGATGAATCAAAAGAGGCCAAACTCGATGGAGTTATGTCGATTTATTACAGAGTTCTAAAAGCCATCTTCCAGCTCCATGTCACAATAATATTGCATTGTCTTCAGATTTGCAACATTTCAGCTCAATGTGAAACCGGGAAGTGGTTCTAATTCATTAATCTATTAAAGTTAAATAAAACGTTGTAAAAAACAGTGCAGTTACCAAAGCTTTTCAAACACCAGACAAAGTTATTCAGCTGTCATTTCTAATGTCTGTGATTAATTATTTATATTAATTAATTTGACTTACACAGAATATAAACTAGCATAGTACAGAGATTCACTTTGCAAAATCATTTAAATGAATAAGGACTCTCGCAAGCACACAATAAAGTGCAGTTCAGGTTGCACAGCACTAAATTTTTAGTCACATTCACTTAAAGTTGTCTCTCTTTTGATAGTGTAACTCATCTCCCTTTAGACTATGTTAGCCCACTGAAATTTGTAATATTTTTGTTTTGAAAAGTGCAACTGCTGAGTCTTGCTGCCTCTTCTCAGAAGAATCTGCTTACCCAACCAGTAGTAGAGTCTTAACTTGTCATGAGAGCCACAAGTTAGCCTACGCCCTACACTAAATGAATGATTTGAGTTTTTTGAACCTGAAATCAATCAAATAAATTATTATGATTACCTGAAACTGATTTGCTGATACGTTTAAAAAGATACAGTAGAACCATAAGGATTTGAAGAGGGTATCTTCAATAAAGCACAAGCCTTCTTATAGTGTGCTCTGATGTTTTCTGCCAGAGCCAGAATGTCGTGCTCTTCAGAGTTAGTGCGCGGAAACGTATCTATCAGTTCCCGCACCTTTTCCAACTGCTTCAGAAGCTTTTCTGAGTAAGGCACTGCTTGATTATCTTTATTATCTATATGATATGATACAACACCTAGGTAATAACCTGAAATAACAAGTTAAAATTAATTTTTATTAAGTATAAACTTTTTTTTGTTTGTGTTTTTGTGTAATACTTACCTAGTTCTCTTCCTAATTCCGCTCCTCTGTGATATCCTAAGTGATATCCTTCTGGATTCCCAGCTTCAGTGCCAGCTTTGAAACCTTCCTCATAACTTTTTTCACATTGTTTGTTTTCACTCAAAAATATGTCTTCTAAAACGTCGTTAAAGTCTATGTCTTCAGCCATTTATTTGGATTTATTGGTAATCTAAAGATTTTTTAAAACGAAATTGGGAATCTTCATCACAGACACAGATTAGAATCAAATTAGAATGGAATGATTGTTCGTGGTCTATGGCATAGATAAAACACTATATAGTCTATGGTCTATGGACTTGAGTTTTGCCAATGTAGTCATAGTGTATTTATCTATGGTTTTGGGTTTTGTTTTGGCTGGGTTTGGTTTGTTTTGTTCATTCATAGATTTCGTCACAGATTATGGATGGATTTCGTTCATAATTATTTTTTATGGGTAATTATACATAATAATTAATAAGTAAAAGTTCCACGCCCGTTCTTTCAAAATTATTTCATGTGGTAGTTTCGTGAGTGTTTGTGCAATTTACGTGCAGCAATTAGTGCAGTCAGCAGTGCAATTTACCTGCGCAAGTGGCAAGTGCAGTAGTGAGTAACTATGAACGACCCCAAAGAGCTGAAAGTGATTTCCACTGCTGAAGTCAAGAAACATCGTGATAAGGGAAATGGTGTATGGATAATAATTCATAATGATATTTACGACGTGACCAGTTTTTTGGAAGAGGTACTTAAATGAAAGCTTAAATGTTCTAAAATTCAAACGAAAAATTCAATATTATTTCATGTACATAGGCCGAAGGCCAACCTGTGGCTCTTATTATAAAAAATCAAGGCTGTTTATTTATGTCGTGCGTATCGAATTTTATTGTTTTGAGGTGTTGAATCGATAGCGGGTAGTGACTTTTCATAGCAAACTGCTTTTCTTTTTCCGCGGAAATGCGTACTTTTTGTGAAAATCGACAATGAAAATTAAATAATTTAAGGTTATTTTTTTTTTAGAAACGCCACTTTAAGTAAAATCTAAAGTCATTATCGTATCAAAAGGTCTAATTATCCCGCACACATGCAATATTATCACATAATTCACTATTATTGTGTATTTTTAGTCAAAAATGTTGTCGGAAGGTTCCAAAAACACTAGAACTCCAAGTTATGAACATAGACACTAGCATAGACATTAGACAATATATCATGGAACTAGGAATTACGACTTACGTCTATTGCAATAAAATAAACATTCTAAAAATTGCTCTTCACGTTGGCCAAAAGTCGAATGTGTTCCAAGGGTTGGCATTTGGAATAAGTGAGGCATGGATTAGTAGTTTGGTCCAAGAGCGAGCGAAGCGAGCTCGGGACTTGGGGCACTCCGACTTGGATAGGTTAGGTTAGAAGAGGGATGGCGGGGTCTTGCAGACCCCGCCATCCCTCTTCGTTGTTATTTCTTTTTAAAACACCCAGAAAAAGGAGCCCCGCGAAGCGGGGCTCCGTCGACCGGGCCTCACTAACCATTCGCCACAGTTTTGGTCATAGTCGTAATTCCTAGTTCCATGTCCAAGGGTTGGCATTTGGAATAAGTGAGGCAAGGATTAGTAGTTTGGTCCAAGAGCGAGCGAAGCGAGCTCGGGACTTGGGGCACTCCGACTCGGATAGGTTAGGTTAGAAGAGGGATGGCGGGGTCTGTAAGACCCCGCCATCCCTCTTCGTTGTTATTTCTTTTTAAAACACCCAGAAAAAGGAGCCCCGCGAAGCGGGGCTCCGTCGACCGGGCCTCACTAACCATTCGCCACAGTTTTGGTCATAGTCGTAATTCCTAGTTCCATGGTTTTAAGATAAACATAACCTCAAATTGTGTGAGTTGTAAATATTTTTTTTTTTCAAAAACTATACATTTCCTCGCCAAAAAAGGGTACCAGTGGAGAAGGGGGGCCCTCCCCCTCCCCTCCCCCCTCCCCTCCCCCCCAAATTCAGTACGCACGATTCAAATATTTAACCAAAATCAAAATTAAAAAAAAATTCTCAATAATTTATTTCATGTAGGCCAACTTGTGGCTCTTATGACAAGTCTGGACTCTGCCACTGGTTCGGAATGCTGATTCTGCCTATTCAAGACTACCTATCTCTCACAAAGTACTTTTCTATCTCTCTATAAGGATATAGTGTTGTCTATTTCGCTGTAAACAAGCTCAGAGGACTATTACATTTTGCATCCCTCTCTCTTGCACATTCTAATATTTTCAATGATTGTAAAAATCTCAGATGCTTTTGACAAAATGTAGTCAATTATTATCTTCGACAGTTAAATTACGGACGTTTAAAAACCTTACCCCATACGGATGAAGTCGGGGGCAAAAGCTAGTTAAGTATAAGTTTTTTACCTTCACAGTTGAAGATTTGGCAGTGGTATCTGGATTTCAATGAGGAATTATCTACTATATTTATATTATATTTAAAAATATAGTACTATAATATATATATTTATATGTATTATAGTACTATATTTTTCTAATGTCTAGGGGGGGGGGGGGCAGCTACCCCTACCTACCCCCCCTTGGCGACGCCCATGTAACTTTGCAAAGTCAAAGAGTAAAGCAATGAAGACTGAATTAGAAGACTGTCTGGTATGGTATTAGTTAAAATTAGTATAAAACTAGCTTTTGCCCATGGCTTCGCTCACATTAAGATCGATTTTTCAAAGCCCCTAATATTTTACCCCCTTTGGGGTTGAATTTTCAAAAATCCATAGAGCATGCCTAGGTCAAAACAGCTATCTGTATTCCAAATTTCAGAGCAATCCGTCCAGTGGTTTGAGCTGTGCGTTGATAGATCAGTCAGTCAGTCACCTTTTCCTTTTATATATTTAGATTGTATATTAACTTGTATAATCTATGTACAGCATCCAGGCGGTGAGGATGCCCTGATCGATGTGGCAGGACAAGAAGCAACACAAGACTTTGAGGATGTTGGTCACAGTGACGATGCAAGGTGAGATTCAGAGGTGCGATTTTCTAAAAGTTATTATTATTTTGCTATTTATTTCGACTCTCACACCCGCGTACAAAATAAATATATATTAAGCCAAAGTAGAAATATAATAAACATAAATATAATATATACATATAATAAACTTACATATAGATTACATAAATAAATACTTGTAGCGGGCGGAGGATTACGCCCCGGCAGGGGAGACCAGACGGCCGGGGGTCAGGGCGACAGGCTGAGAAACCGACGGACTATCCTAGCCGAGTCTAGCAACACCGCTTTCTGCATCTTGGCCGCGAGCGAACTGCCACGGAACCCCAGTCGCCTCAGATGGTGAGCGAGGCTGACTGGGATCAACCCATTCGCAGAAATGACGATTGGGATGGTTTCAGTGGACTCCACATGCCACATGCCAGTAACCTCGTGAGCCAGATCTAGATACTTTCGTTTTTTCTCTGTCTCCGCTCTCACGAGGTTCTCGTCATGTGGGATGGTGATGTCCACTAAAAACACCCTCGACTGTGCCCGGTCCATCAGCACAATGTCAGGCTTATTCGCCAGAATCGTCCTGTCCGTGATGATGGCCCGGTCCCAATAGAGCCGGACGCCGTCACGCTCAAGTACCGGCACCGGTGTGTACCTATAGTACGGCACTCTCTCATCCAGGAGACCGTACTTCAGAGCAAGCTCTTGGTGAAGGATTTTGGCCGCTTGGTTGTGTCTGTGCAGATACTCAGTGTTAGCAAGAGCGGAACATCCCGAGAGCACATGCCTGAGTGACTCACCGGGATGGCGACACGCTCGACAGATGTCGTGAGTGCCATCCTTCAGGATGTACTTTCGGTAGTTCCGCGTCTTAACCACCTGATCTTGTATTGCACACACAAAACCTTCGGTTTCCCCAAAGAGGTCACCGAAGCGCAGCCATTGCACGGACGCTTTTTTATCTACGTGAGGCTCATTAAGAGCTTTAAAAAAGCGTCCATGCAACTCCCTCTCCTTCAATACGGTCTCCCGGTCAGAGGTGCTTAGTACCACCGGTTTCTGCCACTCGAGTTTGGCCAAAGATAGGGGAGTGAGTCCTTTATCACATTCTATGACATCTCTATGCATTGGACACTCCCTCTTCGTCTCAAAGTAGGTTCTGAGGCTGGATATCTCCCGATTATGCATGGTCTTGACGCTTAATACGCCTCGACCACCACATTTTCGGGGTATATACAACCTCATAACAGACGATTTGGGGTGGTGCATGCGGTAGAGAGTCATAGTCGTGCGGACTTTTCTATCCAGTGCGTCTAGTTCGGTCTGAGTCCATCTGAGTACGCCAAAGGTGTACATGAGAACGGGCATGACCCAGCCGTTATATGCTCGGACCTTATTGGCGCCCGACAAATAGCTTTTACAAACTTTTGTCAGGCGGCCAAAAAAGACCTCGCAAACTGACTGTTTCACGTCCGCCTCCTTCACCCCCACGGATTGTGACATACCCAGATACCGGTATGACTCAGTTTCAGAGAGGGTCCTGATGTTGGATGGCTCGAGATTGATCTCGGCCGAATGAGTAACCTGTCCCCTCTCCACATGTAAGACCGCACACTTGTCTAGTCCAAGCTCCATCCTGATGGAGTTGCTAAACTCAGTGGTGATATTCAGCAACTCCCTCAGGCGGGTGGCATTGGGTGCTAGCAGCTTGAGGTCATCCATGTAGAGAAGGTGAGGCACTTTTGTTCCTCCTCTCCGAAACTGAAAGCCTGTCCCTGAACTCTCCAGCAAAGAGCTGAGAGGGTTCAGCGACAGACAAAACCATAATGGACTCAGACAATCGCCCTGGAAGATACCCCGCCGTATCTTGATCCGGTCACCCGCAGCCGCCAACCGCTCGCCATGGAGACAAAGGATCGTACTCCATTGCCCCATACACTCTCCGAGGAAGTCTCGAACTGTACTATCGACTTTGTACAGCTCAAGGACCCTCAAGAGCCATGAATGGGGCACCGAGTCGAATGCCTTTTTATAGTCAATCCAGGCGGCAGAGAAATTCCGGCGATTGCGTTTGACCAGTTGGCCCGCGACGGAGTCGATGAGAAGGAGCTCCTTAGTACCACGACCACCGCCCCGACATCCGTTCTGAGCCCCAGACAAGATGTTGTTCTCGTCTACGTGACGGGAAATCTTAAGGCTCAGAACGGATGTCAATGTCTTATAGATGGTAGTAAGACATGTGATGGGGCGGTACTTAGCTGGGTCAGCAGTATCGGTTGACTTAGGAGCTAAATGAGTGATCCCGGTGGTGAAAAGGCTCGGGAGTGCCCTTTGCTCGAGAGCATCTTGGAATTGTCGAGCCAAAGTAGCATGGTAGAGCGAAAAACCCTTCAACCAGTAGTGATGCAGCCCATCGGGTCCCGGACTTTTCCAGTTCGGGGCCCGGCGCACCGCACCAGCTACATCCTCCGAAGAGATGGCAACGGGGTTCATCGGCTCTATTGAGGCACATGCTTCCTCAACCGCCGCAATCCAAGGGCCCTCCTCATGCTCCACCTCTCTTGACCATACATTTCGCCAAAAGGCGACGAGGTCAGCCGGGCTCGGCCGCTGAGAGGTAGAACAGACTGCTGGGCACTCCAGTTTTTTATAGAACCTTTTCTGATCACTCGAGAAGAGGCGATTTTGCTGAAAGCGCTCGACTCTTTCCGAGTATCGTCGAATGCGGTTCCCCCATGCAGCGATTTTCTGCTTCAGATCGTCGATGCGCTCCGTTAGTTTTTGGGCTATATCGGGCTGATCTAGCCGCACCCCGAGCCCATTAAAGGCTATTCTAACGGAGCGCACAATCCTTGGCCTAGTGTTGCCCGATCTGAAACTCTGCAGTCTGCCAATGAGAGCTCTGGCCAGGGTGATACGGTGTTCTATTCTCCTTTTCCAGGCTGGTTCCGTGCTGCGCCTTAGAGTAGCGCGTCCACGTTCCTGGGTCTTGACACCAATGAAACGGTGAACAGCTAAGGCCGCACCAAAGAGAACAGAAGCCGTATCATCCAGGCCAGTGCTGCGCTCAAGGTATTGAGGCAGCATTTGGTTTATGGCCTCAATGACATCCCGCGTCGCTACATTTAATGTGAGCCGGGAGAGCCGCGGACGGATCTCTAGAGGAGCACTCCGGATCTCCGAAATCGCCTCTTCTAAAATCCTTCCCATCCGCTCTATGTCAAGGGAGACTGTTTCCTCCGTGTCCTCCTCCACAGGCAAATCTTGCGCGATAGCGTCGGTCTCTTCGCGGACAGGTTCCGCCAGAGAGACAACTTGCTCTTATTACTATTATTATTATTATTATTATTTATAATAGGCTACGCAGCTGTCGCTGATGCGCCTATATCATTTGCTGTGCTTAGAGTTTTCAATGTTATAGCGGTCTAATCTGTTTTTAAATTCATTCACTGACTTTGACGTCACTATCTCTTTAGGCAACTTATTCCATATATATGCACCACTCTATTTGTTAGATAGTGTTTATAGGGATTGGACGAGGCCAGTTGACACCGTAATTTAATGTCATGACCTCTTAGCCCAGGGTTGCTCTTCCTCAAAAACAAATTCTCGAAATTGGGGATGTTGTAAAACTTGTTCAAGATTTTGTATGTTTCGATAAGATCCCCTCTTTCTCGCCTGCTTTTTAGTGTTGTGAGTCCAAGTGCAGAAAGTCTTTGCTCATGTGGAAGGTTTCTGAGCTCCTTCGGCAGTTTAGTGGCTCGTCTTTGAACTCTTTCCAACAGTTCTATATCTTTAACAAAATATGGACTCCAGACTTGATATGCATACTCCAGTAAGGGTCTGACATAGGTCTTGTATATTTTTAGGAAGGTGTTTTTGGTGATGTTGAAAAATGCTTTTCTGATTAAGTACAGGATAGAGTTGGCCTTTTTCACAACAGACACAATGTGCGCTTCCCATTTGAGGTCGCTGCTAATGATTACTCCCAGGTCTTTTTGAGTATCCACCACTTTCAACTGTTTGTTGCTTAAGAAGTATGGAATTCGTGGATTATTTTTGCCAATATGTAAAACAGTGCATTTATTAACATTTAATGAAAGTAACCATTCCTTTGTCCAATGTTCAATTGCATTTAAATTTTGTTGTATGTTATTCTGTTGTTGTATAGGATTCCCAAAGAACTTAGTGTCATCCGCGAATAAGGAGAACGGGAGACTTATAACGTTTTGCAAGTCAGTTAAAAATAGTGTGAATAATATCGGCCCCAGTACAGATCCTTGCGGCACACCACTGTGAACAGGGCGAATACTTGACATTTCTTCGCCAACCCTAACGCGGAATTTTCTTTCGTTTAGGAAGTCGCTTATCCAGACTAATAGGTTGCCACGTATTCCAATGTGTTCTAATTTGTGAAGAAGTCGGCGTATTGGAACCCTATCAAATGCTTTCTCGTAATCTAGATAGATAACATCAGTTGGTTGGTGATTGTTCCAATTTAATATCCACTCTCTAAGACAGCTGAGAAGGTTAGTAACAGTTGACCGCTTTTGTGTAAAACCATGTGGCTCTGGAATGATAATGTTTTCATTGGTTATGAAGTCTCTTAGGCTATCAGCTATGATTTTCTCCATGGTTTTACATAGGATACTTGTTAAGCTGATAGGTCTGTAGTTTTCAGCATTTAGCTTGTTTCCTTTCTTGAAAATAGGTGTAACTACTGCTTCCTTCCAGTCTGTTGGGAGCTTTCCAGTTAAAAAGGAAAGATTCATTAATAAAGTCGCTTGATTAATGATAGCGCTACACTTCTGGAGCATAATAGCAGGAATATTATCCGGACCACTTGCAGTTAACTCATCAAAGGATTTAATAGCTTTTAGAACTTTTTCCGGCATAAATACAATATTTTCTAATGATGCATGTACCCTCTGAAAATTAATTTTTGGTAATAACCAGGTGGCTCACACACATATGCATGTTCAAATTGATCTGCAAAGATTTCAGCAACCTCTACTGACTTGGTTACAATTTCATTTGTGTATGGATTAATAAGAGCTGGTGGTATGTTGACTCTTGTTGATATTTGTTTCCTGATATAAGCATAAAAAGCCTTTTCACCACTATCAACAATATTAGATTCGAAATTGATCCTGTTTTGTCGCGCTAGCTTTACTATTTTGTTATTTATTGCACAATATCTTTTATAAGACTTGATCTTGGTCAAGTAGATATATATTCCAAAGCTTCTTTTTCTTATTTGTTAGTTCACATATCTCCTTGGTAATCCATGGTTTAGTTTTATTGTAGCATTTGCGGCATTTTATTTTAGGTATATATTTTTCAGTAGCAACATCAATGTTTTCTTTAAACTTCTTCCATTTATCATCTATTGTGCCATTTTCTGGTAAGTCAGATGTGAGCAAGTAATTGTTAATTGAATCATAGTCACCATAGTTAAAAGCTAGTTTTTTGGACGTGGATTCATTTCTAGCTTGGTTTAACAGCTGTATTGTAGCCATAAGAACTATATGGTCACTCTTACCTATTGGAGGATAATAGTTAATTTCACTTAGTAGTAACTCATCGTTGCAAATAATGAGATCTAAAAGTGACTCTTGATTGTTTCGTTTCCTAGTATTCTTTGTTACCATTTGCACAAGGTTGTTATCTGTGATTAATTCAAGAAAACTTTCATGTAATTTGTTATAACCTGAAGTTTTCACAATAGGCCACTTTATATCTGGTAAGTTAAAATCACCAACTATTAAAAGGTTTGAGTTTGAGGCTGCAGCCTTTTTTATGCTGTTGAAAAGATCTTCATCAGATTTTTCCATGTTATAGTGAGTAGGCCTGTATACACAGGCTAGTAAGAGGTTAAAGTTTTGGTACTTAATATAAAGCCACAGTGCTTCCACAGAATCCTCATGTAATAGTATATTGGGTTTAGCAATCAATGGCTGATTATTCAGTGTTAAAAGAGTATAAATTGCTACTCCACCTCCTTTCTTATTGTCCCTGTCTAAACGAAAAAGTGTATAATTAGGTAAATTTACTAAGCTGTCAGAAATTCCTGCGTGCAAATGTGTTTCAGTAACAAGTATTATGGATGGGTTTAGAGTTTTAACTTCCAGTGAGAATAAATCGAATTTAGCCATTAATGATGCAAGGTTGGTGTACATAATTGTTAGGTTTGTTATAGGAGACTTTACTAGTTTTTTGTAGTTTTTATGATTTTCGGGTGTTTATTAATATACTTAATAGTCAGATCTTTTTCCCCATTTTTTGTTCTTTCTGCTAGCTCCGATCTCAGTTTCTTTAATTGATCTCGCTGATAGGGTGTCATATCCGATTTAACAGTGATTGACGAAGGTAATTTATTTTTATTTTTCAAGACTTTAAAGGCATTTTGTTTGCTGCGAAGGATGACTTTGATCGGTCTGGGCATGTTGGCAGTGGGCTTTCCAAGACGAATGGTTGTTATGAGCTCCGAGGCGTGGAGTGGGACTTGAGCAAGTGCTTCCAAAACTTCCTATTTATCATGATCTTTAATGTCTTCCTTTCTGTCTGAGCTCGCTTCCTGAATGCCAAACAATATCACATTGCAACTTCGATTCTCACGTTCGGTCATTTCCTGAATGATCACATCAATATTTAAAGAAGATGCCTGATTTTCTTTTAGTTCCATTACTTGCTGCTTCAGTTCGGATACAAGTTTGCGTAAGGCAGGCACTTGTTTTAAGCCCTCTTGGCAGTCCACACACAAATATGAAAGTTTGGGGTTTTGTAAACAAAACACACGAAGCTCTGTTGCAGACAATTCACTGCATTTGCCGCATATTTCACGAATGCAACCTTTACATTGAATTTTTGGGTTTTTCTCATCATACTTCTTAATTTGTATATTGCATTTATAACAATTTGCCATTGTTTTTCAATATTTTTGAAAGTTACGAAAATTACGAAAAAATAAAAATTTTGAAGGTAAATAAATTTATAATTTTTTTTTTGTTCACTGATTTGTCTCTTTGGAATTTAGATTGAAGTTTTTCACTGTAAATCCTGTGCACTTTCACAAGATAACATTTCCTAAGATTCACTACACTTTAAACCACACAATTAAAGACAGATCACAGTTTATTTTTACGTAAATTCAATAGAAAACAATTAAAAACTCTGAGCACAAGTTTCGCTGTTGACAGCTGTCAACATTCCCCGATGTTGCCGATCAAAATCTTATTCATTTGATGGCATTAGCGTCAAAGTAAAATATTCCTTGACTGTATTGATTTAAAGTCACAAATTCAGTACAACCGATTTTAACATGAAGCGTTATGGAGTGTATTGTACATACCTAAACTTATAAGAATGCATACATGAAATTCAGCTCTAATTCAATGCTGTTATGGTTTATTTTACTTTGACGCGAATGCCATCAAATGAATAAGATTTTGATCGGCAATTTTTAGACAATCGGGGGGCTGATTCATTTAAAAAGCCTCAATAGCCCAACCGTTAAAGTTGCAGACTGAAATCTGAACTGAAAGGTGGCAGGTTCTATCCCCACCTGTTGCAATTTTGTCGTACCCACTTCTAGCACAAGCTTTTTGCTTATTTGGAGGAGATAGAAGTACATTAGTCAACTTTAGCTTGGCTGATATTCTTTTTAATAAAAAAATATATTCCAAAACTAGCTTTTGCCAGCAACTTTATCTGTGTGGAGTTAAATTTTTTAAAATCCCAGGTCTTCTTCACTTAATCTATCTACCTTGCAGTTCCCATCTTACCAATGAGTACATAGGGCACTCAGCTATGTAGTGGAAGCTGGTCTCTTCCTCACCACACTCTGGACAGGATAGGTCTTCTTGAATTCTCATTATTGTGAGATGTCTATTTAGCAGACAGTGTCCCGTTGCTATTCCTATTACCAATGCAATATTGTTCTTACTTTGTGACATAATTTGTCTTGTCTTCTTTCATTCTCTTTCACTCTCATCATGGTCACTCTCCAAGTCTTCAACATTAGCCATATAAAAAAATCACATAAATCTGTTGCTCCTTCGCTGCATGATTGAAGGATGAACCAACCAACAATCACACTTTTTTAATAATATATAGTAAGGAAACAAACAAGGTACTTTTAAAACACAGCCTTTTTTCTACCTCAAAACAATAGGTGTTGTTTTCAAAGACTTCATATAACTTTCAAAGATTTTATTTTACCTTATTCTAATTTGAAAATAACTGTCGTTTCAGAGAACTAATGAAAAAATATTTGATCGGTACGCTGCCCCCCGAGGAAAAGAAGAAATCCGAAAATACGAATAAAACTGGAGGCACACTAATACCTGCAGACAAGTTCAATATACCACCATGGTGAGTAATATAAACTCTTTTTTTCCTTAACTGTCTTAAGAGGACTGAGATTTTTACAATCATTGAAAATATTAGAATGTGCGAGAGAGTTGGATGCGAAATGTAAGTCCTCTTAAAATGTAGACAAATCAGAAATCGATTTGGTGATTGATGATTTACAAAACGCGTAGCCGACGACCTTTGCGGCAAAGGTGGTCGGTTTCGCGTTTCGCCAAATCGTTTTCTTTGCCAGGCAGTTAAGTCTAAAAAAATGCAACAAAAAACGCAGAATTCCACCTTATTTCTTCTGTTATTCCCGCAATATGATGAAATTTTGTTGTAATTATGGTACCTAGTTACAATCACAAACTTTGAACACCCCATTCCCCCGCTCACCCCACTCAACCCCAATTCACAAAAGATTTTTAGCGAATTTTGACATAATTTTTTTTTCGAAGCGCCATCTCGGAAACGAATTGACATACAAAAATTTTGGTATTATAAAACTTGTAGGAAATTTAACATTCTACAAAAAAGTATAGGAATGCTTTTGCCGTAGGACGTAAGGGAAAAAAGTTATTGAGGAAAACCCGGAGGAAGGTCGAAAATTTTGCAGCTTCCCCCCACCCTCCTCTTTTAGCACAGGGTCCTCGAGGTCCAAAACTTGAGAAAATGTTAATAACGATCCCTGAACAATATCCCAAAGTTTCATTGACTTCCGAACTTTTTCCACCTATCCCCACTTTTTCCTACCTTTCGACTGAGCTATTTTTTCAAAGAGCCATATCTCGGTAACGAATTGACATACAAACACGTTTGTTATACCAAAATTGTATGAAATTTAACGTTCTACAAAAAAGTATCGAAATGTTTTTGCTTTTTTTTGAAAAAGTTGTTGAGGAAAAACCGGCGGAAGGTTGAAAATTTTGCATTTTCCTCCTCCTTTTTTAGCACAGGGTCCTCGAGGTCCAAAACTTGAGAAAATGTTAATTAGCCATCCCTAAACAACATCCCAAAGTTTCATTAACTTCTGACCTTTTTCCATCTGAAACTCCTGTCTACTGGACTAGTGAAGGAAAACATCGTGAGGAAACCTGCACACCTGAGAGTTCTCGAAGGTCATAAGATTAAATTAAGTGGCAACTATCCCGTTATGTAGTCATCCTGCGAATTAACGAATATGGCTGACATGATTCTTTCAGTATACAGTCCACACCCATAGTCCACACTCTGTTTTTTAATTATGAAGTTAATTAATTTTTAGTTTATTTCCCACTTAGCTAACGGAAACTTATCGCGTGTTTTGTGCTTTTCGTGCAATTCACCCTAAAGAAAGGTATCCTTTTTGGTAGAGAGCTGGTAGCTACAGAAGATAAAATGTCTTTCAAGTGACATAAAGTGACATGTTATTGATATGTTTACATTTTGTATCAAAATTCGCATGATAAATTGGGTGCAAAAATACCGAAAGTTTATGAAAAGAAGTTAAAAAGTTCTGGTATTTAGTTGAATTACAATTCAACTTATAATATGACGTAAGTGGTCGAGATTTTTTTACTTATTTATTTATTTAGTACTACCAGTAATTTAAAAATGATGTGCACAAGGACAGCTTATCCCTAAGGAAGAGATTTCTTCCAGAAGCCCTGTTTACGTACTTGTTTTTTACTTAGATACTTACTACCTACTTAATTGCTTATATTTTATTCTATGTTTTCGTCTAAATAAATTATAAAAGTAGCATAAGAGTAAGTCCTCTTCTTTTGCGACTAAAGCCTTTATTTAACTTGACCCATTAAGGTAGACTTAGAGGGATGAGTTTTGAACAATTCTTTTTTCTAGTGTAGTCCTAATTCCAGAGCATAAATAAGATGTATTCTATGAACTTTTGAAAAAAAAAATTATCTTGTAATAATATTTTTTCAGATCACGATCTCGATGTTCGCTCTGTTCCGAAGCCAGGTTACTATCTAGAAAAAAGTTTTGGATTTTTTTTAAAAGGCTTTTTTTAAATATTCGTATTTTTTTCTGGATTCAGTTGTCCACATTTACCGAGACCGACAGAAAAAACATGGAGGACATATGATGGATCGCCCAGCAGGTCAAATAATTTTCTTGCTATGTCATGCAAAAGAGAAATTTTTTTTTTGATAAAATAATTTTTTTCCAATTTGCAAGACTGTAAGTCCAAAAATTAACTCTACATACTTACCTACTTTCATAAAATCTGAAGAGATTAGGTAAACAAACTGTCAGACGCCCGCAAAATAGTTTGAATATTTACATTGATAAAGCTAAGTATTGCAAATCTTTTGTTTTGAGAAGAGTAACTGCCGAAATTCTTGCCGGTTCTTTGCAGCAGAATCTGAGGTGCGATTGTGCTTATATTCATGGATGGATAATATATACGATAGTCATTGATCGTAAAAACTAAATTCGAATTGAGTAAAACTGACGATTCAATGAAGAATCATTGAAATTTAGCAGAATCCGCTTTCCGAACCGGTGGTAGAGTCATGACGTGTCTTAAGACCCACAGGTTGGCCTACGTGAAATAAATAATTTTGAATTTTGAAGACCAATATGTGACCAGTCAAACGTATCATTAAAATGCATTTTATTATGCATTAGCATTACTGAAACTCAATTGTAATATATCTATTTTATCTATTTTTATCTATCAAATGTTAACGAATCATTCACTCATCGTCTAAAAATAACCATTAACGTTTAAAAAATAACGATCAATTGCAAAGCATAGATGACAATTCGAATCAGCCGTTTGACAGATGAAATCGTACGTTTATACTATCAACTGAATACTATTTTCATCGGCAACTTTAAGACAATGGCACCTCTACTTTCCGAACGCGGTGGTGACCTTGTCTATAGCACCAAGTTTGCCTACATTTTTTTTTAAATTTTGAGATTTTATATCGTTCTTTTATAAAGAATAAAATAATATGTTTTGAATGCAGTCGATCGTTAGCGCCAGTAAAGTCGGATTACAAGCCTCCAACCATACCCAGACCCGAGGGAAGGGTCAACGCCATTTACGTCCCCAGGGAAAGGTTAACTTTGAATTTTGAGTTAATAGTACTTACATCATGAAACTAGGGCGGGAAGTGGGTTACTTGTTCTTTATCAACCGATAGACGTCCACTGGACAAAGGTCTCTTGCATGGACTTCCACAGGCCTCGGCCATGCGCCGCCTGAATCCAGTGGTTCCATGCGTCTCGCTTGATGTCGGTCCACCTGGTGAGGGGTCTGCCAACACTGCGCTTCCCGGTGCGGGGTCGCCATTCCAGCACCTTGGGACCCCAACGACCATCAGCTCTTCGAACTATGTGCCCCGCCCATTTGGTTCTCCTATGGATCTCAAAATTAATAAATCTCGCTCAAAATAGAAAAATAAATACATTTTTTTATAATCCATGTTTCCTATTCAAATAGTGAAATTAATAATATTATTGATTCTTGTTTACTGTCATACCTGTTGTGTATGTTTGTTTGTTTTTATTTATGCATGTCTATCAAGTGTTACGCCATCAACCGGCATGACCCTACTCTGTTTCTACACGCCATCGTACCGGAACGTTAAACCGTCTGTGTTATCCGGGCCTATCTTTGAATCATCTGAACTGATTTTGAAGGGACTTTGGAATTGATTGATTGATATTCAAAGATTGATGTAGGCTACTTTCATCCCCCAAATAGGGTGAAAAAATATTGTTGAAATACGCGACTATGGGGGTTAAAATATTTTCACATCATAATATGATATACATTTATGTATTTACTAGCTGACCCAGCGAACTTCGTACCGCCACTACTTATAAATGAAAAATTAGTTGTTTTTTTCCAAATAGTGAATCTAAACCATCCTCAAATCCCCTTGAACTCACACAAAAAATTTCATCAAAATCGGTCTAGCCGTCTAGGAAGAGTTCAGTGACATTATACACACGCACACAAGAAATATCGAAAATGTAACATGTAAGAAGAACATACATCTAAAAACAGAAAATAAATCGGTCAAAAAAAAAGTTAGGTATAAGCTGTTTTACTCCTGTGTCTATATAACTCTTTCTAAAACGAAATTTTCTATGGAGCGTGTATGGAGCTGCTGACTTGTGACATCACACTTCAGTAGCGCTCTCTCTGTCTAACAGGAAACTTTAAAGCTATATATTTCCGAGATTAGTTAAGATATTTAAAAAAGAAAAATGGCATTGTGTTATAATATTAAAAAACGGTATTTTGAACAGGGTTCGAAAATATCCGATATTTATTATAAATATCAAAATATCGGATATTTATGATATATATCGGATATATATCAAGTTTGATAAATATCAATTTTGTATGAAAGCCATATTATTATTTTATTGTATTATTTATGAATACTATGTCACATAAACATACCAAAATTATCAAAAAAAAAAACTAAAATGTTTTTAATGTTTCATTTATTTAGGTACTTAAAATCAGACAAATGTAACCAAAACATAAAATCTTCTTTTAGATAAGGCAAAATTAACTAAAAAATATTAAATCTTCTTTTAGATCAAGCAAAATCAACTAAAAAACATAAAATCTTATTTATCAAAAAATCTACTCAAAAAAATAAAACCTTCTTTTATTTTTTTTGAAGGAATTTTTCTGACATGACTGACGGACTGACGCCAAATGCCGGCAGAAGTGTTGCCATTTATGGATTAGAACTTACCATTAGGGAGTATGTTTTTACTCTACTCCCACACCATCTTCATTTGGCAAGTAGAAATACAGTAACAAACTTAATAATATTAATTTTTTAAACCATTTTTGTATTGCAATATATTATAAAAAAATCCATTGATATATATCGTCCAACCCAGTTTGATATATATCGGATATATATCTTGATATATATCCATTGATATATATCCTCGAATCCTGATTTTGAATAAATAAAAAAATATCAGTCAAATACCCAATTTGGTATAGAGATAGCTCGCTTCTCGTAGACGTAGGTAGGCAACTTTTGCCCAGGAAATCGGAGTTCCCACAGGATTTTTAAAATACGCTCAAAGTCGCAGGCATATGCTCGTTTAAAAGCTATAATAATATGTATAATTAAGTGCCATTAACTTTTAATACATGTTCTATTTTTAAAGTATTTTAATATTTTTTTAAATATTTTTTAGGAGGCCACGAAGACCTTGCGAAGGGTTATTATAATTCGATTTTTTAACTTAACAAAGATTAGACATTTGGAATATTTATTGTAGTTTTTTCGTTTTGATAGTGCTGTAGTGATATTTTTTGTATCTATTGTGTATTACAGTAATTTTTTCGATTGTTTCGTGAAGTCACGACGTAGACGGATTTCAGAGGTATTGTTTTATTTCACAGCTTACTAATTCTGAAAAATATAAGTAAGGCTTTTGTATGCCCTTATAACCTTTATGGTAGCTTGAAGTTATACTGCATATTAGACAATGTATCAATTCTAAAATCTGTCTAGTCATTCTAGTTACTAGCTAGATTTGAGCTAAACTAGCGGCACGCTATGATGGCCGGTTTGACACATTACAATAGTGATGTGGAATGTCAATTTATTCTCGAACAAAAAACAATTAAGTTTTGTTTTTGTACCTGATTAAATAGGTTTAATAAAACAAAAATGTATATGTTTATTTAATTTATTTGAACGAACTGAATATTTGAATGAAAATGAATATACATACTTTATATGCACACAAGAAACATATGAATACAAAAGATACCAAAAAAGGTGCCACAAAAGGCCATAATTAATCAGATTCGTCCATACTACTATTTTCACTGTCGTCACTGCTATCATCACCTACATTAATAATTATATGTTCGTTTTCTATAATATTATCTATTTTCACATCTCTTTCATAATCTTCCCTTATTAATTTAACAGTTCTATTCACAACCTTTTCCCAGTCTCCTTTAGTCACATGTTCACAAGCTTCTTCTAATAATTTTAGCATTTTTTTTGTGGTAAATGGGGGTTCTGTATTGTGTCTTGCAGCATATCCCTTAATTTGAGCCCACACCAACTCAATCGCATTATACTCACAATGGTAAGGCGGTAACCGTATAACTCTGTGCCCATGTTCTAATGCTATTTCGTCAATGACGTATCGGATCTTGGTTGGTTTGTTTTCTTTTAAAAGACGTACTAATTCCGCTTTTAACATATTCATGTTTGCATCTACGCCATTTTTACGAAGCCATGCGACGATATCAGCTTTCTTTTGGGATTGGGCAGGTGGCTTGTCAATTTGCATCGAGTGGTATGGGGCGTTGTCCATAATTATAATAGATGGTTCAGGGAGGCTACACAACATTGAGGTAAACCATTCAGTAAACTTTTCTCCATTCATGTCTTCATGATAGTCTCCAGTGGTTTTTGACGCAAAAGCCATGAGAGAACCTTCGACAAACCCGTTGATGGTTCCGGCGTGACAAATTATAAGTCGCGATCCTTTTCCTACAGGAACTTTGGAAGTAGATGCTGCTGTGTCATCGTTCCAAGAACGGCCTACAGTATGGTTAGCATTAAGCCATGTTTCATCCAAGAACACAACATTTTGCCAATTTTTGATTTCTTTCACTTGCCGTAAAAAAGTATACCTTGCCATCGCTATATCAAATCTTTCCATCAATATTTTGCGTTTGTTACATTTTTTGTATCGAAATCCAATGGTCTTCAAAATCTTCGTTAAAGAACTTTCCCCACCGAAGAATAATCCAGCTTCCTTCAGTGAATGCACAAACTTTTTTCTTGTTGGATACTCCTTCTGTAAATAGTAGCCGTAAACATGTCTTCGGATAGCATCGGCATCAAAGCTATCGATGCCTACGACTGGTTTTGCTCGTTTTCTCTTTTTTGGTGTGTGAAGTTTATTTTCTTCTGTGCCAGTCTCGCCATATTTTTTTTTAGTTATCCGTCTAACAGTTCGTTGTCCAATATTAAGCGCATCAGCTACGCGTTCAACCACTGACGTTATAGGTAAAATTGGCCCTCCATTTTGAGCTTCACGATCGAAATAGTTACGAAGGCGTATTACGAACTCACGTGTCTGACTATTTAGAACAGTTCTCTGCGTACGTTCGGTCATATCGACGAAATCCACAACAAAGGGCTTGAACAGAGTCCAAATTAACGAGCAAGGGTCAACAGTAATGCAGTATCAATATTTGAAATCCAAAGCCAGGTCAAAACTATATCACAATCGCATTGCACTGACAGTTTATACTTTTCGAAGCAACGTCAATTCGAAACTGCTTTGTTTTGCATTGAGCATTGACGCGAGTTTGCCGGAGGTAGTAGTTGTGCTAGCCAGCGATCCTATGTGACGATCGTATTAGATTCCATTTTTAAAAAATTTTCAATTTAGAAAACCAAATGCCGAGTTGTGGTATATATCATATAAAAATAAAAATTTTACCTTTTGTATGAAACAGCTGATATTTTTTTGCGATTTCAGAGGTTTGTCCACATAGTGAAAATTGTTCATATTCACAAGTACATTCACCCCTTAAATGGTGCAAACTGATTTTTCTACACTTGTATACATTTTAGAAATCAATTTAATAAATAAATTTTGAGTCCTAAACCTAAAACTACATTCGATAAAAGGACCATGGGCAATTTTGTATGGACCCCGTCCCCACCCTCCAACAGTCACCGGATTTATGTTAATATGTTCATTTGGATCCAAATAGACGTAAATAGTTGGTTTCAGCTTCAAAATCGCTGGGGTTCTTCTAAAAAAAAAAAAAACTTTTTGTTTGAAATTGATTTATTTTTGTTATTTTTTCTATATTTTATCGTATAAAAATCATATAACAGTAAAAATAACTACTTCTACTCTGTTAGAATAACCCAGGTTTTTTTTACGGGGTTTTTAAAAAGGTACACTTTCCTCTATTAGGTGTTTTAAATGTACTATTTTTGAAATTCAGTCAGACGTTCTTTTTTTGAAATTCATACAGTTATCACGCATCGAGCAGTAAGAATGTGGCTGTCTGTTGAGAAACCTTTTTGCAGAAGGGATCGAAAAAAAACAAAGGTGTGTTATAATGAAATTCAGTACAACATTATATCATACTTTTGAATGATATAATGGTTATTATGACATTGGGTGTTTTAATGTTGGCAATAAGCTAACTGTTTCAGAATCTATTAAAGAGGATTTATAGCATGGGAGTAGATAAATAGATAAATGAGTAGGTATTTTGGAATTAGTCATCAATAATACGTCAACGAAATATTTTTTTGAACGTAAGATACAATGAGAACCCCATGCATTTGGGCATCGTCGCCATAGTAAAAAAATATCATCTTGCCAAGGTCTATCAATTGCGCTACATTTAATTCTTGTTGATAGGGGGGGACGATTCCGCCCATAGTCCTTTATGAATCTCTGCACATCACTATCGTCAATAAAGTAATACAATTATTTCCTTCAAAGTCGTTATCAATTAATACGGAACTTCATGAGCGGACAAACGTCAAACCGGCCATCATAGCGTGCCGCTAGTGTAATAGATTTGAATTATATTTTAGAAATAACACTATAATCTTTTTTAGGAAACGCGAAGAGCCACCCCCACCAAGGTTATTAAAATATTATATTTTATTGTAACAAGCATTCAATTGTGTTATTTTAGTAATAAAGTATATAATTCGTGACGTCACATCACGACTTTCGCCATAGTGCATATTTTATTATCTTTGTATTAATTAGTGAGGAGAAAACATTAAAAAAATGCTTAAAACATAAAGTGCTTACAAAATTACAACGACGAAAGTGATTGATTGTAAGTATCCAATCTTAAAGCGTATCAAAATCAATCTACTAAGACTGAGTTTCCACGGCGCGGTCCGCGCCCGTGTCCGCAGCGGTTGCGGGCCCGCGGCCTCCGTAGAATGCAGATTTGTATGGAAAATGAAGCAGCAATTTCCACGGCGCGGTTTGCGCCCGCGGCGGGCGCGGTAACAGCGGTACCGCAACCGCTGCGGGCGCGGGTGCAAACCGCGACGTGGAAACTCAGGTCTTAGTCTACTATCTATCAAATATTGAGATTGAATTATGTTTTACTAATCGGTGATAGTCTAGTGATAAAAGCTGCGGCCGCATTTCGCATCTCTGACTTTTCGGAGTTATGCGCGCTTTAAGCAATATATCACTTGCTTTAACGGTGAAGGAAAACATCGTGAGGAAACCTGCAAGCCTGAGAGTTCTCCATAATGTTTTTAAATGTGTGTGAAGTCTGCCCAGTCGCACTTCGCCAACGTCTTGGAGTGTCATGCGTCATGCTCGTGAACGGGTTCCACCGGCGGGAATGGGGCTGCTTTTTGTGTGCCTGTGTTGACTATTGAATTGTAGTACGCATTTTTGGAACTTCCCCTCATTGTGGAAATATTCTATTCTAAGTTGCATGGGATAAATCGGCTTGGCGTCCAGCTGCCCACAAGATAGTATAAAAAAATAATATATTAAATAATAATATTGTAAAATGATTATTTTGAAAAGAGCAACTGCTGAGTTTCTTGCCGGCTCTTCTCAGCAGAATCCGCTTTTCAAACCTGTGGTAGAGTCATGACGTGTCATAAGAGCCACAGGTTTAAAAAAAAATATGATCTAAAGTTAAACCTTCCTCATTCGAGAGGAGACTTGTGTCCAGTTATAAGGTGGAATCACATCTGTCTGTACGCATCGATTCCCATTTTGTCCATACAGAACTGTCATTTTTCATAGAGTCGTGCACGCATCAATTCGGCTTTTCGATGCGTACACGGCTCTATGAAAAATGACAGTTTTGTATGGACAAAATGCGAATCGATGCGCACAGATGTGATTCCAGCCTAATAGTGGGCCGGCGGTGGTTTAAGGTTGAAGGGTCAAGGGTCAAAGCAAGGGTCTGCCCGCGAAATTCAAATTTAATTTGGTTTTTCGCAATTTGTAAACTAATACGACAAACTAGGCTAATGGCATTCTAATTGCGACAATGGCAGTATCATCTTCACAGGTTTATATAAAAATCTTTACTTGAAAGTGTCCAGTTTAAGAAATTAATCAAAATATCGACTAATTTGTGAGTAACTCACGTCCAACTCAGTATTTTGATTAATTTCTTAAACTGGTCACTTTCATGTAAAGATTTTGACGTGACAACGTCTTATAAATTGGTTTGCCGGGTGACACTTCAAGAAACTGCGTTACGCTCCGCTCACGTTATGCGCTCACAATGAGAGCGAGTGAGAGGCATGGTTAGCCCGCCTAAGAGCGAGAGAGACAGACATAAAAAGTGAAAGGCACGCGTCCCTTCCACTCGAGCACAGTTAGCCCGCCTAAGAGCGAGAGAGACAGAGCGAGAGAGAGAGAGTGAGAGAGATAGGCATACACACCGGTTCATGTCTTGCGCTTCTTTTCAATCAATTTTTTTTTTATGTAAACCTGTGAAGGTGATAATTCCACTGGCGCAATTAGAAGGTCATAAGCCTACTTTGTCGTATTAGTTTATAAATTGCGCAAAACCAAATTAAATTTGAATTTCGCGGGCAGACCCTTGTCTTCCACCTTAAGGTAACATAGATAGGAAAGATTAAATTTTATATCTTAGGTACCTACCCAATACCTACTATATTAAAATGTTTATTTTTTTGTTATAGGTCAAATCTAAAATGGGCGGTACTTGCACTGGCCAGCGCTGTGGTGCTCGGTTTCGTGTTGAAGAAATATCTGAGCAAGTAAACTATTGGGTACATAATTGTAAATATTGGGGCCACTTTATACTGGTTTAAACCGGTAACTTCTACCTTAAATCTAGCAGATGTTTTCTTACCAAAATTACTAAAAATGGTAGAAATTGCCTTTAAAACCTACCAAAATGGTAGAAAATCGTTTGGTTTGGTCGTTGAAAAGCATTAATGGATATAATTGATTCTTGTTAAGCTATTGCATAGCTTTATCGCGGGCTTCGAACTAGGACAAACAGTTTGAGCGCGGCGACCGAATCAAGAAATTCCGTAACGAAAAAAAAACCTAACACCGTCGTTCAGTAAGCGTTCAACATTTTAGAGGTTCTCAAGTAGCGCTATTTGGCGCAGTGGGCGAGCGGCCGCTTTCATTACCGTATGATGTATGATGACGCAGGTTCGAATTTCACTCGCGAAGTAGTGACAGTTCACTTTTCTTGTTTGTTTGTTTTTAATTTTTTTTTTTGCACAATTTTTATCATGCAAAAAAAATATTGCATAAATATTATAATTGCATAAGTTGATAAAAAATGCAATAGCTTTGCCGCGGCAGTCCCCGAGTGCCACTTATTTTTTTTTATAAACTAAACTTGAAAGTGATTGGACATTGGATACAATTTAAAGGTAGCATTCAATACATTTACCGCTGAACCAGTGTCCACAAAATATGGCAAGGGCATCATAGCTCTTACATCTTGTGGAAGGATGCAAGATATTCTTATTCCGGAATATCAAGGTATCAAGTACCGAGGGAATTTTTGAAAACCTATTAATTATTAACCTATATTAAGTTTGATGAAACTAGTTTAAACCAGTATTGGCTAGCGATAAGCTAACCATCCTACTATTAGACAGTGTTACCTACTATAAATGCTTAAAAACT
This sequence comes from Oeneis ivallda, assembly GCA_029955525.1. Lineage (NCBI taxonomy): Eukaryota > Metazoa > Arthropoda > Insecta > Lepidoptera > Nymphalidae > Oeneis > Oeneis ivallda. Next base: position 21,320,524 of record JARPMR010000018.1, on the reverse strand, counting down.
ACCTTTTTTGAAAGCTTTTAAGAATTAAAATGGATGTACTTATTTAATAGTTTAATGAAACAACTAATAGATCTTTTTTATTTCTTAACATGTCCATATTTCATACTCGTTGTATAAACACTTATATTTTAGTACAAATCTTGTTATATTATTGTTTTTATAATAACTGCATTTTATTGTACCTACTCGGTGTAACTCGACAATAAAGTAGTTAAATAAAAATAACTTTTGTTTTTTTTAAATATCTGTTTAACTTTCTTCTAATGAAACATTCCTATCGTATGAACTAATACATTATTCAATGGCATAATGTAGTAGTACATGCGATAGGGCAAAAAAAAAACTAAATTAACATAATACTTTACAATTAGGTACCTGTTAACAATTCAATTACATATATTGGTACTAATTCTGTTGTACATAATCTCAGCAAAACTTAAATTGACAAATCTTAGTGCTCTCCTTTTCACAATGTTCCTTGCGCGAAAAATATAGCGTTGCATTTAAAGCTGTCAATTTTATGAGATTGTGTACAACATAATTAACATCATTCTATTCTGTTGTCATACGACAGCAGCAATTGTGCAGCCAAGCTTAAGAATAGCCATAGACAAACGTAAGTAGTGTTATGAAGAGTGTTAGAATGTGCTGCGGAGTAGGGTCCAATGTTGGCCGCATAGGAGATCACGTGGAAAACGTAGTTCTGCTCGTGGACGTTGTGGAATAAATGGGCGTAGGGACCTGAAATCATCATCATCATCATCATCATCATCATCATCATCATAAGCAACCCATCAACGGCTCACTACTGAGCGCAGGTCTCCTCTCAGAGAAGGATTATAGGCCATAGCCCACCACGCTGGCCCAATGCGAATTGGCGGACTTCACACACCTTGAAGAACATTATGAAGAACTCTCAGGTGTGCAGGTTTCCTCACGATGTTTTCCTGCACCGCTGAAGCAAGTGATATTTAATTGCTTAAACGCACTTGACTCCGAAAAGTCAGAGGTGCGTATCCGGGATCGAACCTGCGACCCCCAGAATAGGAGACCACAGTCCTAACCACTAGGCTATCACTGCTTGGGACGTGAAATAGTTCAAAGGAAATAAGACGGGTACAATTCAAGCCTTACGAAACGTTTCAGATCGCAGCGGGATTACAACAAAGCTAATGGGATGTTGCCTGTGTTAAAAATAAATTGTTACCGATTAACTAATATTAATTAGTAATTAATATGTTGAATAGAGGAGGTATATTGAGGACCTGAGAGTAATGTAGTAGTAGTAGTAGTAAGGTAGTGGCTACCTACTTTTTTACTTTTTCCTGGAAAATCAGAGTTCCCACGGGATTTTAAAAACATTCAACGCGCACGAAGTCGCGGGCATCAGCTAGTTTAGTATGCCCATGCAAATATGAAATAATCGAGTCGATCCGTAGTTCTGTTGAGACGTGATTGAAGGACAAACCCACAAAAAATCACGTTCTGGGGCTGGATGGGTAATGACTAATCTAAATAGGTATATAAAAGAAAAAGGTGACAGACTGACTGACTGATCTATCAACGCACAGCACAACCACTCAACGGATCGGGCTGAAATTCGGCATACAGATAGCTATTATGGCGTATAAGAATTTTTGGAAATTAAACCTCAATTTAGGGGTAAAATAGGGGTTTGAAAAATGTAACAACGTGAGCGAAACTGCGGGCCAAAGCTAGTGTTTACGGGTTAGTCTCAGGCTAAAGGCTAAAGGCTCAGGGTCACTCAGCGAGCGATGGAGAGAGCTATGCTCGGTATATCCCTGCGAGATCAAATCAGAAATGAGGAGATCCGTAGTAGAACCAAAGTCACCGACATAGCTCAGCGTGTCGCGAAACTGAAGTGGAAATGGGCGGGGTACATAGTTCGAAGAGCTGATGGTCGTTGGGGTCCCAAGGTGCTGGAGTGGCGACCTCGCACCGGGAAACGCAGTGTTGGCAGGACCGACGACATCAAACGAGTCGCAGGGAGCCGCTGGATGCAAGCGGCGCAAGACCGAAGCCTGTGGAAGTCCATGCAGGAGACCTTCGTCCAGCAGTGGACGTCTATAGTTTGGATAAAGAAGAAGAGTTCCGGCACGATGGCGTGTAGAAACCAATTAGGGGTATGGGTGGAATGTTCACTGCCCTTCCAAGTTAGCCCGCTACCATCTTAGACTGCATCGTCACTTACCAACAGGTGAGATCGCAGTCAAGGACTAGCTTGTCATCGAATAAAAAAGAGTAGATATCTCACCTCTAGCATATACCGCGACGTCGCTGCCACCATGTATGTTCTCCTCAAGCGGAATGGCCGCAATCTGCTCATACTTGAAACTGTCAGTGTCGACCTTGCTAGGGTCCTGTCTGACCACGCGGCTGCCGTTCTGGTTGGTCTCCACGCTGTATTGATATGACCCTGGTCCGCCGGTCCCGTAGGAAAGTATGGTGTAGTTTAGACCGTCGGCTTGGGATGGTCCTATCGTTCCTGTAATTTTTTTAAAATAGGTATATCCTTTCCTACTCATCCAACTAATATTATAAATGTGAAAGTTTGTGGATGGATGTTTGTTACTCTTTCACGCCACAACGAATAAACCGATTTGGCTGAAATTTGAAATGGAGATAGCTCATACCCAGGATTAAAATATAGGCTATATAACTTTTCATCCCGGAAAATTATAGAGTTCCCGCGGGAATTAAGAAACCTTAATCCACGCGGACGAAGTCGTGGGCATAATCTAGTAATTTAATATTTACATGATACAAAGTGAAGAAGAGGACTGCGGTCTCCTGTTCGTGGGGTCGCAGGTTCGATCCCGGGCACGCACCTCTGTCTTTTCGGAGTTATGTGCGTTTAAGAGTGGTTGTGCGCTCGTTAACAGTAAACAGATTTGATTTTTACAGTAGTAGATCAAGTTTCAAGTATCCGAAAAAACACGCAAGATCATCGATACATCATACTATCAAGGGACGTGTTTGGGCAAAAACATAAAATGATGAAATTTGTTCGATAATAAAAAATCGCGAAGTTAGGTCTAATTTTTAACCAATATTCATTTATTTTCAATGTGTTGCATATTACAGAGCCAAAATTTTTACATTAAATTCCGATTGATATTATCAAGAGAGTAGCCTAGTAAATTGAAAAGAAAATGATTATTTTACGAGTTACAAAGTATTTGGCGCTTACTACACTCCTATTCCGCGCAAAACGCTTTCTTTTGTCGCGCCCACATGAGGTTGTGGCTATGTTTTATCTCATCGCGAAATTTAATTTTTTTTTGGGGTTACACGCGCTCTTAAGCGTAAGTGCGTAATGACGGTCTGCGCAAATTAAAAAATTATAAGAGGTTTGCGAGTTGCCCAAAACTCGCAATTTTTATGGAAAAAGGCAGTGGAAGTATATATTGCCCAAATTGCTGAACGACTTGCCGCCTTCGCTCGGAGATGCCAGTGGCAACAAAAAAGCATTTATAGGGAGGTGTAAGAGGCACTTCCTGGAAATGGATGCTGATGTTCATGGCGGTGTCCTCTAGGAAGTGCTTCTTACGCGTGGGTAGCAATATAAAGTTAATAATTTTTAGAATAAGCGTACTCGCCATCCTCACATAAACACTTAAGTTTCATGAGGATGGCTACATTGTTTGAAATTTTTTTTTGTTTTTTTTATTATTCAATAAAAATAAAAAAAAAAGCAATTAAATATCACATGCTTCAACGGTGAAGGAAAATATCGTGAGGATACCTGCACGCCTGAGAGATGTTTTCAAAGGTGTGTGAAGTCTACCAATTTGCATTGGTCCAGCAGCGTGGTAGACTGGCCTATAAACCTTCTCTGAGAGGAGACCTGCGCTCAGTAGTGACGTTAATGGGTTGATCATGATGATGATGATGGTACAAAACCTGTTCCAAAGTGGAATACTTGAATGTCCGATTTCTAAAGTCACCCGAGCGTGGATCCTTACCCCAAACACGGGGGCGTACGGACCAATATAGTCCCACCACCCCTTTGATCCAACGTCATCCTAAGCCGAGGTCCGAGCCTCACAAGAGGCGCCCTTAGGAAGACGTTATCCCCCGATGTCATCCAGCTCTTTGTTAGAATGGTTAGGTACTGTTTAAAATGGAACGCAATCCAGTATACTGTCATGTTATATTTATTGCGCTGTTATATTTTTTGATCACGTGGTCAAAGTTCTGAAAGCACCTTACCTCAAAAGCGCTAGTGCTCACAATACAACAATGGCGGCGATTTATGGCGTCATATTATTTGCCTAGGGTACTGCGGCAGTGTATACTGGCAGTCCATAAAGGTACGCATTTTTCACCAGTGAGAGCACTGAGCAGTGCTCGCAGTGTATATCGGAACACACCTTAGGGTTCAACCCCCCAAGTGATTTTCGCGTTCGCCCACCGTTTGTTTAGTTAGGAGTAATTTTTCCGTAGCTCCAACATATTTCCGCCGATCTCCGAAAATTATATGGTATGGGTGTCATCAATAAGCGAAGCGAAGCAATGGCTGGATCATGCGTCATGCTCGTGAACGGGTTCCACCAGCGGGAATGGGGCTGCTTTCTGTCTGCCCGTCTTAACTCATTGTGGAAACACTGCATACATAGCATAGTATCTATTGAGTTGTAGACTTGTTTTGAAAAGAGCAACCGCCGAGTTTCTTGCTGGTTCTTCTCGGCAGGAAGGGCATTCCGAACCAGTGGTAGACTCATCGACGATTCAAAAGCACTTGTAAAAAAGTTTATTTGAATAAAAAACATTACTATTCTATACTATTCTAAAAATATAAAGAAAAGTATTTTGAGGAGATAAACAGTGTCATAAAAGGGTATGAATTTTTTTTTGGGTGGCCCCAAAAATTCTATGTCATCTGTTTATGGCCCCTTTATGTCAGGGCCCCATATCATTGATGCGTCGCTAGCTGCGCCCCTGGGAATGAAACACTAATAAGAATCGTGTACCAAAGATATTCATCCCCCTATCGGGATAGCCGTTGATCTGCAGCGAGTGCGCGTGATCACTTGTCACCACGATGAGCGTGTCCTCTTCGTCCGTCATGCGGAGCGCGAGCTTCACCGCCTCGTCCATGGCGGAGGACTCGTTGACCGCGACCTTGGCGCGGCCGCGGTGATGCGCCATGTCTATGTTGCCGCCTTCTACCTTTAAGGATGATTGTACGAGTCTGCCCGCGAAATTCAAAGAACAATGGGCGAAGGTGGTCCAAGAGCCTCCACTGATGAGAGTTGCGGGAAATGAAAGGTCATAGTTATCGTATGATTCTGACAAAATTCTATTAAATTCTGTCCCGGGGTTATTTTGTTATAATTAGTCATGTTTGTTCCGACTAAATAATATGATTTTACGTACATAACGTTGTCTTTATTATGACATGGTCTCTTAATCTCTTTATCTATCTTTAATTCGATGCCCCTCCCCTCCCGCTTCTAACCTCACCGCGCTTTCCTCACCCATCAGACACCTACCAGAACACCGATATGACGTCACCGACACCAGGCGCAGATATAATGTGACTATGGAGTACGTTTATGTTCTCGGCTCGCGTCCAGGTAAACAAAACAAGGTAAGGAAGGTCAGAGGGGGTGGGATTATCATTGTGTATGTCCCCCTCCCGCAGTCCTAGCCTGTTGTGAATGCATGCACCGCACCGACCCGGTCCAACAACCGGCAAGCGAGTGCGCAGTCTTTGTGGCGACCGCCCCGTGTTATGCTAAGTTCTTTCTAGCTTCTTGTGGGAGTACTTATTCATGGGAGATTTATGGAGCGGTCGTGAAGGTTAATGACGGCGGTGGCTCATGTCGGTGATGAACTTTTTCACCTATCCTAATCTTCATAACATATAGACCATATCTACCCAATCCTAACTTCGCATATCAGAATTATGATTCTACCCACAGATTAAGTTCCACAGAATACATACTTTGTGGTCTGAACATCGTCGCGACAGTCTTCGACTAACGCTCACTGTGTTCGCTGCTTAAGATCTTGGTCATCATACTAATATTATAAATGCGAAAGTGTGTTTGTTGGTTTGTCCTTCAATCACGCCGTAACGGAGCTACGGATATTTTGCATGGGTATAGTTGAGGACCTGGAGAGAGACATAGGCTACTTTTTATCCCGGGAAAAAAATAGTTTCCGAGGGATTTTAAAAACGAAATCTACGCGGACAAAGTCGCGGGCATCAGCTAGTGTTCCATAATCTTAAATCTATTGGCATTTTGATCGAATGACTTAATAAAAAGATAACATACACGCTGAATTGTTTAACACGAGTCATATTATTTAGTCAGAACAAACATGACCGTAGCAAAATAACCCCCGGACAGAATTTAATAGAGTTTTGCCAGAATCATACGACAACTTTGACCTTTCATTTCCCGCAAGTCTCATCAGTGGAGGCTCTTGGACCAAGTTCCATACATTTTTGCCCATTGTCCTTTAATTTGGTTTTTCGCAATTTGTAAACTAATACGACAAACTAGGCTAATGGCATTCTAATTGCGCCAGTAGAATTATCATCTTCACAGGTTTACATAAAAATCTTTACTTGAAAGTGACCAGTTTAAGAAATTAATCAAAATACTGAGTTGGACGTGAGTTACTCACAAATTAGTCGATATTTTGATTAATTTCTTAAACTGGACACTTTCAAGTAAACATTTTTATATAAACCTGTGAAGATAATACTGCCATTGTCGCAATTAGAATGCCATAAGCCTACTTTGTCGTATTAGTTTACAAATTGCGAAAAACCAAATTAAATTTGAATTTCGCGAGCAGAACTGTGTCTTCCACCTTAAGAAACATAAACTTATTATTAAAAAAAATTGGTTGTCTGTAAAGTCGGTTTACGGACGATAGTTTTACGTGATAACGTCATAAAGAAACATTGATGAATAAAAGTGTCACAAGCCAACGCTTGGGCCTATCGTGCCTCTCTATCACTTGTTCCACGCTCTCGCTTGCACGCTCAGGCTCAGGCGGAACGTGACACTTTTTCGTGCGTGCAGCCGGCGTTCATCGATTTATAAGACGTTATCACGACAAAAACAACAGACTGTGTTAAAAACTATCAACTGTAATTTCAATTAACTCGATAACGATAGTTAAGTACCGCTCGGACGCCTTATGAAAACTGTGTAACTATAACTAGGTATCCTTTTGTCACTCCCACAATTGAAGACGAATCTAATGACACCTTGTATTATTTTAAAATCCATCAAAATAGATAAGATAGCTGTACTTTTGGTAACTATCGCTAGGAAAGCTGATTCAGTAGATATTTGGTGGGTGTAAGGTCCTACTCTGGTGAGAATGGTGGCGGTCTGCCCGCATGCGGTTGGTCAAATAACTACTTATCGCCGCTCAAAGACGAGTTATGATTACAAAAAATGAACACGTAGTTATTTGACCAACCGCATGCGGGCAGACCGTCACCATTCTTACCAGAGGAAGACCCTACACCCACCTATTACACAATAGCTTTCCTAGCTATAGTTACTACAAGTAAACTTATCTCTTATAATAAAACGTTTAGAATCTTTTAGACCACGGAAGTGGTTAGTACTACCTCCTTGGTTTAGACGCAATGTGCCTACTCAACGCAGTGTGCTAAAGAAATAGGTACACAGACACTTGAAGCATAGACATAAGTTCTCGTAACATTCAAAATAAAGTACAAACCATAAGAAAGAATCCATTGGAGTTCCTCTGGAGAACTCTGATAGCTGCTTCCACCATGTCGCTGATGGATGGCATGCCATCGGGTCCTTTATTTCTCTCGCTCTCATACTTTAAATGCTCGTTAGCGAACACACCTGCAATATTATACATTACTAGCTGATGCCCACGACTCCGCATGGATTTAATTTTAAAAACCCCGCGGAAAAAATCCTTACTTTCCGGATGCCTACGTCATAATATCTATCTGTATGCCAAACATGAAACAGTCCGATCCGTCCAGTGGTTTGAGCTGTGCGTTGATAGATCAGTCAGTCAGTAACTTTTTCCTTTTATTTTATAATTTAATTATTTAGAAGATGTAGGTATATCCGCCATTTTTCAGTATTTTTTTGATTTTTCATCAGCAGAAAACAGTCAGAGATTTTTTTTATTGTACTAAATGATGCCCGCGACTTCGTCCGCGTGGATTAAGATTTTCTTTTCCGCGGGAACTGTATTATTTTCTGGGATAAAAAGTAGCCTGTGTGTTAATCCTGGGTATGAGCTATCTCCATTCCTAATTTCAGCCAAATCGGTTCATTCGTTGTAGCGTGAAAGAGTAGATAATAAACTTCCGCCCAATCCATCCATCCATCCTCACAAACTTTCGCGTTTATAATTTATGTACCTGGGTGACCGAGCTTTGCTCGTTCATTTAGGTAAATCGTGTTTTTTGGAAATTATTCATTTAGAAAAAAAAATAATAATAAATAAATAATAATAATAATAAAATTCATAAGGGCAAAATAATCATCTGGACTCGAACCGGGGTCTTCCGGTTTCGGGACGGCCCGATTTCCTAACTGAGTTATTGAAACTTTATAAGTGATGGCGAAATTTACCTTTGTATTCTAATGATATTGTAGGGGGTATTCACTGCCTGAAAACATGGATAAAACGACGTTTTCTAAAAATGAAACCTAGCTAGATCGATTTATCGCCCCCTAAACCCCCTGCATACTAATTTCATGAAAATCGTTGGAGCCGTTTCCGAGATTCAAATTATTTATATGACAAAAAAGCGTGGATATAATTCGCTCCAGCGAGTCATGAGACAGTAATGATTAACCTGTACCGTATTGTAATTTTTTTTTTAAAAGAGCAACCGCCGAGTTTCTTGATGGTTCTTCTCGGCAGGAAGGGTATTCCGAACCAGTGGTAGAGCCAGACGATTTAAAAGCACTTGTAAAAAGTACATTTGAATAAAAAATATTTCTATTCTATTCTACTCTATTGTATATAAACAAGAATTGCTCGTTTAAAGGTATTAGAAGATAGATAGATAGATAGATAGATAAATATTAGTAGGAACTAGGAAGTAGGATTGTAGGAAGTACCTAGTATTCTTGTGTCAGCTGGCTACTATTCATTCAAAAAGAACTTACCCAGAAGATAATCAGTCTCGTTGACATTAAAGTCCCTCAACTCCCTGTTGTTGGACACCACGCTGTACTTCAGTCCCCGCGCCTCCTTGTCCCTCCTGTAGTCCTGGACCAGGTCTCTGCCGTCGCGTCTGGAGCACGACCAGGAGCTGGTGGGGTCGGAGGGCGTGACCGGGGCGTTGGTGATGAGACCTTGTCTGCCGCCTCCCATGATGACCTTAACATTCATTGAATTGTACTTATGCATTTTGTGGAACTTCCCCTCATTGTGGAAACACTGCATACCTACATAGCATAGTATAGGTCGCGGCACGTAAGTCTAGCGCTGAACAAAATAGCTTCGCATGGGGCACTGTCGCGCAACCAATGACGACGGCCGGAATGCGACTGGAGAGCCAATCAGCGCCATGATACCTTATTTTCGACTTCTGCGTAGTAACGGTCACCGCTAGACTTTCGGTTTCTTGCTGGTTCTTCTCGGTAGGAAGGGCATTCCGAACCAGTGCAGTGGTAGATTCATTTGAAGGTTCGAAAGCACTTGTAAAAGTTTATTTGAATAAAAATATTTCTATTCTATTCTATTCTAAATCGGCTTGGCATCCAGTGCCCACAAGATAATATAAAAAACTTATTACAATGTAATAGCTACATAATAATATTCTTGTAAAATGAAAATAAGTATTTTGAAAAGGGCAACTGCTGAGTTTCTTGCTGAGGCTCTTCTCAGCAAAATCCGCTCTCCGAACCGGTGGTAGAGTCATGACGTGTCATAAGAGCCACAGGTTGCCAACCTGTGGCTCTTATACGTGCTACGTGAAATAAATAATTTTGAATAGGTATGAATTTGAATTTTTAACGTGTGTTCCTCACACAATCCCACAGCTGTTCAGCTATTGAGCTTTAGAATGGAATATAATAGAATGGAATAGAATAGAAATGTTTTTTATTCAAATAAACTTTTTTACAAGTGCTTTTGAATTGTCGATGAGTCTACCACTGGTTCGGAATACCCTTCCTGCCGAGAAGAACCAACAAGAAACTCGGCGGTTGCTCTTTCCAAAACAAGTTTACAATTCAATAGATAGTTATACAGTTTAATTACCACCTACTGTCTCATGAATCGCTGGAACGATCCATGCTTTTTTATCATTTATATATAGTCTTCAATTGCATAATATGCTTTTTTCATGAGATTAGTTTAAACCTTTGAGTAATAAACCAACATTTAATACTCAAAGGTTTTAACTGATCTCTTTTAAGCTTGTGTAAAGGCAAGTCGACTGTGGAATTTTATTATAAAACGTCACGCCCATTCCCACAAATGTCTTTCGGACCTTCTTGAGGCGCAATCGAGGAATCACGAGTCTGTTTGTATCTCTAACCTGCCTACCTTTAAAGCTACTTACATTGAGATCTCGGCCAGGCCAGTCCTCGACGAGCTGCCTGGCGATGTCGTTGCATTTCTCAGCGCCAGTGGGCAGGTCTGCATCGCACTCCCACGTGCGGGCCGCGCTGTGGGCGTATAGTGGGCCCGGAGTGGCGTGCGTCACGCGCATTGTCGTCACGAAACCTGATTAGCTATTGAGCTGTAAAGCCACTTACATTGAGATCTCGGCCAGGCCAGTCCTCGACGAGCTGCCTGGCGATGTCCTTGCATTTCTCAGCGCCAGTGGGCAGGTCTGCATCGCACTCCCACGTGCGGGCCGCGCTGTGCGCGTACAGTGGGCCCGGAGTGGCGTGCGTCACGCGCATTGTCGTCACGAAACCTGATTAGCTATTGAGCTGTAAAGCCACTTACATTGAGATCTCGGCCAGGCCAGTCCTCGACGAGCTGCCTGGCGATGTCCTTGCATTTCTCAGCGCCAGTGGGCAGGTCTGCATCGCACTCCCACGTGCGGGCCGCGCTGTGGGCGTACAGTGGGCCCGGAGTGGCGTGCGTCACGCGCATTGTCGTCACGAAACCTGATTAGCTATTGAGCTGTAAAGCCACTTACATTGAGATCTCGGCCAGGCCAGTCCTCGACGAGCTGCCTGGCGATGTCCTTGCATTTCTCAGCGCCAGTGGGCAGGTCTGCATCGCACTCCCACGTGCGGGCCGCGCTGTGGGCGTACAGTGGGCCCGGAGTGGCGTGCGTCACGCGCATTGTCGTCACGAAACCTGATTAGCTATTGAGCTGTAAAGCCACTTACATTGAGATCTCGGCCAGGCCAGTCCTCGACGAGCTGCCTGGCGATGTCCTTGCATTTCTCAGCGCCAGTGGGCATGTCTGCATCGCACTCCCACGTGCGGGCCGCGCTGTGCGCGTACAGTGGGCCCGGAGTGGCGTGCGTCACGCGCATTGTCGTCACGAAACCTGATTAGCTATTGAGCTGTAAAGCCACTTACATTGAGATCTCGGCCAGGCCAGTCCTCGACGAGCTGCCTGGCGATGTCCTTGCATTTTTCAGCGCCAGTGGGCAGGTCTGCATCGCACTCCCACGTGCGGGCCGCGCTGTTCGCGTACAGTGGGCCCGGAGTGGCGTGCGTCACGCGCATTGTCGTCACGAAACCTGATTAGCTATTGAGCTGTAAAGCCACTTACATTGAGATCTCGGCCAGGCCAGTCCTCGACGATCTGCCTGGCGATGTCCTTGCATTTCTCAGCGCCAGTGGGCAGGTCTGCATCGCACTCCCACGTGCGGGCCGCGCTGTGGGCGTACAGTGGGCCCGGAGTGGCGTGCGTCACGCGCATTGTCGTCACGAAACCTGATTAGCTATTGAGCTGTAAAGCCACTTACATTGAGATCTCGGCCAGGCCAGTCCTCGACGAGCTGCCTGGCGATGTCCTTGCATTTCTCAGCGCCAGTGGGCAGGTCTGCATCGCACTCCCACGTGCGGGCCGCGCTGTGGGCGTACAGTGGGCCCGGAGTGGCGTGCGTCACTCGCATTGTCGTCACGAAACCTGAATAGCTATTGAGCTTTAAAGCTACTTACATTGAGATCTCGGCCAGGCCAGTCCTCGACGAGCTGCCTGGCGATGTCCTTGCATTTCTCAGCGCCAGTGGGCAGGTCTGCATCGCACTCCCACGTGCGGGCCGCGCTGTGGGCGTACAGTGGGCCCGGAGTGGCGTGCGTCACGCGCATTGTCGTCACGAAACCTGATTAGCTATTGAGCTGTAAAGCTACTTACATTGAGATCTCGGCCAGGCCAGTCCTCGACGAGCTGCCTGGCGATGTCCTTGCATTTCTCAGCGCCAGTGGGCAGGTCTGCATCGCACTCCCACGTGCGGGCCGCGCTGTGGGCGTACAGTGGGCCCGGAGTGGCGTGCGTCACGCGCATTGTCGTCACGAAACCTGATTAGCTATTGAGCTGTAAAGCTACTTACATTGAGATCTCGGCCAGGCCAGTCCTCGACGAGCTGCCTGGCGATGTCCTTGCATTTCTCAGCGCCAGTGGGCAGGTCTGCATCGCACTCCCACGTGCGGGCCGCGCTGTGGGCGTACAGTGGGCCCGGAGTGGCGTGCGTCACTCGCATTGTCGTCACGAAACCTGAATAGCTATTGAGCTTTAAAGCTACTTACATTGAGATCTCGGCCAGGCCAGTCCTCGACGAGCTGCCTGGCGATGTCCTTGCATTTCTCAGCGCCAGTGGGCAGGTCTGCGTCGCACTCCCACGTGCGGGCCGCGCTGTGGGCGTACAGTGGGCCCGGAGTGGCGTGCGTCACGCGCATTGTCGTCACGAAACCTGATTAGCTATTGAGCTGTAAAGCTACTTACATTGAGATCTCGGCCAGGCCAGTCCTCGACGAGCTGCCTGGCGATGTCCTTGCATTTCTCAGCGCCAGTGGGCAGGTCTGCATCGCACTCCCACGTGCGGGCCGCGCTGTGGGCGTACAGTGGGCCCGGAGTGGCGTGCGTCACTCGCATTGTCGTCACGAAACCTGAATAGCTATTGAGCTTTAAAGCTACTTACATTGAGATCTCGGCCAGGCCAGTCCTCGACGAGCTGCCTGGCGATGTCCTTGCATTTCTCAGCGCCAGTGGGCAGGTCTGCATCGCACTCCCACGTGCGGGCCGCGCTGTGGGCGTACAGTGGGCCCGGAGTGGCGTGCGTCACGCGCATTGTCGTCACGAAACCTGATTAGCTATTGAGCTGTAAAGCTACTTACATTGAGATCTCGGCCAGGCCAGTCCTCGACGAGCTGCCTGGCGATGTCCTTGCATTTCTCAGCGCCAGTGGGCAGGTCTGCATCGCACTCCCACGTGCGGGCCGCGCTGTGGGCGTACAGTGGGCCCGGAGTGGCGTGCGTCACGCGCATTGTCGTCACGAAACCTGATTAGCTATTGAGCTGTAAAGCTACTTACATTGAGATCTCGGCCAGGCCAGTCCTCGACGAGCTGCCTGGCGATGTCCTTGCATTTCTCAGCGCCAGTGGGCAGGTCTGCATCGCACTCCCACGTGCGGGCCGCGCTGTGGGCGTACAGTGGGCCCGGAGTGGCGTGCGTTACGCGCATTGTCGTCACGAAACCTGAACACGGCGCATTAGGAATACTTAGGACCTGTTTTACCACCTTCTGATAATAGGTAGTCGAAAGGTAGTTTCATTTGGGATGTTGTTTAGGGATCGTTAATTAAGATTTTCTCATGTTTTGGACCTCGAGGACCCTGTGCTAAAAGAGGAGGGTGGGGGGAGAACTGGTTTTTCCTCAATAACTTTTTTGCCTTATGTCATACGGCAAAAGCATTTCTATACTTTTTTGTAGAACGTTAAATTTCCTATAAGTTTGATGACAAAAATTTTTGTATATCAATTTGTTTCCGAGTTTCATGAACTTCCGAACTTTTTCCACCAAACCCCACTTTTTCCTACCTGTCGGTCGACTGCGCTATAAGTGTCGGATAGCTTATTCGTATATTTTGTCTTTATCACTGACATAAACTAAGAAAGTGACAAAATTTATGGTTAGGCTATCCGACACTTACCAGAAGGTAGTGGATATGAATGAAATGAATGCGATCACACCTGAATGATGGTTAAAAAATGAGATGTTGCCAAGACGGAGCGCTCTTGCCTAGAAAATACCTATTCATCCAAGTACCTAGTTAGTCGGAAATACGGAAGCCGGGAATTCCTGAGCACACTTCCGAAATAATATTATATCCAGTAGAACACCGACAAACAGGCAACTTGGCGCCGATGCAATGCTCCAAACTTGAATGAATGCATGAAACACGCTTTATTATTGTACACCAAATAAAAATTTGAAAAAAGGAGCTAAATTACTATTTTTGTGGTAATTTTACATATTTTATTATCAGACTTCAAAAAAGGAGGAGGTTCTCAATTTGTCGGAATCTTTTTATGTATGTTCACCGATTACTCGAAGACACCTGAACCGATTTGGAAAATTATTTTTTTTTGTTTTAAAGGGTATACGTCCCAGGTGGGCCCCATTTAAATTTTATCGAAATCGGTCGAGCGGTTTTTAAAATATCAACAATGAATTATATACTTTGTAGTGGTGCGGGTGTTTTGGAAGTCGATTTTTTAAATTTTTTTTTATATTAAATAATTGATAATAGACCAGCCCTTGTCTGCGAAATAAATAGAAAAGTGTGTGCAAAACATGTATTTTTCAAAAAATCAACCCTGCCCAGTATATTGTCGACAAAATTTTCACCAGCCGTGTCTTTAAAACACGTAATCCAAGATAAAAGTTCGAAGTATCATTTCCCCAAATATAACTTTTTAAGAAATTTTGAGATAAATAATGATTACAAAATACCAAATTGCATATTACACACTCATGGATGGTACCGATTAAGTATACCTACTCAGTTATCATCATCATCATTATCAACCCATCATCGGCTCACTACTGAGCGAGGTCTCCTCTCAGAGAAGGGTTATAGGTCATAGTCCACCACGCTGCTGGCCCAATGCGAATTGGCGGACTTCACACACCTTCGAGAACATTATGGAGAACTCTCAGGTGTGCAGGTTTCCTCACTATGTTTTCCTTCCCCGTTAAATGTGATATTTAATTTCTTAAACACACTTTACTTCGAAAAGTCAGAGGTGCGTACCCGGGATCGAACCTGCGACTCCTCGAATAGGAGACCAAAGTCGTAGCTCGTAACCACTAGGCTATCACTGATTATACCTAGTCACTATCACTCAGTTATTAGATATTACCTGCACCCTTTCCAGCTCTCAACGCCCAAGCAGCCAAGGAGTCCAAGTGCGCCTCAGGATTCAGAGAAGCATCACAGTTCTTATGCGGCACGGTGGCGTCCACGCCGACCGTGTTCTGGTTGGCCTTGACCCCGCAGAGCAGGGCAGTCGCCGTGCTGGAAGAGTCCGGCACCATCCTGTCAGCTGAATACGTCTGGAAGGCCACCATTGTTGATGTGAAATAGCTATTTATGCAACTGCATCGTAATGAGGGTCATTTTAATTCGAGTGCTGTTTTTTGATACGAGGCTTGCCGAAAATGACTAATTACGTTCAGTTGCATACAAGATTTTATTTACGACAAGGAAAATAAAATCCTTAACAAAATACGCCGTAGGCTCAATAAAGTAACAAAAAGCAACTCCGTAAGCCGCCACCAGCCGCCTGTGGCGCCTCTGTCGTATGAACGGTACAAAAGTGCCAGAACTCAGAGCCTTAGCTTTAGGTATCCTATTTTAAGAAGATAACCATTTCGATTCAGCTCCCATACAACGAGCTGCATCGAAATGAGAAGCAAAACCGAAAGAGGGTTCATTTCGATTCAGATGTCAAATTCGAAATTGGAACTTTTCGATGCTGGAGTAGATAAACTTCTTTAGGCACGTTGAGCACTTTTTTACAAGCTTTTATTTAGCTTGACCAGTTTATTTATTTGTTGGTTTGGGTCAAATCCTGCAAGACGAATTAGAACCACTTCCCGGTTTCTGACTGAGCTGAAATTTTGCATGTATGTGTAAATCGGATGACGATGCAATATTATTGTGACATGGAGCTGATCTGATGATGGAGACGGAAGATGGCTATCGGAACTCTGTAATAAAACGACGTAAACCCCATCGAGTTTGGGCTCGTTTGATTCGTCATGACAAGAACTCTGATCCTAGATGATATCTAGAGTCTAATGATGTAGCTACTAAAAACTTGTATTTAAAAATAAAATTTTTAATTTACACTTGTTGGGTAAGCAAAAAATATGGATTTCGCGAAATCGTCACCGTCACCATCGTCACCTGGAGATTTTAGTAAGCGTTCAACATTTTAGAGGCTCTCAAGCAGCCTTGTACAGCGCAGTCGGCTAGCAGCCGCCTTCTTTACCGTTTAATGTATGATGTCGCAGGTTCGAATCTCACTCACGAATCGTGACAGTGCGCTTTTTATTTATTTTATATTTACTTATTTTTATTTTTATTTATTTTATTATTTTATATTTGTTTTTAATTATTAGCAAATCTAGTTTTCAGTTCTATCGGCAGTCCTGTTGACTGTCAATTTTTTGTTACAAGCTTTTGTTGGAATGAAGTTCCTTTTCGGACGGCTTGGCGGAAGGGAGCTAGACGAAAAAATGTGTAATAATTTTCCGTCACGACCCTTGTTGCTAGGCGTAAGAATTTTCCGTCCCGGCCCTTCGTTTATTATGCTTTGATGGCGCTGCGGTAAAATGAAAGAGTGAAATTATAGGTTCGGGGCTTTCGGGGGTTTAAATCCTGACTTCAGATTGTGTCTTTGTTCTTTTTTAAATTTTTTATAGAAGAGAAATTCCGCTATTAGCTGCAAAATTTACTAATGCCATCTATTGTGGGCAGCGTGAACTTGCTTGAATTTTTTCGAGATGGTTCTAATATATGGCGAGAGATGGCGTTGATTCTGAACTTCGTTCCAGCTGAGTGTTCCACGACACTCACGGATTTTTTAACTTGTAACACTTGCAATGTATGCATGTGATGTCTTCTCGTTCAAAATTCCTGAACAGTGCATGTTGCCAGTGATGACTTACGGATCCGAGACATATAGTCGCTAACTATGGGCCTCACAAGAAGGCTCAGGGTCACTCAGCGGGCGATCGAGAGAACTATGCTCGGAGTATCCCTGCGAGATCGAATCAGAAATGAGGAGATCCGTAGGGGAATAAAAGTCACCGACATAGCTCAGCGAGTCGCGAAACTGAAGTGGAAATGGGCGGGGCAGATAGTTCGAAGGGCTGATGGTCATCGGGGTCCCAAGGTGCTGGAGTGGCGACCCCGCACCGGGAAGCGCAGTGTCGGCAGACCCCCACTAGGTGGACCGACGACATCAAACGAGTCGCAGGGATCCGCTGGATTCAGGCGGCGCAAGACCGAAGCCTGTGGAAGTCCATGCAGGAGGCCCTTGTCCAACAGTGGACATTTAACGGTTGATAAAGAAAGAAGAAGCAGAATTATGTATGTACCTATCATGTACGTATGTTTGTTTAGGTCAAATCTTGCAAGATGAATATTAGATAACCACTTCCTGGTTTCCGATTGTGCTGAAATTTTCCTATGTGTACGATGCAATAAATTTTATTGTAACTGATCTGATTATTTATTACAGAGCCGGAAGATGGCTATCGGAACTCTGTAATAAAAAGACGTAACTCATCGAATTGCTTGTTGATTCGTCTTTACAAGTACTTACTCTATTCAGACCCTGAATAATAATATTATTCTAGATGATATTCAGGGTCTGATGACGTAAGCCGAAAGGTTATTTGGGAACTCTCGCATGCCGTACATATTTTTGGGAGTAAATGACTATGCAAAAAACCGTCCCCACCCACCAACAGAATTGAAACGTATCTCAGTTAAGAACGCGTATAACACCAAAAAAAAATCAGATTTCGCGATGAAATAAAACATAGCCGTAACCTCATGTGACTGTGAGGCGCGACAAAAGATAGCGTTTTGCACGGGATAGGAGTGTAGTAAGCGCCAAATACTTTATAACTCGTAAAATATTCATTTTCTTTTCAATTCACTAGGCTACTCTCTTGATAATATCAATCGGAATTTAATGTAAAAATTTTTGCTCTGTAATATGCAACACATCTATCTATAATAATAATATAATAAAACTGTAACAGATCCAATTCTGTACATTGAATATATTTTGAAAATTTTTGTTTGATGGCACTCTATAATCGATACTGAAGCCAAAACATTTTTTTTTAAATTTTTTGTCTGTCTGTCTGTCTGTCTGTCTGTCTTTCTGTCTGTCTGTCTGTCTGTATCTTGGCCGCGCATCACGCCGAAACTACTAAACGTATTTAAATGAAACTTGGCATGATTTAAGTTCATACTACGAGGTATAATATACGATACTTTTTATCCCGAAATTCAACACGGTTCCCTTGGGAGAGGGGATGAAAGTCAAAATGTGTATTTAGCTGTAATTCATTAAGGCGTATTCCGATTTCATTCTCTTTTTTATGAGAAAGCGGGTACTTTAGAGATTGTCCTATAATTATTTTAAGGTCGTCAATTTAGTAGTTCAGAAATTAAAGACCTCACAATCTTCAGTATAGGTCCAAATAACTTGAACCCCGGGATCTACAGGATACTTTGAATTTACGGCTCATCTTAAGCTAGCAAGCGTACTTTAATCCCTATTTTGTCAAAGTCAAACTACTCCATATTCGTCAGATTTTGCCAAACGATCATTATACCTACATACTACATAGTAGGTATGGATGTAATACATCATACGGACGTTATGTTACAGTGTTTTCGTATGCAATTTTATATTCTTATCATACTAATATTATAAATGCGAAAGTGTCTGTGTTTGTTGGTTTGTCCTTCCACGGATCGACGTGATTTTTTGCATGGGTACTATACCTAGTTGAGGACCTGTAGAGTAACAAAGGCTACTTTTTATCCCGGAAAATCAAAGTGTTCATTGGGATTTTAAAAACTAAATCCACGCGGAAGAAGTCGCGGGCATCAGCTAGTTGAAAATAAATGAATATTGGTTAAAAATTAGACCTAACTTCGCGATTTTTTATTATCGAACTAATTTCATGATTTTATGTTTTTGCCCAAGCACGTCCCTTGGCAGTATGATGTAATTTTCGTGTTTTTTTTTCGGATAGTGGAAACTTGATCCAATACTGTAAAAATCAAATCTGTTTACTGTTAACGAGCGCACACCCACTTTACTATGACGACATCCGCCGTAGGATTGGGGTTTTCATGCAAATCAGTCTTGATTGATTTATTTATTTATTTTTCAGTGAATTGTTTTGGATACCAATTTAGTAGTTCACAATAATTATAAAATGAACATTCAAAAGCATCAGCCAACTAAAAAAAAGGCTATTGTGGACGCAAACTCGTTTCTGAGACGGAGAAAAAAAACCGCGCCGCGCGCTGCCCGCGCTCCCAATGACCAGTGACCACCTCCCGGCTCCGTCCTTTCGTCGCCTGTGCATGCGCGCGCGTACTTCAGCGTGCGTACATTCTTTTGTAATTTTTTTTAAACCCAATTATTTTCGAATTGAAATTGGTTATTAGTCTCTTTGTGGGACGCGCACAATAATACTAAAAATAGTGCCATGTCTGTTGGTGGGTGGGGACAGGGCCCATACAATTTTTTCCATGGTCCTTTATCATTTTCACCTTTAGCAATCCCACGTGTGGGAACATCTCGTATGACAGCTTATGGCCTTCTCCCCCCTTGTATATCCTGGTGGCTGTGACAGTGTTTGGACCCATGCCGTCTCCGATGAACAGAATCACGTTCTTGGCTCTGCCCACGTTCCATTTTACGTGCAATGCTTCTTCTAGTTCTTCTGCAGCTAGTTTGGTCCAGTACTCAGCATCTGGTGGATAAAATTTAATAAAAGCAAGTAACTAGGTATCAGATGATAGGTACCTTTCGAGCAGTAAAAGCTTTATGGCTAAGACTTTCGGTCTCCTATTCGGAAAGTCGCTGGTTCGATCTCGGGCACGTATCTTAGTCTTTTCGGAGTATGTGCATTTTAAATTAATTGATTAAACGGTGAAGGAAAATATCGTGAGGAAACCTGCATGCTTCAGAGTTTTCCATAAAGTTCTCAAAAGTGTGTGAAGTCTGCCAATTCGTATTGGGCAAGCGTGGTGGACTATAGTCTATAAACCCTTCTCTGAGAGGAGACCTGCGCTCAATAGTATGCCGATGATGGCTCGATGATGATGTACTAGTAGGTACCTTAAAATATAGATAGTCTAGTCGTCGACCCACCTTAGCTGTAATTTGGAACCGAACATTTTCAAAATTCGAAAAGAATTTCGTAATTCTTTTCATAAAAAAAAACTATGAAAAGAATAAAACGACACCCGCAAGGAAAAACATCGTAACTCACTTTTCAGCGATTTCCAGATAAAATCACATTTTGCGCTCGTTTTATCGCAAAAATCCCGATTAAAAAAGTGTGCAAAAGTTTCTAAATTTTCACAAACTTTTTACCCGATTACGGCGAGGCCAAAATGAAGCGTTATGATTTCAGCAGTCTATGTATGTGTGTACGATATTACTGATCCGATTTTGAGGAATATCATGTCAATCGAATCGTTATTATAGAGGTGACATATGCTACATTTTACACGAATCAAATTCTATATGACGGATATGTTATTCCTACATATTAAATTTTCCGTAGTCTGATAGTAACTACTAGCTGATGCCCGCGACTTCGTCCGCGTGGATTTACTTTTTAAAATCCTTCGGGAACTCTTTAATTTTCAGGGATAAAAAGTACTAGCCTATGTCACTCTCCAGGTCCTCAACTATATACCCATGCAAAAATTCTCAATCCGTAGCCCTGTTGCGGCGTGATTGAAGGACAAACCAACAAACCAACAAACCAACAAACCAACAAAACAACAAACCAACAAACCAACAAACCAACAAACCAACAAACCAACAAACCAACAAACCAACCAACAAACCAACAAACAAACACACTTTCGCATTTATATTAGTAAGGATTTTCGTGTTATTTTATAAGTAAGTACACTAGCGGCACGCTATGATGGCCGGTTTGACACATTACAATAGTGATGTGGAATGTCAATTTATTCTCGAACAAAAAACAATTAAGTTTTGTTTTTGTACCTGATTAAATAGGTTTAATAAAACAAAAATGTATATGTTTATTTAATTTATTTGAACGAACTGAATATTTGAATGAAAATGAATATACATACTTTATATGCACACAAGAAACATATGAATACAAAAGATACCAAAAAAGGTGCCACAAAAGGCCATAATTAATCAGATTCGTCCATACTACTATTTTCACTGTCGTCACTGCTATCACGAGCAAGGGTCGACAGTAATGCAGTATCAATATTTGAAATCCAAAGCCAGGTCAAAACTATATCACAATCGCATTGCACTGACAGTTTATACTTTTCGAAGCAACGTCAATTCGAAACTGCTTTGTTTTGCATTGAGCATTGACGCGAGTTTGCCGGAGGTAGTAGTTGTGCTAGCCAGCGATCCTATGTGACGATCGTATTAGATTCCATTTTTAAAAATTTTCAATTTAGAAAACCAAATGCCGAGTTGTGGTATATATCATATAAAAATAAAAATTTTACCTTTTGTATGAAACAGCTGATATTTTTTTGCGATTTCAGAGGTTTGTCCACATAGTGAAAATTGTTCATATTCACAAGTACATTCACCCCTTAAATGGTGCAAACTGATTTTTCTACACTTGTATACATTTTAGAAATCAATTTAATAAATAAATTTTGAGTCCTAAACCTAAAACTACATTCGATAAAATTTATGAATCTCTGCACATCACTATCGTCAATAAAGTAATACAATTATTTCCTTCAAAGTCGTTATCAATTAATACGGAACTTCATGAGCGGACAAACGTCAAACCGGCCATCATAGCGTGCCGCTAGTTTAGGTACTTAGTTCCTACCTAAAGTCTTCTGGGAGTTTACTTTTCAACATGTGCCTACCTAGTTACCATAGAGCATGAATTGGCGATTTTTTTACATTAGTCATTATTAGTTAAAAACACTTGGTACAGGTAGGTAGGTATCACTATCACTTTTTCGAGTTTACAAAATTGTAATTCCCCAAAAATAATGTTATTCAGTACCTAGGCAAGTACTAATGATAAGCACAATAGTGTTATATTAATTATGTGTAGGTTATATCCTTGAATACACAATCAAAACTTTCTATAAAAACCTAGATATTTATTTTTGCAATACAATCATTTAAAAGAGACATTTCAAGATATTATAGATTTTCACAATTTACCTTTTCGTAAAGAACATCGTGCAATTACAGTAAAACAAAACACAAATAACACAACCACTCCACTCCTGCGCATTTTTAAGACTAAATTATTTGTTAATGTTAGTGTTAGAGCTGGGGCACCATGTGATGATGTGAATGTCATTCAGTCAACCGAGACATTCAAATGATTCATTCACTGAATGAATCATTTGAATGTCTCGGTATTCGTTTTTGTAAATCGATTTTCATCGAATGAGTGTTCTTTTTTATATTATGTTTAGTCGATATTAGGTACATAATTACGAAGATGTCTACACGAATTAATTACGATTTCGCGAGGGTATTTTCGTAATTTTAAAACGGGAGAGATGAGTTGCGAAGTATTTTCGCGCTTCTTGAATCGAGATAAAATTATAATGCCCTCGGTTCCCAATCGAATTAAAAATCATTCATATACCGAAAAAGTTGAGTGTCGTGGAACACTCGGTCGGACTTGAAACGAAGTTCCTTCTAATGATAAAAAGAAATAAAATAAATAATAATAATCCGAAGTCAGGATTCGAACCTCTCAAACCGATAGTTTCACTTCTAAAGACATTAGACGGCCTTAAGTGTGCGCGAACAAGTGTGAATTATGTTTAATTTTTTACCAAATATTATTAATTTATAAATAATAATAAATTAATAATAATAAAATAAAAATAAAATAAAATAATAAATAATCTGAAGTCAGGATTCGAATCCCCGAACTCATTCGTTTAACCGCTACGCCATCAAAGTTATGATGTAACGTGTGTAATAAACGAAGGCAACAAGTGTCGTGACGCAAAATTCTTACACTTTTTTCCGGTTAGCCTCCATCCGGCAAACCGTCCGAAAAGGAACTTCGTTCCAAAAAATTTCATTCAAACGTTGAATGATAAAAATTTATAGATATTATATTTATCGTCTGATAGTGAGTGATAAGATAAGCAAATCATTCGAACAGTCAGGTTATATTTTTTATTATCCATCTCTAATTAATATTGACAGTTAGGAGTCAGCTGTTCACAGTTGTATGTTAAATTGACGAGTGATCAACGGAAACATCAATTGGATGTGTATAGGTGCCAATGTCAATGAACGCGTGTTGAATGTAACTTGATCAAAGTTGTTTCATTGTCACCATATCACTTCTCACTAACATCAACACAAACTGCAAAACTGCAGTCTCGTCAATAACACTACAGTAAGACTATGTCCTCTGACAGAATCCGGCCAACCTTCACAGCATATTGCTATCTGCACGGGAAATATTATAGTGCACAAGCGTGTGCGCAAACAAAGATGCACACTCTTTTCCCTCACTCTCATATTCCGGTGGTCCGGATATACTAAACGACCGCAGAGAGATCAGGGGTAGGACCGATGTCTTTACGTAGATACCTACTCACCAGTAACTCGGGGCTAGTACTGAGATTTATTAGAGGACAACCCAAAAATAAAAATGTACCTAAAGTGTACCTAGGTAGGTAGTGTATTGGTACATTAGATATGTCGCAGTAAGATAGTTGAAGCCGTGTTATACCTATAAACCTAGGTTTATAGCTATACGCCGGACGATAGCTATAAGACAGCGATTCATAGCTATCTTACTAGTAATATAGCTATAATACGGACACGATCTAGTAATATAGCTATCTGACTAGACTTATCTAGTAAAATGATTATAGAAGTACTATGTTTGCCAAAATCTAAAGTTAGGTTAGGATGGGGTTCGACATGAACAGTCCGCAGGTCGGGCACTTTGGTTACATTTGGTATAATCAGAATATATGCGTGCATACTTAACTTATATTGACCAAATGGAACCTAAGTGACTGTTCATGTCAAACCCCATCCTAACCTAACTTTAGATTTTGGCAAACATAGTACTTGTTAGGCAAGATTCGGTGATCAGGTGCTCGGGAATGGCGTGAGCTGATGATCTGCAAACGCCTGAACAGATCTTCATAAATTATAGGTAAGATCGATCTCGATCACGTCAGCTTTCAAACAGGAAAAATCGCATCAAAACACGCCTCCTTTTTATCGGGGCTTAAAAACGAGTAGGTAACCAGTTGTGCAAATCAATGAAAATGTATACTCCTATAACCATTTTAGATTAGTCTAGTCAGATAGCTATACTATAGATTGCGTTCGTATTATAGCTATATTCCTAGTAAGTTATCTATGAATCGCTGTCGTATAGCTATCGTCCGGTATATAGCTATAAACCTAGGTTTATAGCTATAACACGGCTTCAACTATCTTACTGCGACAGATACATAATATAGGTACTTACCTAATATATCTAATGTACCAATAGTACCTAAAATGCGGAATGCCAACTAGGCCAAGTCCGGACCTATAGGTCCGGGAGCCGGTAACAAAAAAATTACCATCATGCGGAATCGAAAACTCTTTAGGGGATTTAGTAGATATCAATTAGGTATAGTTGCGTTAGTTTAAATAGACGAAAAAATGTTTAAAAAAATTTCAAATCAAATCAAATTATTTATTTGCATAGATTGAGTAGTACAATGGTGTTACATTATAATAAAAGTGCTTGCAATGCCGGATAGGCAATTTAATGGATAATCATTAAAATTAAAATATCCCTAAATTATATACAACTAACAAAATGAAATCTAAATATCACCAAAATAATTAAAAACTTCTTAACTAAATAATTATAAAATAATAAAACTAAATAAATGGATCCACATCGACGCCAGGCGGTAATGTCCCCAGAAGGCTGGCTGCATTTTCTCTCTGTATACAAATACTTTTTTGCCTAAAGCAAGAGCCAGCCCTGAGGGTCTTGGCTTGCATCAAATTATTTAATTTTTAATGATTTTCAATTAAAAATTGCGAGTAATTCAAATTCTTTTAATGCAATAATTTAATATAAACGTGGTTCGCCCCGACCTGAGACCTCGCGGTAACGGTTTCCCATAATTACTTATTCATTCAATAGATACATGACGATCAAAATTGACATTATTATTATGCCCGTTTTCACCAACCATACCTAAATCATCCCATTTCATTTTCACCTTTAGTTGTCCCGTAGAGGTTCGTAATAACAAAGTTGACAGAAAGTGTCAACTAACTTAACATAGGTTGCCCGTAAAGGTTAGGGAACTGTTATAGTGAAATCCTTAAGGCCTTAATCAAACTTAGGTATAGTTTTTTGGAACATTCAAATTAAATTATTTGTACACAGCGTCATCTATCGACACGATCAGAAAACATGTAAAAACAAACTGCAACGTAAAGTTTTATTGATGTTTGATATACTTATGACTAAATAATAATTTTAATTGAATAATGTTTTTATATGTATTAGTACTTGTCACACAAAATAATAATAATTTACATATAGCTGCATTTGCTATATGAGATGAGAGCGCCATCTATTGACATCTTTGTAAAGTTCTGTTAAAAATACTGCTGCTCATTAAAAGTTAAATAATTTAGTTTCCTTATTACATTTATCTAATTTTAGTATTTGTTGTTCAAGTGCATGATATTACGCTAAAATTATAAAACTTTGAAGCCCCGGCTTTCAATGGTTAATCCGTTGTGAGGTCAAATATAATCTCCACTTTGAAAGCCCCCCATTTCGTCAATTTTAGGAAAAAAATTAAAAAAAAATACTTTTGTACTCTGTTCCAAATTATCTTTAACATGAGGTACTGCAACCCTATGAAACGCAAAAAAATATATTTTAGTTCGCATTCGCTTCTATGAGAGCCTCCCTGAAATAAAGATTTTTATAACTTTTTAAGCCATTTTCGGCTGGAGGCCATCGGTTTACATATTATATCTAAAATAGAAGTAATTACGTTCAGTAATTTAGAAGTTATATAAGGCTCTGACAGACGGACGGACGGACGGACGGACAGACGGACGGACGGACAAGTGCAAATTCACTCAAGTAGACTCAGAGACCTTCGCTTCGCTCGGTCGATAATTTCAGTTTGTACACGTATGTTGAAGTCGGGCGGGCCTAAATAGAAACGATGAAACGAATGCGCCACGCTATAGTCAAAATTTAAGTTTGTAGGTCCAGGCACATAATATAATAGTACTTAGGAGTATAAATGCGCAAGTATGTTTGTTTGTTGGTTTGTTGGTATTGTCATTCAATCACGCCGCAACAGAGCTACGGATCGACGTGATTTTTTGCATGGTACAGGTATGTTGAAGTCGGGCTAGCGTTGCAGTTTCATATAGTTCTATTGGGGCCCGCCCAACTTCATCTTACGTGTACAAACTGAAATTATTTTATACCTTTCAGTGGCGTTTGATGTCGGTTTTATCAGATCTTCACCAATTTTAAATGGGACCAACCTGACGGTATGTCCTTTCCAAGGGTGTACAAACTACTAGTGTGCTACATATCCTGGTTGCAGCATCAGCTCATCAGCTCATTGCATTCTATGAAGAATCAAATACTGATCAAAACGAATCCAAACACGCCATAATATCTGCTATATTTTTTTCAAGTCTGTACTAGTGTGCTTGCTATCCTGGCTGCAGTTTCAGCTCCACCATCAGAGCCATTCCATGGATATAGGGTTTTAGCGTTTTAAGAGATGTATTCTCTTAAGGCGTGATTAGTTTGAGTGATAGGTTCCGCTTCTGAGTCTGTGGCTAACAACCTACTTAAAAATACGAATGAAACAAGCCCAAACGACATATTACGGTTACGTAGTTTCATTACAGAGTGCTCATGACCACCGTTCAGCTTCATCATCAGACCCTGGATATTATCAAGGACCAGAGTACTTCTTAAGAAGAATCAAACGAGCCCGAACTCCATGGTGTTACATCGTTTTACTACAGAATTCCCATAGCCATCTTCCACCTCCATCATCAGATCAGCTCCATGTTACAATAATATTGCAATAATATCCGATTTACATATGTACCTACATGCATATTTTCAGCTCAATCGGAAAACGGGAATGGTTCTAATACATCTATTGATATGGTTCTAATATCTATAATGCAAGACTTGACCTAAACAGGCATTACAAGTTAAATAAAAGCTTGTAAAAATAAAATGACAAATAGAAATTTAGCTTATGTATTTATGTTATGTACATGGTTGAAAGTCTACACATACTCTGATCGCGAGCGATTTCCTCTCATTCATTGAGGAGTTCCGTCCTCTATCTCCGAAGATATTCATCAAATCCTCACCAAATTTAAATAGGACCTACCTGCACATACGCCCTTTCAAATAAGTACAAAAAATATTGAAATCGGTTAAGATTTGAGGGAGATATGGAGTAACATCGACCAAAAAATTAAGTGGCACTCAGGGACTGCCGCTACTTGAGTCTCTAAAATGTTGAACGCTTACTGAACGACGGTATTACGTTTATTTTCGTTACGGAATTTCTTGATTCGGTCGCCGCGCTCAAACTGTTTGTCCTAATTCAAAGCCCGCGATAAAAGCTATGCAATAGCTTAAAAAAATACGCGTCGAATTGAGAACCTCCTTTACTTTTTCTTTTTTGAAGTCGGTTGATAAAATTAATCAACTTCGTGCAGTTATGATTTGTTGCCAGTGGGTGATGTAGATGGCGCTGCGTTGTTTTACCTCCCGCGTACTACAGTGGCACGAGAAAGCAATAAATATTACACAGTAAACAAATCACGCCACATTAAGCGACTATCTTTAGATATTAAAATTATGGAAATTTTTGAAAGAGTATTCCTTGAGAGTACTCTGTAGTCTGTATTCTGTAAGTCTGCACACACATGGATGGACAATGGACATGGATGTATGGATGGATGGCACTAGGAAATAGGAAAAAAAAATTAAGACTAATGCACACCCATACGAATGTCGGAAGTTTCAACTCATGGAGCTAGGAATTTGTTGAGCCCTCAACTCAAGTAATTTCTGTTAATGACATGATTTCATTTTTAGGGTTCCGTACCCAAAGGGTGCCAACGGGACCCTATTACTAAGCCTCCGCTGTCCGTCCGTCCGTCCGTCTGTCAGCTGGCTGTATCTCGTAAACCGTAATAGATAGACAGTTGAATTTTTCACATAATATTGAGTATTTCTATTGCCGCTATAACCATACATGGAAAAGGAGTCGAAATAATATTTTATTTTTTTACCCTGGCATGTAGGGTGTCATTGTCTAGAACTCATTAACTGGAGTTCAAATATATATTTTTTATTTTTTAGCTATACTAGTGGTTCGCCCGGATCTGAGACCTCACGGTAACGATATCCCATGATTATTCATTCAATCGATACATGACGACCAAACCTGACATTATTATTATGCCCGTTTTCAACAAACATACCTAAATCATCCCTTAAGTAGGAGTCTCTTTAAGTACGTAGCTCCTAAATACAATCCTAAGTCCTAATATCCGTCCCAATGTCCTTTTAGGTGTCCCGTACAGGATCGTGATAAAGAAGTTGACAGAAATCATCACCTAACTTATCATAGGTAGCCCGTAAAGGTTAGGCAACCTTAGTGAAAACATCGAATTAATAAGTACTAACGAGTGAAAACGGGTTACGGGCATCTGTACAAATCGTCATCTATCAACGCAAATAGAAAAATACAAAATGTATAGTAATTAATAGTTTATTGATGTTTGATATTTAACTAAACTAAACAATAATTTTAATTGAATAATATGTTATTATTTTATGTAACCAAATAATAATGGTCGACGCAAAACTATTTTTGGGATAGTCGTAACTCCTAGTCCCATAGAATAGTTAATGACTGCGCCATCTATTATTATTATTGTGAAGCTATGTTGATGCTATATGAATTACTGATGCCCATTAAAAATTAAATAATCTCGTTTCTTTATAATATTCATATAATTTTAGTATTTGTTGTTCAAGTACAGGATACAAGTGAAATAAAAAATCGGCCAAGTGCGAGTCGGGCCTCGCTCTTTTAGGGTTCCGTTAAAAAAAATTAATTTAATTTAATTTTTTTAATTTAATTTAATTTTTAGGGTTCCGTACCAAAATGGTAAAAATGGAACCCTTATGGTGAGACTTTCTCCGTCCGTCTGTCCGTCCGTCTGTCACAGTCGATTATTTCAGTAACTATTAAAGCTATCGACATGAAATTTGGCATAGTTGTGTATAATAGTGGCCCAACATCATTGGAATAAAGGCAAATCGAAAATTATTTTTAGTTTTATTAAAAAGGGGGGAAAATCGGGGGTTTGAAATTTCAAAGTAAAATAACTATACCAAGTGGGGTATCATATTTAAGTCCTTTACTTGTGCATTCTAAAACAGTTTTTTATTTATTTCTATATATAATAGTTTTTGTGTAATCGGCCAAAATGTCGAAAAAAATACCGTTCCCCCCCTTATCTCCGAAGTTTAGCAATCTAAAAATCTGAAATAATTATGGTCAATAGAGGTTTATGTATATTTTACAGGAAAAATAAAAGCAACGCGAAAATTATTTTAGTTTGATTAAAAAAGGGGGAAAATCGGGGGTTTGAAATTTCAAAGTAAAATAACTATACCGAGTGGGGTATCATATGAAAGGCCTTTACTTGTGCATTCTAAAACAGTTTTTTATTTATTTCTCTATATAATAGTTTTTGAGTAATCGGCCAAAATGTCGAAAACAATACCGTTCCCCCCCCTTATCTCCGAAGTTTACCAATCTAAAAATCTGAAATAATTATGGTCAATAGAGGTTTATGTATATTTTACAGGAAAAATAAAAGAAACGTGAAAATTATTTTAGTTTGATTAAAAAAGGGGGAAAATCGGGGGTTTGAAATTTAAAAGTAAGATAACTATACCGAGTGGGGTATCATATGAAAGGCCTTTACTTGTGCATTCTAAAACAGTTTTTTATTTATTTCTATATATAATAGTTTTTGATTAATCGGCCAAAATGTCGAAAAAAATACCGTTCCCCCTCCCTTATCTCCGAAGTTTACCAATCGAAAAATCTGAAATAATTATGGTCAATAGAGGTTTATGTATATTTTACAGGAAAAATAAAATCAACGCGAAAATTATTTTAGTTTAAGTAAAAAAGGGGGAAAATCAGGGGTTTGAAATTTCAAAGTAAGATACCTAATTATACCAAGTGGGGTATCATATGAAAGGCCTTTACTTGTGCATTCTAAAACAGTTTTTTATTTATTTCTATATATAATAGTTTTTGATTAATTGGCCAAACTGACGAAAAAAATACCCCCCCCCCCCTTATCTCCGAAGTTGACCAATCGAAAAATCTGAAATAATTGTGGTCAATAGAGTTTTATGTATATTTTACAGGAAAAATAAAACAAACGCTCTAACTAGCTAATTTTTTTTATATTAACAATAAACCTCTACAAACAAAGTTAACAATAAATAAGCAAATTAATATAATATCATCGTTTTACTTTTACTTTAGGAGTAGGTACGGAACCCTCGGTGCGCGAGTCCGACTCGCACTTGGCCGGTTTTTTATTATTTGTTGTTATAGCGGCAATAGAAATACATACTATATGTGAAAATTTCATCTGTCTATCTATTACGGTTTACGAGATACAGCCCGCTGACAGACGGACGGACGGACGGACAGCGTAGGCTTAGTAATAGGGTCCCGTTGGTACCCTTTGGGTACGGAACCCTAAAAATAAAATCAGCTTGAAAATACATAGACGATTCTGCTAGAGAGCGCGCGTCTTCAAGCGAGCGTATTAAATCTCCACTTTGAAAGCCCCCCATTTCGTAAATTTTAAGGGAAAAATTTTAAAAAAAATATTTTTGTACTCGGTTTGAAATTATCTTTAAAATGATGTGTAAAAATTCTATGTAACGCGATAAAAATTTTTTTTACTTCGCATTCACTCCTATGAGAGCCCCCCTGAAATAAAGGTTTTTATAATTTTTTATACAATATTCGGCTGAAGGCCATCAGTTTACATATTATATCTAAATTTGAAGTAATTACGTTCAGTAATTCAAAATTTATAAGGCTCTGACAGACGGACGGACGGACGGACAGACGGACGGACGGACAAGTGCAAATTCACGCTAGTAGACTCAGAGACCTCGCTTCGCTCGGTTAAAAAATTATTTCTAAAAAACCGACTACAAACGCCCGTGCCACTACAAAGAACAATTTATAGTTAATTTTTTAAAAACCACTTGACCGATTTAGATAAAATTGAACCAGGGAAGTATACCCTTTCAAATAAAAAATAATTTTTCAAATCGGTTCAGGCGTCTTCGAGTAATCGGTGAACATACATAAAAAAAAGGTCGGCCAAGTGCGAGTCGGGCCACGCTCTTTTAGGGTTCCGTTAAAAAAAATATTTCCATGTAGGTACCCATGGAAATATTTTAATTTAATTTTTTTATTTTAATTTAATTTTTATTATTTGTTGTTATAGCGGCAATAGAAATACATAATATATCTGTCTATCTATTACGGTTTACGAGATACAGCCCGCTGACAGACGGACGGACGGACGGACGGACAGCGTAGGCTTAGTAATAGGTACCCGTTGGTACCCTTTGGGTACGGATCCCTAAAAAACAAGATTCCGACGAATTGAGAACCTCCTCCTTTTTGAAGTCGGTGAAAAAAAATGTATTACTGTCATCGCGGATATTGATTGTTTCCATTGTATTCGATGCACGAAGTTTTCGATTCCGCATGACGGGAATTGTAGTGCCACCGGCTCCCGGTATATAGCGCGAGTGCGACAAAATTCACTTTTTAGGTGTTAAGTAGTAAATATGTAGTAAGCGATGTAACTGTAACGTATCGGTTGTCTCGATGCGATCGATCGCCGGCGCTCTGCTCTGCGCAGGGCCGTGCAGCCTCCCTGTTAAGGGGAAGCTCTTTTATTTGTTTTTGAAGTGAAAACTTCTTTAGGCGCGTTGAGCACTTTTTTGAGTGAGCAAAATACATGGATTTCGCGTCATCGTCACTTGGAGATTTCAGTATGAGTTCACTACCAATCACTATCCAATACTATCACTACCAATTTATTTTAATTTTTTTTTGTCAGAACTAGCACTAAGTTGTATTCAAGTATAATGTAACTACAACAAAGTGTTTTGGGAAAATAAAGGCGTATTTATTTATTATTATTATTTACATAGAGGTTTGAAAATGGAATAAAAACTTAATAAAAAAAATTGGCAGTCATGGCAGATATAATTCTTCTATCGACTGCCGATACAAGTGAAAACTAGTTTTGCTAATAATTAAAAACGAATAAGAAAAAAGCACTGTAACGATTTCGTGAGTGAGATTCGAACCTGCGACATCATGCATTAAACGGTAAGGAAGGCGGCCGCGGCTGCTTGCCGACTGCGCTGTACAAGGTTGCTTGGGAACCTCTAAAATCTTGAACACTTACTGAAATCTCCAGGTGACGATGGTGACGGTGACGATTTCGCGAAATCCATGTTTTTTGCTCACCCAAAAAAGTGCTCAACGTGCCTAAAAAAGTTTTCACTTCAAAATAAAAAATTAAGTGGCACTCGGGGACTGCCGCGGTAAAGCTATTGCATAGCATTTTTTATCAACTTATGCAATTATGTTATTTATGCAATTTTTTTTTGCATAATAAAAATTATGCAAAAAAATAATTAAAAGACAAACAAACAAGAAAAGCGCACTGTC
This sequence comes from Oeneis ivallda, assembly GCA_029955525.1. NCBI lineage: Eukaryota > Metazoa > Arthropoda > Insecta > Lepidoptera > Nymphalidae > Oeneis > Oeneis ivallda. Next base: position 21,287,426 of record JARPMR010000018.1, on the reverse strand, counting down.
ACTACTTCGCGAGTGAGATTCGAACCTGCGACATCTAAAGAAAGCGGCCGCTTGCCCACTGCGCCAAACAGAGCTAAATGTGAACCTCTAAAATGTTTAACGCTTACTGAACGACGGTGTTAGGTTTTTTTTCGTTACGGAATTTCTTGATTCGGTCGCCGCGCTCAAACTGTTTGTCCTAGTTCAAAGCCCGCGATAAAAGCTATGCAATAGCTTAAAACTCGATTCCCGAAAACCGCAGTGTAGCACTTCCCCTTAACACTCCTCCTAACTTTAATCAAACTTGCCCCTATACGGCACCGATCACAATGTTCTCCCGTCGTGCCATTAAGATGTGCCACAGTTGAATCGATTAACACCACTTGGGCACAGGCATTATCAATTTTATCAATTATCAAAGTGTTGTGACAAATATCAATTACTAATTTTTATAAAAATGGTAAGTCTTCTGGATTAACAGTGTTATATTTCGACCATCGCTTTAATCCCATTCGGAATTTGTTAATTGACTTCGACCACGTTTGTTTATTTTTTAATCCCGTTTATAAAATAAATGTATCCTAAGTGCCGATTTCACCAACGTCGAGTGACGCTTAACCGAGTTCTGACAGTTTTTGTATTGCAAATCTGCCAACATATCTTTATTAAGAACTAGCTGATGCCCGCGACTTCGTCCGCGTAGATTTAGCTTTTAAAATCCTGCAGAACTTCTGGGATAAAAAGTAGCCTAGATGTCACTCTCCAGGTCCTTAAGTACCCATGCAAAACATCACGTCGATCCGATGCTCCTCCTTGCTGCGTGTTGGAGGACAAACCATCAAACAAACTTTCACATTTATGATATTAATAAGGATTATTTTATGTCGGTGAAATCGGCCCTAGTCATTATACTCTTATGTCTTTTTTTTTAAATCCAGTCCAAGCTATTGGCTCAAGCCAAGCCAAGCTTTTTACGGCCAAGCTATTGTGTAAGACTGATTGATGTTTGATGAACAAATAAGGATTTCCATCCTGGGTTATAGAATGAAGGATTGAGTGATTACCATCAGATATTTTTGTCTATAATTTTTAGTTTAGACCATTGCTGGTATGAGCTAATCCTCTCCTTCTGAGCTACGTACCTACGGCCATTTACTGTAAAATCTACCAACCGTACTAAAAGCATATTGATGACGTTCGCACACACACACACACACACACATCCTTAATCATCCATCTTACGTCAAATATTTGTTGCAAGGTAACCTTTGAAAGATATTTTACAACATTATTTCAAGAACTATTCAATTAAGTTCCATCATCACCTTTCTATCATCAAGCCGCAAGGCATCGCACGAATGCCCTTCCGGCTTCCGTTTTCCCAACTAACTATAACTTGGGTTGGTGGCATCTTTAAATCAAGACTGAATAAGCATCTTCTAGGAAATCGTGCACCATCTTAGGCTGCATCTTCACTTAGGGGGCGTTCATAAAATACGTGAGATGTTTAAGGGGGGGAGGGGGTCGAGTCAAATCTCATCTAATCTTACGTTGGAGAGAGAAGGGGGTCTCGGCAAATATCACGCAATTTGTTTTCTGATTGAAACAAAAAAAAATACACTATTTTGGTCCATTTAATCCAGATTGTACATGCTGAAGATTTAATCTTAAGCGTAATCGTAATACGATTAAGATCATTCACTATTTCGTTAAATTCTCCTGTGAGATTGGGGGATGGGGGAGGGGGTTGAATAAAATCTCACGACATCTCACCAGGGGGGAAGGGATGCCCTCTCACCATCAGGTGAGATCGCAGTCAAGTGCTTGTCTATTTACGTTTAAAAAATCTTAATTACTTAATAGCATTTTAACGATACTCCTTGCAACAGGCACCTAATGACCTATGATTAAATTTTGTTTTTCAAGGCTAGAATGGATATTCCAGTTTTGGATAAGTGCTGCCTTGGGCTTATGGGCTTGAAGACGGGATGTATGGTCTTGGGGATTGTGAATTCCGTAAGTATTCCACTTTATTTACTTGTAGTTAATTTTATCATTCATATTGAATAAAAACAATCAAGAAAATATGTTTAAGTATATTATATAAGTATATTTAATGATGATAGCAATGAACGCAACGCTAATTTTACTAAACAGGAAATTAATAGCCTCTCTGAATAATCTCTGATGTGCTTGTCTTATTAATGGCGCAGGTGGTAGGATCGTATCGGTAGGATCCTACCAACTGCGCCAAAATTCCTACCATTTCGTTAATCGAAACTATAGCCTGTCCAACCGTTTATTTTCTTTTTGTCAGCTCAGTCTCACTCACTCTCACCTAAGCTGTCAAAAAGAAAATAAATGGTTGGACAGGGTATAAAAATATATTAGTTAAATATAATTTCTACAATATAATAATAAATATGAATCAAAAATTGATAATTTCTGTAATGTCTTTTTTATTGTACCTATATTACTTATATAATTATATGCCAATATTTGGGTTGTTAGTTACTAAGGGATAGTCAAGACAAGTTCGCGCTGCGTGCAAATTCACATGATTTGCACTCACCGCGAACTCGTCGCGAATAATATATCCATATAATTATTATAATAGATACTTACATTTGTCATTAAAATGACCGAAAATTTTGCACTTATTACTTTTGTTCCTTATTAGACCATCGATTTAATATCTGGACTTTCTGGAACTTGCCCTCATTGTGGAAACACTGGATACATAGCATATTTAGTATCTACTATTGTATTGTAATCTTGTTTTAATAAGAGCAACCGCCGAGTTTCTTGCTGGTTCTTCTCGGCAGGATTGGCATTCCGAACCAGTGCAGTGGTAGACTCATGGACGATTCAAAAGCACTTGTAAAAAAATTAAGTGGCACTCGGGGACTGCCGCGGTAAAGCTATTGCATAGCATTTTTTATCAACTTATGCAATTATAATATTTATGCATTTTTTTTTGCATAATAAAAATTATGCAAAAATAATTGGAAAACAAACAAACAAGAAAAGCGCACTGTCACTACTTCCCGAGTGAGATTCGAACCTGCGACATCATACACCATACGGTAAAGAAAGCGGCCGCTCGCCCACTGCGCCAAACAGAGCTACTTGTGAACCTCTAAAATGTTGAACGCTTACTGAACGACGGTGTTAGGTTTGAAATGAAATGAAATGAAATGTATTTATTTGCAAGAAACATTGTACGTAATAGATGTTAACATAATATTCAATGTCCAGTATGTTTCGTCAATTGACATGCAAAATATAATTATTTTAGATACTTTAGTTTTATACAGTTTTATACAGTTCTGGTACTTTTTATTTTCGTTACGGAATTTCTTGATTCGGTCGCCGCGCTCAATCTGTTTTTCCTAGTTCAAATCCCGCGATAAAAGCTATGCAATAGCTTAAAAGTTTATTTGAATAAAAAATATTTCTATTCTATTCTTGCATAACGTTTCTTGTAATTCTTCCAGATCCTGACATTCGTCCTGGCGGTGATCCTCATCACGTTCGCCGTCGACGTCAAGGAGGCGTCGGACTCGCGACGAGAGGACGTCGGCGACGCGGGGATGTACTCCGTCGTGTACACTATCATTATCCTGCTCGTCGTTATTCTGTTTTTCAAATTCATGTTCGATTTGATATTCGTCTGGGCTGTCTACAAGGTAAGGCGTTTTTTGTAATTACTAGAATTAATTTAGTAGCAACTAGCAACCCGCCCCGGCTTCGCACGGGTAGTAGAGCATATTTTTTTTTTGTTCGATGACAAGCTAGTTCTTGACTGCGATCTCATGGTAAGTGACGATGCAGTCAGGGATGGTAGCGGGCTAACTTGGAAGGTGTATGGCAGTGGACATTCAACCCATACCCCTAATCGGTTTCTACACGCCATCGTACCGGAACGCTAAATCGCTTGGCGGCACGTCTTTGACGGTAGGGTGGTAACTAGCCGCGGCCAAAGCCTCCCACCAGACCAGACCAGAGACAATTCAGAAATTATAATTTCCCAAATTGACCCCGCCGGGAATCGAACCCGAGACCTCCAAGTTTTAAGACAACAGTGCTCACCACTGAGCTAGGGAGGTCATCAAGTTTATATTACAAGTCAATATTACGCCTATGTTTTGCAAACTCCTTGAAATGTTCCATAAGTTATATTGAACAGTACGTAGGCTTATAAAAGAAGTATCGCTCGGCTTATAATATAGCAACAACGCGGTGCGTGCGGGGGTGGTCACTGGTCGCATGAGCGAGTCCCGTCATCGCCATCGTCGGGTTGAAATCCGCGTATTTATATTGGCGCGCGTTCGTTTTTATTTTGCGATAACTCCTAAGATTAATTAATTACTACAAAATCCTGCATTTTCCGGTATAAAAAAATAGCCTATGCCACTTTCCGGATCCTCAACTGTACTCATACAAAAATTCACGTCGATCCGTAGCTCTGTTGTAGCGTGATTGAAGGACAAACCAACTAAAACGCACTTTCGCTTTTATTATATCAGTAAGACACTACGCACGCATTTTCGCATATACGCATTTTCTCCGAAACGCTTAGGCGACGTTTTCACACAGGCGAATCGAGAGCGGGCGAGCGACGCACCGCGCGTCGCGCGGTGCGTCGCTCGCTCGCTCTCTCTCGCCCTCATACCTTGGCCATATCGCGCGACGGCTCGCGCGACACGCCGAACCGTGCGCCGCGCGGCGATTCACCTATGCGAAAACGTCGCCTTACTGACAGCTTAGTATAAATAGATAGGTTAGCTATTCTAGTCAAGGTGGATTATACGGGTCTCGCCGCGAAATTCAAATTTAATTTGGTTTTTCGCAATTTGTAAACTAATAGGACAAAGTAGGCTTATGGCATTCTAATTGCGCCAGTGGCAGTATCATCTTCACAGGTTTATGTAAAAATCTTTACTTGAAAGTGTCCAGTTAAAGAAATTAGTCAGAATATCGGCTAATTTATGAGTAACTTACGTCTAACTCGATATTTTGATTAATTTCTTAAAAGGGATTAATTTCTTAATCACTTTCAAGTGAAGATTTTTATATAAACCTGTGATGATGATAATACCACTGGCGCAATTAGAATGCCATAAGCCTACTTTGTCGTATTAGTTTACAAATTGCGAAAAACCAAATTAAATTTGAATTTCGCGGGCAGACCCGTGTAATCAACCTTAAGTTAGCTTAACCACTCTATTACGATGTTAACTTTTCCTCTATTTTCCAATCTATTTATATAAATAAAAAATTAAAACAAATCATAAAGTTTAATCATCAAAAGTTAAAGGATTTTTCACTTTAATTTCTTACTTGATGATGATTTAACTTTAGGAACAAAAATTCGCTACCTAAGGCCCGCTTGCAGAGAAGCCGAGTTAGTTAACCCAGGAATAAGAATAAATTTGTAATTTTGCCAGAAGCTCTATACGAAATCTGTCAAATCAGTCCTTTTGTACGCCTAAGTAGGTACGTACTTATATTATTACAAGCTTTTATTTGGCTTGACCAGTTTATTTATTTGTTTGTTTGGGTCAAATCTTGCAAGACGAATTTTCTAATTCGTCTTGCAAGATTTGACCCAAACAAACAAATAAATAAACTGGCCACTTCCCGGTTTCCGATTGAGCTGAATTTTGCATGTATGTGTAAATCGGATGACAATGCAATATTATTGTGACATGGAGCTGATCTGATGATGGAGACGGAAGATGGCTATCGGAACTCTGTAATAAAACGATGTAACCCCATCGAGTTTGGGCTCGTTTGATTCGTCATGACAAGAACTCTGTTCCTAGATGATATGTAGAGTATAATGATGTAGCTACTAAAAGCTTGCATTTAAAAATAAAATTTTTAATTGACACTTGCGTTTTCTATTTAAAATAATGTTCTGTATTAAAAATTCAATTACTCTTTAAATATTACTTCAGGAAAGGAGCGGCATAATAAAAAAGTACTGCATCTTCTGGATCGTGTTCCTGGTGCTGCACATCATCGGCTTCCTCAAGACGCTGTTCCAAATGGGGGCTGGCCATGTCATCTCACAAATACTATATTTAGGTGAGTTTTCCTCAAATCCTTTTTGAAGTGAAAACTTCTTTATCTACTCCAGCATCGAAAAGTTCCAATTTCGAATTTGACAGCTGAATCGAAATGAACCCTCTTTCGGTTTTGCTTCTCATTTCGATGCAGCTCGTTGTATGGGAGCTGAATCGAAATGGTTATCTTCTTAAAATAGGATGCCTAAAGCTAAGGCTCTGAGTTCTGGCACTTTTGTACCGTTCATACGACAGAGGCGCCACAGGCGGCTGGTGGCGGCTTACGGAGTTACTTTTTGTTACTTTATTGAGCCTACGGCGTATTTAGTTAATGATTTTATTTTCCTTGTCGTAGATAAAATCTTGTATGCAACTGAACGTAATTAGTCATTTTAATTCTCGTTCTATCCTATTTTGATACTCGGCAAGCCTCGTATCAAAAAACAGCACTCGAGTTAAAATGACCCTCATTACGATGCAGTTGCATAAATAGCTATTAGGCATGTTGAGCACTTTTTTGGGTGAGCAAAATACATAGAATTCGCGTCATCGTCACCTGGAGATTTCAGTAAGCGTTCGACATTTTAGAAGTTCCCAAGCAACCTTGTACAGCGCAGTGGGCAAGCAGCTGCTTTCTTTACCGTTTAATGTATGATGTCGCAGGTTCGAATCTCACTCACGAAATCGTGACAGTGCGCTTTTCTTATTTGTTTTTAATTAATAGCAAATCTAGTTTTCACTTCTATCGGCAGTCCCTATGACTGCAATTTTTTTATTTTTTCTTCTTTATATACCGATGGACGTCCATTGTTGAACGACTTGCATGGACTTCTCTTTCGCCGCCTGCATCTCTGCAACTAGTTTGATGTCGTCGGTCCACCTAGTGGGGGGTCTGCCAACACTGCGCTTCTCGATGCGGGGTCGCCACTCTAGCACCTTGGCACCCCAACGAACTATGTGTTCTGCCCATTTCCACTTCAGTTTTGCGACGCGCTGAGCTATGTCAGTGACTTTGGTCTTCAAATCCTTTCTAATCCTTCCTACTAATATTATAAATGCAAAAGTTTGTGAGGATGGATGGATGTTTGTTACTCTTTAACGCCACAACGAATGAACCGATTTGGCTGAAATTTGGGATGGAGACAGCTCATACCCAGGAATAACAAAGCCTACTTTTTATCCCGGAAAATTAAACGTTCCCGCGGGAGTCAAAAAACCTTAATCCACGCGGAAGAAGTCGTGGGCAACTGGTACATTATAAATGCGAAAGTGTGTTTGTTTGTCCTTCAATCACGTTACAATATAGAGAGCTACGGATTGACGTGATTTTTTTGGAACCTGGAGAGTGACATAGGCTACTTTTATCCCGGATAATCAAAGAGTCCCGGATAATATTTTCCGTTCCGATATAACGAAGTCGCGGACATCAGCTAGTAGTGGAAATCATGTGTCACTGACTGACTGAGTTTGATACCAATCCAAGATACACACCTATATTATATACAAAAATCTCGTGTCACGATGTATGTTCGGGATAAACTCGAAAACTACTGATCCGATTTTGATCAACTTCGTAACTATCTGCAATTTGGTCCAACTTAAAAGATAGCATAGTTTTTATCTTAATTATTGACACCAATATTTGTTATTGCAAGTAATTAAAATATGTTAATTACCTACACGACAGTAGTTCGAGATTTAGGTTGCTAGGCAACCTAGCAACCTAAATCTCCAACGATGTTAGATTACGAGATAGTCTTAACCCAAATATACTATTTATCTTACCAATCCTTACTATTAGTAACAAACACACTTTCGCATTTATAATATTAGTAAGTTACTAATATTATAAATGCGAAAGTGTGTTTGTTGGTTTGTCCTTCAATCACGCCGCAACAGAGCAACGGATTGACTTGATTATTTGCATGGGTATAGTTGAGGACCTGGAGAGTGACATAGGCTAGGTACTTTTTATCCCGGAAAATCAAAGAGTTAGAGGGAATTTAAAAAGTAAATCCACGCGGACAAAGTCGTGGGCATCAGCTAATAGTTTCTAAATTCAAGCAAAATCAAATCTACTTTCTATGAAAACTCGAGTCCACTTAGAGACTATTATTAATACTTGTTAATATTTGTTTTCAGCTGAAAACTTGTACTACATAGTTGTGATCCGGAGCTACCTAATATCAATTAACGAGGACGGAGTGCTGTAAGAGTCCACGGTCGGCACCCGAAGGTATTTCTATTTTTACCGGGAACTCGTGACCATCATTATAGTTTTTGAGCCAACAATTTAACTAGAAATCAATGCGAACGTAGCGATGAGTGAATAGTTGTAACTTTTATGACTCGAGAGCTGGCAGGCAAAAAAGGGTGGCTAGGAAAAGGCCCTGACATAGGTCTGCTGTGGTATTTTCTAAAAATTATTGCATCAGTGCAATGATTGCAATTACTTCTGATTGGCTGAATTTATGGCGTTCTGGTTCGGTCAATACATTTTAACCAGTAGCGGGAGAGTACCAGCCAATCAGAGGTCATTGCGATTGTTACACTGATGCAATCATTCATCGGAATCTTTTTTTATGTATGTTCACCGATTACTCAAAGACACCTGAATTGATTTGGAAAATTCTTTTTTTGTTCCAAAGGGTATATATACTTCCCGTACGTATACACGTATATAATATCAACAATAAATTATATACGTTGTACTGGCGCGGGCGTAAGAAGTCGGTTTAAAAAAAATTATATTAAATTATAGAGAACCACAGCTGATCACGCACCTGGTGACATCGGTCGTCCCCTCTGTAAGTTTTTAACCATAAATAGTGTGCAGATGTGTCAGCTGATGTTATGTGATTACCGCTGCTCACTACCGATGCTTTACCAGCTCCTGATTTAAAGTCAAACCAATACACAAACACTTTCGCATTTATATCTATGTATATTAGGCAACACGAATATTATATTTTCCGGTTGAAAATTTGAAGGATTTCGCGTACAATGCGGCCAAGATGACGCGAGCTAGTCCTAATAGTGGTTGCAACTTCGTCGCAGTAGCTCTTATTATGATCAAGCAGACACTCCTAGTGATGTACACAAAGTTTGTTCGCAACGACTTTTCACACATTATGCGTATTGTGCTACGATACCTTTAGGCAGATGGCTACTATAGTACTGGCCGTGGTCGTGATAGCGTAGTTCGTGACGTTCATGAGTCCGCCATATTTAATCAACCTTAAGTTCTTGATTACAAGCTTTTTTCAAGCATCTCTGAATAATTTGACACCAGCTCTCGGGTTATAATTTTTTTATTGTTTTATGGGCTTGTTAAATTAATATGCGTCATCCATTAAGAGTGTTCTATTTTTAAATTAATGATCTTGCTAAGAGCAGAGTGTCTGTTTGGGTGCTTGGGTCTTCTCATAAAATAATCTCTTGTAAAAATTGAGCGTTACTGCCAGTACGAACCCTAGAGCAGGCTCTAGTGTAAGTTTTCAAGTAAAAGGTTAACTATGCGTAAATCTGTATTTTTTTTTAATAAAATATACCTATTATTGTCCGAAATATAGAACATTCTTACTGGAATAATTAATGGTTCTGTATTTACAAAGTAGGTAAATAATTTATATTAATTAGGTATGTAATTTTTCCATTTATTGAAAATTATTTGTCTTTTGTCTTAAACGGTAGTAATAACTACCGTTTAACTCGACTGTTAAAGACAGCGAATGTTCCTATGTTTTTGGATCTGAGTTTATAATAAAATTAACTATTATATTGCTGAATATTCTGATTTTGTTACTTATAAGTTATTACTTATTACGCTTTGCCCAGAACTTCCACATGTGGTTGTGAAGTTAATATTTTAGTTATTTATTGGTTCTAAAATTGGCACCCCCAATACGAGCATGCATATTGGAAAACTTTGATAGTTTTCGTGAGTTTTGATATATAATAGCCCACCAAGCAAATTAGGCGAAATGTCATTCAATAGAAATGTAGGTAAGAATAACAAAAAAATATTAAAAAAGGTAAACTGTACACAATAGAAACTTAACACTAATTAAAAACAATTAATAAAAAACCTTACCCTGCCTTTTATCGAATTATAAAAAAAACTACAAAAGATAGGGTGACTCATTTTTTAAATTTGCTTGACTTGCATGTAAACCTAACCTATAACAGAGATTTTAACTAAACTAGTAGAAAAAACTAGTACAAAACTAGTACAAAGAGTGACACGGCGCCTGAGGTGGTATGAGGGCGGGGAAGCCCCATTCCATCCATTCGTGTAGTTTACTTGGTCGGCTAATAATATTTTGTGACAAATAAAAAATTTTATTTTGAAAAGCTAGAGCTGTAGGTCGGGGTGCGGTTCTATCGGTTAAATTTTAGATGCATGGAGTAATTCGATATCGAATGACGTTTATGAAAACTATAGAATGACGTACTAAGATTAATAATGATCTCAAGCTATACATCTCAAGTACCTATATAATTAATAATGTATCAGTATTATAATTTCAGTATATATTTTAGAAAAGAACCAGATATAAATTGTTTGTAATTAAATTAAGCTGCATTCAAATGTATTATAGATTCGAAAAATTATTATTATCGGTCTTAGTACTACAAAAAAGTCCAGAATTTCAGAATTCAACAAAATCCTAAGGCTCTTCTCAGCAGAATCTGCTTTCCGAACCGGAAGTAGAGTCTTAACTTATCGTAAGAGCCATTTTAATACGGTCTACATGAAATAGGTAAATAATTTTGAAATTTGGACAAGTTTTTATTTAAAAAAGTATTTTTTAGGCCTTTCATGTAACATGAATTAGTACTATATTTGTTTGTAGTAAAGCTGTTACATGCATTTGTACGATAAAATAAAGGGACCTAATTCATTTACATTTACTTAATATGAAAAAAACATACCTGTCATGAACGCCTAGCATGCACGCGCGAGAAAATTTTGTCGACGCCTTTTCTCGTATTATCTCTATATCTATCGACACTAACATGGTTGAACACATGGATTCGTCGAACAAGAAATTAGTCTACATCGACAATATCTCTCTCTCTTTGCGCGAGATATCACTTCGACGTTTATGCTAGGCGGGCTGCTTTTCCATCAAATTTCTCTTAAGTATAAATAAGTATTTTAATAATTTGCCTCATTAACAGCCAACAGGGTAGAATTTAAGTTTAAAAAAGCCATTTTTCGTAAGATTCAGAGACAATATTTTTAAAGAGATTTTTTTTCCTAATATCAAAATATAAATTTTGTAAGTATATAAATAAAACATGACTTTATATTAATATACTAAAAATAGTATCTTTACATTACTTATAATATTTTTGATTAATCTATATTTAATATTCATCTTTATATTTATATACCTAACTACTAAGTACATTTTTACGGATATTAACTTGAATATTGTTCTTCTATATAAATATATTTATTTATTAATTTATTTAGGATTGTATCGACACATATATACCTAATACTAAATGTGAACTTACTTACTTACTTACTTACCTTTACCTTTTTCAAAATAGACGTGGGAAAAAATTACCAACTTTATTCACGGTCCAAAACCGTCCATAAATTGCGAAAGCAACACAACAGCAGAAATAACTCGGAAATACAAAGTGGTTTTTGTCGCCACACAACGTTCAGAATGTATGTACGATTCGTTTTTGGACCGCAAACTTTATCTTTATAACAAACATGACAGTTTTATTGATTGTATGTGACATATTCGAAATTCTTTATATTGGATTGAACGGGTGTCCATTACCGGCACCGCCTGTCCACGAAGTTGCGGCGAGCGGAAATTTTGTTCTTGCCACTTTTCGTGTTCTGTTGCCAAAGTTCGTGGATGGGCTCTTGAGGTGGATTATAGATACGAGTCTGCCCGTGAAATTCAAACTTAATTTGGTTTTTCCCATTTTGTAAACTAATACGACAAAGTAGGCTTATGGCATTCTAATTGCGCCAGTGGAATTATCATCTTCACAGGTTTACATAAAAATCTTTACTTGAAAGTGACCACTTTAAGAAATTAATCAAAATACTGAGTTGGACGTGAGTTTCTCACAAATTAGTCGATATTTTGATTAATTTCTCTTATGTTATAATGCCGTATTAGTTTACAAATTGCGAAAAACCAAATCAAAATTGAATTTCGTGGGCAGACCCGTGTCTTCCACCTTAATTGTAATAAATAACGTAGTTCGGGCCCAAAATATAATTATTAATTTGTATAAAGTCAGGAAATAAGATGATCAAATTGATCGGAATAAGGTTTGGGGTCTACACTACAAAATATCACCGTGCGAATTTTACCGTAAACATATCAGACAAAATACGATGCGGGACAAGCAGTACCAAAATCTGAAATTAATCGACGTAGGTATGTGAAGAAAACGGCCAGGCCGTTACGCCATACATGAACAAACTCATGCCTTTTCACTTAGAGGCATGTATGATCTTCTAACTGAAACATGTTTGAGTGAAACATATCAATCGCACTGTGAATAAATAATAATTTTTGACGGTTTTAAAATAGTTTTTTAATACAAAAAATATGAGAAGAGCTGCAAGTTCAATATACTTTAAGAAAATGAATAACACTTGGAACAAATAACGCGTTGAAATTTTGTAGTGCAGATGCAAAGTTAAGTATTAGGGGTCAATTAGATAATAAGTCATGCTGTTTGTCTTATCATAATCACTGCATGGACCTATCTAACGGATAACCTAACGCCTAAGAGTGTGTTTGAACATCATCCACCGCATCTGAAATCTTGCAGGTGCAGAATTCTTTTAGCATTTATTTTTCATCTGCAAATATGAACTTTAAATGTTAAGGTATACAGTTCAATTTTCTATAATATATTGCCGGTGCGCTCTGACGCTTTCCGCCCAGTTTAAGGCATTAAAATGGGATGATTGAAGATCATGCTCATCTATAATATCATTTTTTACTCCATCAATCATGATTTATGGAATTGACTGATGCATAATCTATCATCTAAAGGGCCCCTTAGGTAATGAATAGACAGTAAGTCCAAAATTATAGACGTTAGCCTTGTGGTAAAGTACCTAATACCTGAAATTTCGTATAAAAATTAGCAATCAAATTAGGTATGTATCGGTTAAGTTAAGTCGGCAGGTCGATTCTGTAAAAATCATATGTCACATACCTACTTAAGGTTTATCTCTTATGGATCGTGATCGTTACTGTTGATAAAATCAACAGCACCGATGTCTCAGCATCTCACTTCAAAACTCTTACAAAATCGCATTTTTCATACAAATAGTTTTATCGATATCGATTGAGCTCTCAAGAAATATTTTTGTCTCACATCGATTCTTTATAGATGATATCAATAATACCTACGTGCTGCGAGAACTATAATATCTACTTTGACATTGATGCAGTGGTTTATCGATCGATGCAGTTTTAACGGAATCGACTTGCGGTTCAGTGTATCGAAAGTTATCAAACTGTGTCTAAAGCTACTGTACCTATATGCACAAAAAAAACTTGAGAGGTGTCAAGGGACACCCGGATGGAACGTAGTTCCTTTCGATTAAGTAATTTGGCATTGTTGTGTTCGGTATTTTCGCGGTACAATAATGGGTCTCCGTAGCCTTGTGGCTTCTGCAGTTGCCTAACAGCCAAAGGTCGATGGTTCGAATCCCAGCTCGACAGACCGAATTTTCCATTTTCAATTTTATTTTAAATAATTTCTACATGTGGAATTTTTCCCTAATTTTTTATAACTTATAAGTTATAAAAAATTAGGGAAAGGTTCCACATGTAGAAATTGTAAAAAAGTGTCGATCAGTGTCGAGTGTCGGTTCAATTTTGTCTTAATTTTTTCCATCTAGCCCCCTTCCGCACCGCGTGATAAGGAACTACGTTCCAATAATTTATGAAAAACGACAATAAAACGTCCTTCGCTTTAATTAGATCATAGATCGTGTCTATTACCTCTGTCCTCTATTTCTATGCTCTATATATCTGTAAACGTTAAAGGAACGACTTTGTTCTTGCTTACAATATTTCATAGACCGTCACGCCGTCCACCCAATGAGGCATCTTAGGGTGGAACCACATCTGTGCGCATCGATTCGCATCATGTCCATACAAATCTGTCATTTTAGGTACAGTTTTTGCAATTCACGAAGGCGAGTGAGCTTAGCTTTACTTATGGTTACTTCGTGTACATGCACATTTTGTATGGACAAAATGCGAATTGATGGCACAGGTCTGGTTTCAGCCTTAAGGATTTATAGACCACACAGTACATACCTAATAGTAGGTATAGGTAGATACAGAAGATTCACTCCGCAAAATCATTTAAATGTACTTATAGCTAAAGTTTTTGCAATTCACGAAGGCGAGTGAGCTTTACTTGTGGTTACTTCGTGTACATGAACATTGCATAAGTGTGCGTGCCTGTCAAAGCCTAGGTGGGAGCGGGCAGGCGCGAGCATTGCGCTCGCTCACACTTATACAGATACGACACACACACACACAACCATAAGTCATAACTTAGTCGCCCTCGGGAATTGCAAGAACTATACCACACAATTAAATGCAATTCACGTCGCACATCGCTAAATTACCTACAGTCATCTCCACCAAGAAGATGCCTCTCTTTCTATCGCGTAACTCTTTTCTTATCGGACTACGTTAGCCGAATGAATTGGCCTAGAGTCTAGACCTATCGCGACGGGCGGAGACTACGCCGGGTAGATACTGAACTTATACCTAAAAAATGCGGAGTGCGTCTATAGTTCTTGCAATTCACGAGGGTGACTGACTTATGGTTGTGTGTGTGTCGTATCTGTATAAGTGTGAGCGAGCGCAATGCTCGCGCCTGCTCGCTCCCACCTAGGCTTTGACAGGCACGCACACTTATGCAATGTTCATGTACACGAAGTAAGCACAAGTAAAGCTCACTCGCCTTCGTGAATTGCAAAAACTGTAGCCTGCCTCGGCGGAAAGTTCGTGGGTAGGCCCTACTGGATTGCACTACTATGCACGCTATAATTATTAAGGCCGTTCATAATAGCTATTTATGCAACTGCATCGTAATGAGGGTCATTTTAATTCGAGTGCTGTTTTTTGATACGAGGCTTGCCGAGTATCAAAATAGGATAGTACGAGAATTAAAATGACTTATTACGTTCAGTTGCATACAAGATTTTATCTACGACAAGGAAAATAAAATCACTAACAAAATACGCCGTAGGCTCAATAAAGTAACAAAAAGTAACTCCGTAAGCCGCCACCAGCCGCCTGTGGCGCCTCTGTCAACAAAAAGTAACTCCGTAAGCCGCCACCAGCCGCTTATGGCGCCTCTGTCGTATGAACGGTACCAAAGTGCCAGAACTCAGAGCCTTAGCTTTAGGTATCCTATTTTAAGAAGATAACCATTTCGATTCAGCTCCCATACAACGAGCTGCATCGAAATGAGAAGCAAAACCGAAAGAGGGTTCATTTCGATTCAGCTGTCAAACTCGAAATTGGAACTTTTCGATGTTGGAGTAGATAAAATCATTTAATAATAAAAATGTTGTGTTTTAAGTGTTCGCTTAGTTGCATAATATTAACTCCGGTCAATAAAGTAACACCTAAAATACATTAATATAATGATTAGATTTGCGCGAGCCTTGTTCTACTGTACTACCCGTCCGCTTCAAGTTTGCCGCTACCACCCGCCGCACTTCCCCGCACCGCACCTCAAGTCAGACCCACTTAGTACAGATAGCAACGTACCGCTCGCGATTGTCGGTACCGTGTTTATTCAAACTTTTGTTATTGTTACGTTTTACTTTTTTTGTTAACTATTAATTAAGTAGTTATTATTTTTTTTTAAAGAATATCAACCAGGTTGAACTTGACTAATATTCTCCTCTCCCCTCCAAATAAGCGGAAAGCTTGTGTCAGGAGTGGGTACGACAATAGTGCAACGGGTGGGATTCGAACCTGCGACCTTTCAGTTTTCAGTCCGCACCTTTAACCGTTGGGCTATTGAGGCTTATTGTTGTTTGGTCACTATTGTTCGCGTGAAGTTTTCTACGATGAGTAAAAAAGGAAAAATTTTGCAGAGCTCAGACTATTTTATTACTTTAATTAACGACTTTCTTAGAAGAGGAGAAAATTAAGAAATTAAAATTCACACCCTTTGAAATTCAAGACGTCATAATATTGTCATTTGCCATCAAAAGTATTACCAGAAAAGAAAACTTCCGTCACCGCCGGGGCGCGGTGGTTACAGTAAAAAATGCAATCATTTTTTTGTCAACGGTACAGTAAGATGTCATTTTGTAAACTTGAAACGGACAGGTACTAACCTAATCACTGGTGTAGTATCAAAGTTATTCCTTTAGCGGTTCAAATAGAACCATAAAAAAAATTATCTGTTTATAAATTTAGATAATATTGTTACTATCTATAGAACATCCTATATCTAATTACATATCTAGGTATATCTAACCTTGATGTTTATGATGAATAATATCCTCTTAAACAACAGATCTACCTGTATCGATAAAATTTGTTTTTATGTACAAAACATAGTTTATGGATCTGATCACATACTAGACCAATAAAGTTCCCAAAATAAAATTTTAAGAAATCTTTAGAAGGTTATTGGTATTCTTAAAAATCTGTTTATTATATCTGTTTATTATCAGCTTCAGATTTTCGTTAAGAGAAACGTTACAGAGGTCAGTTTTATACATTTTGACGTGATAATGTCTTATAAATCGATGAACACCGGCTGCACGCACGAAAAAGTGTCACATTCCGCCTGAGCCTGAGCGTGCAAGTGAGAGCGCGGAACAATCGATAGAGAGGCACGATCGGCCCAAGCGTTGGCTTGCGACCGCGCCGCCGCCCACCAGTCATCGTCAATGTTTCTTTATGACGTTATCACGTAAAACTATCGTCCGTTAACCGACTTTACAGACAACCTATTTTTTCATCCCTTTAAATACTTACATGTATGTAGGTATATTTATATGTCAAAGTATGTGAACAGACCCGGTAGGTATACAAATTTTGAAATGCCATCACCAACAACAGCCAACTTTTGTAGGAACTCACAATTCCTAAGCAAAACATTGTTACAACTTTTTACAAATCGAAAAAATATCGGTTTTTTAATTTTTTATTGGTTCAAAAATAAAAATATTTTTGTGTATGAATGAAATAACTTTCTGTATTCAAATCTTATTACACAAATGAGGCATAACAAAAATTTTGGATGGTTCAAGAAGTCGATTTTTTCTATTTTGGAAAAATGGACTTAAACCTCTTGAATTGGGCTATTGCCATTCTTATATTTTATTTAATGTTGTTAAGGGCTGATTTCACCAACGTAAAATAAGTCTTCTCTGAGTTTGACATTATTTTATTATCAATACAAAAACTCTCAGAACGCCTAATTGATTCCTCGGTCAAACTTCACTAGACGCGTTGGTGAAATCGGCCGTAGGTAAGTCGTATAAAAGTTACCTGTTGAAATGTGGTATCTTTTAATTAATAATTTATCTGGTACAGTTTTTGCAATTCACGAAGGCGAGTGAGCTTTACTTGTAGTTACTTCGTGTACATGCACAATGTATAAGTGTGCGTGCCTGTCAAAGCCTAGGTGGGAGCGGGCAGGCGCGAGCATTGCGCGCTCGCTCACACTTGTACAGATACGACACACACACAACCATAAGTCGCCCTCGTGAATTGCAAGAACTATAAGAGTTTAGTAACAATAACTAGGTATTATAAAGTTTTTTCAACGAAAGATCAATTGTTAACGCTTTAAATGTTGTCATACTTATTTACAAAACAATAATACTATGTGAAATTTACATTGATTTTATAGAAAATTGTGATGTTTCCGACTGTTGTACAATCGCTTTGTTGAACGCATTTAATATTGCAAAATAAATGAAGTTAACTACTATCTATCTTTTGTTTGTTTAGTTTACCTTAAGAGGACTAATTATATACATTTCGCATCCTTTCTCTAGCACATTCAAATAATTTCAATGACTGTAAATATCTCGGATACTTTTGGTAAAATGTGCTCAATTATTATCGTCGACAAGTAAGTAAATTACGGATATTTTAGGCATATATATTTATTTATTATCAAATACCTAGTTTATAAAAGTAAATAAAAGCGATAAAAGTTAATAAGTAGTAGTTTTCGCCTTTTTTCTCTATCAAAATCTAGGTAAGTATCTAAAATTATATCCAAAATATCCGTAATTTAACTGTCGAAGACTCGAAGATTTGACCACATTTTGACAAAAGTAGCTGACATTTTGAAGAATTGAGAATATTAGAATGTGCGAGAGAGATGGATGCGAAATGTAATAGTCCTCTTAAATGTCCTTTTTCATGAAGAAAACTGTGAGCTTTTCAAGTTTACGTTAGTGAATGGCTAGAAAAGGGATGGAAAAATTCTCCTTCCTTTTCCCACCCATACTAAATGTCTTCTTTCTATCTTCTTTGTCAACCGACAGACGTGCACTGCTGGACAAAGGTCTCCATGGACTTCCACAGGCCACTTTCTTGCGCCGCCGGAATCCAGCGGCTCGCTGCGACTCGTTTGATAACGTCGGTCCACCTAGTGGGGGGGTCTACCAACACTGCGCTTCCCGGTGCGGGGTCGCCACTCCAGCACCTCCCCCCACCCCGGGACCCCAACGACCATCAGCTCTTCGAACTATGTGCCCCGCACATTTCCACTTCAGTTTCGCGACTAGCTGAGCTATGTCGGTGAAATAATAATATCAAGATAATAATTTTATTATGGTAATTAGGTTGCGTGAATAGAATAGAAATATAATAGAAATGTTTTTTTATTCAAATAAACTTTTACAAGTGCTTTTGAATCGTCAATGGCCGAGAAGAACCAGCAAGAAACTCGGCAGTTGCTCTTTTCAAAATACTTTTACAATATACTTAATAGATATTATTCTATGTATGCAGAGTTTCCACAATGAGGGGAAGTTCCACAAAAGCATACGTAATTATTTCTAATTATAATTCAACACATGTCAAGACGGGCAGACAGGAAGGGGCCCCATTGCCGCTGGTGGCACCCGTTCACGAGCATGACGCATGACCCAGCCATTGCTTCGCTCAACTATATTTGAGGGAACGTAAAAACCCGCATCACACGACACCACCGCAGAAATGTTAAAGAGAGTGTGACATGTTTCTGTTTTAGTCTTTCACATGTGACATGTGAAAGACTAAAACAGAAACAGTAGGTTGAGATTTGAGATGATAGATGTAATGTAAATAAATGATTAAAACAAATTGTATCATCAGCTTACATTTTAATCTCCACATACAAAACTATCAAAGTATCTACATTATATACCCTGAAATAAATTACAATATAGTTATCATATAAAAAGCGTATTTTGATCACATTTGTTTGAGATGTAGCAACTAGCAGTCTTATAAATAAAACTTTAGTTTACATAGGCACAAATAACTGACGCCCGCGTTGTTTTAGTTTTTTTAAAAACCCGCAGAAATACTTTGATCTTCCAGGATAAAAAGTATCCTATGTGCCAGAGTACTTACAATATAATATCCGTAGCAAAGATAAAGATAGGTTCAGCGGTCAAGCCAAGAAAAGGTAACCGATACACAGACATATACTTTAGCATTTTTGTAATATTAGTTTATGGCAAATAATCTTCTATATTGGCAAGGCGGTTTCGCTGTACGACATCTTCATTTTCCTGTAGAGGCTGTTTATAACAGTTAGATAATACGCGTAGTACACTGAAAAGAAAGGAAAGTATCAATTTAATACAAAAGTTTCCACATTACATGATAGATGTCGCTTTATAGAAATCAATCACGATAAAAAAGTTCAAATTCATTGGTAACTGTAAAAACTGTAAAAGTAACTAAGTGCGACCTCAGCTGATGGTAAATAGGTGAATTTAGACCTATCCGGGAATCCAGGTCAGGTGCCGCCAAGCGATTTGGCGTTCCGGCACGATGGCGTGTAGAAACCGATTAGGGGTATGGGTTGAATTTTCACTGCTGTACCCCTTCCAAGTTAGTCCGCTACCATCTTAACATTTGTTCATTTTCTCCCTAGCGTTAAGGTTGTCTGGAAGAGATCGCTATTTAGCGATAAGACTGCCTTTTTGTACCTACATTTTAAGTTTTCTTTTTGTATCCTGTGTTTTTAATTTGTGTTTTGTGGTGCAATAAAGTATAAACATACATACATACATCTGAGACTGCATCGTCACTTACCATCAGGTGAGATCACAGTCAAGGACTATCTTGTCATCGAATAATAAAAAAAATATATAAAAAAACGGTATAATACCGGTCGCGCAGAATAAATATAGACCTACATATTTACCTGTTTTAGCGACAAATGAGTATGAGCGCCAGGATATCCAGGCTTCTATGTGTGCCTAAAGTTCCATTTCAGGATTGAAGAGGCAGGACGCCACGGCCACCAGTATACCTATTGGAGTCGATCCCACAGTCAACAATTTAGTTTTGCAATCACTTGGGATCAAGATCCAAGCCGTGGCACAGATCTCTGAACATAGAACTACATACTTTAATGACATACTTGGTATATTTACCTGCTTTACCAAGGATCAGTATGACTATGAGCGACAGATATGCCGGCTTTTGCATATAGGGCTTCAGCTCAGGACTGAAGAGACAGGCCACCACAGCCACGAGGAAGATACAGAGGATGAACACAGAGTTGAATAGTTGAGACAGTTGCAAGCAGCCTGGACGACGCTGAAATAACAAGAATAGTCATCATCAGCAGCAACCCATCAACGGCTCACTACTGAGCGCAGGTCTCCTCTCAGAGAAGGGTTATAGGCCACGCTGGCCCAATGTTAATGGCAGACTTCACACACATTTGAAGAACATCATGAAGAACTGTCAGGTGTGCAGGTTTCCTCACGATGGTTTCCTTCACAGTTGAAACTTGTGATAGCTATTTAATTTCATAAACGCACGTAACTCGAAAAGCCAGAGGTTCGTGCCCGGGATCGAACCTGCTTCCCCCGAATAGGAGACCGCAGTACTAACCACTAGGCTAGATACTGCTTGGTGCTTCTTACAATAACAAGAATAGATTTGTGGAACTGATTGCCTTGGTCTACACGATGTGTTTCGGACCTCCCAAAACGGCTTCTAGAAGATAACATAATACTACATAAACGGAAACATTTATAAGAAAACTTTGTAGACCAGGTGTTCGTAAGCTTTAGTTTTAGTTTTGTATACCTACCTAAGTACTCAGAAGCAGTGATAGCCTAGTGGTTAGGACTGTGGTCTCCTATTCGGGGGGTCGCAGGTTCGATCCGGGTATGCACCTCTAACTTTTCGGAGTCAAGTGCGTTTAAGCAATTAAATATCACTTGCTTCAACGGTGAAGGAAAACATCGTGAGAAAACCTGCACACCTGAGAGTCCTTCATATTGTTCTTGAAGGTGTGTGAAGTCCGCCATTGGGCCAGCGTGGTGGGCTATGGACTATAACCCTTCTCTGAGAGGAGACCTGCGTTCAGTAGTGAGCCGTTGATGGGTTGCTAATGATGATGATGGTACTTGAAAAATTAGTGGTGTTTAATAAGTAAGTATGCCAACTTTGATTAAGAGTTATTTACCTTTGTTTTTCAAGAAAGCTTTACAGATTTCCTATTTCTAAAGCAATCTATCGTAGACAAGGATCGGTTACTACAAGACTACATCGGAATAAGTCCTTTGTGCCCAGTTATCCGAGTGAAACCTCACTGATTCGATTTCGCTCAATTTACCGAAATAAACCGGTTTACCGAGAGTATCAGAAGTAGGTAAATAAAACAGTAGACCCAAAAATAATTGGTTTTGCCTATATAATAATCACATCCCGAACAAGCCGGATTCCGAAAAGGCTTTGGTACCATAGATCACATTCATACGCTGCGGCAGGTTATACAAAAGACAGAAGAGTATAACCAGCCACTTTGCTTAGCGTTTGTGGACTATGAGAAAGCCTTTGATTCAGTGGAAACTTGGGCTGTATTGAGGTCGCTGCAGAGATGCCGGATTGACTACCGGTATATCCAAGTGTTGAAGTGCTTGTACGAAAACGCCACTATGTCAGTACGTATACAGGACCAGACTACGAGACCAATCCACTTGCAGCGTGGAGTGCGACAGGGAGATGTAATCTCCCCGAAGCTATTTACCGCTGCGTTGGAGGACGTCTTTAAGCTTCTGGATTGGAACGGACTTGGCATCAACATAAACGGCGAGTACATCACTCACCTGCGGTTTGCCGATGACATAGTAGTCATGGCAGAGACTCTGAGAGACCTCAATACAATGCTCAATGATCTCAGCAGGGTTTCTCAACAGGTGGGCCTGAAAATGAACATGAGCAAGACGAAAATCATGTCCAATGCTCATGCTCCGCTCCACCCAGTAATCGTTGAGAACTCTGCGCTCGAAATTGTGGACGAGTATATATACCTGGGACACACAGTCCAGCTAGGTAGGTCCAATTTCGAGAAAGAGATCAACCGCCGAATCCAACTCGGCTGGGCAGCGTTCGGGAAGCTCCGAGATGTCTTCTCGTCCAAAATACCTCAGTGCCTGAAGACTAAAGTCTTCGAACAGTGCGTGTTGCCAGTGATGACTTATGGATCCGAGACATGGTCGCTAACTGTGGGCCTCATAAGAAGGCTCAGAGTCACTCAGCGAGCGATGGAGAGAGCTATGCTTGGGGTATCCCTGCGAGATCAAATCAGAAATGAAGAGATCCGCAGGAGAACTAAAGTCACCGACATAGCTCAGCGAGTCGCGAAACTGAAGTGGAAATGGGCGGGGCACATAGTTCGAAGAGCTGATGGTCGTTGGGGTCCCAAGGTGTTGGAGTGGCGACCCCGCACCGGTAAACGCAGTGTTGGCAGACCCCCCACTAGGTGGACCGACGACATCAAACGAGTCGCAGGGAGCCGCTGGATTCAGGCGGCGCAAGACCGAGGCCTGTGGAGGTCCATGCAGGAGACCTATGTCCAGCAGTGGACATTTAAAGGTTGATAATGATGATGAATAATCACATCAAGCTACAAAAACAAATCACGTCAAATTATAATTATTTTTCTGCAATATCCTCTTAGGTAGGTACCTAGTGTCGATTTCACCAACGTCCCGGTACCTTATAAGTTATAACCGAGAAATATTCTTTCTAACAGTTTTTGAATTTAAAATCTGCCAAAATATCTAAAACCTATCTATAGGTACCTAAAGTCTTAAGCGAGTGTAACTAGGGCTGCCACCTTTCAAAAACAGTAGACCCGGAGATTTTAGAAACATACTTAGATTTTTTATTAAAATAAAAAAATTAAGTATGAATCTATTTAAGTAGTTAAGGTAAAAATTAACATTGGTATTTTTTAAAATATAAATGACCTAGACAGTGCTAGGCTGACTTGGACCAGCTTTTTTATTCTGAAGGGATTGTTTAGGCTCAGGTTTCTTCAAAAACTTAAAAAATTCTTGGCAATTCATATTGTAATTAATCTTTACAATTAACTCTGCCTTTACCATGTCCACTGACAAGCAATTTCGCTCGTCTGCCCACGAATTTCCCATTAAAGAAATGACGCGTTTTACAAAAGCATTGCATATAGGAATTGAAAAAAAATCCAATTATTTTTGGCAGTTCGGTGAAGGTTGAGGTGACTTTGAACAACTGAACCCATCGTCAATCAACAAGCAATGTTGAATCCTTGTTGAATCACTAGATTGTACGGACTGAGGAAATACTTGGTTTAATTTTAGGGTCTCGTCATAAAGTTTATCTCCGCCCACATTTTTCAAACCAAGTGTTTTCTTGGTTCGCTTCATGGTTTCTTCGCTCAGTCAGACAGTCACGCGCCCCGCTGATGGTCGGATGTCGGGTCTGACCCGGAGGAATTGATGTTAAGGTGGAAGACAAGGGTCCGCCCGCGAAATTCAAATTTAATTTGGTTTTTCGCAATTTGTAAACTAATACGACAAAGTAGGCTTATGGCATTCTAATTGCGCCAGTGGAATTATCATCTTCACAGCTTTACTTAAAAATCTTTACTTGAAAGTGACCAGTTTAAGAAATTAATCAAAATACTGAGTTGGACGTGAGTTACTCACAAATTAGTCGATATTTTCATTAATTTCTTAAACTGGACACTTTAAAGTAAAGATTTTTATATAAACCTGTGAAGATGATACTGCCATTGTCGCAATTAGAATGCCATAAGCCTACTTTGTCGTATTAGTTTACAAATTGCGAAAAACCAAATTAAAGAAGAACGGTCATCTGTGACCCAGACCCGACAGAAACGTGACATATCTCATTTTTTTTTGTTATTTTTTATAAAGGTAAATTATATATCTTTTATATTTGAAATCAATGGCTAACATCAAAATATTGCCTTATGTTTTTGTTCAGGCGTTACACAAAAAAAATACAAAAATGCCTATTTATCTACAAAATTCGTAAATGTATGTAACTAAATGACGATAAAATAGCTGTGGGATGTATCTAGGTGACCTGGAGATGCAGCTGGATTATGTAATTTTTTAACTCTTAGTACTAAAATCAACTAAGGATTCATTAAAATCGTTGTATTCGATGATTTCTTGCAATAGGCAGTTATATGCAAAAAAAACGGTCACGTACTGCCTGCAAGCTATGGCTCAGGTAGCCTGGTGGTGACAGAAACCAATCATGCTATCTCACTCTTTCATTAAAACAACAATGGCTAAAATTTTATCGTCATTTAGTTACATAATATATTTACGAATTTTGTTGATAAATAGGCATTTTTATATATTTTTTTGTCTAACGCCTGAACAAAAACATAAGGCAACATTTTGGTGTTAGCCTTTGATTTCGAATATAAAAAATATATAATTTAAATAAAAAATAACAAAAAAATGAGGTATGTCTCGTTTCTGTCGGGTCTGGGTTTTTTTTCTATGGGGCGTGACCGTTCTCCTTTGAATTTCGCGGGCAGAACCGTGTCTTCCACCTTAAACCCGTAGCTCGGACATGCACCATGCAAACCCGGAGAGGTGGTAGCCCTAAGTGTAACTCGCTTAAGACTTTGTATTTTGACTTTGAGTATTTTGCGTTGTTCAAATCGGCCCTAAATCGGTTTATTTTCAAAAAAATTAGAGATCCTTAAGAAAATTGCAACCCAAAGTAGCAAAATTTTACCTATAAAATGCATTATTTGGCGTGTGCTGAGAAAACTATTGATGATACATAAAAATTATGTACTACATGATTAAAGTACTTATTATTCTCTACAAAAAAGTTCCCGAGGGAATATATCTAACTGTCATAATATTTAAGTCACAATAGCAGCTTTTGTATTCTAAAATTTTATTAGATCGCCTTTATTATCGCAGTATTAATTCTTCCTTACTAATACACATTATAAATGCGAAAGTGTGTTTGTTTGTTAGTTTGTCCCTCAATCATGCTGCAACAAAGCTACGGATTGACGTGATTTTTTGGATAGGTATAGTTGAGCACCTGGAGGGTGACATAGCCATCCCGGAAAATCAAAGAGTTCCCGCGGGATTTTAAAAACGAAATCCACGCGGACGAAGATGCGGGCATCAGTTAGTTAACAATAAACCTCTACAAACAAAGTTAACCATTAATAAGCAAACTAATATAATATTATCGTTTTACTTTTACTTCAAGAGTACGGAACCCTCGGTGCGCGAGTCCGACTCGCACTTGGCCGGTTTTTTTTAATAATTTTCTGCGAGCTCGGCGAAATAACGACGATTATGCGAAAAAGGCCTTTAAAGGCTTACTAAAAATGACTATTGAGCTCCTGAGTGTTATAGTTTTAGCGCTCAGGCGAGACATCTTCCCTCGAGGGCTCCAGAACAAAAACCCGTTCGGAATGGCGTCGGTATTCCGAACCGAACACAAAAATGTCGAGCAAAAAATTGGCTTCAAGGCCAATAACAGCTCAAACAAGCCCAAAAAAGCTGTACAAACAAGATGCGTTTTTGCAAGGCGCGAGTCGAAGAGAATGTCTAAAGATCCGTACAGACGAGCCGTACAGTTGTTCGCCGACCGCCACTCACGGTGGAGTGCCTTCGAAATGTCGAAAGAAAAAGAAATAATATTAAGATTCAAGATTATACAATCTCTCTTACATCTTCCGGCTCTAATACATCTATATTATAATAAAACTGTAACAGGTCCAATTCTGTACATTGAAGATATTTTGAAAATTTTTGTTTGAGGGCACTCTATAATCGATACTGAAGCCAAAACAATTTTTTTTAACTTTTTGTCTGTCTGTCTGTCTGTCTGTCTGTCTGTCTGTATCTTGGCCGCGCATCACGCCGAAACTACTGGACGGATTTAAATGAAACTTGGCACGATTTAAGTTACTTAATACTACGAGGTACAATATAGGATACTTTTTATCCCGAAATTCAGCACGGTTCCCTTGGGAGAGGGGATGAAAGTCAAAATGTGTATTTCGCTGTAATTCATTAAGGCGTATTCCGTTTTAATCCATTCTTTTTTGTTAGAAAGCAGATTCTTTAGAGATTGTCCTGTAATTATTTCAAGGTCGTCAATTTCGTAGTTCAGAAATTATAGACATCACAATCTTCAGTAAAAGGTCCAAATAACTTGAACCCCGGAATCTACAGGATACTTTAAATGAACGGCTCATCTTAAGCTGGCATGCGTAATTTATCGTATATAGCCATCGTGGATACTATTTTGTCAATGTCAAACTACTCCAAAGGCGTCAGATTTTGCCAAACGATCATTATACCTACATACTACATAGTAGGTATGGATGTAATACATCGTATGGACGTAATATTACAGTGTTTTCCTATGTAATTTAATATTCTAATCATACTTACTAATATTATAAATGCGAAAGTGTGTTTGTTTGTTGGTTTGTCCTTCAATCACGCCGCAACAGAGCCACGGATCTACGTGATTTTTTGCATGAGTATAATTGAGGACCTGGAGAGTGACATAGGCTACTTTTATCCCGGAAAATCAAAGTGTTCCCGAGGGATTTTAAAAACTAAATCCACGCGGACGAAGTCGCGGGCATCAGCTAGTTTAATATATAATTCGTTGTTGATAGTTTTTCTCTTAAGAGCAAACATTTTTCACCCAACACTTCCTGCGTCTTTTTTTATTAATTAAAATCGAGCTCGACGCAACCATAGCCAAGGCGAGCCCTATTCTTTGATGTTTTGATGGTCCCATGAGAGCTCTATGTACGTACGACAAGTTCGGAATTCGCGGTTATACTGAGTTAGCCAGCTAATTAGGTCAAGTGTAAAGAGCAAGCTCTTTTTACGCCACGCTCACTGTCTTCATTTAGTGCACTGAATTTAGCCAAATGCGAACACACGATACGCAATGAACATAGACGTAAAAGATCGGCCAAGTGCGAGTCGGGCCGCACTCTTTTAGGGTTCCGTACATATGACCAATTTTTTTTTAAATCTATATATATAAAAGAAAGTGGTGTTAGTTACACTATTTATAACTCAAGAACGGATGAACCGATTTGGCTGAAAATTGGTGCAGAGGTAGCTTAGAACCAGGAGACGGACATAGGATACTTTTTATCCCGTTCGACCGCGTTTCCGTCAAGTCACTATAAAACGTGGTATAACAAAAACGCATCTGACATGGAATAACAAAACGCAAATGACAGTGGAATAACAAAACGTAAATGACAGCTAAACGTAATTTTGTCTTTGGTTAAGTATGGTAAAAAATTTGACAATTATAAAAAGTGTTATAATAAAGCATTACTGATATTATAAATGCGAAAGTGTGTTTGTTTGTTGGTTTGTCCTTCAATCACGTCGCAACAGAACAGCGGATTGATGCGATTTTTTGCATGGGTATAGTAATGGATGTAGTAGTGGTTCCTCAGACCGGGAGAGCTACTTTTTATCTCGGATAATGAAAGAATTGCCGCGGGATTTTTAAAAACTAAATCCATGCGGACGAAGTCGCGGGTATCAGCTAGTACTTAATATTTAGATATCGTATTTATATTATGCTCGTTTGTTTTGGTCACAACTTACAAACCGCATTAAAAATCGGTGTTTTCAGTATTTGTTGTTTAATTACACTATATAGTACATAATATACCAACATTTCAAATTCCTATCTAGTTTAGTTTTTGAGATAGACCCCCTAACAAAATTGGTCTAACACCGACAACTTTGACGGCCCACCATTTCTTCATTTTTGTAGCTAAAAAATAAAGAAAAATATATTTGAACTGCACTTAATAAGCTCTAGAGTCTAGACAATGACACCCGGGATGCTAGGGTAAAAAAATAAAATTTTATTTCGACTCCTTTTCCAATGTATCCTTTATTTTTTTATTTAATTCAATTTTTATTATTTGTTATTATAGCGGCAATAGAAATACACAATATGTGAAAATTTCAACTATCTATCCAATACGGTTTACGAGACAGCCCGCTGACAGACGGACGGACGGACAGCGGAGGCTTAGTAATAGGGTCCCATTGGCACCCTTTGGGTACGGAACCCTAAAAAGGAGGTAACTTTAGACGCATCATTTGAAAAGAGCAACTGCCGAGTTTCTTGCTGGTTCTTCTAGGCAGGAACGGCATTCGGAACCAGTGGTAGACTCATCGACGATTCAAAAGCACTTGTAAAAAAGTTTATTTGAATAAAAAACATTTCTATTCTATTTCTATTCTATTCTATTTAACATTATTTTTTCGGAGTCGGGCGCGAACAACTTACCAATATAGCCCCCATCAGAGCCACGACGTTACTGATCGCGGAGAGCGTGGCGAACATCAGCAAGGTCATGGAGATGAGGTTGTCCTCCGGCTTCCTTTGCCGGTGCTGGGGCAGGTACCACGACCCCGCGATGATGTATGCTATGCAGCACAACTGGAACGTCAATGGGTTTAAGGTGGATTATACGGGTCTGCCCGCGAAATTCTTTAATTTGGTTTTTCGCAATTTGTAAACTAATACGACAAAGTAGGCTTATGGTATTCTAATTGCGCCAATGGAATTATCATCTTCACAGGTTTACATAAAAATCTTTACTTGAAAGTGTCCAGTTAAGAAATTAGTCAGAATATCGAGTTGGACGTGAGTTACTCACAAATTAGTCGATATTCTGACTAATTTCTTAAACTGGACAAGCAAAGATTTTTATATAAACCTGTGAACATGATAATTCCATTGGCGCAATTAGAATGCCATAAGCCTTCTTTGTCGTATTAGTTTACAAATTGAGAAAAACCAAATTAAATTTAAATTTCGCGGGCAGACCCGTATATTCCACCTTAAATTCAAGTCTTCTTCACAAAAATATCTTTTTTGTTATTCCACGTGGAGTTAGGTTTTTTAAAATCCCGGGGGAACTCTGGCTTTCCGGGATAAAAAGTGGCCTATGTCACCCTCCAGGTCCTCAACTATAGATATGCAAAAAATTACGTCGATCCGTAGCTCTTTTGGAGTGTGATTGACCTGATTGAAGGAGAAATCAACAAACAAAAGACTCTAGAAAATATTGCATTGTAAAGTCGACATCTCCTGAGGATGCTCCGGTGTCGGGGCCAAACGTGCGTCGAAATTAGTATAAAAGTCTTGTGTGGTGGTGCATGTGAGTGGTGGTGGCGTTGCTTGCTTGGGAACTTTGCTTTCTTGCTTGCTTGGAAAGGTGAGCGGTGCTTAGCTTGTTACTGCAAGTTTCACCATACAGATTTTTCTGTTGGTGGATTATAGCAAAATAATTCTAGCCCTTTCTTGCTAAAAATAAGCCTAAGTAAAAATAGTTCAATAGTCAAAAGATCTAGATCCCTTCTAAGCGATAAGGCCGTATTATATTTATTTATTAAGTTTATAGCAGCAAATGGATTTGATAGATTATGCTAAAAGCAACTTACAGTTGAAAAGATAGAGAGGATGACACAGCCTTTTTCCAAAGAGAGGCACCAGCAGCAACGCCTCAGCATCGGCAGAGCCATGTCGTTGCTGCAAACATCAATATGAAAAAAATTTACAAACTGTAACCCGGCTACCCAAAATTGAATATACTTAACATAATATTCTTTACTAGACTTTATTCTTTATTAGACTTTCTTTATTATATAAGACTACTGCAATCTGCATGCCTCCATGTTCTAAAATGTGTGTGAAGTCTGCCAATTTGCATTGAGCCAGTGTGGTGGACATGGATGCTTCTCTGAGAGGAGACCTGTGCTCAGTAGTGAGCTGTTGATAGGTCTCTGAGGATGATGATGAAGAGACCGAAAGATAAGTATCTAGATATAATATAATCCCACCAAAAACATTTTCATGTAAAATGATGCAAAGACGCAACCATATGGCTCGCACTGTCAAAAAGTTATCAGATCTCATGTAGAGCCAAGCTTCTAACTCTACACGCCCTAACTTCACAAACTCTACACCTTAGTCAAAATATTTTACTTGGCCATTTCGCTACATTCCCATGGGCGTAGGGTGAAAAAAATCACTGTTCATTACTTTTCTGATATACATTTCGTGTAGTAACAAAACTTGCGCTTCACTTGGCTCGTATTTGGCGGAGACACTACCGTGACCCCAGATTAATTATTATTCTAACTAGGGCACGATGTACCTAGAAGTAATAATTATTATATTGTAGTCATTATGATTATTATTGCGAAATTATTTCTAAGCGTAGTCGCTTCATACGGAACTTGGCATGATTCTCTATTTTGTTTATTTATAATACCTAGTTTATTATTTGTGTCTACTAATAGTACAATGCTAAATAGTAGAGCTATTTTCAGTACTACAATTACAATCATAAAGGTCATGGAATAGCGGCATTCATTGTTGATTTTGATTGGTCTTCTTGCATCATCTGCGTTGAACAATTAGTGTAAATTGAAATTTTTTATTTTGGATAATATCATCTATGTAACTATGCACTTGTATGCACTTGTAAAAAAGTTTATTTGAATAAAAAACATTTCTATTCTATTCTATTCTATTCTATGACCAGAGAAATTGTCAAGACGAATCAAGCGAGCCCAAATTCGATGGGGTTGCGTCGTTTTATTACAGAGTGCCGAAAGCCACTTTCCGGCTTCAACATCAATCCTGGATATCGTCTAGGCCCAGTACTTGTCAAAATGAAGAGCCAGCCATCTTCCGGCTCTATCATCAGATCAGCTGACAGCTCCATGTCAACTTAATATTGCATTGTCATCCATAAACAGTTCAATCGTATATCGGGAAGTGGTTCTAATTTAGCCTCCGTTCAATTTAGCTTCCATCAGTGACGGAACTGACGGAGGGTCAGTGGCGCCGCGTCTGCGCATCTGTACTAGGCACTTTGCAAAACTAGAGGAAGCCATTCGACCCTAACGCCACTGACGCCCGTGTAACCCTGATTCGCGCGTTAGTGACGCGTAGCATAGTACAGACGCACAGACATGGCGGCACTGACGCTCACGCACTGACGCGGGCGACTGACGCTTGACGCGATGATCGGAAGTCTACCAAATTAATATTATTTACTACCTGGGTACCAACTTTCTAAAAGTTATTCCATTGATCGTATTCGTAGTCGATAACATTAGCGACAAAGTAAAATAATCCTTGATTAGGTATGTACGATACGCTCCATAACGCTCCATGTTAAAATCGGTTGTATTGAATTTTTGACTTTAAATCAATACGATCAAGGATTACTTTACTTTGACGCTAATGTCATCGGATAAACCACTAATGATCGTCTCACTGGAGCAATTAATTTTAGATAATCTACACAGGCCACAGCCGCTGCCATTTTGTACATAATAATATGGCAGAACCAGTCCAGCGTTAGTAGGAGCCGAGGTCTCATAGAGGTCAACCCCAGCGTACCTAGGTATCATAGAGGTCATCATAATATACTTAGGTATTAAATTGTGATGGAGCATCAAAACCATGAGCAATGACGTCAGAACTGAATATAAAGTGGATTGCGCATTATTATTTTAGTCGGCAGATCGGCGGCAGATTTTAATATGTCTGGCGTAATGTGCCCAACATTGGAATACATGCAGTACTTGATTATAATTATTTATATTACACTGACTGTCGTTCGTGACATCGTCCGTGTGGAGTAGGCTCTAAATATCAGGATAAAAAATATGCTACTGTAACTGTATTCTCCAGGTATTTAATTTGAATAGATCCAAGCAAAAAATCAACAAACAAACACACTTTTGCATTATAATCTTTTGTCATAGTTTACTACAATTACGTACTATTTTACATTTTGTAATTATGCTCATTTTTTCTGCTGGACGAATCTTGAAACTTTAATCTCATAGCATAATATGTACCCACAGACCGGCACGTTTAGCGTTCCGGCACGATGGCTTGTAGAAACTAATTAGGGGTATGGGTTGAAAGTTCACTGCCATATCCCTTCCAAGTTAGCCCGCTACCATCTTAGACTGCATCGTCACTTACCATCAGGTGAGATCGCAGTCAAGGATTAGCTTGTCATCGAATAAAAAAAAGACCAGCAATTACACTAATAATATATAATAAGTACCTAACTTAGTTTGTTGTTGTTTTTCATTCGCCCTCTTCAGGACCGCCAAAGATCCATGACCATGTACAGCCTATTCAGATGTAAGGTTTCTTGATTTTGTTTTTAATAAATCGTGATTCTTGGAATTGTTTTTAATTAAATTAATTAATAATCCTTGAACATTCACTACCTAGGTAGTTTTAATTGTAAATAGGTACCTACTTACCCACTTATTTCTCAGTATTTATCTACGATGTTAGGTATACTTTTCCGGACTTTTCCGGACGAATAATAATATCTTACTAATACTATTTTATTAATTAACGAAAAAGTAATACTTACTTTTTCATTTAGTTTCACTGATCTGCAGTATACAAGTATAGAAATGCATTCCAAACGTTCTCTATTGCAATTCTGATTTCAAAATATCACTTTATTTAAAAAGATGCCAAACTATTTCACAAGAATTTCCAATTCATTATTTACATCACACAGCACAATTTTTTTCAAAAATGAATTCATTCAGTCACTCATTCACTGTCAATCCTACTCGATCACTTTATAATTCAATCACTCATTCACTATTTACAAACACTTTGTATTTAAAAATGCTGCGTCATGTGCGCTTGAATCTATTTCCGTTGGCCGTCAGACTGACCAATGATAATTTGGTTCAACTGAAATAACACTGAACAAAAAATATTTCTCAATCCTACATTCTATTTTCGTTCTTTTTATGTTCGACTGCTGGTATCAAGCCCACTGAAAATATTTAATAAACTCGTAAGTTTGATTATGGAACTTTGCCACCATAGACAAAAAAAATGGCTGCAAATCGAAATACTTTGTCTTTAAATCCTCCAGTTTCAATATAGACGACAGATTTGTACGTTATTATTATTGTTCTTTTTTAAAATTACACACCACTATATGAAAAAATGCTTGAACACTTTATCGACTCGCTATTTCTGAACGTACTGCACTGAAAACGTAAGGAGTTCGTAATAAAAACTTTTCCGAGCGATGAAAATGGGAAAAATCAGCGTTTTCCTTGGCGTGCAGTAGCGAACTATCGTACGGCGAGCGACCTACGCTTCCTACACACGAGAGATTGTCCTTGTGCCGTGTATACTGCGCCAACCGCCATCAATTAAATGTGATCAATTACTTACTTCTTAACATACCGTAGAGTGGGTAGAGCACCTCTTGGTTTGTTAGTTGATTGGGATGAAGCGCGTTTTGAATGTTCGATAGTTACTAACATTTAATCGTTATTAACATTTTATTTTATTGTCAACAGGTTCGTGTAGAGTGTAGACAATCTTTATAAATAAAAAAAAAATCAAATTCTCACAAAAAAAAATACATTTTATTAAACATATTCTTTTAAATCATCTTCTTTTAATTCTTTAAAAAAAAACGACTTCAAACGGCACTGAAAAGTATAAAATAATTTCAGTTTGTACACGTATGTGGAAGTTGGGCGTTTTTAACTAGGTACTAGGCGCTTTATAATTACCTGCTAAGTAAAATTAAGTAAATGAAAATTCGATAACAATAATAATTATTATTGAAATTTAATGATTGAAAATCATATTAATATCACAGAGTAACGAAGGTAAGGTTTCCTTATACTGTGTTAATATTATGAAAATAATGTACTAACCAAAGTAGGTAGCTGTTTGTCGAGCACGATTCAGGACTTATACTACTAACGCTTAAAGCAATAGGTATTATTTCGATTTCCTTAAAGTAATTACTTAATAAGTAGATAGACATTTTATAAAAAATGTATAAAAAATATACTGCGTTAAGTGTTGATAGTATGTATATTATACAGGCCAAAGTCGCTGAAAAAAAAGTTTTGGGCAAATGTACATTTACAGATGTAAATTCATATTCACCCTGATGTATTCGTAACAGACAAGCCCACATTGAAATGTACGGACAAAATTCTAATTATTGGAGTATTTATCTTAGTTTTAATTAAAACGATGAATATACCGGTACTAATACAAGCCTGATACGAGTATATAACGCAAAATACCGACACTAAAAGATCACTCTTTATTTCATCGTATAAAAACGATATCAAATCCGTTACTAATACTTGAAGGCATGTCACTGTTACTAAAACGAAAGCCATTAGAGCAGTTTTCAAAAAATCTCTAATATTCCTTTGTTTATCCACGTTTTGAAAAGAGACACGTATAATCTGTATGAAGATTAAAGCGTTGATACCGCAAACGATGAACTTGATGTAAGCATACACTTTGTAGAATACACTAAAGGAGCCATTCCGAAGGCTTAACAATACAGGACATAAAATACCCACCGGTATTGGAACGATCCAAATGAATGCCGATACATACGTTAAATTGTACGACTTCAACGGGAAAACTACTACTACTTTGTTATACAAGTTCTTCGTAAAAGCAAACATAAGTATTAACGAGACTACGTCGAAGTAAACATAAAAGAAATATATAAACAATTTGGTTACAAAGCTATCATATAGTACATGATAAGAGAAATAATACTCTAAAACAGTATACATAACCCTGGCAAAAGTCATTTGGCACATAACGATTTCGTCAAACTTTCGTCCTTTTCGCACTATAATCAGTAAAGATATCTGCAGTAAAAGTCCTAGAACTGACGCAACGATTCCTATTGTCCACAAGACAATAATGGCTTGTTCATAAGGTTCAACTAGTTCAGCTTTACTGTCGTTACTATGATGATCTAATGTTGAATTTTTCAAATGTACCATGGTAAGGTTATCTCTTCCTGAACTCGTATTTTCCATATTAAAAACAATATTTATATTCTAAAGATAAGCTTCCAGTGCTTGTTAGTGTCTTAGTTCAGTCTTTGTTTTTATACGCACTTAACATACTTAATACGAGATCTGTTTTTAGATACACTTCATTGTAACATCGTTAGACATAATAATATCAGTGTCTTCTTAACCAATAAGTATATTTTATTTTTGCAACTTTTATTTTGCCTGTATTCTCCATTTTCCATTCTCCATCCTGTTTAGAAATACTTCTTGTCACCTCTATAACTCATTTAACTGAAGTACCACTTCAATTCACTTTATTCATTCTAAACTTTTTTCTAGTTTAACTCATCAGATTCCAAATATCATAAATATTATTATCGACTTTTTTCGGCCAATACTTCTACAGTATACTTCACAGAATGTCAGATCCTTACCTATAGCAATATTTCTTAGTAGGTGTACTTTAATAATATAACTTCACAATTAAGTATTATAATTATCAAGACTTCCTATATCCTTCTTCCTTTTTAGTCAATTTATAATAACCACAGTGTT
This sequence comes from Oeneis ivallda, assembly GCA_029955525.1. NCBI lineage: Eukaryota > Metazoa > Arthropoda > Insecta > Lepidoptera > Nymphalidae > Oeneis > Oeneis ivallda. Next base: position 21,251,372 of record JARPMR010000018.1, on the reverse strand, counting down.
CCTCCTTTTATTTTAGCGCTTACTTATATGTACACATTCCACGTATCTCGTAAAGCACTATAAACCCACATTAGTACTATTATATAATCTGTGGCATTAGGTAAACTGAATATAATTGTGGTTTTATTTGCATTAGAATTAGCTAATTTGAAAAGATTAAAATTGAAAGTCAGGAGATCCGTAGTAGAATAGGAGTTACCAACATAGCTCAATGAGTCGCGAAACTGAAGTCGCATTGGGCGGGACACACAGCTCAAAGAACTGATAGAATGAATATGTTTGAGTATTTGGCAATTCTGCAACGGAAAATTCAGCGTTGAAAGTGCCCCTAAAAGGTTTTTTACGAATTTTAAAGATAAAATGCAAACAATGCGTCACTTTGAATGAAACTAGTTATGAAACTCAATATTCAGATGCCTGGTTAGTTTACATTACACATCGAAACTAACAATTTAATAAAAATAGCATCTGCCTTTGTATAACATCATAATATGGATACAGAGGCCAAGCTGCGAACACGAGCATATTTCTCGTGGTTCCGTATTTGTGGCATGATGGAGCAAAAACAAAATCGACAACAGATATACGATTGATTATATTGTTATATATTGATTATATATTGATTTTTTAAGTAATATTCATAAATTATGATGTCAGTGATTAACGTAGCTTAAAGCGTTGGGGTGAAAGGTAGAGAAGACAAAATTAGCTGAAAATTAACATGAATAATTAATTAATTAATTATTCACGTTGTAATTATATTTCTTATCTTTATTTATAATTCACATTCAAATAGAGGTATGGATAAAATCTAGTGTCACTAATTTTCCGTGATAATCTAATTGAAAATTTTCTTTTGGACCCCACGATACAGGCCTCCTAGTGTGGGATCCACCGATAATATTGTGCTAGGGAAAGGGACATGAAAACTGATAAGATGCTATTACTATATTTAACATTAAGCTAGCGCGGATCAAGAGTAGTGTCTAGTGACGAAACGCGACGCGAGTAGGTATTTTCCAAAATGCTATCTGTTTCACAACGCTTCGCTGCCCGACCCGCATCGTGCGATAGAGAGAGTTGCAAGTCCAGGAGTTATTTGCCTATATTTTATTCTTTAAATATTGTTTCGGGTCATAACGTTTTTACCCCCCTAAACGTTTACAAAATTAGTCAATTTTGGTCTCATTAGATTCAGTACACCTTAATCTAGGCTCGTAGGTTTCATTTTTTTAGTATTTCAGTTTAGTTAAATTTAAAAAAATAAAATTAGTCGAGGAAGTTTTTTAGTCAAAAATATGGATATTTAGTCACTAATAACTTTTAACATAAGCAATATTTCTTTAAAATTAAAACGTACGGGCATAGTTTTTCATTGTATCTGCAACATTTCAAAAAAATTATGAACATTGGACAACATTTACGGGTAGCAAAACGTTATCGCTTTTTGTATGAAAATTTTCAACTAGACACTCCTCTTAATTGGGCGGAGGTCGGCGTAGGCTATGGTTACGTAAAATGTATAATAGTCTAGGCTTATCTCTATTCCCAACACTTGTCCGGTGTTGGGTCTGGCGTATGGCTTAGGGGGAGAGTGCATGTCATGTAGATCCCCTAGGCAAGGCTGATAGTTATCCTTCTCGTGGTTGCTGCCTGTTATTGGTCTGATTCCCTATGAATCAGACGTAACCGAAACCGTCAGCCGTATCCCGTATCCTTTACCTTATGCTACATCTCCCTCCTCCAATCATCCCCTATCATATCCTTATTCCCGCACACTGCTCAAACATTATCATACACTTATCAAAGACTCAGATCATACGTTATTCAGACAGGCGCATAACACCATACAGACAGTAACACTTCAACGCCGAATATCGGGCGGCGGAAACTAACCTGACAAACGCTGGCTTGTCTGCGTCGGCTGGCAGGAGCAGAAAGGAGTTAAATAGTCTTCAAAAGTCTGCGTATGACGCCTTGGGAAAGCGTTAGTACTACATTTCCCGAACCCCCCCTTTTAATGAAAGTATGAACAAAGAGGAATGTGATATGCCATGCGATCCGGCTAGCGCCCGGCGCACACGGGTACCCGGGCCTGTGTGTGAGAAGTTGGTTACCGAAGACTATGAGGTGGTGGGCAACCAGGCCACCCCATCAGTGCAGAATGCTACTGGCCAAATTATTAATATTAGAGAGCACGAAAGCAAGAATTCTAAGCAGCAAGTGCTCCCAAATCTACCCCATCAAGTAATTAAGAACTATGAAAGACCAAGATCTTCATCCCTTAATGATGTAAGCAATGTGGTCCAACAAAGAATTGACTCCCATCTTACGCGTAATATTGATTACGATTCTGACATGAACGATACCCCAGAAGTATCCACTCAACCACCAATTTGGCAAAAAGTGACCTGTTCTAGGAAACGTAAACGAGTCAGTGACCCAACATCTCCAACGCAACATACCCAAACCGCTAATAGCTTCAGTGCCCTGCCGGTAGACCAACCAGAATATGAGAACTCTATTCCTAAAAACAAACCTACTAACAAGCCACCACCCATAATCTTGTATGGAATTCAGGACGTTAATGAGCTATCCAAGCTCTTGGAGGCTAAAAGCAGTGCAGAACATTTCAAACTAAAAATTATTAATAAAAATAACCTTCGTATCATCATTGACTCCATAGATGAGTACAAAAAGATAATCGATATTATAAGAGAATATGGATTAATAGGACATACCTTCAGCAGAAAAGACACCAAATGCTTCCGTATAGTTGTGAAAAATCTGCACCATACTACTCCTCACAGTGCAATAATTGAAGCTATTGAAGCAACCGGCAACAAGGTACGAGGCGAAATAATCAATGCCCGATATGGCCCCAATAAACTTCCCACATCAACATTCTTTATTAATATTGAGCCTAGCATCAACAACAAATCTGTTAAAGATATACAATATATTTTCCATCAACGAGTAAAAATAGAAAACCCTCGTAAATCCAAAACAGTTGTTCAATGTCACCGATGCCAACAGTACGGACACTCCAAAAATAATTGCATGAGGCCGTATCGCTGCGTTAAATGTGGAGAAGGACATAAAACCTCGGAATGCCTTAAAAAAGATAGAAACACTCCTGCAAAGTGCGCCTTATGCTTCCTTGATCATCCCTCAAACTATAAGGGTTGCCAGGTATATAAGGAGATACTAGCCAGGAAAAGGCAAACCACTTTTAGAGTACCACAACAACCAAAACCAAAGTTAACAGAAGACAAATCTACAAACAACCAAGAAGCTAAACCCTCATCTAAAATGCCTCATGAGAACCACACAAGTCGTCGGTCCTACGCTGAAGCGGCATCAGCTTATATTCCAAAAAAAGATGATTGTGAAAATATTAAATCCTCCCAAAGCACCAGCGCGTTAGAGAGTATTCTCCTGCAACAGAACAAAAAGATATCTAGACTTTTTATTACAACAAATAAGCACCCTTATGGGTCTTATAACAACACTCATCACACAGTTGCAAAAATGAATTCTCTACGCATTGCAACATGGAATATCAACGGCCTTTCTGGTAGAAAGGACGAAGTCAGAGCATTTATGTTATCCAATAAATTGGATGCCGTACTTATCTCAGAGTCTCATGTGACGGAAAGAAGCTTTTTTCAGATTCCCGGGTACTGCACTTACCTAACCCCTCATCCCGATGGTAGTGCTCATGCTGGAACTGCAATCATAATAAGGCAACATCTGAAACACACTGTAATAGAACCATACACAACGAGCCATTTGCAGGCAACGACTATCAGAGTTAAGGATCGAGCTGATCACATTACCCTTTCTGCTATTTATTGTCCACCTCGGCACATTATAAATGAGGCCATGTTTACTGCTTACTTTAAAACATTAGGTAATCGCTTCATCAGTGGAGGCGATTGGAACGCTAAACACACATATTGGATCTCACGTTATACTCACTCACGCGGCCGAGAACTTAAGATGTGTATAGATACTAATCGGCTTCGACCAATATCGACGGGAGAACCTACATACTGGCCTACTGACCCTAGAAAAAGGCCCGATCTCTTGGACTTTTTCGTTACTAAAAATATTGGCCATTTGTACACATCAATTGAATCTAGCCTTGATAGCTCGTCAGATCACTCCCCAGTAATTCTTGAAGTCAGTACCATAATACCCGCTACCGAAGATAACTTAGAACACTTGTGCAACTCTCGAACTGACTGGGAATCTTTTAGTGATTATCTTATCGAAAATATCAACCTCAAGATCCCACTTAAAACCACTGATGATGTCGATGACGCTTGTGTTTATATTACTAATATGATCCAGATTGCCGCTTGGATTAATACTCCTCATATAAATCAGGTACACCCCGGGGTATGGCTTCCTTCAGAAATAAAAACTAAAATAGAGGAAAAAAGACGACTTCGACGAGTTTGGCAAACGTCGCGTGACCAAACGGATAAGACGCGTTTGAACCGTGCGATCAAAGAGCTAAAAGATATTTTGAAAACAACCTCGAACAATTTAATGAAAAACAATCTAGAGCAGATGTGTCATACTGGCCGAGGCGAGCATTCTCTATGGAAGGCTACTAAAAACACATTAAACCAACCCAAAAAACATTTACCTCCCATTAGGACTGGAAATTCTTGGGCGCGAAACGACGAAGAGAAGGTGGAAGCTTTTGCCACTCATCTAGCATTAGTATTTAGGCCAAACGAGCCCTTTGATTCAGATGACACTGAAATTGACGACATTCTTGCGCAAGATTTACAACTCTGTCTGCCCTTGAAACCAACTTCCCCTAGAGAAATTTCCCAAACTATTGCTCTTCTCGACACCAATAAAGCCCCTGGTTTTGACCTGATAACACCAAGAGTACTGAAAGAGTTACCTAAAAAGTGTCTAACATTTTTGGCCAATCTTTTCAATGCCATATTTAGAACATGCCATTTTCCTGAAGTATGGAAAATATCTCAAGTCATTATGATACCCAAGCCAGGAAAACCTGTGGAAGAGACTTCATCCTACCGCCCTATCAGTTTAACACCGGTATTATCCAAACTCTGGGAAAAAATTTTCCTGACCAGATTAAAGGTTTGTCTTGACGAAAGCGATGTAATTCCTACTCACCAATTCGGCTTTCGTCAACAGCACTCAACGGTGGAACAAGTACACAGAGTGTATCACGTAATCCGCCAATGCCTAGAAAAGAAGGAATTCTGCTCTGCAGCCTTCCTAGATGTCCAGCAAGCTTTTGACAAGGTTTGGCACAAGGGCCTTCTGTGCAAAATAAAGTTATTTCTACCTCACTCTGTGTACTTAATACTGGAATCATATCTCAAGGACAGGTTCTTTCAAGTGAAACAGCAAGATGCGAGATCAAACTTCTACACCTGCATGGCCGGCGTTCCCCAAGGGTCGGTTTTGGGTCCCGTCCTGTACAACATATTTACGTGTGACCTACCTCTCTCGCCAGATGTTATTGTTGCAACCTTCGCAGACGATGCTGCCTTCTTATCTTGCAACAAAGATCCCAATCTAGCTAGTTTTCGCTTTTTTTTTTAATTGCAAAAACAGATGGACAAAACGAGTAAATGGCTTAACAAGTGGCGCATCAAACCCAGCGCATCTAAATCGCAGCACATTACCTTTACTTTGAAAACCGGCGATTGTCCTGTCATAAAATTGGGCGAAGAAGAATTACCTAAGACAACATGTGTAAAATATCTAGGATTCTACATGGATCGACGTCTCACATGGAGAGACTACATAATACACAAGCGTGATGAACTGAACAACCGCTTTAGAAATTTACTGTGGCTTCTAGGTAGACAGTCTACTTTGTCCCTCAGTAACAAAATAATGGTTTACTGCTCAATCCTCAAACCCATCTGGCTTTATGGCATACAAATATGGGGTACTGCCAGCAAATCAAATATACTGATCATACAAAGAGCCCAAAATAATATGCTTAGAATTATAGCTAATGCTCCTTGGTTTGCACGTAACACAGAAATATACCAGCACTTGGCACTACCAACAGTCATTGAGGAAATTAATAGTTATAATTCAAAACACAGAAAACGCTTGCTTAGCCATCCTAATCCATTAGCAAATAGCCTCTTAACTATGAAAAAAGTAAAGCGATTAAAGCGGGCAAATGTGCTTGACAATGTGCAGATCTGAGGGCAGTGGTCCTTTCATCTGGAAAAGTTATTACAAATCCCAACAAATCTGATTAAAGTCTATCGACTGATTGCAGATGTCACCAGGAAAAAAAAAAACATTAAGCTAGCATTTTTCAACTTTTAGTTTAACTTCCACAAGTCGAACAATTTCTTTTCAACATCATTGCTGAAAAAAAAATTCTGACCTCTATGTTCATATTTTGCTGATGATTTTTGCCAAGTGTTGCGGATAATTATTATTATTGTTGCCAGAACGTAGATATATCTTGACCTAGTTAGGCTCAATACAGATATTATATTATTATTTTAGAGATATTAGATTACAGAAGAATAAAACGTTGTCTTTAGCCACCGTCTGATGCCTGTCGCGCCCCTTTCGCTCGATCCACGTACACGACAAGGCAACTCTGTGTGTCATCCAATTTAAATGTATAGCAAGTGTATGTGAATCTATGGCCGGACTATGTACGATATGCCTGACATCCTGTTACCCAGTTTTTGCTCCATTATCAGATCCTCGATCCTCGATCATCATCTATCTAACACCTACTCATTGAGACCATTCTAATGAGCCCAAACACACTACATCTGCTGTAAGTGCTGAGGTATTTGGTATCCCGCAGACTACTTGATGCTGCAGCATCAGCTCTAGGTTACCATGCCTTGGAAATAATCCGAAGTAACAGTCAGTACCTACACCAAATTTCAAATCAATCGCAATCATGCAGTGAAAGCTTGTAAGACCCTTCAATCAAGTAGGAAATGAGCTGATGATTTGATGATGATGATGATGAAATCTGCTCATCTTCATAAATTATAGCTAAGATCCACCTCGATAACGTTAGCCTTCAATCAGAAAAAACCGCATCAAAATCGAGGGAACAGAAAGACACAGATACATATGTCAAACTTATAACACCCCTTTTTCTTTGGGTTTAAAAAGAGGTTTCGTCCATCTTGTTCTCAGTTCTCCATCGTTTAGTTCAAGTTCTACTTATTGCTACTTTTTGTGGTACATACATTATAACATAACGTTACAAACTGAATGGATCTCTAAAAATGAGAATTTCACGTCCCGCTCTGGATTTTTAGGGTTCCGTAGAAAAAAAGAATATCGAAACTCGGGAACTCGGTGATTTTCCGGGATAAAAAGTAGCCTATGTCAATCTCCAGGTCCTCAAATAAAACCATCCAAAAATCACATCGATCCGTAGCCCTGTTGCGGCGTGATTGAAGGACAAACCAACAAACAAATACACTCGCATTTATAATCTTATAATTGATTTTTGTTTCATTGAGTATTAGGTGAAATGGGACGTTGAAATTTTAAAGTGGGGTTATTAGGTAAATTGATCGGATGATAAATTGTAAGGTTACGTTGCTTTTTGTAAATGTCGTCGTCCCCTGCGAATAATATGGTAATCGACTATCAACATACTTTACTTTTTATTTCATCATCGTTCTCGGGAAGTCGGATTACACCTTGTGATTTTATTTGTAATTTTCTAATCGGTATTTTAGAAATTAGACATATCGTAAAGTAGGTAGGTACTTCCCAATAATATTGCTTTAATACAAGTACTAACTTTCTTCAGCGAGTAATACCACTATCACTTTCTAAACAAAATGTACATACCTAGTAACAGTCTTTTACCATAATATTCCGATGTTTTACTTCATCATGAGAAATTGGTAAATATTCTTTACAATACATAAAAAATCAAATCTATAACTGCATTAGTCCATAATGATTAATGATAGAGTTCTATCTATCTAAATTAAGATCAAGAGATACAGTAATGTCGCTTTATAGACAGAGTTTCTGTTAGTAATAATTTATGGTAAAAATATTTTCGATCGAGCGGAGCGAAGGTCTCTGAGTTTACTTGAGTGAATTTGCACTTGTCCGTCCGTCCGTCCGTCCGTCCGTCCGTCCGTCCGTCCGTCCGTCCGTCTGTCAGAGCCTTATAACTTCTGAACTACTGAACGTAATTACTTCAATTTTAGATATGATATGTAAACCGATGGCCTCCAGCCGAAAATGGCTTAAAAAGTTATAAAAATCTTTATTTCAGGGGGGTTCTCATAGAAGCGAATGCGAAGTAAAATAATTTTTTTTGCATTTCATAGGGTTGCAGTACCTCATTTTAAAGATAATTTGGAACAGAGTACAAAAGTATTTTTTTTTATTTTTTTTCCTAAAATTGACGAAATGGGGGTCTTTCAAAGTGGAGATTTTCTTCGAGGCTAGATCTTTAAAACCACTTTTTTTTAAAACTTGAAACTTACACATAATTTCAGTTATATTCTGTACTTGAACAACAAATACTAAGATTAGATAAATATTATAAAGAAACGAAATTATTTAAGTTTTAATGGGCATCAATGTTTTTAACAAAACATCACTATACTGTTAACAGATGGCGCTGTCTTTAATATTGTAAATACGCATCCCATCCACGAAAGCAGATGACGATTGACGTCATCAGATTCGGCGCGTTTTAATTACAATATAATATAGTTAAAACTACCTTATGGGAATTATGGGATACCGCGAGGTCTCAGTTCGGGGCGAACCACTAGTTATTAATAGGTATACCACTATATCATATTCATAACCAACCATGATATTATTCGACAAAAAATAAACTTTCTGTTGGTATGATACATGTAGGTCTTTTAATACTTATCTACTGATACATCAACAAAATTAATTAATGTTTTTATTTTTCCTGTAAAATATACTTTTTTACCACCGATTTGGAAAATTATTTTTTGTTTTTTTCCAGGTGGTCCCATTGAAGTTTGATCGAAATCGGTTGAGCGGTTTTTAAAATATCAACAATAAATTATATACTTACCTACTTGTATTGACGCGCCGCGCGGGCGTTTGAACTCGGTTTTTTAAAAAGAATTATTTTTATATTAAATTATTACATTCGCCGGGACGGCGCGCGGCGATGTGGTTTTAAGTGTATTTTATATAATATAATACTGCATTTTAGTCATAAATTTCAGTCAACATTCGATTACTAGTTGCTAATATGAGTACTTTCTAAAAATTTAATTGACCAAAATATGCTTAATATCAGTAGAATGGGAAAGAGCATTTAAAGTACAAAAGAAATGTACCTATCAGGGCACTGTCTGGCGTTAATATGCTTCATAGCTGTAGGCCACTGTTTAAATCTTTGAAAGTGCTACCGTTGCCTAGCTTGTATATTTATGAAATGTGTATATTTGTAAAAAAAACCCACACCTATTCAAAACTGATTGTACAATAAGAAGGGCTAGAAACCAACATAAGAAACACAAGCTATGCGTCCCTATGCAGAAGCTGGCGGTAGTAAAAAAAAAATGCATACGGTATGGCTATTCGCATTTTTAATCACTTGCCGGATAATATGAAAAGTTTTCCATTAAGTCGATTTAGAAAAGCACTATTTGACATGCTTATAGATAAAATGTATTATAAGATTAATGATTACCTAATTGAAGAGTTAAATTAATTTTCCGTATTTTACTGACATGGTTTCAATTATTAATGATTGTTTTTTGCACGCCAAGCTTGGCAGCATAATGTTGACGCTTTATAATTGTAAACTTAACATCTATGTAAATATGTCTATATTTCATGTACCATATTCTTGCAAAATAAAATGATTGATTGATTGATTGATTGATTTCTACGCTTCCTTCCCAGATACGGAATCCTCGGTGCGCGATTTCGACTCGCGCTTGACCGGTTTCATTTATCTCTCAGCGCGATAAATTGTTCTGCTCCATGTGAGAATGTAGGTACCTACATATATTTCATAAAGATAATATACAATTGCCAAACTACAGGCGACGGTGGCGTTGCTGTAGCTGTATACCAAATATCTTCTGCCATTTTGAACTTTATTGCTATAGTAATAAAAGACTTAATTTTCTTGTTACATTAGTTCCAAAAGTAGCCACCGGCAAAGTTAATGTGGGAAGTTAAAAATGATACCAGATGTATGTTATCCTACTAATCCTACTAATAATAATACTGGAAAATAACACAGGCTACTTTTTGTCCCGGGAGCATACATTTAAACGCCCGCGCCACTACAAAGTATATAATTTATTGTAGATTTAAAAAAAATGCTCGACTGATTTCTATAAAATTTAAATGGGACCACCTGAGAAGTATACCCTTTGAATCAAAAAAGAATTTTCCAAATCGGTTCAGGCGTCTTCGAGTAATCGGTGAACATACATAAAAAAAGATTCCGTTGAATTGAGATCCTCCTCCTTTTTTGAAGTTGGTTAAAGTAATAATAAAAATTAGTTCAAATTTAACGAAGTTATTGAGTATAACAGTCAAAATAGTTCAACCCCTATCTCAGAGAACATACATCCATCCATCCGTGTACGACATCTATACAAACATACATCCGTATACATCCATCCTCACAAACTTTCACATTAATAATATTAGTGGGATAATATGAGTAATAATTAGTAGGATAGGATATAGTTAATGTATTTATTGTTAGAAGGAGGAGGATACAAACATACATAAATACATGCATACACACATACATATATACATACATGCATGCATGCATGCATGCAAGCATACATACATACATTCACACATACATACATACCTACATACATACATACATACATACATACATACATACATACATACATGCATACATGCATGCATAAGTCCTCAACTATGCCTATCCAATAAACCACGTCAATCTGTAACTCCGTTGGCGCCTAATTTAAGGATAAATATGTGAAAGGTAGAACACTAATATCCCGCGGGAACTGTTTGCTTTCCCAGGATAAAAAGTACCCTTTGTCACTTTTCAAGTCATCAACTATGCCAATCCAAAAAACCACGTCAATCTGTAACTCCGTTGACGCATAGTTGAAAGATAAATGTGTGAAAAGTAGTATACTAATATCCCGCAGGAACTGTTTGTTTTCCCGAGATAAAAAGTAGCCTTTGTCATTTTTCAGGCTCTTAACTTTACCTGTGCAAAAAAATCACGTTAATCTAAAACTCCATTGCGCGTATTTTGAAGGACAAATGCGTAAAAAATAGCGATGCTATCCCGCAGGAACTGTTTGCTTTTCCGGGATAAAAAGTAGCCTATGTGCTATTCCAGACTATATTCTATGTCTGTGCCAAATTTCAGCAAAATCGGTTCATTCGTTGTCGTGTTAAAGAGTAACAAACATCCATCCATCCATCCATCCATCCATCCATCCATCCAAACATCCATCCTCACAAACTTTCGCATTTATAATATTATAATAATAATAAATATGACTGGACAAATCGATACCTTGTACTATTTGTATTATTTATTTCGTAATCCATCCCTAATCCCTTAGAAATTTTCTAATGCTAATGAAAAACTTCAATAACTGTGTTTATCCTACTTGATTGTTGAATTGGAATTTTTTACTTATTCTCGATGCTGCGGATAATGTAAGCGCCAATAATACAATCAGCGCCATCTATCGGTGGTTATTCAAAATCCCGCGGGAACCTTGGATTTTTCCGGGATAATTTGTAGCCTATGTGTTATTCCAGGGTATAATCTATCTCTTATCCAAATTTCAGCCAAATCCATCCAGTAGTTTTTGCGTGAAAGAGGAACAAACATACACACAAACTTTCGCCTTTATAATATTAGTAGGAAGTAGGATTTACATTTTAATTGAATGCAACTACAAAAAATATACACGATAGTAATCAATATTCTTAAAAATTCTCAAATTCTTTCTCAAATGCACATTTCGATGCTTTCTTTAGTTTGCATTCGCCCATGTCTGGAAAGTTGACTGCATCTCCAGGATCCTTACATATTGGTATGAATGGTGGAAACACTTAATCATCATCGTTATTTAAACACGTTAAAATTTGAATTTACAAATCGCTACAATGAGAGTAAAAAGTATGACAGGGTCGTGGACGACTTTGATGTCGTAAGGGTTTTAGGAATCGGATCTTTATTGGAACTGTATTCTTGGTCCGTGATAAAAATGCTTTTGAATATTTCGCGATGAAAGCACTAGAGAAAGCTCAAGTTGTGAAGCACAAGAACGTTAAACAGTTAAATTCAGAAAAGAAAATTCTGCAGAGTATAACTTTTCCCTTTCTAATATCTCTACACCTTTGTTGCAAGGACAATCTTTACATTTATCTTGTGTTGCCGTTTGAAGCTGGCGGTGAACTGTTTACTAAGAAGAATGGGAAATCTTTCGGAGCCGATAGCCCAATTTTATACTCAGGTGGTTTTAGCTTTAGAGTATTTACATCACTGTTCCATAGTGCACAGAGATTTGAAACCAGAAAACATATTACTCAACGAGTCTGGATATATCAAACTTGGCGATTTCGGTTTTGGAAAAATAATAAAGAATCGAACATGGACGATATGTGGCACCCCGGAATATATTGCTCCTGAAATTATTTTGTCAAAAGGATACACTTATTCAGTAGATTGGTGGTCGTTTGGTATTCTTATTTACGAAATAATTGCTGGTCACTCACCGTTTTATCATTCTGACACAATGAAGCTTTATGAGAAGATTTTGTCGGGCAAGTACAAAAGTCCGGATTGTATGACACCAGCTTGCAAGTCTTTGATAAAACATCTTTTGGATGTAGATCCAACTAAAAGCTTTGGTTCCCTCAAGGCAGGCGTATTTGATATTAAAAGCCACGATTGGTTCAGTGGCACAAACTGGCAAAATATATTGCATCAAAAAGTGTTTCCACCATTCATACCAATAAGGAAGTAGGATAATTTTCCATAGGCCAATTTGGGCCCGACCCTGGTTGCCCGTTGGGGGGCTACTGATGGGCCCTAGCTCGCCCAACCCTTGCCGGGGCAACTGAGGGCCGTAACAGCGGTGACTTTTTAATTTTGGCATCCATTTCCTCTTTCCTGACCCCAGGGAAGCCTAAATATCGATTTTGAACGAAATCGGTCGTATAAAAAAGAATTTCAATATGGCGGGGACTTTTTTAAAATTTGTCATCTATTTCCTCTTTCTTGACCCCAGGGAAGTCCAAATATCGATTTATAATGAAATCGGTCGAATAACTTAGAATTTCAATATGGCGGGGACTTTTTAAAATTCATGAATCCATTTCCTCTTTCTTGACCCCAGGGAAGCCTGAATATCGATTTTGAACGTAATCGGTCCAATAACAAAGAATTTCAATATGGCGGGGACTTTTTTAAATTTTGGCACCCATTTCCTATTTCTTGACCCCAGATGTAAAATACTCGTATATCTACTATATGTAGATATCACACACCCACAGACACGCACACGTGCTACTGGTGGCTGGCCCGTTAGCCTGTACACGACTGGTGACGCGTGCAGTGGCTTCATGTATTTATGCGTAGGTATCTTGTATGTACCCAAAAAGGTACTCACACTTGGTGTATAAACTTTCTACCCCCAAACCCAATACATTACATCCTTTTCTTGTTTTAATAATTTTTTCATAATAGGAACCTATTCGAAAAACGAATATTGGCTTCAGAGGTAAGCGGGAGCAAAATTTAATTTTAACCCCATGGGACTTTTAATTTCTCTCTTCTGATTGGTCCGCGTTCGTGCTTTAGTATGTGTCGAAATTCAAAAATGTTTGAGAAGCTGTTGTATTCGATAAGTCACGTGATCAAATTTGTCGATCAGATATATACGCCCATACTCTATCCAACATAAATCTTCTCTTCTTCTTCTTTATCAACCTATAGACGTCCACTGCTGGACAAAGGTCTCCTGCATGGACTTCCACATGCTTAGGTCTTGCGCCGCTTGCATCCAGCGGCTCCCTGCGACTCGTTTGATGTCGTAGGTCCACCTGGTCTGCCAACACTGCGTTTCCCGGTGCGTGGTCGCCACTCCAGCACCTTGGGACCCAACGACCATCAGCTCTTCGAACTATGTGCCCCGCCCATTTCCACTTCAGTTTCGCGACTCGCTGAGCTATGTCGGTGACTTTGGTTCTGCTACGGATCTCCTCATTTCTGATTTGATCTCCCAGGGATATACCGAGCATAGCTCTCTCCATCGCTCGCTGAGTGACCCTGAGCCTTCTTATGAGGCCTATAGTTAGCGACTATGTCTCGGATCCATAAGTCATCACTGGCAACACGCACTGTTCGAAGTCTTCAGGCACTGAGGGATTTTGGACGAGAAGACATCTCGGAGCTTCCCGAACGCTGCCCAGCCGAGTTGGATTCGGCGGTTAATCTCTTTCTCGAAATTGGACCTACCTAGCTGGACTGTGTTTGTTCCGCTCGATGGTATCTTTGATACACTTGGTATTAAAGACCCGAAGCTCGCGAGTTTGTGCCTTAGAGATCTGCCTATTAAACCGCCGGTAGGCAGCCGCGTCTACCAATGACTGCAGCCTCATCTCTTGTCTCTCCTCCATGAGCTTGAGAGTATGTTCAGAGAACTTTTCGGTTCTTTTCCTGCGATGGGTCTTAAAAAACTTAGACCCCACAGTATGGACAGTTTCCACGAACCTGTTGTTTAGATCGTCCACAGAGACGCAGTCTTCTAGGCAATCGAATCGGTTCTGCAGTTCGAGTTGCAAGTTTTCGGAGTTTGGATATGAGCACGGAGAGTTGGAGTTGGAGAGTTGACTTCACCAGTCTGGCCCTTTCCAGCTTCACATTAATATTCTTATCATACGGTGATCGCTCCCGGTTTTCACCCTGTTGATCACAGAGACATCATTGAATATATGACTCTTGGTCGACATAGTGAAGTCAATCTCACTTCTCGTAGAACCATCGTGGCTCATCCAAGTCCAATTTCTGTGTGGCCGCTTCCTGAAGAAGGAGTTCATCATAAAGAGGCCCTCCTTCTCCATGAAGTCGGCCAGCATTTGACCCCTCTGGTTCCTTCGCCCATAACCAAATTGCCCTACCCTCGTCTCTGCACCGCTTCATTCACCCAGCCTAGCGTTGAAATCCCCAATCACAACATTGTAGTGAGTGGTAGAGGCGTGTATCGCTTTAGATATATCCTCATACAGCACCTCCACCTCCTCGTCATGATGTGCCGATGTTGGTGCGTACACCCGTATAACCTTCAGCGAATACCGTTTGGTGATTCTGAGTATAAGGTACGCTACCCTACTCGACACACTCTTGACTTGTACAATGTTGTTGACGAGGGACTTGAGTGGACGATGAATCCGACACCACCCTGGGACTGTTGATCGCCCTCCCGGTAGTAAAACAAGTTGCCGGAATTGAGGATTATCGAGTCCTCCCCCTCTTTTCGGACTTCAGACAATCCTATAATATTCCAGCGCAACTTGCTCACAGCTTCTTCCAGCTCGATATCTTCTCGTCGGTCCTCAAAGTGCGTGCGTTATACGTCACCAGGTCCAGTCGTCGGGGTTGGCAGCGGAATCTCATCCGGAGATTCTTAGCACCCCCTGCCCCGCCATTACCGTGACCGCTCCCAGGGTCAGGAATTGCGAGGCCGCCGGGAACTAGGGGCCATGACCTTGTGCCAATATCCATTTCAAAGGTTTTGCCCATAATGACCACGCTAGGCAGGCGTGTTGGTCATCGCAGGGCTATACTGATCGCGCCGATGTCGCTGCTGCCCGATACCGGCCTGTGCCATTTGTTCAGTCTAGCATGAGATGGTTATACCGCCATCTGTCGGTCGCCAGAGCCTCGTCAGTAAACCAGCAGGGGCCACCGCTAATCTGAACCAGGAAGGAAAATTTATTACCTAAAATGTCATAATCTGAACCAGGAAGGAAAATTCCCGCTGGCCTCGGAATTTTTGATATGTGTTTATAAATTTATTCAGGAAGGAAAATTTATTACCTACTATGTTTTCTGTTAAAATATTTGTATATTTTTTCTGTATCCCCTATCAATACGTCATTTTGACATTTAGCTGTCTGTGTTGATCTGACAACCAAGACCGCTCTCTCCTTCCTTGACCCTTGTAGGCGGCTCATGGCTTCTGTTAAATTATATAATTAATTCAAGATAATCTTTGTAATAATCTAACGAAATAATGTGCAAGTGAATATATTATATAGTGGTGATAGAAAAGAACAGCTGATTGCTTTTATTTTAATTCCAAGTGTGAACTTCGTTATAACACGCTGATTTCATTGTGCGTCGCATTTGCTCTGCTTACAGGTTATGTAGCCCAGTTTTATTTTTAAATCTAATAATACGAAGCAAATAACAATCAGCTGTAGGGCACTGAATCACAAGGTAAAGTGCTTATTTTATTGTTTCACGCACGATCTTATCTAAAATAAAGAATGTCTGGACAAAATAACCTCACAACCGCCATTCAAAAACTAAAGGGCGTTTCTAATTTTGCTAGCTGGAAGTTTGCAATCAAACTGATTTTAATGTTTGAAGGATTATGGCAATGCGTAGAGGGCACAGACGATGATGATTCTCGGAATAATAGAGCCCTTTTTTTTTTTTTTTTTTTTTTATCGCTGGGAAATGCCTTTACGCATCCCGCTTGCCAGGCGGGTATGTGGGACTCGACACGAAAGTAATACCCACTAAAACCCAGCGGCGCCGTCCGCGTCATGAATGGGACGTCTCAGGATCCCGGGCTCGGATTCGACTGAGACGTTCCGACGCTAATTAGGCAAAGGCTTAAGGCCGTACTTACATCGGCGGGGCGAGAAGGTGGGCGTAGCGTCGCCTCCTTCTCCCAAGTCTTCTTCTGCGGAGCGGGTGAGCGTTGATATCCAGCTCTCTTTCTCGCTCTGCAGCCTCCTTTAGCGCAATCACATCCTCGCAGAAGGAAGCCGCTGCAGTCCAGCACGCCTCGCTGTCGACCATGCTACTTACCAAACTTGGCAACGAGAGGTTTACTCCCGTTATCGATGTCAGGATATGCCGCTGAGGTCCCCACGATGCGCACTCGACTAACGTGTGGTGCGCTGAGTCTTCTATTGCGCCGCATTCATGGCAAGCCGGTGTTTCCTCACGCCTTGCAATCTCGTGCAGGTACTTACCGAAACAGCCATGTCCTGTAAGCACCTGGACAAGACGGTACGTAAGCGCCCCATGCCGCCTGTTGAGCCATCGCCCAAGTTGGGGTCGGATAGCCTCCACCGTCCAGACGCCCGCAGCGGGGGACTCCAGGTCTTCCTCCCATCTACGAGCCAAGGATGCACTGGCCAATGCTCGAAGTCTTTTTGTCTCCTCCCCATCCGGTCGTTCTCCCCGCGCCCTCATCTCTGCCCGGTATTGATGGACTTCGGAGAGCACTTCGGCTTGGAGTTCCCAGGGTGGGTCACCCGCCAGGAGCGTAGCTGCCGTCCATGATACCGTGCGGTACGCACGTATTGCTCTTACCGCGATGATTTTTTGCGGCCTCCGTAAAAGTATCTTATTCTGTTGAGTCAATGCGTGCACCCATATTGGAGCGCCATATAGTGCCATGCTTCGCACGATCCCCATGTATAGCCGCCTGCAATTATTGTTAGGTCCCCCAATATTGGGCAGCAATCTTCCCAAGGCGGCGGCGGCATCAACGAGCCTGGTGCCCAACTTCTCGAAGTGAACTTTAAAGCCCCATCGCCCGTCCAGGATAAGACCCAAGTATTTCATGTGGGGTTTTACATTTACTGTTGTATCCTGGATGGTGATTTGTGCACCCCGGGGTGGACCTCTACGTGGACCGTGGAAAAGAAGGGCCTCGGTTTTGGATATAGAGACCCTCAGGCCCAGCATCTGGATCCTGTCCACCACCAGTGACGCACCAACCACAGCAAGGCGGGCCGCCTCCTCATACGTCCCTCCTCGGGCCGTAACGAGGGTATCATCAGCATAACAGAGAATCCTCATCCCTGGGAGCAGCGGGCCCCGCAGGAGCCAGTCAAATCCTATATTCCAAAGCAATGGTCCCAAAACTGAGCCCTGCGGGACTCCGCTGCAGACTCGGTGCCGGAATATTTGTCGATTGCTTCCCTCCCAAATGACTTCCCTGTTGTGTAGATACGACGCCAGTAGTCTCCTAAGATACTGTGGCACTCCATGATAACGGAGGGCCTCAAGCAAGGTCTCGAAAGGTAGACTATTGAAGGCGTTTGCAACATCAAGTGAGACTGCAAGAACCACTTCTCCTCTCTCCACTGCATCCGTAGTCAGGTTTTTAAGGGCATTCAAGGCATCTAAAGTTGAGCGGCCTTCCCTGAATCCATACTGCGCTTCAGAGAGACCCGGGCCTACCGTTTCAAGGTGTTCGGTGAGACGGCTGACAAGGATCCTTTCAAAAAGTTTGCCGGTCTCATTAAGCAAGACTATTGGTCTGTATGCCGATGAAGAGTCTAGCGGACGCCCATCTTTACGTAACAGGCACAACTTACCATCTTTCCATGATTTCGGAAATTGTCCGGCACTTAGACAGTAGTTGAGCAGTACACGGAATCTCTCCCTCAGGTGATTTATGCCAACGCAAGTGACTTTTCCTGGAATACCATCGGGTCCCGGTGCCGTCTTTTTGGTCCGTAAGCGTTCAAGGGCTAAGTCCAACTCCGACTCAGTAATAGGAGGGATATTATCCGTATCCTCTCTTTCCGAGGCGGTAGACATCATTGGAGGGACATGCCCCTGGGAGTCAGGAAACAGTTCTCCAACAATTCGTAAAAGGTGATTTGTTTCCAACGTCTCCGTGATTGGGGCGCCCTGAGTACGGAGTTTGTTGCGAGCTGCGCGATAGGGACGTCCCCATGGGTCATTGTTTAGTCCCTCCAACAGCTCTTTACGGGCAGACTCCTTAGCCTGGCTTATGGCCAGCTGCAACGCTGATTTTGCTTGCCGATAGATGCTCCGCAAACCTTCCGAGTTTGAACCACCTCCGTTACGTCTACGACTGCGAACATACTCCCTGCGGGCTCTATTACAAATCCCGCGAAGATCAGCAATTTCAGTGGACCACCAATAAACGCGGCGACGGGGAGTTTGTCGCAGGACTCGAGGCATTGATGCATCGCAGATCTCCGTTAGGGCTTTGCACATCCGACTTGCAAGCTCATCCACGCTAACATCACCGTCACCACAAGGAGAGGCCCATCGTTGTACAATAGCGGCCTCTTTGGCTAACTCCCGGTCTAGGCGATGCAGGCTCCAACGCGGAAACCTACTCAGACTCCTTGGAGGATTCCTCAGTCCCGGAACAGCGGAGATCTCAAAGCGGATGTAATTATGGTCTGAAAGAGTCTCCACTTCTTCTTCCACTCTCCAGTTGAGGACCCTGTTGGCAATTGCAGGGGTGGCAAATGAAAGATCTACTACGGATCCCCCCTGTTGCCGTACACAGGTAAGTGCCGCACCTCTATTAAGGAGAGTAAGACCCGATAGCAGGGCCCAGATCTGCACCACTCTTCCTCTTGCGTTGGTGGCGGGGTTCCCCCAAGCCCGCGACTTAGCATTGAAATCGCCGAGGACGATTACATGCCCTCCGGTATGTCTGCAGATCGCTGCTCTAACAGAGTCTAAAAAGGACTCAAACTCTGTCAGGTTTCGATTAGGCGAGAAATAAATTCCTATGACCACGAATTCGGCCCACCTCACAACTACATAACCAGAGCCTCTTTCAATTTCCAATAGAGGATGTCCAGAATTTCTGCCAGTTAGGATTACCACCGAATCATCCAGGTCCCCTACCCAGTGAGCCGCGGGGGGGACATAATAAGGCTCGCAGGCCACTGCCAAGTCTATCTCCCACTCTGCAACCGACTGTAGCAGGAGATCCTGGGCCCTAGCGCAATGGTTGAGGTTCGACTGAAGGAAACTGATATGATGCAGCTGATTCATGATGACATTTCAGCTTCCTCTGGCATTTCGCGACCTCCAGCGTCAGCAGCTGTGCGAGAGACCATCCCACCCTTCACAGGGGGTGGGTTGCAACTTTTTCCCCCCATCAAGTGATCCGTGGGCAGCCCGACTTCTGCACATACCATGCACCGCATCGAAGCTGTGCATTGGAATGATTTATGGCCTTTATGGCCACACCGGAAGCACAAATCGCCTCGGTCTACCGTAGAAGGACACATTGGCCTTGTGTGCCCGATAAAAAGGCACTTGTAGCAGCGCAAAGGGCGCTGCTCTAGCGCCCGGACTTCGGCAGAGCTCCAGCCTACCAAGAGTTTCCCAGCATTGGACAGCGATATAGCTACCTCAATGGGACAGTGAACAGTAGCAGAACTCATTCCTCTGGGGCCAGGTAGTAGCTCTCCAGCTTTAATAGTTTGCACAGGGCAGTTCCCGGCTCGCGCGACGGCGGCAGCCAGCTTCTCCTTTGTAATAGAATCATCGAGACCGGTAATCCTAAGGGGCGCTGCTTTGGTGGGACGGACCACGCTGGCCACGCCGTCCAGGGCAGTGCGAAGCCTATTTGCCAGCAACTCGGCTTGCTCTGGGGTCTGGTCCTTAGGCAACTCTAATACCCTAGCCCCAGTGGCAGCCCTACGGATCTTCACACCCTCACCGATCCCCAGCTCCTGCAGGTTAACAGATTGCTCTGCCCGTTCCAGAATTTGAGCGTAGGTCACGCCTCTTTCTGCCGCTTCTGGCTGCAAAGTTACAACGACCGCTGCGGTTTTAGGAGACATAAGTCGAGAACCTGCTGGCCGTGATGATTTGGCGGCAGGTGCCGTAGCCGTAGTAGCATTCGCTACGGTTTTCTTAACTTTTTTCTTACCTTTCCTTACAACAGTGGCCCAATCAGTGTCACCCGTCGATTGTGTCTGACTCGGTCCAGCAGCTGCAATAGGGGTATCAGCAGTGCCTGGCGCTGCTGTTACCCTCTGGGTCATCGGAATAGCCTGGGACGTCGAAGGAGTGGTGATCGGCTGGGGTGCAGACGCTGCGTGTTTTTTCTTATCTCCTGCCAAGGACGGGCGTTGCACCTTCTCAGGTAAGAGGCGTTCTTCGATTCCGGCGAAACGAGCATCTAAAATGATACCAATCGACGAAACGATTGATGCCTTCAGCTCTTCCATGATATCTCCATCCAAATTTATTCTAGGAACTGTTTTCGTCGCTGCCATGGCAGACTTCATTTCAGCGAATTCACGCCGGTGGGCCCTCAGTTCATTTTTGAGGTTAGTCACCTCATCACGTAAGCGGACATTGTCGGCTCTAAGCCGTCGCGTTTCGTCGGCTTCCGTTCTGGATGCCAGAGCGTCCACTACTTCCTGAAGCGCAGCAGCTGAGTCCTTTAGCAACTTGGAAAAGTTACCCTTCATTTTTCCGGCTTTAGTGGCAATCTGCACTATGGTTGACACGTTATGTCCGGCAAAGGCTCGCAGTTCCTCGGCATTTAATTTGCTTGGCTGCGCCTTTCGGACCTCCGTGATTGTCTCTTCAGGATCCAAAACAGGAACTTCTTTACGTACCGTGCGATCCCGCAGAGCTTGGTTGAACGCAACCTCCGTCGCTTCCTCCTTCGCCTCTCGCAGTTTGGCTCTAGCACGACCAATGCCTGAGCCTCGAGTCCGCGGTTTACCACGACAAGCAGAGGATGCCCTCGAACTCTCTGAGTCCGAGTCGATAATGTATGACGACCGGATCGGACTCCGAGTTCGAGAGCTATCCCTCGGTCCAGCAGTAACCTGGCTCCGTAATCTGCGAGCAGCAACAACTACCGACTCTGTGCTAAAATCCTCCTCCATCTCTAAATCGTGCCCAACACACCAACATCTAAATCAATTCCACCAAACCCACCTAACCACGCCGCACCTAACCGCAACCGCAGGTAGCCGAGCCGCACCTAACAACGCCGCACCTAACAACGCCGCACCTAACAACGCCGCACCTAACCGCAACCGCAGGTAATCGAGCCGCACCTAACCGCACCGCTCCTAACTGCAACCGCACGTAATCGAGCCGCACCTAACCGCGCCGCGCCTAGCCGCAACTGCAGGTAACCGAATCGCACCTAACTTCGCCGCACCTAAGCGCAACCGCAGGAAACCGAGCCGCACCTAACCGCGCCACGCCTAGCCGCACTACACCTACCCGGGCCAAGCCTAGCCGTACCGCACCCAAACGCAACGCGCCCTACCGCACCGCACCTATCCACACCGCGACCAGCCGCAACCTAACCGTACCGCAACTGACTTGACCGTACTGACCGCACCTAACCATACGCATCCAATCTAGCCACGTCACAAAAACGCGCGAACTTAATGTGCGCGCACCCTAAATAGCAGCCTAACGCGAGCGAGTTACGTAATCGAGGTCACCGACGGAAGAAACGAATACACGTCCGCTTCCGAAGGCGACTGGCGCGCGACTCCGGAATAATAGAGCCCTAGCCCGCATATGTCTAACACTAGAACCTAACCTTTACCAATATGTATGTAACTGCACGACTGCTAAAGAATGCTGGAAAAAACTGGCCGACTCTTTTGAAGATAAAGGTTTATACCGAAAAGTTTTACTTCTTCGTAAATTACACCGCCTTGAGTATACTCATTATGGAAACATGCAAGAGTATATTGATGCTGCTATGTTATTAGTACAGCAGCTGGCAGACATTGGCAAGAAGATAGAAGATTCGGAGCTTGCTGAGATACTACTATCAGGGCTGCCTCAAGAATTTGAGATGTTAGTGTCTGGTCTTGAAACAATTAGCATTTCGCAGGAGTTGACAAGTGAAGTTGTACGGATGCGCTTGCTGCAGGAAGAGCACAGACGGAATCAAGAAGGACAGTCTCTGGCTTATGTAGCTGCAAAGTCACAGCCGAGGAAGGATGTCATATGCAATTATTGTAAGCGGAGAGGACATTTTGCAAAGAGGTGCTTCAAACGGCTTCAAAAGCTTCGTGATGAGAAGGATAAGAAAAAAGAAGAGCCTGCTCACACTTTCTACGCTTCAGCACTCAGTGCAACAACGTCCAGTGACTTCATACTGGATTCCGGAGCCAGTATGCATATGTGTCAAGATAGTAGACTTGCAACCGACATCAAGACAGGCAATTGTGTCATTTCAGTTGCCAATGGGCAAGAACTGACTAGTAAAGCCATCGGTAAGATTCCTCTCTGTAGTAATGTTACTCTTGATAATGTATTGGTGGTTCCAAATTTGTCTAGCAATTTAATTTCAGTAAGTAAGTTAACTGATAGAGGTTATAATGTGTTATTTCATAAAGATGGGTGTTCAGTATATGATAAGTGTCAAGTATCAGGCAATCAAGTTCTATTTGCTGCTAGGAATAATGGGTTATATAAATATAAGATAAAACAAGGCAGTTACCTTCCCCATGAGCCCTCCAATCTCTTGCAAGTTAGGCAAGTGACAGAGAGTGCTCATGTTGCAGAGTGCGCTCCTAGGAGTATATGGCACAAACGGCTTGGTCATCTCAACAGTGTAAGTATGGATGTCCTTGGTAAGGGACAACAATGTGTTGGTGTTGTTTTTCAGAATACAGAAAAACCAGCAAGCAGCTGTGTAGCATGTCTTACGGGCAAGATGAACCGGTCACCTTTCCCACGGGCGGTTGCTCATCGTGCTGCTCGTCCCTTGGAACTTGTCCACTCAGATGTGGCTGGGCCGATTCAAGAGACAACTTGGGGAGGAGCTAGATACTTGTTGACCTTCACAGACGACTACTCAAGAAAGACGTTTGGCTACTTGATGAAATCTAAATCCGAAGTAAGTTCCCATTTTATTTCCTTTAAAGCTTTAGTAGAGAAACAATTAGGAATGGTTATTAAAACCTTGCGTAGTGACAATGGTACCGAATATTGCAACCAAAGGCTTAAAAACTTTCTTAAGCAGGAAGGCATTATCCACCAGACTACAGTGCCTTATTGCCCCGAGCAGAATGGGGTGGCTGAGCGTGTCAACCGAACTTTATTTGAGAAGGCACGTACGATGTTGCAAGATGCTGGCCTGTCGAATCGATTCTGGGGGGAGGCTATAATGGCCGCGATTTATTTAAAAAATCGTTGTCCTTCAGTTGCTATTTCTAACAGTATACCTGAGCATCTATGGACTGGATCGTGTGTAGATCTCAGCCATTTGCGTGTATTCGGATGTGTTGCCTATTCTCATGTTCCGGATCAAAAGAGGCGTAAGCTCGATGCCAAGGCAAAGAAATTTATTTTTGTAGGTTATGGTGAGGGTTGCAAGGGATACAGACTATCAGACCCATCATGTCCAGACAAGATTGTTTATTCTCGAAATGTAGAGTTTCTGGAGAATGAATTCATAAACAGTAATAAAGCTGAGCCGAGTAGGGATTTTATTTATTCTGACAATTATAATAATGTTTCAGGAGGAGAGCATAGTATAAATACAAATAAAATATTATATAATTTGAATGAGCCTAATGTTAACTGTGATATAGAAAATAACTGTGATAATAGTGATAGTAGTTGTGAAGTTAATAAATTAGATAATAATCCTCATTCAAATGTTTCAGATATGGAGCAAGTGCAGCCTGCGAGTTCTCTGCCTTCAGACGTCTGTTTGGACGATGAAGATGTGGAGCCGATGCTGCTTGCGCGTTCACCACCCTCGCACGTCTTGCTGGACGGTAATGAGGAGGAGGTAACATCACCTGCATGGTCACCATCATCAGACCTCTACTGCACAGGCGATGAAGGTGCTAGCGAGATCGGTGATGAGGGTGATGTCTTGATGGACATTGGATCTTCTCTGCCGGCTCTTACGCATCAAGAAGAAGAATCTTTCACTCGACCTAAACGCAGTACACGAGGTAAAGTGCCATCTAGGTATAATGATTATGACTTATCTGCCATGTTAGCAGAGGCATGTTCTATGGGAGATCCACTTACATACAAGGAGGCCATAGAGTCATCGGACAGAGATCAATGGATAAACGCCATGCGCAGTGAGTATGACTCGCTGATAAGAAATAAAGTGTGGGATTTAGTAGATAGGCCACAAGGTAAGAATATTATTAAATGTAAATGGGTTTATAAAAGGAAATATGACGCAACAGGTAAATTTGACAAATTTAAAGCTAGGTTAGTGGCCCGTGGATTTAGTCAGAAACAAGGTACAGACTACACGGAAATTTATTCACCTGTAGTTAGACATTCCACTTTAAGAATTTTGTTTGCGATTGCCACACAATTTGATTTGAAGATAGATCACATTGATGTCACCACAGCATTTTTAAATGGTGAACTAAATGAAACCATCTTTATGGAACAACCTGTAGGTTTTAATAAATATGATGACAAAGTTTGTTTACTTAGAAAAAGCATTTATGGTTTAAAACAGTCGAGTAGAATGTGGAATATTAAAATTCATAGTATTTTGTCACAAAATGGATATAACCAAAGTGTAAAAGAGCCTTGTATCTATGTTAAAAAATCAGACAGTCAATATGTAATTATTGCTTTATATGTTGACGATTTCTATGTTTTTCATAATAATTGTATTGACAGTGTGATATTGTTGTTGCAAAAGCATTTTGAAATCCGTCATTTAGGCGAGCTAAAGAATTGTTTAGGCATGAATATTACTAGATATAAGGATGTAATGATTTTGGACCAAAGTGATTATATTGAGCGTTTATTGGCTAGGTATGGTATGAGTGATTGTAAATATGTCTCTACACCACTGCCTGCAAATTGTAGACTTAGTAAATCTAGTAAGAAACTTTTAGAAGATGACATTTACAAGTACAGACAGCTTTTAGGATTACTTATGTATCTTGCAGTTTGTACTCGTCCTGACATTGCGTTTGCATGCAGTCAACTTAGTCAATTTGTCACTTGCTTCGACATCAGTCATTGGAAAGTTGCAAAACGAGTTCTGCGTTATTTAGCTGGAACGAAAAATTATGGCCTTCACTTCAGGAAGGATAGTAATTTTCGAATCACTGCTTATGCAGATGCAGATTTTGCCAATGACTTATGTGATAGAAAGTCTTACACTGGGTATGTTATAAAATTAGGGTCCTGTGTGACAAACTGGGAAGCCAGAAAACAGCAATGTACAGCGCTGTCCACTACTGAAGCTGAATATGTAGCTATTGCAGAAGTATGCAAGGACATATGTTTTGTGAGGAATTTCTTGTTGGAAATTTTAAGCAAAAGATTTAATGTTATTGTATACAACGACAACCAGAGTGCTCTTAAATTGTTGTCAGCTAAAGAGTATTGTCACAGAAAAACCAAACATATTGATTTAAGATATCATTTTGTTAAGGACTTGATAGGTGAATCCTTATGTGTGAGATATTTATCAACTAATGAAATGCTCGCAGATGTCTTCACAAAATCATTGAGTAGTTGAAAACATTGTAATTTTGTAAATGGTTTAAATTTAAAAAAAAATATGTAAATTGAACTGATTTTTTTACACATGGACCAGTTTTTGTGATGATTTCCTATTACTATGTGTGTTGTTCTATTTTCTTTAAATATGACATCCAATTTATCATGGCTTGTATTGGATTTGACTTTAATAATGTGTAAAGTAATTGTACATCTTGCCGATTGTAGAGTCTAAGGAGGAGTGTTAAAATATTTGTATGTTTTGTCTGTATCCCCTATCAATACGTCATTTTGACATTTAGCTGTCTGTGTTGATCTGACAACCAAGACCGCTCTCTCCTTCCTTGACCCTTGTAGGCGGCTCATGGCTTCTGTTAAATTATATAATTAATTCAAGATAATCTTTGTAATAATCTAACGAAATAATGTGCAAGTGAATATATTATATAGTGGTGATAGAAAAGAACAGCTGATTGCTTTTATTTTAATTCCAAGTGTGAACTTCGTTATAACACGCTGATTTCATTGTGCGTCGCATTTGCTCTGCTTACATTTTCTGATGTCAGTCTAAAATTAACCCTTTATCAATAAACTAGCTGATGCCCGCGACTTCGTTTATAATTGCGCAATTATTATTATTGCGCGATTTAGTTTTTAAAATCCCGCGGGAACTCTTTGATTTTCCGGGATAGTCACCCTCCAGGTTCTGAACTATACCTATCCAAAAAATCCGTATCCATCAATCTGTAGCTATGTTGCAGCGTGATTGATGGACAAACCAACAAACAAAAACACTTTCGCATTTATAATTATGTATTAGTAAGGAGGAAATAATAATATACGATAATAAAGGCGATCTAATTAAATTTTAGAACACAAAAGCTACTATTGTGACTTAAATATGATAGTTAGATGTATTCCCTCGCGGACTTTTTTGTAGAGAATAATGAGTACTTTAATCATGTAGTACATAATTTTTATGCATCCTCAATAGTTTTCTCAGCACACGCCAAATAATGCATTTTATAGGCAAAATTTTGCTTCTTTGGGTTACATTATTGCAATTTTCTTAAGGATCTCTGATTTTTTTGAAAATAAATTGTAGCCTATGTTACTTCCTGATAACTTAGCTTTCTATTGGTGAAAAAATGTTTAAAATCGGTCCAATAATTACAAAGCCTATTCGGTACAAACAAACAAAAAAATCTTTACTCTTTATAATTGACCGAGCGAAGCGAAGGTCTTTGAGTCTACTTGAGTGAATTTGCACTTGTCCATCCGTCCGTCTGTCCGTCCGTCCGTCCGTCCGTCCGTCCGTCTGTCAGAGCCTTATAACTTCTGAATTACTGAACGTAATTACTTCTTTAGATATAATATGTAAACCAATGGCCTCCAGCCGACAAATGGCTTAAAAACGTATAAAAATCTTTATTTCAGGGTGGCTCTCAGAAGCGAATGCGAAGTAAAATATTTTTTTTTTGCAATTCATAGGGTTGCTGTGTATCATTTTAAAGATAATTTGGAACAGAGTACAAAAATATATATTTTTTATTTTTTTTCCTAAAATTGACGTAATCTCCATTTTGAGAGCTGGGAGGCTCTCAAAATGGAGATATATCTCAGAAGTCACGATCGCTGGAAATGCCGTGCTTGAAACTTTTTTAATTATTAGCGGTATATTATGTACTTGAACAACAAATACTAAAATTAGATAAATATAATAAGGAAACTAAATTATTTAATTTTTAATGAGCTGCAGTATTTTTATCAGAACTTCACAATGATGTCGATAGCGCTCTCATCTCATATTGCAAACGCAGCAGAAGTACTAATACATTAACTTAATAATCAATTAATTAAAATTATTATATATTTAAATATCAAACATCAATAAAACTTCACGTCGCGACGTGAAGTTTTATGCATTGTTTGTTTTTGCATGTTTTCTGATCGTGTCGATAGACGACGCTGTGAACAAATAATTAAATTTGAATTTTCCAAAAAACTATACCTAGGTATAGTAGTATAGGTAAACTATACCTATATTGATGCCTGATTTCACTACAGTTCCCTAACCTTTATGGGCTACCTATGTTAAGTTAGGTGACGCTTTCTGTCAACTTTGTTATTACGAACCTCTATACGGGACAACTAAAGGTGAAAATGACATTGGGATGTTAGGATTGTATTTAGGGGCTACCTAAGTAAAGAGACTTCTACTTAGGGGATAATTTAGGTATGGTTGGTGAAAACGGGCATAATAATAATGTCAATTTTGATCGTCATGTGTCTATTGAATGAATAAGTAATTAAGGGAAACCGTAACCGCGAGGTCTCAGTTCGGGGCGAACCACTAGTATTAGTTTAGATAAGATATCTCAGAATGCTATTATAAAATGAAGTATGGATGAGTGAATGATTGTATATAAATGGAGATCCCAAAACATCGTAGTTAAAATAATGAAAAAAATTATTGTTTTAAAAGCCGCCAATTCTGAGAAGACTATTATTTTATTTTTCCCCGCCCGTCTTATTGACCCTTGCATCTTTTGCAATATTAAACAAGACTTAACACCTGTCACTCTTGTCCAAGAATCATGTCGATGTCAGGCATGTCCCAGTTACTAATTAAGTTAGTGCTACCCCAATGACTAAGAGAATAATAGAACTTCAAATCTCACTGGTATCCTGAAGCTTAACAGTGATATGTGTCGACTGACAGGATTCTGAAGTTAAAATTCATTATCTGGCTGTTTCTATATCAAATACTAGGCCACCATACTGAACTGGGTTTAGTAGGGCGCGTGGGTGCGCGGCCCACTAAAGTGGACAGCGGTTTTTCTGTTCATCAATTAGAGTTTCAGGTCTTGATCATTCTTTACCCAAACACCACTCTTTTATCTTTTATACTCTCCGAGATGGACACCTATGAAATTTGTATAGCCGCCATCTTGAATCCGCCATCTTGGTTTTTTTCAGCTCACTGCCAATTGCATGAGGTTTCGAGTATTTTTTCTTTTAGCAGCCCCCGCCTATAACCTGGGTGTGCTCCTCACCCACCCTCCAAACCCTCAATCATCATACCTTGTAATTTGTCAGAATGAGAATCCTACTTCCTACTAATATTATAAAGGCGAAAGTTTGTGTGTATGTTTGTTCCTCTTTCACGCAAAAACTACTGGATAGATTTGGTTGAAATTTGGAATGGAGATAGATTATACCTTGGAATAACACATAGGCTACAAATTATCCCGGAAAAATCCAAGGTTCCCGCGGGATTTTGAAAAACCACCGATAGATGGCGCTGATTGTACTTAAATCACGCTTACATTATCCGCAGCATCGAGAATAAGTAAAAAATTCCAATTCAACACAGTTATTGAAGTTTTTCATTAGCAATAGAAAATTTCTTAGGGATTAGGGATGGATTACGAAATAAATAATACAAATAGTACAAGGTAATCAATCAAACAGTCATAGTGAGTACATTGCTAGATACTCGTATTATAAATGACTGGTCATGTGTAGATCCACGTTGACTATATGCACTTTATATGGTGAAATATTATAACTGCGAAAGTGCGTTGGTTTTTCCTTCAATCATGCCCCAACAGAACTACGGATCGACGTGATTTTTTGCAGTGTACCTATAGTTGAGGACTTGGAGAGTGACAAGCTACTTTTTATCCCGCAAAGTCAGAGTTCCCAAGGCATTTTAAAGGCTAAGTTCACGCAGACGAAGTCGCGGGCATCAGCTAGTTCTTTTATAAAAACTAATTTTGAAAATAAACCGTATCAAAGTCTTGCATAGTTTCCAATTTCCTCTTCAATATTCGCCATATATTTTATAATATGGAAATTTTGAATTTTTTTCGGATCATCAAGTAGACCTTCGGGTCTTGATCATCTTTTTCCAAGAAACCACTCTTCCATCTTCGACCATCACGGTACACTTGGCCCGGCAGCTCGATGATGGCTTCGCCCATCTTCACGTGCTGACTTCTCATCAGGAGCAGACAATAGATGTTCAACACTGAAATTAACACCTTCTGTTCAGTATACAGTTGTATATATATAGTCCTTCAATCACACTGCAACAGAGCTACGGATTGACGTGATTTTTGCATAGATATAGTTGAGGACCTGGAGAGTGACATAGGCTACTTTTTATCCCGGAAAATCAAAGAGTACCCGAGGGTCTTTAAAATCTAAATCCACGCGGACGAAGTCGCGGGCATCAGCTTTAAGTTTATCATATTAGTAAGCATTTTAGTATTACCGGCTCCTCGACCATTAAATTAAGTAAATATTTCGCAAAAATAGATCAAAAGTGGGACAACTCAAAAAGTCTCTGTTCCCTAGTCGGAAAAAAAGTATGTCTGAATTTTTTTAATAAAGATATGAACCTCAATTTTATTTCATGTACCTACTAAAATATATGTTAAAATAAAATAAAATTGAGTTTCATCACTTTAGTAACAAAAGTTTCAGAAATACTTTTTCCGACTAGGGAACAGAGGCATATTTGAGTTGTCACACTTTTGATCTAGTTGTGCTATTGTGCTATTTACTTAAAATTCAGAAAGCAGTGATAGCACGGATAGCCTAGTGGTTAGAACTGTGGTTTCCTATTCGGGAGGTCGCAGGTTTGATCCCGGGTACGCACCTCTGAGTCGGTACATTTAACCTTCACTTTTCGAGTCAAGTGCGTTTTTGCAATCAAAATCACTTACTTCAACGGTGAATGAAATCGTGAGGAAACCTGCACATCTAAGAGTTCTCCCTATTGTTCTCGAAGATGTGTGAAGTCTGCCAATTCGCATTGGGCCAGCGTGGTGGACTACGGCCTATAACCCTTCTCCGAGAGAAGACCTTCGCTCAGTAGTGAGCCGTTGATGGGTTGCTTATCAATGAATGATTGGAGGAAACTTTAAAAACAATCTTACCGTCACTGGCCAGGGCCATAACAAGGAATATGACTTGCGAGTAACTGATATATGATATGAAAAAAATGTGTTTGAGTACATTAAGTATAATGTTGACCAGTTGAAATATCAGAAACATTTTCACGTAGTTTCGCCGCTCCTGAAAATATACAATTTTTCTTTCAAAGCATGAAGGCAACAATAGAAAAATAGAAGACCTTCTCGATTCATTGAACTATGTTACTCTAGTTCTTTGGCGGACACCCAAAAATATAATATCAAGATTGAATTGAAAAATAGAGGACGCGTGCGTGCATTTTTATTGAGTAGGTACTACTGAAAGATTTTGCAATAGTTTTAATTGTACACGTGAAAATGCTGATTTATACTATTCCTCCTGTATTAATCATAATCATCCTTATAATATGCGTAAATGCGAAAGTGTGTTTGTGGGTTTGTCCTTTAATAACGCCACAACAGAGCTACTGATCGACGTGATTTTTTGCATGGGTATAGTTGAGAACCTAGAGAGAGACATAGGTTTTTTGGAGATTAATTTCCGAGCTTTTATCTCTAACTAGCTGACTAGTTGATGCCTCAACTTCGTCCGCGTGGATTTAGTTTTTAAAATCCCGCGGGAACTATCTGATTTTCCGGGATAAAAAGTAGCTAATGTCACTCTGCAGGACCTCAACGAAAACGAAAAATCACGTCGATCCGTAGCTCTGTTGCAGCGAGATTGAAGGACAAACCAACAAACCGACAATCAGACTTTCGTATATTTTATAATATCACTAGCTGATGCCCGCGACTTCGTCCGCGTGGATTTAGTTTTTAAAATCCCTCGTGAACACTTTGATTTTCCGGGATAAAAAGTAGCCTATGTCCTCAACTATAGTACCCATGCAAAAAATCACGTCGATCCGTGGCTCTGTTGTGGGCTGTGGCGTGATTGAAGGACAAACCAACAAACAAACACACATTAGAATATTAAATTGCATAGGAAAACACTGTAGCATTTTAAGTCCATACGATGTATTACATCCATACCTACTATGTAGTATGTAGTATGTAGGTATAATGATCGTTTGGCAAAATCTGACGCCTTTGGAGTAGTTTGACTTTGACAAAATAGGGCTATCCACGATGGCTATATACGATAAAGTACGCTTGCCAGCTTAAGATGAGCCGTTCATTCAAATTATCTTGTAGATTCCGGGGTTCAAGTTATTTGGAACTTATACTGAAGATCGTGATGTCTATAATTTCTGAACTACGAAATTGACGACATTGAAATAATTACAGGACAATCTCTAAAGAACCTGCTTTCTAACAAAAAAAGAATGGATTAAATCGGAATATGCCTTAATGAATTACAGCGAAATACACATTTTGACTTTCATCCCCTGTCCCGAGGGAACCGTGCTGAATTTTGGGATAAAAAGTATCCTATATTATACCTCGTAGTATTGACTTAAATCGTGCCAAGTTTCATTTAAATCCGTTCAGTAGTTTCGGCGTGATGCGCGGCCAAGATACAGACAGACAGACAGACAGACATACAGACAAAAAATTAAAAAAAAAATTGTTTTGGCTTCAGTATCGATTATAGAGTGCCCTCAAATAAAAAATTTCAAAATATCTTCAATGTACAGAATTGGACCTGTTACAGTTTTATTATAGGTATTATTATAGATTAAGATAGTTCAAAGGCTTTGTTTTGTAAAATATGGCAATAATATTTTTCTTTCTGCCTGTTCACAAATGTGTTTAATTAATTATTAAATATAATGTACCTTATGCAATCCCACGAGGAGAACGAAATTGTGACCAGGGTCTAAAACCAAGGATAGGATGTCAAATACTAAAACTTTAATGAAATAAATCTTTTTCTTTTCAAGAATTTTTATATTAAGAACATCGTGAATTTGACTATTCCCAAAGTAGACAAGAGTCCTGATACCACGTTATCAACCTGCAACAAATGCAAAATTAATGACCTGACATGCTGCCGTATTCTCTACTAGTTGACCTGCCCGGTTTCGCACGGGTAGGCTACAAAACAAACACAATGGTACAAAAATCTGGAGCCCGGAGGTTAATGATTTAGTCTATTTGGAATTAATACCTATGGCTAAGATCCTCATAATTTATAATATGGCATGCATGTATATCGATTGTTGTCACTTATATCCGAGTGACTTGCTATGTATCACGTGCTTGCTATCTCCGATAATTTTTACGAGATCTTCATCAAAATGTTGACTCGGAGTATCAGCTACCATTATACCTTTCATTCAAAACCGTTCAGTACTTTTCGCGTGGTGCGCACACAGACAGACAGCTAATAAATTAAAAAAATGTTTTGGAATTGATAATGAAGTAGGTACTTATATTTTATTTTGTTCAAACGATCAAACGAATTAAAAGTCGGACTAACCGCACACGTGAACTTGAAAAAAATACCTACCAGAAACAAGTATGCGAGAATGAGAGATCCAGTTTTCAGTGGGATAAAGAAGCAGCACTTATTGAAGACGAACTTGGCTTTTTGTTCGAGGGGTCTCGTTGGTTTCTCATTCTCGTGACTGAAAAAATACTTGATATATCTGGGGGCGGTATTGGCGGGCCGAGACGAGCCGAGCGAAGCGCAAGGGCACTACCTACCATTTCTCGAAGCGCTTTGTGGTTTTTTGAATCCTCAAAACTTGGGTTTGGATTATACCAGATAAACATAATTCTCGTGATATGATGTCAATAATGGACTTATCAAACATATAAAGTTTCAATTGCATTGCTCTTATACTTTAGATTTTATTAATATCTAAATAAACCCGATTTCGTCACTGACTCACTCACTGATGATTATCAAAATTATTACAGTACTTCCCGAAGCACTAGTTGAAAAGCTGAAATTTGGTATGTAAACTAGTATTAGTACACAAATAACAAAAAAATTTAAACTTACTTTTACCTCCCAACCCCTTAAACTAAGGGATGGAAGTTTGAAGGAGACTTTTGCAATTTTTGAAAATGGAAATAGGGACTGCTTGTTATAAATAATAAAATCCTCTGATCTGTAAGAAATAAAAACCCCAAAAAAAGAAAAAAATAATAAAACAAATATTGTCATACCTCAGTAACTAGAAGCAGTGATAGCCTAGTGGTAACGACTGTGGTCTGCTATTCGGGGGGTCGCAGGTTCA
Organism: Oeneis ivallda; assembly: GCA_029955525.1. Lineage (NCBI taxonomy): Eukaryota > Metazoa > Arthropoda > Insecta > Lepidoptera > Nymphalidae > Oeneis > Oeneis ivallda. The sequence goes on along the minus strand of JARPMR010000018.1, from coordinate 21,216,732 downwards.
ATCCCGGATCACCTCTGACTTTTCGAAGTCAAGTGCATTTAAGAAATTAAATATCATATGCTTTAACGGTGAAAGAAAACATCGTGAGGAAACCTGCACACTTGAGAGTTCTCCATAATGTTCTGGAAGGTGTGTGAAGTCCGCCAATTGATCCGAAGACTGGGCCAGCGTGGTGGACTAATAATTATATATTATAAATAATATTTTATAGGCGAAAGTTTGTGTGTATGTTTGTTCCTCTTTCACGCAAAAACTACTGGATGGATTTGGCTGAAATTTGGAATGGAGATAGATTATACCCTGGAATAACACATAGGCTACAAATTATCCCGGAAAAATCCAAGGTTCCCGCGGGATTTTGAAAAACCACCGATAGATGGCGCTGATTGTACTTAAATCACGCTTACATTATCCGCAGCATCGAGAATAAGTAAAAAATTCCAATTCAATAATCAAGTAGGATTAACACAGTTATTGAAGTTTTTCATTAGAAAATTAGAAAATTTTTAAGGGATTAGGGATTTTTTTTTTAATCTTATTTATTTTTAAGGGGCTTTTATAGGTGACCTATATGTCAGCCCCATCGGTACACACAATTTACAAATGATTATAATTAAATCAACTATAATTAAGGATTAGGGATGGATTTCGAAATAAATAATACAAATAGTACAAGGTATCGATTTGTCCAGTCATAGTGAGTACATTGCTAGATATTATAATGACTGGTCATGTGTAGATCCTATTATATTATTTCCGTTTATATTTATAGAAGGCTTTTTTATTTAAAACTACCTACTACATTAAAATTAAATTTATTCTAAAATTAAAACTAAAATAAAAATTAAATAAAATCTAAAACCCCATCGAAGCCACTGCAGTGTGGCATGGTACCCAAGATGCTGGCAGCATTCCCCCTTTTCATATTTATTATATATTTATTATAATATTATAAATACGAAAGTTTGTGAGGATGGATGTTTGGATGGATGGATGTATGGATGGATGGATGGATGGATGGATGGATGTTTGTTACTCTTTAACACGACAACGAATGAACCGATTTAGCTGAAATTTGGCACATACATAGAATATAGTCTGGAATAGCACATAGGCTACTGTTTATCCCGGAAAAGCAAACAGTTCCTGCGGGATAGCATCGCTATTTTTTACGCATTTGTCCTTCAAAATACGCGCAATGGAGTTTTAGATTAACGTGATTTTTTTGCACAGGTAAAGTTAAGAGCCTGAAAAATGACAAAGGCTACTTTTTATCTCGGGAAAACAAACGGTTCCTGCGGGATATTAGTATACTACTTTTCACACATTTATCTTTCAATTATGCGCCAGCGGAGTTACAGATTGACGTGGTTTTTTGGATTGGCATAGTTGATGACTTGAAAAGTGACAAAGGCTACTTTTTATCCTGGGAAAGCAAACAGTTTCCGCGGGATATTAGTGTTCTACCTTTCACATATTTATCCTTAAATTAGGCGCCAACGGAGTTACAGATTGACGTGGTTTATTGGATAGGCATAGTTGAGGACTTATGCATGCATGTATGCATGTATGCATTTATGTATTTATGTATGTATGTATGTATGTATGTAGGTATGTATGTATGTATGTATGTGTGTATGTATGTATGTATGTATGTATGTATGTATGTATGTATGTATGTATGCATGCTTGCAAGCATGCACGCATGCATGTATGTATATATGTATGTGTGTATGCATGTATTTATGTATGTTTGTATCCTCCTCCTACTAACAATAAATACAATAACTATATCCTATCCTACTAATTATTACTCATATTATCCCACTAATATTATTAATGTGAAAGTTTGTGAGGATGGATGTATACGGATGTATGTTTGTATAGATGTCGTATACGGATGGATGGATGTATGTTCTCTGAGATAGGGGTTGAACTATTTTGACTGTTATACTCAATAACTTCGTTAAATTTGAACTAATTTTTATTATTACTTTAACCGACTTCAAAAAAGGAGGAGGATCTCAATTCAACGGAATCTTTTTTTATGTATGTACACCGATTACTCGAAGACGCCTGAACCGATTTGGAAAATTCATTTTTGATTCAAAGGGTATTATACTTACTTCTCAGGTGGTCCCATTTAAATTTTATAGAAATCAGTCGAGCATTTTTTTAAAATCTACAATAAATTATATACTTTGTAGTGGCGCGGGCGTTTAAATGTATGCTCCCGGGACAAAGTAGCCTGTGTTATTTTCCAGGTCCTCAACTTTGCCTGTGTAAAAAAAAATCGGCCAAGTGCGAGTCGGTCCTCGCTTTTTTAGGGTTCCGTTAAAAAAAAATTAAATTAAAATATTTCCATGGGTACATGGAAATATTTTAATTTAATTTTAGTTTTTTGGAGTTTACTCCTTAAGAATCGATTTTAGCAGCCCGGTATGAGAAAAATCCGGGCAGTAAAATCAATTACTCAATGACCTCGTTACGTTTTTCACAACGTTGAAATTTCTACCCTAACGTTGAGTAAATAAGGTTGGTTTTCGTGCGAAAGAGCTTTCGCTTCGGGTAGCCGAGCGCGTAGCGATCGGGTCCCCGAAGCGAAAGTCGGTGGGGCGCGCTCGGACCCGAGTCGCGCGCATAGAGAAGGATATAGCGTCGCGCGTAAACTCCAGTCGTGCGTCGGAGGCCGGAGCTGACACACACTTTATTTTTTTAATTTAATTTAATTTTTATTATTTGTTGTTATAGCGGCAATAGAAATACAAAATATGTGAAAATTTCAACTGACTATGTATTACGGTTTACGAGATACAGGCCGCTGACAGACGGACGGACGGACAGCGGAGGCTTAGTAATAGGATCCCGTTGGCACCCTTTGGGTACGGAACCCTAAAAACCACGTTGACTATATGCACTTACACTTTATATGGTGAAATATTATAACTGCGAAAGTGCGTTGGTTTGTCCTTCAATCACGCCCCATTAGAGCTACGGATCGACGTGATTCTTTGCAGTATACCTATAGTTGAGGACCTGAAGAGTGACAGGCTACTTTTTATCTCGCAAAGTCAGAGTTCCTAAGGCATTTTAAAGGCTAAGTTCACGCAGATGAAGTCGCGGGCATCAGCTAGTTAAAAATAAGCAAAAATAAGCGTTGAATCACAGAGTAAGGAAGTGGTTGAATTGAGAACCTCCTCCTTTTGAAGTCGGTTAATAACAGCATCAGGTTTCGGCGTTCTTATAATGAAATCAATTATGTTGATGACGAATTCTTATTTCGTTTCGTCCACGTTTCGTCCGTTCGAACTTCGAACATACTTAGTCAATAAATAATAAGTACTCAAAAAGTTCGAACGTGTTCAATAAATAATAATACCTAGGTACTATACCTAGATATCAATGCGTTGTGGGCGTATTTTGATTACCATATCTACGAATGATGTTTTAAATATGCTTCTCGCATGAACGAATTCGGCGTTTGAGTCAAACATTATAGATATAGGTATATATTATTATAATATTATCTTCCTCAGATAACCTTGAGTGGGCGCCGCGTTCCGGCGACTAGCAAATACGGGCATAAAAAGTTCAAGGAGGATTTTATCTTATTGCGACGAATTATTTATGTGGGTATCTACCAGTTTAATAATTAGGAAAAACTTAAAAAAAAAAAATATTATTTTAGACAGATTCTATCACTTTTATCATGTAATTATTGTACCTACTTTTTTAGGGAGTGTATGAATACTTTATGGTATCAAAGATGATTTGATGATTCATTTAAACACCTGTTTACTGCTACTAATTTTCTTTATTGCAGTTCTACACAATCTTAAGTTTGTACAATTTTGGATTACTTTTTTAAACAAACACCATTAGTTCCGATCACAGACCATAGACCGAGAGGCATCTCAACATAGATTGGGCACAGAGTAACCACCTATAACTGTCATAGTATTTATCAAAGTTGAAAATTAAAAAAAAAATCAAGTCGATTTGGAGGCTCCTGGCTCTCGTTATTTTAATACCTATAATTCTTCCATGAGAAGCCAAGCTCGTCCAGTGGGCACATACCGCTTAGCTTGCATAATGTGCATGTGCAACTTTCCTAGAATTTCTTCAGCGAACGGGCGAGGTGTATAATATAATCATAATTAATAACTACCTGTACAGAGCATCTCCATCAAAAAATCGGTAGTAGATAGTAGATACCTATTGAATGACCGACTTTAATCCTCCTTTATCTCCTTACTTACTTTTTACTCTGGAAATCAACGTTAAACAGTTGTGCAAACCCATACTAAGGGGCAAGTACTAAGGGCAAAAGATAAAACTAGGCTAAAGATATTTGATAAAACTTAGTTTCATAACGTCTCTATCAATAAAAATTTTTTTGAAGTAGCGAAATCAAAGATAAAAAAAATTCAAAATTATTTATTTCACGTAGGCCAACCTGTGGCTCTTATGATAAGTCATGATTCTACCACCGGTTCGGAAAGCGGATTCTGCTGAGAAGAGCCGGCAACAAACTCAGCAGTTGCTCTTTTCAAAATAATCATTTTACAATATTATTATGAAGCTATTAAGTACATTGTAATTTTTTAAAGTTTTTTATACTATCTTGTGGGCAGCTGGATGCCTATGCAACTTTGATATGATAGGTAGTCGCTAGGGTAGTATCGTAGCGATTACCTATGATAAATCTATGAAGGCAACAAATACTCATTTATTATATACATATCTAGGAAACGAAAAATAATTAAATAGATAACTTGAGCCTGATGGCAATTAGCTCTCCCAACTTTGAGAAGTTGGACTTTTTTCATCTAGTGAAACCAACTTCAAACGCCACTACAAAGTATAAAATCCTATGAATAAGATTATAATATGCACGATGGCGTGTAGAAACCGATTAGGGGTATGGGTTGAATGTTCACTGCCACACCCCTTCCAAGTTAGCCCGCTACCATCTTAGACTGCATCGTCACTTACCATCAATGAGATCGCAGTCAAGGACAAGCTTGTCATCGAATAAAAAAAATATAGGGGATAAAGTTTATAAGGATGAGTCAAAAAGACATTTATAGCAAATACGGTAGGTAATGAAACCACTGATTAGGAATAATCTGTAATGAAACGCTTAACAGAGTTTCCGCAGGAACTTAGTCAATGCTGTGGTCTGTGATAACTTATGTGATAATTAGGTAAGTATTTGACTGTAGTCAAAATGTCAATGTTATGAATTATTTATAATCGAAAATGTAACATGTAAGAATAACAGTTGTAAAAACAGAAAATAAATTGGTCCAAAAACAAATAAGTTATAGAGCTTGAAAGTTTCCTGTTAGAGAGGAGAGCGCTAGTGAATTGTGATGTCACAATTCACCAGCTCCATACACGCTCCATAGAAAATTTCGTTTTAAAAAGAGACGGATATATACTTTGAGGCTAATGTCATCGAATACGATTACGATCAATGGAATAAATCTTCCTCCCTCAGAATCAACTCGTAAAAAACAGACATTAAAGCAAGTTCACGCTTCCCACACTAGATGGCATTAGTAAAATTTGCCGCAAATATTTTGTTCAGAAAATCTCTTCTGTAAAAGTTAGTTTCAAAAATTAAAGAAAAGAATAAAGACGTAATCTTAAGAGGATTGTCTAGTTGAAAATTTTCATACAAAAAGCTTCAAAAAGCGATAACGTTTTGCTACCCGTAAATGTTGTCCAATGTTCATAATTTTTTGAAATGTTGCAGATACAATGAAAAACTATGCCCGTACGTTTTAATTTTAAAGAAATATTGCTTATGTTAAAAGTTATTAGTGACTAAATATCCATATTTTTGACTAAAAAACTACCTCGACTAATTTTATTTTTTTTAATTTAACTAAACTTAAATACTAAAAAAATGAAACGTACGAGCCTAGATTAAGGTGTACTGAATCTAATGAGACCAAAATTGTCTAATTTTGTAAACGTTTAGGGGGGTAAAAACGTTATGACCCGAAACAATATTTCAAGAATAAAATTTAGGCAAATAACTCCTGGACTTGCAACTCTCTCTATCGCACGATGCGGGTCGGGCAGCGAAGCGTTGTGAAACAGATAGCATTTTGGAAAATACCTACTCGCGTCGCGTTTCGTCACTAGACACTCCTCTTAAGTCAGGATTCGAACCCCCGAACCGATAGTTCCCTCCTTCGTTTAACCGCTGCGCCACCAAAGCTTTGATAGAACGTGTATAATATACGAAGGCAACAAGGGTCGTGACGGAAAATCTTACAAATTTTTTCGTATAGCCCCTATCCGCCAAACCGTCCGAAAAGGAACTTCGTTCCAAAAATCTTTGGATATGACGTAACCTTTTGTAAGGCGGACATGTGGTTGGCAAGCTTCCAAAAGATCGTGTCTTCGCAAGGTGCATGGACTGTGGGGTTCTCAAGCGAGTTGATTTGAGGGTCATGGCGGGCGCCCGGTCGATTTGAGTTGATTTGACGCACGCGAACCAATCAAACGTTATGTTGTAGCGACAGAGAGCAACAGGTATGAATGTATCAACAGGTATGAATGAATGTATATTGTATAGTGACTATAGTCTATTTTTCCAAAGCTAGGTATCTTTTGGCCTATTTCACCAGCGTCGAGTGAATTTTAAATAAATTGGGCGTTCTGATAGCTTTTGTATAGAAAATACTGTCAAAATATCAAATTTAGGCTCGGATAAGACTTATTTTACACTTTACTAAGTACCTACTTTATTTTACATGTTTTGAAAGTTCTTTTTAAATTAGTCTTCAATTATAAGAATTCAATAATAAGAATCCGATAACACATGTATATTTATATATTACTAGAAAAATGACGGACTTTCATACAAACTTTAATCCCCCGTTTAACCCCCTTGGGGGTGGAATTTCAAAAAATCCTTTCTTAGTGCTCGTCTACGTCATAAAATAAACCTACTGTCAAAATTTCAAGTTTCTAGCTTCAGTGGTTTAGGCTGTGCGTTGACAGATCAGTCAGTCAGTCAGTCAGTCAGGACAAGTCTTTTTATAAGTATAGATTTGAGTATCAATTTGATTTGTTTTACGGTTTACGGGTGACACAGTGATTAGGAGATAGACCCCGGCAAAAATAAATTTAAAAAAAATACGTGTGGCACTCGGGGACTGCCGCGGTAAAGCTATTGCATAGCATTTTCTAGTCGCACGCACACAAACACCGTGCCGAAGTCTGCCTAACTGAAAGACGGTGTTAGGTTTATTTTCGTTACGGAATTTCTTGATTCGGTCGCCGCGCTCAAAGCCCGCGATAAAAGCTATGCTTAATAGCTTAAAAACATTAGTTTGCAACAAAATATAACTAATACTAATTATTATCTACTTTTGTAAGTATATGCGATTGAGATAGGTATTTAGTTCAGTATTAGTTTTTATATCAGTATTAGTAGTTTAGGTATCTCAACAGATACCTATATCTAAATACCTATCGAACCCGTTGCACAGCTTTCTAGTTTCACTGTGCTCACCGCTCAATATTCACATAGGTATATATCCACTAATAGAAAGCTGTGCCACAGGTTAGGTAGATACTTTACGTTTGGTCTGGTCCTGTGGAAGACATTGATCGTCGCTAGTTATCAGCAACTGTACGATTTGAAGGTCACAGATTCAGTAAAACCTATTTTAATATGGAGCGTAATGGAGCGTTTCGTACTTAAAGAAAGAAATTCGATGTTTATGCGATGCTGGAAGAACGATAATAATTATAAGTTTTCTGCGTTTGTTCGACTGCAAGACTGCAGTGTGGTATAAAAACCAGAGATGAATCGGTTAAGAGATATGAGGAACAATTATTGACGAACTGTAAGAATATATTGCTCATGGCAAATCTTTACTAATATTATAAATGCGAAAGTGTGTTTGTTTGTTGGTTTGTCCTTCAATCACGCCGCAACAGAGCAACGTATCTTTGTGGTTTTTTGCATGGATAATAATAATATAGTTGAGGACCGAATGACATAAAGCGTATTAGACTACATTAATTTTTATCCCCGAAATCAAAGAGTTCTCGCGGGATTTTAAAGCATTTATTACATGGGTATAGTTGAGGACCTGGAGAGTGACATATAGGCTACATTTTATCCCGGAGTTCTCGAGGGAATTTAAAAACTAAATCCACGTAGGCGAAGTCGTGGGCATGAGCTATTAACTAACAATTGAGTGGAAAAACGATAGTGTTTATGATGCATTACTTGAGAACTGTTTTTTTTTGTTACTACTAATTAGTAAAGAAAGAGTTCGTTATATGTTCGGTTAAATTTCTGCTTTCCGTACTGTGAATACTGTCATGCGAGCCACGTTAAAAACACCACGTTGACAAGCGCACCACAAGACAAGTTTACAGAGTTTGGTTCGATGTTATGATGATGTGGGCTCAGCTTTATTAGTCTTTTATGTAATTTTTAAGTTTATGGTAACATTGGTACCTACCTATAAGGCATATATATAGCTTGTCATGTTTTCGTGGACCTAACCGGTTACAGTGACGACTGACGCCGGCCGGCGGGCGACCGCGTGCTCACGCGTTTTAAACGGTTTTTAGGGTTCCGTAGTAAAACAACAAGGAACCCCTATTGTTTCGGCAAATTCGTCCGTCCGTCCGTCTGTACACGTTAACTCAGAAACTATTGGTACCCGCCGCCTCCCATGGCCCCTTCAACCTCGCGGTTATATGGACCGAAACACTGGGAGGGCGCCCGGTACTTGCTCTTGGCGTGTTTCCCGGTGCGCCTTCTTGACTCCCTACAAGTTCTTTTTTCTCTATTCCTTTGTCCCTTGTGTCACTCTCGCCCTTCTGGGGCTAGACGTCACTTCACAGGCTTGACTCGCGTCGTCGCTCTGTGGCTCCTTGCCTGGTCCCTGTTTGCTCCGATCCGCTTCGCCTCTTGCGCCAGTGGTGCGCGAACTCCCGCAGCCGGTTGTAGTTTTCCGCCGATGCAACGAGGTCCATGTAGTAGACCGCCTCCCCGCGAACAATCCCATCCAGCATCTTGTCCCGTAAGTCCCTATAGAGGGGGCATTCCCACAGCGCATGGTGTCTGTCCTCCTCCTCGGCGCCACATCCTCACCCTGGGCTCTCGCACAGCGCCATCCCATGCAGACGCGCCCGGAAACAGCCGTGTCCGATGAAGATGTGCGTAGTCCGGCGCGACCCAAGTTGCCTTGTGCCTGCCGGACACGTCTGGGAAGAAGCGCCGCAAATCCTCGCCCCAAATCTCCGCGGACCATCGCTCCTGCAGTCACCTCAGTCCCGATTTTAAAACGATTGGTACCAAAGAATATTGGTAATTTGCCATGCTTGTACATATTAATTTCGTAATAAAGAATATTGGTAATTTGACATGGTTGTACATATTAATTTCGCCTACAAAGTTGTAAAATAAAATTTTGTCGTTCTTGGCTACCGCCTTTAGGTAAAGCGGGGATGGTTTTTTGCTTCTAAATTTCATTGTATGGGAATTAAGTATTAAAGTGGTAATATTTTTAAGAGTTACGTGTTTCAAAATTAGCATCAAAATCGGTCAATTTGTTGGGCAACTACACACAGATATTCACAGATACACAGACATACACAGAGGAAAAAAGGAATACTATCACAGGAAGGCTTTACATGTACAAAGTTAACGAGTAAAAGTCGACTAGCTTAGAAAAGCAAAATTTTCCAAAGATTTTAGACTTATTTCGTGGTTTAATGACATAATTATAATGTATTATACGAGCACGTACCACGATAATTGTTTGGGAAAATCGAATTTCCCCAAAACGTATAAAACATAATTAAGTAAAATTTTAATTAAGTAAAATTGTAATAATTCCATAGCAAATGACTTTGATGCCATTTGTTTGATGACTTTATAGCTTTGTAGCCTAAATAGGCTAGCGGTTAAAGATGCGGACTGAAAACTGAAAAGTCGATGGATCCCCACTGTGGCCTGTGGCACTATTGCCGAACCCATTCATGTTAGCTAATATTCTTTTTTTAAGTTATTGTTAATGAAAATAAATAACTTCATGTGCCTTCTTAGTACCTACGCATATTGTGACGGGCGACTACGGAACCCTACCCTGCGCGTGGCCCGACACGCGCTTGCCCGTTTATTTTTTCGTGCATTTTGTTATCCCACACCCACACTCAGCAGTCTGCACAGACAGTAGACACTGTCAGTGTTGTGGTATTAGTCTCCCTAAACTAACGCCTGTTTCGGTGCCATTTTGTTTTACCACCGATTTTCATTGGAAATAGATTATTAATCCAAGATGGAGGATAAAAATACTAATGTGCGAGTGATTACCGCAGAAAGGTTAGTTTATACAAAGTTTTAAGTAGTTTAAGCTAATTTAAATTCTGTGTTTTAACGTTCAGATAAAATTAAATCTAGCCGCGCACATTCCAAACTTAGGTACACTACATGGCTTCACTTCTTGGAAGATAAATAATGTTGTCGATCAAGCTTTTTCTTGTTATAAGTATAACTTAAGATATTCTCTTTAATTTTAGGAGTTTAAAAATTCGTAGGTAGGTAGTTATGATTACACCTCGCCCATCTGCATTAGACTAGTTCTTGGAATGTAAGTAAAAGCTCAGCGGAATGTTCACCGGATGAGCGCTGTGCGTCTCATGGGACGATTCATTAAACATCCAGCCTCCAAATCGGCTGCACAAAAAAGTATTTTCTTTTTACGCTCCCAAAATCAAAAGTGGCGCAGCCTAGGGGATGATTTTAAAATCATCCTAGAACCAAATAAATAACTTTTGTGAGAGTGTGAAAAAAAACCGAGTATGGTGGTAGCGGTTCGGTGAGTAAATCTTTTCGCCATTCCTTTGTTCCCCCATCCTCATGTACTTTATATTAATTATTATAAAATAATATGTGTGTTATAAATGAGATCAAACTTCGCTCTTTATAACTTTATTTAAGCGGATATCTCCATATAAAATTTTATGGTCTTATCTCTATTCTTAGAAAAGTATAACATAGAGTAGTTTCGAACATAGAGACTTATTTTAATCGAACTTTAAATTTTTAATTTTTGTGAAATAAATTCTTTTAATCTATAAATCGATTAAATAATTATTTTATTATACATATAACGATTAATTTTCGTTTTACAAAAAAAAAAATATTTTAAAGTACTCATACATTATTTTACAACTTTTAATTGCAAATTTTCTTTTCATTTTACATTTTGACTTTATAAATTACATTGTGCTTTATTGTGTGTCTTTGTGTTATATGTGTGCTATTTTTAAGTGTTTTATATAAAGCCAGTTGCATCCTCTGTACACTTCATTACTCTATCATCATGGCTACCACAACCGTTGAATCGATACCTAAAGAAATTATACAATTAATTCCGCTTTATGGTGGTGATAAAAGACAGTTGAATCTTTATTTGCGAAAATGTCAGTACGTAATTGATCGATTTAAGGGTAGTGAGGAGCAAAATCTTTACGTATTTAATGTTTTAACGAGTCGATTAAGAGATGATGCAGCTGCGCTCTTGTCTGAACGAGAAGACATTGTTACTTGGTCTACATTAAAAGAATTGTTAATCCAACATTTTGGAGACCCTCGCAGTGAAGAGTGCATTAATATCGAATTAGAATCGTTAAAAATTCATCCTGGTGAAAGTTTCCTTGATTTTTGTAATAGGATCCAAGGTGTTCGTTCATTATTAATGTCGAAAGTAAATTCAATTGACAATCCGGAATTAAAACTTGCGAAGTCGGTTATTTATAATAATACAGCTCTGAATGTGTTTTTGTACAATCTTCCCGAAAATATGGTGCGTATCGTTAGGCTTAAATCGCCCGCAACTTTAGAAGCAGCTTTAAGTATCGTACTCGAAGAAGTAAATTTCTTAGACCAATATAATATGCGAAATCGTGTACATGGTAATAGTCAAATTATGGGTTCAGGTTCAAGGTCATCAATGAACCAGCCGTTTGGGTACAAACCAAACTTACCAACTATTCATCCTAAATTCAATTTTAATAATTCACAAATTAGGATGCCTCAAATTCAGGGTCAAGGTCAACCACCGAAGCCAGTGCTCGGGTACCGACCTCAATTCGGTTTTCAACCACAACAGTTTAGCAATAAGCCATTCCAACAGCAAGGCATTAATCTGCAACAATTCGGGTACAGGCCCCCGCAACCATTCGGGTACAGGTCCCCGCAACCATTCGGTTACAGGCATCCGCAACAATTCGGGTACAGGCCCCCGCAACAATTCGGGTACAGGCCCCCACAACCATTCGGGTACAGGCCCCCGCAACAATTCGGGTACAGGGCCCCACAACCATTTGGGTATAAGCCACCACAGGTTGGACTTAATCCAACTCAAAGACCCCAACAACATACTGATGTGTCCATGAGGACAGCACAGCCTAATATGCAACAAGGTTTTAAGTTAAACGAACTGACTATGACCGATTATGAAGACAATACCCCCTGTGACGAATATTACTATGATGACAATGACTACTCAAATGGCATTAACTACTGTTATGACGCTGACGCTGACATGGAAAACCCTAACGTACCCTGTGACGAATTGGAACCAACGAATGATAGTCAAAACCCACTTTCGGATTTTCAGGAAAAAGCCTCGAGAGTAGACAAGAAATCTTAGAAATAAATTGCGATCCTAATCTAAAACTGCCTTACATTTATTTAGAAGAAATAGACGCAAAAATGATGATTGATACAGGCAGTATGCGATCATTCCTTAGTCCTCGAAAAGCTTATGAGTATTTCAGAGACTTTATTAGGAAAGAGCAATTTCAGGTAGTCAGCACACATGCTTCTAGTATACACGATGAGGTGATAGAGATTCCCCTCTTACCCACTTTTGTTAGCGAAAATTGGCATAAATTCTATTTATATGACGTGGACGCCCGTTACGACGGACTTATCGGTAATGACCTGTTACAACAATTAGGTGCAGTTATAGATTTAAAAGAACGATTATTAAAAACAAGCACCACTTGTATCCCAATTATTAATAATAACCTAAATTATACAATTGACATACCTGGTAGATCAGAACAACGAGTTAGGTTACCCATCGATCAATATTCAGGAGATGCTATACTAGACTTTCAAGAATTTGAGACTGGATTGCGTATGCCTAGCGCTATCGTAAATTGCGTAAATGGTTATGCATATACAGTAGTCCAGAATAGCACAGATAGTCCAAAACGACTCACTATCAGACACCCATTTACAGTGACTAAGTACGAAAATACAGAATGCGATATAAATCTTACGAAAAATGATAGTGACATAGAGACTGATAAACTACTTGAAGAAAATTTAAATAAACTCAGACTTGACCATACTAATGACGAAGAGCGAGAAAAAATTTACAGACTTTGCCATGAATATAAAGACATATTTTACTGTGACCAAATACCTTTGACGTTTACTAATTTGGTCAAACATCAGATCAGGACTAAAAACGAGGACCCAATATATGTTAAACCTTATAGACAATCGCCATTTGTTCAAAACGAAATTAATAGACAAGTTGACAAATTAATGAAAGAAAATGTTATACAAGAATCCCATTCTCCTTGGTGTGCACCCGTACACCTCGTGCCCAAAAAGATGGATGCATCAGGAGAGGTTAAATACAGAATGGTCATTGACTACAGAAAACTTAATGATATTACTTTGGATGATAAGTACCCCCTACCAAACATAAATGATCTTTTTGATAAGTTAGGGAAGAGCGCTTACTTCACTACGCTTGATTTAGCAAGCGGATACCATCAAATAGAAGTAGACGAGAAAGACAGACAGAAGACAGCCTTCTCCACGCAAAATGGACATTTCGAATTCCTCAGAATGCCGTTTGGGCTTAAAACCGCCCCAGCCACATTCCAAAGGACAATGGATAACGTTTTACGTGGATTACAAGGATTACACTGCATGGTATACTTAGACGATATCATAATTTACGGAAATAGCCTTGACAATATGATACATAACTTACGAACTGTGTTTGACAGAATTAGGGCAAGTAACATGAAAATTCAATTAGACAAATCAGAATTTTTGAGAAAAGAAGTGCTCTACCTTGGACATACCATTACAAAAGACGGTCTCAAACCTAATGATGACAAAATTACAGCTATACTTAATTACCCACTACCAAAAACAACGACTGAGATTAAAAGTTTCCTAGGACTCATCGGTTACTACCGACGATTTATCAAAGACTTTGCAAAAATTACCCAACCGTTGACAAATTGTTTAAAAAAGCGTAACCGAATTATAATAGATCAGAAATACATTGACGCGTTTAACCAGTGTAAGGAACTCTTGACACACGCCCCTCTTTTACAATACCCTGACTATGACAAACCTTTTATACTTACGACTGATGCTTCAAACGTAGCTTTAGGCGCAGTACTATCGCAAGGACAGATTGGAAGTGACAAACCTATCGCTTATGCTAGCCGTACACTCAGCGATACGGAATCACGTTACAGCACAATTGAACGAGAATTGCTCGCCATCATCTGGGCTGTAAAGCACTTTAGGCCGTACTTGTATGGTCGCAAGTTTTACATATACACTGACCATCGTCCCTTACTTTGGCTCCAATCACTGAAAGACCCTAGCAGCAAGCTTACTCGTTGGAGATTACGACTACAAGACTTTGACTTCGAAATAATTTACAAAAATGGCAAACAGAATACTAATGCTGACGCTCTATCCCGAATTAAAATTAACGCTTTAGACTCTGATGAAGAAAATCCATCAGCATCACTTATAGTTAACATTGATGAAAACGAAGGTAATCGTAGGAAAAATCTAAATAGTAAAGTTATCGATACAGAGAAGATAGGAACTAATAGGAGATTAACTCGTAGTGACTCATCGACTATAACTATATCAGATTCGAGTCGAACTGCAACTGCTAGTCCTATAGAGTTTACCGATGAAAACATTAATGATTACCCTATACCATCGGAATCTAGTAAAACGGATACAATACACTCAGCTCTAAATCCAGAGTCGACTGGAATACCAATCTTGAATGAGGCCATAGACACAAAGCCTAATCAAATTTTAGTTTTCTCATGTTTCAAAAACGAAATACAAGTAAGAGATCTCTCGCGTGATAAACAGAAAGTTTTAGAAGTGTTCTTACCAATAGACAATCCTGAATTGATAAAAGAATTTTTAAAACAGCACATAAAACCAAAAATTAAGTATTTCATTTATTTTGAAGAGCAGGAACATCGCAGATTATTCAGTAATATAATAATTCAGCTTTTTAAGGAAGGCGTGGTTAATTTTTATGAATGCACAGAACGAGTAGTATATGTAGAAGATGAAGGAGAACAAAAAGCTCTAATAAAGAAACATCATGCAGGAAAGACATGCCATCGTGGTATTAAAGAGACATTAGTTAGGATTCGTAGAAATTATTATTGGGATAGGATGCAAGAAACAGTCACAGCAGTTATAAACAGTTGCGAAGCATGCCAACAAATGAAATATGATAGAAAACCCATCAAACCTATCTTACAGTTAACACAAACCCAGAATGCTCCGTTTCAGGAAATATTTATTGATCTTTTTAGCATTGAAGGGAAAACTTATTTAACTCTTATTGATGCGTTTAGCAAACTAGGTCAGGCTATCGAAATTCAAAACAAGTCAACCCCTGAGGTAGTGCGTGCCTTGATGAAATACTTCTCATATTACGGCATACCTAAAAAAATAAGCGCTGACTCAGGTACTGAGTTTAACAACGAATTGATTAAAGAATTTCTAAGTTTACATAAAGTTGAACTTCACATTGGCACCCCCAATAACCCTAATTCAATGGGTTTAATAGAACGTTTTCACTCTACAATAGTTGAAATATACAGATTGGCCAAATATGAACAGCGATGTACCGATGCGGCATCTGTGATGACCTATTCGGTTATGGCATACAACCATTCCATTCACTCTGTTACTGAACTTACTCCATTTGAAGTTGTTTTTGGACACACGGACACAAGTAGCCCATATAGTGTAGAGTTAGAAAAACAATATTTCCAAAAAATGGTTAAGGATCATGCAAAACGAGTCGGAGTATTATACAAACACTTGTCTGATAAGATGGTAGCGATGAAAGAAAAGATTAGGAAAAAGAAAGGCGGTGAAGCTGATATTAGGTTTCAAGAAGGAAAAGTTATTTTTGCAAAAGATGTTAACAAGCGTAAAAGTAAAGATAAACCAAGATATGTCAAAGCAAGAGTCATAGGCCGACCTGAAAGAAATATTTTACCCATACAAGTAGGAGAGAGAAACACCAAAACCCCTATTAAAAACGTAAAACGCCCTCCGCAGGTTGTGCTGCGTCCTGCTAGTAGCGATGCAGTCGCAGGCCCTTCATCTGCAAAAACTTGAAGAAAACCCAGGTATCTTTCCGGTAAAAGAAGGTCATGCATACATTCAAACCGATCATTGGACTATAATTAAGGTCATAAGTTTGGAACAAATTTACAATGATATTAATTACGTACTCACGACATACCAGCAGATGTGTAGAATGATCGATTGGAATGCGTCATACTCTCAAGAATTAATAAGTACTAAAATGCATACAGAGTTTATACGTGATATAACTTTAGAAAAATATAGTCAGTTAGTTCCACAGAAACGTTCTAAGAGAGGTCTTATAAATCCATTGGGTTCAGTTATAAAAATTATAACCGGTAACTTGGATCATAACGATGCGGTTAAGTACGATAAACTTATTTCTAACTTAGATCATAATCAAGTTATTATTTCAAAGAAATTGACGATTGTCTCTAAAATGTTTGATAGCTTTATTAATTTAACTGAAACGATGAATCAGAACTCTGTTCATTTTCACAATCGTCTAACAAAGGTTGAAATATTACTGAAAGATTTAGCTTCCAAGCAAAATAATTGGATTTTCTTAACTTATCTTACGGGATTGTTTAGTGTATTTACAAGCAGTTTTCGTACCATCTTTGTTAGATTGAGTGAAATCGAAACAGCATTAGCCTTAAGTAGAGTCTCTATATTACATCAGTCAATTGTAAACTCTACAGAATTGTTATATCATTTAGAATTAATTTCTAAATCTGAAAGCCTGGTGTATCCACCAACAGGAACAAATTTATTAAAAATAGAAGAGACCATTTGTGTAAAATCATTTATTAAAAATAATCAGATAACATTTGTAATGGAAATACCACTTACTGACAATTCAACATATAACTATTTTAAGATATATTCATTGCCAATTTTCCATGAACCTGAAAATAAAACCTTCGCCATCATCCCTAAATATCCTTACCTTCTGGCGAAAGGAATAAAGTACTTACCGCTCGTAAAACCATGTCGTCCAATCTCTACCGGCGATAAGTTCCTGTGCACTGCAGATAATCAAGCCTTATATTACGAACTTACATGTATAGAGCAGCTTATGAAATTCGAGGATGATCTTACTCCTTGTAAGCAGCATGAAGTCCAGATTGAAAACGTCAAGGCCCAGCAAGTTAACGCAGATAGCTGGCTCCTCTTCAGTAGACTGAGGTCCACACTGACGAAACGCTGCGGTCACGAGGTCAGTAAGCAACTTGTATTTGGTACTTACCTGATGACGATCGACGAACCTTGTGAACTCCAAATTCACGGAATTCACCTCAACCATCGTAGCCTTATGGAAGCAGATGACATAAAGAGAATTCCAGTTATTACACTACCCCAGTTAAACGCAAATACTACTCCCGGTGCAAGTGTAGTCAATTTGAAAGGAATAAGTTTAGATGAAGTGAAATACATGGCCTTTTCGTTAAAACATAGTGCGATAGTTGAAAGTGTTTTAAATGATAAGAAAGACTATAACTTCAGTGAAATTTTAGGATACGTAACATTAGGATTAATAATTTTGTGTATTTTCATTTTCTTATTTTATGTAATCTGGCTAAAATCGCCAAAATGTTTAAAATTTAAGCAAAATTATCGGAACACATCTCAAAACGATCCTTCCGATAATTTTCCTCTTAGGGTTGGAGGAGTTATGATTACACCTCGCCCATCTGCATTAGACTAGTTCTTGGAATGTAAGTAAAAGCTCAGCGGAATGTTCACCGGATGAGCGCTGTGCGTCTCATGGGACGATTCATTAAACATCCAGCCTCCAAATCGGCTGCACAAAAAAGTATTTTCTTTTTACGCTCCCAAAATCAAAAGTAGGTACTACATAATTATACATCGGTGTTCGTAACGTGATAAATTTTTAATGTGATCGATTTATTATTAGTGAAATCCTGTTAAGTTAACTTACTACTGACTAGTGACTAGTGATGACTGATGTAATGAATGTTAGCATTCGCATTCGCTTTCGTTTTCTCAAGAAACGATGCGAATGTCTGGCGAATGTTAAACAAAAAGGAAATTGTTTATGGATTAGGTATGCCTTATGGAATGATAATACAACTGATAAGATATATATATTTTTTCATTCACATGTGTATATGTGAATGGTGTAAAGTACCTAATAATTTATAAAAAGTAAAATATAAGAAAAGAATATTCATTATTTTGTTTTTGAGTTTAGTTTTCAAATACCAAAATCACTATTAAAAACTTCTAATAGTCAAAATCTATCTCCTATCTTCTATCTATGTAAGCGAGTAACCACTCACTCATTAATCACGAAAACTCAGCAACTATAAGCCTAAAAACTAAAGTAAAGGAAAAGAAAAGTAGGTTTCCTCTAGAGCTTAGACTGAGTTTCCACGGCGCGGTTCGCACCCGCGCCCGCAGCGGTTGCGGTACCGCTGTTACCGCGCCCGCCGCGGGCGCAAGCCGCGCCTTGGAAATTGAGACTGCATTTTCCATACAAATTGCATTCTACGGAGGCCGCGGGCCCGCAACTTTTTTTTCATCATACCTATTCGAAAAACGAATATTGGCTTCAGAAGAAAGCGGGAGCAAAATTTAATTTTAACACCATGGGACTTTCATTTCTCTCTTTTGATTGGTCCGCGTTCGTTAGTACGTGTCCAAATTCAAATATGTTTGAGAAGCTGTTGTCTTCGATAAGTCACGTGATCAATTTTTCGAACGGATATACGCCCATACTGTATCCAACTTAGATATTAATGTGTAATATTAATGTTTATTTAAAAATAATAATTTATTTGTGCTTTATTTAAACTTTCAATATACGATGTCTATACATAGTAGGTTGATATTCCTAGCTTTTTCTCATAGGTAATGATGAAAAATACTATGTGTCATTCGGGGCCAAAATATTTTGTTCTCGAGCGGCGTATATTGTATTCCTCGCTACGCTCAGGATTCTACTATAGAATCCTTCCCGTCGCTCTAAATTAAAAATAACGCCCTCGGGGAACAAAAAAGTTCTTTGGCCCCATATAAAACAAATAACTATTTTCTACATTCATACATTCATTTTCTCATTCTTTCATTCAATTATTTGTTATTCAGACTAATATCTATTTTCACACATGGCCCATGATGCTACACCACTAAAGTAGAATCAATAATTCAGTAGACTAAAATGACAGTTTCTAATGTCACTGTAAAATAATATTGCCATATTTATTGTAATAGTGATGTTCTAGTTCAGTAGGTAGTGATAGCTATAGTACTGTACTATTACATTTCATTTTATAAATCTCATAAGATCACATAATATGTAATAGAAATAGTAATTAAGGTCACCTTTTTAAAGCGGTAATAAAGAAAGCACGAATAGAAATATTAAAGATCTATTTTTAGTACTAAGAGTTGTTTTATTTCCTCTGTATAGGCCGACAAAGACGAGATCAGATTTTTGATGATAATATCATAATTGCTATTCAAAATATTTTTGTATCAAATTATAATAAACTCAATTTGAGAATTTTCTTAGTAAATAAAAAATAAGTGATTTGGTACACAACGTAATGAGTAAGTGATCGATGTGGATCCTTTAGTCACAACACTATTTTATTTTCATCAGAAACTGACAACACTGTAAATGTCAATTTGGTCTACTGCATTATTGATTGTACTTTAGGGATGGGGTCCATACAAATTTTTTCATTGTTCTTTATAAATGTAAACCAAAAACTTACAAATATTACAATAATATTGATTGATGATTAAGTTGATGACAATATTATTATGATTAAGTTTTTTACATTATTAATCGTTTATCGTTCTTTAATTGGTCTTTGGTTTTGTCCATTATCTAAAATATTTGACGTACCTAAAGATTATATTTGATTTAAATAGAAAAAAATTGTAAAAACTGCTGTTTTAAGTTAACTTTTGAAATATAAAATTGAAAAGTATATGATGTCACATTACAAATTATTTTTATGTAGGTGTCCATTAGCATAAAAATATAAACAAAATTATTACGACCGTTGAACGTTGTAAGGCTTTAAGAGTAAAAGAGTAGGTAATATTATAAGTATAAGCGAAGAATATTTCTAAGAGTATAAGTCATTATCTAACGAGTCATAGGCCATAGGCGACCAAGATAATGCGACTTGCGTTAGCATTTAATCTGATGCGATGATTTCTTGAAACTAATAATAACTAGCTGATGCCCGCGACTTCGTCCGCATGGATTTAGTTTTTAAAAATCCCGCGGGAACTCTTTCATTATCCGAGATAAATAGTAGCTCTCCCGGTCTGAGGAACCACTACTACATCCATTACTATACCCATGAAAAAAATCGCACCAATCTGTTCTGTTGCGACGTGATTGAAGGACAAACCAACAAACAAACACACTTTCGCATTTATAATATCAGTAGTGCTTTAATAAAACACTTTTTATAATTGTCAAATTTTTTACCATACTTAACCAAAGACAAAATTACGTTTAGCTGTCATTTACGTTTTGTTATTCCACTGTCATTTGCGTTTTGTTATTCCATGTCAGATGCGTTTTTGTTATAGGTACCACGTTTTATAGTGACTTGACGGAAACGCGGTCGAACGGGATAAAAAGTATCCTATGTCCGTCTCCTGGTTCTAAGCTACCTCTCCACCAATTTTCAGCCAAATCGGTTCATCCGTTCTTGAGTTATAAATAGTGTAACTAACACCACTTTCTTTTATATATATAGATATAGCGAACATAGAATAGAATACCTATAGGTAGTTACTTCGATTGCATATATTATGTAACTAGTTCACCCGACCCTGCTTCGCACGGGTCGGCTACAAACACAATGGTACAAACATCTGGAGCGAGGTTAATTATTCAGTCTATTTGTAATTAATATCTATGGCTAAAATTCCCATATACTTACCTATATAGTATGCATATATTTAAACCATAGATTTATTATATTTACTACCGTAAAATTGGAACGTTATCTCATACGAAGGACTTGCTGATATCCGTGAAGAGTTATGTCCTCTATCTCCGATATTATTTATCAGGTCTTCATCAAAATTAGACAAACTATGCTTGATAGTAGGTATACACTTTCAAATAAAAAAAGAATGATTAAATTCGGTTCACTATTTGACGGAGTTATGAAGTAAAAAATCGATAAAAACTTTCATCCCCTATCCCAGAAAAACCTTATTGTTTATCAGGATAAAAACTATCCTATATGTTGACCTGGAGTATCAGCTACCACTATCCCAAACATTCAAATCCGTTCAGTAGTTTTCACGTGATGCGCGGACAGACAGACAGACAGACAGGTAGGCAGGCAGGCAGACAGACAGACAGGCAAGCAGACAGACAGACAGACAGATAAAAATTAAATAAAAATTGTTTTAGGCTCAGAATGGATATTAAAGCATCCCCCGGTCAAAATTTTGAAAATACATAATAATTATATTCAATGTACACAAATCGTCCAGTTAAGCCCGCTTGTAGATACGCCGAGTTAGTTAATCTAGGAATTTTGTAATTTTGACAGAAGCTTTATACGAAATCTATCAAAATTTGCTCCCCTTTAAACCCAGAGTTAGCTGCTAATTCTGGGTTAAAAGGATTACTATCACAGAATAAATATAATGATGTAGAACGATGTATCTACTATAATTGTCTATGGTTCCTTGTTTCCGATCGTTCAGAGCCGAGCGAATGAAGTATAAAAGAACGATGTACTTACTATTAATTAAGCATACGATCACTAGTTCGTTCTCGTTCAGTATCGGGAATTCATCCCTAATAGTAAGTTCTTTGTTCATTATACCTACCACACAAGACTATAGACTCTATAGTATATATCTATATATACTATAGAGTCTATAGTCTTGTGTATGTATCTATATATACTATAGAGTCTATAGTCTTGTGTGGTCTTTGAGTAATTGTGTGGTAGGTAGGTAGGTAGGTATAGCCTACCGCCCCGCGGGGCGCCACTGCATGACATCATCGTTGAATTTAGCCCAGACGCTACGTGAAGGTAGGGTTGCCATCTCTAAAATTTGGCAACCAGGACAAGACGCGTGAAAACCCCGGACTTAGAGCCCAGAACCAGAACAATCCGAACATATCAACAGGTTTTTGGAGTTTACTCCTTAAGAATCGATTTTAGCAGCCCGGTATGAGAAAAATCCGGGCAGTAAAATCAATTACTCAATGACCTCGTTACGTTTTTCACAACGTTGAAATTTCTACCCTAACGTTGAGTAAATAAGGTTGGTTTTCGTGCGAAAGAGCTTTCGTTTCGGGTAGCCGAGCGCGTAGCGATCGGGTCCCCGAAGCGAAAGTCGGTCGGGGCGCGCTCGGACTCGAGTCGCGCGCATAGAGAAGTATATAGCGTCGCGCGTAAACTCCAGTCGTGCGTCGGAGGCCGGAGCTGACACACACTTTTTTTTAAACATAGTGTGATAAAAACTTACAGTCTAATAAAAATTAAAAATAATTTCGTCATCTTTTATCATCATTTTAAATGTACCTAACAAAACAAAATCTGATTACAGTTTGTTACAAATTGTTTTAGTTAGAATTTTTTTATTCTTAAAATAAAACACAAGTTATTAATATTATACTCTGTTATTAAAATAAAACCTTATTAAAATACTAAACCTAACAAAATTCAATTAAATTATTAAACAAAAATCTTAAATTACTGAGTCGCGGGCGGCCCACGACTTCAAATTTTTAAACTCGGACTACAAATGAAGCCCCGCCCGGACGCTCCCCGGATGCCCTCTAAACTAGGACACATCCGGGGAAACCCGGACGGATGGCAACCCTACGTGAAGGTCTCTCCCAAATAAAATATAATAAATACAATACACTAGCGGCACGCTATGATGGCCGGTTTGACGTTTGTCCGCTCATGAAGTTCCGTATTAATTGATAACGACTTTGAAGGAAATAATTGTATTACTTTATTGACGATAGTGATGTGCAGAGATTCATAAATTTTATCGAATGTAGTTTTAGGTTTAGGACTCAAAATTTATTTATTAAATTGATTTCTAAAATGTATACAAGTGTAGAAAAATCAGTTTGCACCATTTAAGGGGTGAATGTACTTGTGAATATGAACAATTTTCACTATGTGGACAAACCTCTGAAATCGCAAAAAAATATCAGCTGTTTCATACAAAAGGTAAAATTTTTATTTTTATATGATATATACCACAACTCGGCATTTGGTTTTCTAAATTGAAAATTTTTAAAAATGGAATCTAATACGATCGTCACATAGGATCGCTGGCTAGCACAACTACTACCTCCGGCAAACTCGCGTCAATGCTCAATGCAAAACAAAGCAGTTTCGAATTGACGTTGCTTCGAAAAGTATAAACTGTCAGTGCAATGCGATTGTGATATAGTTTTGACCTGGCTTTGGATTTCAAATATTGATACTGCATTACTGTTGACCCTTGCTCGTTAATTTGGACTCTGTTCAAGCCCTTTGTTGTGGATTTCGTCGATATGACCGAACGTACGCAGAGAACTGTTCTAAATAGTCAGACACGTGAGTTCGTAATACGCCTTCGTAACTATTTCGATCGTGAAGCTCAAAATGGAGGGCCAATTTTACCTATAACGTCAGTGGTTGAACGCGTAGCTGATGCGCTTAATATTGGACAACGAACTGTTAGACGGATAACTAAAAAAAAATATGGCGAGACTGGCACAGAAGAAAATAAACTTCACACACCAAAAAAGAGAAAACGAGCAAAACCAGTCGTAGGCATCGATAGCTTTGATGCCGATGCTATCCGAAGACATGTTTACGGCTACTATTTACAGAAGGAGTATCCAACAAGAAAAAAGTTGGTGCATTCACTGAAGGAAGCTGGATTATTCTTCGGTGGGGAAAGTTCTTTAACGAAGATTTTGAAGACCATTGGATTTCGATACAAAAAATGTAACAAACGCAAAATATTGATGGAAAGATTTGATATAGCGATGGCAAGGTATACTTTTTTACGGCAAGTGAAAGAAATCAAAAATTGGCAAAATGTTGTGTTCTTGGATGAAACATGGCTTAATGCTAACCATACTGTAGGCCGTTCTTGGAACGATGACACAGCAGCATCTACTTCCAAAGTTCCTGTAGGAAAAGGATCGCGACTTATAATTTGTCACGCCGGAACCATCAACGGGTTTGTCGAAGGTTCTCTCATGGCTTTTGCGTCAAAAACCACTGGAGACTATCATGAAGACATGAATGGAGAAAAGTTTACTGAATGGTTTACCTCAATGTTGTGTAGCCTCCCTGAACCATCTATTATAATTATGGACAACGCCCCATACCACTCGATGCAAATTGACAAGCCACCTGCCCAATCCCAAAAGAAAGCTGATATCGTCGCATGGCTTCGTAAAAATGGCGTAGATGCAAACATGAATATGTTAAAAGCGGAATTAGTACGTCTTTTAAAAGAAAACAAACCAACCAAGATCCGATACGTCATTGACGAAATAGCATTAGAACATGGGCACAGAGTTATACGGTTACCGCCTTACCATTGTGAGTATAATGCGATTGAGTTGGTGTGGGCTCAAATTAAGGGATATGCTGCAAGACACAATACAGAACCCCCATTTACCACAAAAAAAATGCTAAAATTATAAGAAGAAGCTTGTGAACATCTGACTAAAGGAGACTGGGAAAAGGTTGTGAATAGAACTGTTAAATTAATAAGGGAAGATTATGAAAGAGATGTGAAAATAGATAATATTATAGAAAACGAACATATAATTATTAATGTAGGTGATGATAGCAGTGACGACAGTGAAAATAGTAGTATGGACGAATCTGATTAATTATGGCCTTTTGTGGCACCTTTTTTGGTATCTTTTGTATTCATATGTTTCTTGTGTGCATATAAAGTATGTATATTCATTTTCATTCAAATATTCAGTTCGTTCAAATAAATTAAATAAACATATACATTTTTGTTTTATTAAACCTATTTAATCAGGTACAAAAACAAAACTTAATTGTTTTTTGTTCGAGAGTAAATTGACATTCCACATCACTATTGTAATGTGTCAAACCGGCCATCATAGCGTGCCGCTAGTGTAGACATATAAGTATTCATAGACAATAGCGACGGTCAGCATTGAGGCACTGAATATATTATAATAGTTGGACCGTCTAACGAAACTGATGTAATTATAATATTATCTATTACTAGTTTTTGCCCGCGACTTCGTCTGAGTGGAGTTAGGTTTTTAACTAATTAATATAAAAAAATATTTTTAAAAAACCGACTTCAAACGCCCGTGCCACTACAAAGTATATAATTTATTGTTGATATTTTAAAAACCGTTTGACCGATTTCGATAAAATTTCAATGGGACCACCTGGGAAGTACCTATACTCTTTCAAACAAAAAAATAATTTTCTGAATCGGTTCAGACTTCAGGCGTCTTCGAGTAATCGGTGAAAATACATAAAAAAAAGATTCCCATGAATTGATAACCTCCTCCTTTTTTGAAGTCGGTTAAAAATCCGCGGGAACCCTGTCTTTCTGGGATAAAATTAGCACAATATTATATTCTCTAGAGCTAGACTATGTCTCAACTGCAGTTATACAAATGTCAATCCCTACCTCTGTTGCGGCTTGATTGAAGGACAAATATTAAAATTATTAAATATAAAAATTATTACTCATATATATTAATGATTATTTAACAGACCACAGCATCTCTAATTAATAATTCGTACCTAAACTATAATTGCACTACTATTGTACAATGTATTGAACATAGATAACATTAAGTACAGTGTCCATATTATGTAGATTATTATTTTTATTGATTATTTTTGACAATTTAATGGACATAAAAACATTCAAAATTATGGAAAAACTTTTAAAATTATTGACCCAGCGAAGCGAGGTCTCTGAGTCTACTAGAGTGAATTTGCACTTGTCCGTCCGTCCGTCTGTCCGTCCGTCCGTCTGTCTGTCAGAGCCTTATAACTTTTGAATTACTGAACGTAATTACTTCAAATTTAGATATAATATGTAAACTGATGGCCTTCAGCGGAATATTGCATAAAACATTATAAAAACCTTTATTTCAGGGGGGCTCTGATAGAAGTGAATGCGAAGTAAAAAAAAAATTATCGCGTTACATAAAATTGTTACAGATCATTTTAAAGATAATTTTGAACAGAGTACAAAAATATATTTTTTTAAATTTTTCCCTTAAAATTGACGAAATGGGGGGCTTTCAAAGTGGCGATTTTATACGCTCGCTTGAAGACGCTCTCTAGCAAAATCCGCTATGTATTTTCAAGCTGATTTTATTTTTTTATTTCACTTATATCCTGTACTTGAACAACAAATACTAAAAATATATGAATATTATAAAGAAACGAGATTATTTAATTTTTAATGGGCATCAGTAATTCATATAGCATCAACATAGCTTCACAATAATGCTTATAGATGGCGCAGTCGTTAACTATTCCATGGAACTAGGAGTTACGACTAAAAACAGTTTTGCGTCGACCATTATTATTTAGTTACATAATATAATACCATATTATTCAATTAAAATTATTTTTTAGTTAAATATCAAACTTCAATAAACTATTAATTACTACATTTTGTTTATTTTCTATTCGCGTCGATAGATGACGATTTGTACAGATGCCCGTAACCCGGTTTCACTCGTTAGTACCTACATAATAATTCAATGTTTTCACTAATGTTCCCTAACCTTTACGGGCTACCTATGATAAGTTAGGTGATGATTTCTGTCAACTTATTTATCACGATCCTGTACGGGACACCTAAAAGAACATTGGGACGGATGTTAGGACTTGGATTAGGATTTTAATTAGGAGCTACCTACGTAAAGAGACTCCTACTTAGGGGATGATTTAGGTATGTTTGGTGAAAACGGGCATAATAATAATGTCAGTTTTGGTTATCATTGTAGCGATTGAATGAATAATCATTGGATACCGTTACCGCGAGGTCTCAGTTCGGGGCGAACCACTAGTGTATTAGTTTTTAATATTGACATTTTGTTTATACTTAAATTGACATTATAAATATTCACACACCAGTACTGGCTCGATTTCCTGTTTACAATCATGTTGTACCTACCTGCATTTTTGTGAATAAAATTTCATTCATTCATTCATTCAAAAAAAATATCAACAAACAATCACTTTCGCATTAATAATATTAGTAGGGATAATTTTTCCGGGATAATGTCATTCTCGAGGCTATAGAGTCTCAAACTCTCAATATGCCATGCAAATCATGTCAATCCATAGGTCTGTTGCGGCGTGATTGTAAGTCAAATCAACAAACAATCACTTTCGCATTATTAATATTAGTAGGGATAATTTTTCCGGGATAATGTCATTCTTGAGGCTATAGAGTCTCAAACTCTCAATATGCCATGCAAATCATGTCAATCCATAGGTCTGTTGCGGCGTGATTGTAAGTCAAATCAACAAACAATCACTTTCGCATTATTAATATTAGTAGGGATAATTTTTCCGGGATAATGTCATTCTCGAGGCTATAGAGTCTCAAACTCTCAATATGCCATGCAAATCATGTCGATCCATAGCTCTGTTGCGGCGTGATTGTAGGTCAAATCAACAAACAATCACTTTCATTAATTATATTAGCAGGAACAGATGGAAGTATGGTTTCGGTGGGGTGATATTTACACAGATAGCTATAGCTTGCGACCCTTCGTCGCGCCATAAGGACGCCATGTCATGACATCATCGCCCCATTTAGTTCGGACGTGAAGGCCTCTCCCAAACCAAATATAAACCGTCAGCATTGACTTCACTTCTTTGAATTACAAATATTCCAACGATATACCAACGGACTACATCCAGATTCTGGCTCCTCAATCTTGATGTTTAAGGGTACTGCCCATCTAAGGCCAGGCAAATTTTTGAAGTGAAAACTTCTTTAGGCGCGTTGAGCACTTTTTTTGGGTTAGCGAAAAACGTGGATTTCGCGTCATCGTCACCTTCACAATCGTCACCTGGAGATTTCAGTAAGCGTTCAACATTTTAGAAGTTCTCAAGCAACCTTGTACAGCGCAGTCGGCAAGCAGCCGCTTAATCAAAATACTGAGTTGGACGTGAGTTACTCACAAATTAGTCTATATTTTGATTAATTTCTTAAACTGGTCACTTTCAAGTACAGATTTTTATGTAAACCTGTGAAGATGATAATTCCACTGGCGTAATTAGAAGGCCATGCGCCTAATTTGTCGTATTAGCTTACAAATTGCGAAAAACCAAATTAAATTTGAATTTCGCGGGCAGACCCGTGTCTTCCACCTTAAACAGTCCAATGCTCATTAAAAACTTCATTAAAAATAGTCTCGCATCTATCGTATGTCGCTATCATATTTTGTCAGTTGAAATAATCATTTGACCAAAGTTTGACCTCAATAAGAGAGATATTTCGTTATCGCAGACAGAAACTTCAATAATATTATTTATTTGTACAGATAAAAATGTAGATTTTTTACATTGTGAATAACGGAACGGTTTCCGTGGCATTGTATTGTATTATTGTATGCACAATTTGTACTTTAAGTTAGGCGACTATGATGTCATTGTATGTACTTGCCTAAAATAAATTTTCTTTTCAAGGTTTTTTTTTTGTTTGAATTCGCTGTGCAGGTTTAATCCAGGGACAAATCTAGGAGAATTATTACTTACTAGATGATGCCCGCGACCTTTGATTCCCGCGGGAATAATTTTCCGGGATAAAATAGTATAATCTATATAGGGTTTAATTATAATCAGGGTATAATCTATCTCCATTCCAAATTTCAGCCAAGTCCGTACAGTAGTTTTTGCGTGAAAGAGTAACAAACATACACACACACACATACACAATCGTTCGCCTTTATACCTAATATTAGGGTGATGTGTTTCATATTTTCAGTTTCAGTTTTTTTTCTACCTTTTATTTTTCAGTCTACAACTATAACCATATGTCATATGATCACAAAAAGTTATTGTAAATCAAAAAAATAATTTAATATTAGCACTGACCTCTATTATTTAACCTATGATTAAAACTGGACAGGCCTGCTTCGACAATTTAAAGCAGGACGTGCCTTAAAGCAGATTTAGTACTAAACTAGACGATGCCCGCGACTTCGTTCGCGTGGACTAAGGTTTTTTGATTCACGCGGGAACTCTTTACTTTTCCGGGATAAATTGTAGGCTATGTGTTAATCCTGGGTATGAGCTGTCTCCATTTCAAATATCAGCCAAATCCGTCCTGTAGTTTTTTTCGTGAAAGAGTAACAAACATACACACAGACACACAGACTTTCGCCTTTATAATATTATAAGTGTGAGTGTGAAGTGTGATGTGATGTGATAAATTCTGCCACTTTCCGCGGGAGGTGAGGTAAATACGTACAGCACACATTTACTAACTCACTACGTTTCCATGAGCGCACACTAATTCAAAAGCTGTCACACTTACAGAAAATGAGCACACAAGCAAATAATTACTTTAAACTGACCAGTACGTCGGCGTCGTTCACTTCGTCAGAGGGGAATGCGTGCGCTTGGCAAGTCCTCCTGCTCGTCCAAGGGCTGCTTGATGGACGCCTTTTTAGCCATATTTTAGCATTGACGCCTTTTTGGCCACATTTTGGCATTGACGCCTTTTTGGCCACATTTTGGCATTCAAGCCTTTTTGGCCACATTTTGGCATTGACGCCTTTTTGGCCACATTTTGGCATTGACTCCTTTTTGGTCACATTTTGACATTGACGCCTTTTTGGCCACATTTTAGTATTGACGCCTTTTTGGCCACTACTGGTGCTGTAAGTTACGAGTGTCAAAGGAATTAAAATTAGTGAGGGCACTAGTTGACAACTGACAGTTGTTATTTATGTTCTTATTTATTTAATTCCAAAAATATTAGAGATCCTTAAGAAAATTTCATATATACAATACTATATTTAACCTAAAACTTCTAAAATTAAAACTAAAATAAAAACTAATTAAAATCTAAAACCCCATCCAAGCCACCGCAGTGTGGCATAGTACCCAAGATGCTGGCAGCATTACCTCTTTGGATGGCCAAGCTAATCCTTTGGCCAAGGTAGCTGCCAGCTCTTGGATCCCCGGTAGACTCGATCACTCTTTTTGATATCTCTAAAAAAAGCGCGTGAGCCTCCGGGCCCCACGGCCCCAGGGTCTCTACACCAAAAGGCGCAAATATGAAACCACTGTCAAGTTTTTCATATTTGCGCCTCTTAGCCTGTTCGGCGCTAGTAGCCGCTGCACCCGCCACAGAGGAGGTCGCATGGATGTGGGAAGCAGCTAGAGTATCTACACAGGTGGCATCCCACACAAGCGACCTCCCTGTCCTCCAAGGAACAAGCGTCATACCATCAGGTCTCTTGCCATCACTACGTGCCAAACCAATAGGTTCTAATACAGCTGGCACGTGAGCAGTAGCAAGAGACCTGCGGATGATGTCGTTGAGGGCATTGTGGCGGGAGAAACGACCAGCGCTCTTCGAACAGGAGAGCCCGTGATGACCGTAAGCGTCGACGTGGTCACCGCAGTGGCAACGGTGAGGCTGGGTTATTTTGGCGCCAAGCCTAAGACCAACTACCACTGCAAGAGTGGCGTGGTTTAAAAGAGTGCCCAGATTAGCAGAAGGGATAGCATGGAGCCAGTGTCCGGATTCTTTCACAGAGACAGCGAGAAGACGAGCACGGTCTTTAGAATTTGCTTGCATTAACATTGCGCCAAAAGTTTTTTTACAAATAATGTCATCCCACTGTCTCTGGGAAGGAAGAGAAACCGGCAATTGATTTGGGCTAATCGCTGACCAATCATTTCTTGCCTCTGCCAAGTACGACACCTCAATTGATCCCAAAGACTGGGATATAATTTTTTCAAAGAGAGTGTGTGTACTATAAGCAGAGGAAAGAAAAGCTGGCAGAGAGACACTAGAAATTTTGCGGATTCCCCGACCTCCTTACCTGATCGGAAGAGAAGCCTGGGCCCATACTTGATCATCTATCGGACAATTTAAGATGTCAGATAGAATATTTTGTATAAAATTCTTTTCAAAAAACCGACTTCTAACGCCACTACAAAGTATAAAAATAAGTTTTAGTTTGTCCACGTTTGTTGAAGTCGGGCGGGCCTAAAATACAAACTATGAAACCGATGCGCGACGCTACACAATATGAGAGACTCGTTTGAAGAAGTCGAGCGAGCATCGCGAGTCGGTTTCATAGTTTGCAGCTCCCAGCTTCGACAGGTGTTATGAGTGATGACATTATCTATGGTTTTTTTTAACGAACATGAAACTGAATGGCGTGATCCTCGAGGAATGCGTCTGATTAATGGGATGGAATTCTTAAAAGTACTTAATGATTCGCAGAGGTTATCAACACATCCATTAATTGGAAGGGAAGAAAATGAAATTGGAGGTATCGATGGCGCAAATGACGATTTGTGAACTCTACCTACATGAATTTTTAAACCTTTACTATTTTTAAAATACCGAGGCTGGGAACACTGATCACAACGCACGCTATCCTGCGACATAAAAACCCCGGCTGTCTCAACCTAGACCAAGTGGCTTGGCGCCACAATAACACATATGATTTATATATACAAATAAAATCTAAAAATAAGAAATAATACAATCACAAAATACAATCCACACTAATCACACTTCACAATTTAACAGCGTAGACTACCTCAAGCACTTGGTTAATTTATTGGCATTTATTTGTCTTCGAGCTTCTTTGTACTGAGGATTCCGTTACTGAAGATGCTGCCTCATCGTCCTGCGTGGATCCTTCAAATAAAACTTCTGTAGTAAAGTTCGTTATCAGCCCTTTCAAGCTACTTATCCTCTGGTTCAGATTGAGCCACGACATATTTAATATTATATGAAATTAAGTCCACAAATCACAGGCAAACGTATTGGCATCAAAATATTATGGAAATAAACAGTAAATAAATCACAATTTTTGCAGCTGACAGCTGTTGACAGATTTCCTCTTGGTTGCAATTTTCCATGTACAACTTATTAATATTTACTCGTAATATTATTGCGTTTTATTTATTTGCATAGATGTAAGATTTAATGTAGATTTACATTAAATAGAAATGAGCCATAATACATAATTATTTACTTTATTTTATTATTTATTATGAAGAGAAATTCGCAGCTGTCAATCTTATTTTCGTCAATCAACCTTGTTTTTCTTTTTGTTCTTATTTTGTACTCTATTCTAAATTATCTTTAAACAGATATATCGCAACCCTATGTAAAGCTATAAAAACATTTTACTTCATTCGCTTTCGCATTCGCTTCTATGAGAGTCTGAGTCTGAGTATTTATTATGTTTATCATACGGAATTCGTAGCTAATATTTTATTATAAAATATACAAATTCCGTATGACAAACACAATTAATAATATATTATATATATATTATGTTTGTCATACGGAATTCGTAATATTTTTGTAATCATTTTTAGGGTTCCGTACCCAAAGGGTACCAACGGGACCCTATTACTAAGCCTACGCTGTCCGTCCGTCCGTCCGTCCGTCCGTCCGTCCGTCCGTCCGTCTATCAGCGGGCTGTATCTCGTAAACCGTAATAGATAGACAGATGAAATTTTCACATATTATGTATTTCTATTGCCGCTATAACAACAAATAATAAAAATTAAATTAAATTAAAAAAATTAAATTAAAATGGGTAGGTGGGTAGATGGAAATTTTTTTTAAATTTAATTTTTTTAACGGAACCCTAAAAGAGCGAGGCCCTACTCGCACTTGGCCGATTTTTTCTTAGTTTTTTTGACCTTGAAACAGGTTATCTTTTATAATCGATAACCCGTTTCAAATCTTAAGGTGGAAGACACGGGTCTGGCCGCGAAATTCAAATTTAATTTGATTTTTCGCAATTTGTAAACTAATACGAGTACGACAAAGTAGGCTGATGGCCTCCTAATTGCGCCAGTGGAATTATCATCTTCACAGGTTTACATAAAAATCTTCACTTGAAAGTGACCAATTTAAGAAATTATGCAAAATACTGAGTTGGATGTGAGTTACTCACAAATTAGTCGATATTTTGATTAATTTCTTAAACTGGTCACTTTCAAGTAAAGGTTTTTATGTAAACCTGTGAAGATGATAATTCCACTGGCGCAATTTGAAGGCCATAAGCCTATTTTGTCGTATTAGTTTACAAATTGCGAAAAACCAAATTAAATTTGAATTTTGCGGGAAGACCCGTGTCTTCCACCTTAAATTGAGAATATAAGTACCTACCTACCTATTTGATAACAGAGGTTACAAAACCTAACTTTGTTTCTGATAAATTGCTGTTAATAAATAATTTACGTAAGGGGTTTTTACCAAAATGTAGTTATAACTTTAAGCAGTGATAGCCTAGTGGTAAGGACTGTGGTCTCCTATTCGGGGGGTCGCAGGTTCGATCCCGGGTACGCACCTCTGACTTTTCGAAGTTAAGTGCGTTTAAGAAATTAAATATCACATGCTTTAACGGTGAAGGAAAACATCGTGAGGAAAAAAAATGTACAATACCCGTCGATATATATTGCACATCGGCCTTTGGAATAAAACGCTATTCTATTCTATTCACAGTTCGACTGCATTTTTTTTTTATATATGTTACGTGATGTGCTCGCCGATTGTGAAGAGATTTCAGTAATTACTACGTGAATTTCTGGCCAGCTTTCCTTGCAATAGAATAGAAATAGCGTTTTATTCCAAAGGCCGATGTGCAATAATTGTATATCGCCGGGTACTGTATACTTACTTCTATAACCATTTTACTAGATTAGTCTAGTCAGATAGCTATATTATGTAATAGATCGCGTTCGTATTGTAGCTATATTCCTAGTAAGATAGCTATGAATCGCTTTCGTATAGCTATGTTCCGGCATATAGCTATAAACCTAGCTATAACACGGCTTCAACTATCTTACTGCGACAGATGCATAGACTGCTAAAATCGTAACTCTTCCTTTTGCCGTACGATAATAAATAAATAATAGTTTAAAAAAACTAAAAACACGCTTTTTATAGAAAACCAAACTAAAAAATAGAAAATAAATTTTAATAAATTTAAATTAAGAATAGGGTCCAAAAATTTCAATAAATATAAATTAATAATAGTGTAAATAAAAAATATGTATTTTATTTTAAAAAAAGCGTGGGGTGCATGGTGTCAATAGTTATAAATATTTTATTGACAGATATGAGTAGAGTGATTATCATTTTGATAATATCTTAAAAAGCACCCCACGCTTTTTTTTAAATAAAATACATTTTTTTTATTTACACTATTATTAATTTATATTTATTGAAATTTTTGGACCCTATTCTTAATTTAAATTTATTAAAATTTATTTTCTATTTTTTAGTTTGGTTTTCTATAAAAAGCGTGTGTTTAGTTTTTTAAACTATTATTTATTTTCTACTTTTTAGTTTGGTTTATTTTTAATAGCTTGTTTTTTTTAAGATCTAAGTATTAACATTTAATTTTAAATTTTAATTGCTTATTTTTCAGTTTTATTATATTATAGATAGAAAATTTCATATATACAATACTATAGCTTGTTTTTTTAATTTTAATATATCTATATATATCCATGTAAAATTAACATGGATGGTGATATATCTATATCTATAAATATTATGTACATTTATTTTACCAGGGGCGCTAGTGCAGTACCTTCCTAGTATATAATAGCTGTTTTTTCGGCAACTAATTTTGAATGACTTTTGTTTTTTTTTTTTTCAAATTATTGTATTGTCATCGGTCCTCGATAAATCTACAAAGTTTGAACGAAATCCTGGCCGTGTAAAGTGGGTCAAAATCGCACCCAAAGAAGTCGGTTACAAGTTACAAACATACAAGTGAAATCGCGCCCAAAGAAGTCGGTTACAAACATACAAGTTTTTTTTTGTTTTTTTATCAAATTAGTGTATTGTCATCGGTCCTCGATAAATCTACAAAGTTTGAACGAAATCTGGCCGTTTAAAGTGGGTCAAAATCGCGCCCAAAGAAGTCGGTTACAAGTTACAAACATATTCAAATTCAAATTCAAATTCAAATTCAAATTCAAATTCAAATTCAAATTCAAATTCAAAATCATTTATTTCATGTAGGCCAACCTGTGGCTCTTATGACAAGTCGTGACTCTACCACCGGTTCGGAAAGCGGATTCTGCTGAGAAGAACCGGCAAGAAACTCAGCAGTTGCTCTTTTCAAAATTACACATTTTACAATATTTTTTGTAGGTAATATAATGTATTTACATTTTAATAACTTTTTATAATATCTTGTGGGCAGCTGGATGCCATGCCGATTTACCCCATGCAACTTGTTAGAATAGAATATTTCCAACAATACGATGATATAATATTTATAGAACAACTCCAAAATATTTATAAGTACAATATTCAATACATGTCAAGACTGGCAGACCAGCAGCCCCGCTTCCGACGGTGGCATAACACAACATACAAGTGAAATCGCGCCCAAAGAAGTCGGTTACAAACATACAAGTTTTTTTTTTGTTTTTTTATCAAATTAGTGTATTGTCATCGGTCCTCGATAAATCTACAAAGTTTGAACGAAATCTGGCCGTTTAAAGTGGGTCAAAATCGCGCCCAAAGAAGTCGGTTACAAACATTGTTACAAACATACAAGTGAAGCTAATAAAAAGCGTATAGTAAAAAGTGGAATCTTCCAACGCTAAATCTATTAATATCACGAGCTCTAGTTATCTCAAACTGTTCAAACAACACACAAAAAGTAGCATCGTTTAATATTTAGGTTACTGGCTGCACAATATTAAATTGTAAAAACAAAAAACACTTTTTAGGGTTCCGTACCCAAAGGGTACCACAGAGTAAAGATTTTACTAAGCCTTCGATGTCCGCCCGTCCGTCAGTCAGCGGGCTGTATTTCATAAACCGTAATAAATAGGGTCTGGTATTTCTTTAAGTTTTAATATAGACGGTCTCCAATGTCCATCTCTGATGTCCATCTGAATCTTGGAAACGGCTCCAACGATTTCTATGAAATTTAGTATGCAGGGGGTATCGAGGGCGATAAATCGATCTAGCTAGGTTTCATTTTTAGAAAAGGTCGTTTTATCCGTGTTTTCAGGCAATGAAAAACCCCTTAAAATCATGAGAATACGTAAATTTCGCCATCATCTATAAAATTCCAATAGCTCAGTTAAGAAATCAACCAACCTTAACCAGAATACCCGGGTTCGAGTCCAGACGATTATATTTTCCTCTATGAATTTTATTATTATTATTTATTTATTTAATTTTTTTTTCTAAATATATAATTTCCAAAAAACACGATTTACCAAAAAAAAAACCGAGCAAAGCTCGGTCACCCAGATATTTATCTATTAATGGATTTGAAATTTTTTTTCAGTAACTCATTCGTTTTGGACACATGCTGTTGCTGCATCCCCCTGAGGACCGGATGCCTGATCCTCGGTTATCTTCAACTGGTAAGCAGAACTTTTCCTTAAGTCGAGATTCTATACATACGTAGTTTTGCTTTAATTTAGAAACTACATGTCGGATAGATGAACTTTGTGTAAGTAACATGACTGAATTGTCAGATTCGAATGTCCACGGTTAAACAAAATTGTTATTTTCAAGTGGCAATTCATTCAGTACAGCAACAATTGTTTTATGATAGTATTTGTTCATGGTTGGTAAGCCTGGGTGCACTGGCCAATCAGGATTAAGCACGCGCTGTTGCGACAAAATGGCGGAAAGAGTAGGGATGGTGGGAGAGGAAGAAGGGCAGCGCCCGACGGTCTGCGGAGATTGATCCCGTAATGCACATTGGAGGGACTAGGACTAGGCTATCACTATCCCATAACCTAAGCATTGTTGTGGTACACTTTACTGAAAAACTATCACGCCTATAGATTTGTGTTTTAACATAGTAATTTAACTTCATATCCAGATGTGTTATCTGTCAAAAGAATCTAATTTTATAACCATTAAAAAAAATGAACATTAACAATTTTGTATTCATTGGATAGGATGTTATTGTACTACCAACCCCCATCTGTTAGAAAACCAAAGAGTTCACATCAAACAAAACTTATTACCCGTTAGAAAAGCTCGCGTAGCCCTCACAAAGCTCAGCTTTTTGCTAGTAATTATTATATAGAGTAAAGTATCGACGTTTGTGACATTTGCAAATGAGACTCTGGGTTGAGATTTATCGGGGTAACAAATTCGTTTTTTATTATCTATATATATAAAAATGAACTGAAGGACTGAACCGACTTGTCCAAGTCCAAGGAAGGTTTAAAGATGAGAAAAAGAAGTTAAAAAAAAGTAAAAGAAATACAAATAAGAGAGCCTCCGCCTCAAGAGAGCTACGGAGCGACGTGACTTGTTGCAAATGTATAGTTGAGGACCTGGAGAGTGACATAGGCTACTTTTTATCCCGGAAAATCAGACTTCCCGAGGGATTTTAAAAACTAAATCCACGCGGGCGAATTCGCGGGCATAAGATAGTAGAAATAAAGCTGATAAAAAGAGTGAATTAGAAAAAGAGCTTTCATTTGCTATGTCTTCTTCTAAAATCTAAATCTATACTTCTATACTCATACTTATGTATACTAATAATATTATAAAGAGGAAAGATTTTTTTGTTTGTTTGTCCCGAATAGGCTCTGTAACTTCTGGACCGATTTGAACCATTTTTTCAGCAATAGAAAGTTATCAGGAAGTAACATAGGCTTTAATTTATTTAAAAAAAAAATTAGAGATCCTTAAGAAAATTGCAATAATGTAACCCAAAGTAGCAAAATTTTGCCTACAAAATGCATTATTTGGCGTGTGCTGAGAAAACTATTGATGATACAGAAAAATTATGTACTACATAATTAAAGTACCTACTCATTATTCTCTACAAAAAAGTCCCCAATATATCTAACTATCATAATATTTAAATCACAATAGTAGATTTTGTGTTGTAAAATTTAATTGGATCGCCTCTATTATCGTAGTATTAATTTTTCCTTACTATAGTACATATTATAAATGCGAAAGTGTGTTTGTTTGTTTGTCGGTTTGTTGGTTTGTCCGTCAATCACGCTGCAACAAAGCTGCGGATTGACGTCATTTTTTGGATAGGTATAGTTCAGAACCTGGAGGGTGACAGGCATCCCGGAAAATCAATGAGTTCCCGCGGGATTTTAAATACCAAATCCACGCGGACGAAGTCGCGGGCATCAGCTAGTACCTATATAAAAGGAAAAAGTGACTGACTGACTGACAGATCTATCATCGCACAGCTCAAATTAGGTACTAGACGGATTCTGCTGGGCATACTGAGAGCTATTATGACGTAGGCACTCGGTCAGAATGGATTTTTGAAAATTCAACAAAATATATACTCTTTGATCACAGAATTTCTAGTTCCATTATAATAGCCAAGTACTAATTTAGCGTAGGTACGATGGAACTAGGAATTACGACTACGTAGGAACAACTGTCCTTCAGGCCAACAGACAAACTTTAATAATAATAACATAGTTACTTTCGCTTAAATTATAATAGATCTAAGTACCTACTTAGAGTCATTATGTAATTATTGTGTATACCGAAGAATAAACTTGCAAATTTTTTTTTCGAGTTTTAAAACTTATAAGAAGACACTAAGCAACGTCTAATTCAACATAAGTTGTTAACCTTGAATGTATTTCCTCGTAGTCTGGCTAGTTTTTATGCGAGCTCCAAATGGATGCGAAAAAAACAAAGAGAACTGTAAAAGTGCTCTCCATAATGGCCATTGGCCCCGTACCCAATCAATCTGGGATCGCGATCCGCGAGCTCAGATAGTGATCGTGGATCTACATTTTGTAAAGGATCGTATATTTAAGGTGGAAGACACGGGTCTGCCCTAAGTTGAGCTGAAAATACTGAGTTGGACGTGAGTTACTCACAAATTAGTCGATATTTTGATTAATTTCTTACACTGGTCACTTTCAAGTAAAGATTTTTATGTAAACCTGTGAAGATGATAATTCCACTGGCGCAATTAGAAGGCCATAAGCCTACTTTGTCGTATTAGTTTACAAATTGCGAAAAACAAAATTTAATTTGAATGTCGCGGGCAGACCCTTGTCTTCCATTTGAATTAAAAAAAAATTCAAAGTCAAAAAAATTGAATAACAACTTCTGAATTAATAAATGAGCGACGGTGTGTGAGCGACTAAAAATATTAAAAAAGGTAAACTTGAAATACTTTGAGTAACTAACTACTCAAAACGATCAGTACTTACATATTATTATACTCGTAATAATTCTTAAGCGAAGTCTCAGCTCTCACGAGAACGTCATAGGAATTAGGGAAAAGTGATTCCCTATCATTATTGATGTTATTATTATTATTTTTTAAACTTAAGTTATGTATATTAACCCAATAGAACCTAAGTGCCTGTGTATTATTTCATTTGTAAATAAAGTGATTACTGGCGCGAGAGCGAGAGAAAAACATACGTACTTTTAAAACATTATTAAAAATTTACTTAACAAATAAAAATTAGTAAACACACCACATCCAAAACAAACCACATCCATTTTAGTTACAGCTGTGACATATATCTGTGTGACGCGTCGGTGTACTTTTGTCACGGTAATATTATGCTTTTGTTGTGATGGTTACCCTCATACCCTCACTAAATGCATTATTTCTTGATAGGTACTGTAGTTATTGTAACCTTTTTTGTACGCTCAAAAATGCTGTTTATTTAACTGTAATAATTTAAGATATTAGCCTGTAAGTATCATTTGTTTAAGTGAATATTGTATATTCTTTTAAATGATGCAATAAACGTCTTAAACCAGAGAGCAACTGCCGAGTTTCTTGCTGGTTCTTCTCGGCAGGAACGGCATTCCGAACCAGTAGTAGACTCATCGACGATTCAAAAGCACTTGTAAAAAAGTTCATTTGAATAAAAAACATTTCTATTCTATCTTATTCACATTTATAATATTTGTAGGAAGTAGGATTATGTAATACAAAATCTATATCTATACTTATAATAAATCTGTAAATGGACGGTTTCTGTACATTTAATCTATTTTGAAAATTTTAACTGGGGGATGCTTTATTATCGATACTGATCCCAAAACAGATTTTTATTTAATTTTTGTCTGTCTGTCCGTCTGTCTGTCTGTCTGTCTGTCTGTCTGTCTGTCTGTCCAGGCATCACGCAAAAACTACTTAATGGAATTATTGTATGAAATTTGGTATAGTAGTAGGTGATACTCCGGGTCAACATATAAAATAGTTTTTATCCTGATAAACAATAAGGTTTCTCCAGGATAGGGGATGAAAGTTTTTATTGGTTTTACTTCATAATTCCGTCGAACCGATTTTAATCATTCTTTTTTTATTTAAAAGTGTATAATATCAGGCATAGTTTGTCTAATTTTGATGAAGATCTGATAAATATTATAGGAGATAGAGGACATAATGCTTCACAGGTAGCAGCAAAAGTCACTCACATAAAGGACAACGATCGAATACAGGCATTCCATATTTATAATATGAGGGTTTTAGCCATAGACACAGACCTAATCATTAGCCTCCAGGCCCAAGATGATTATACCATTGTGTTTATTTTGTAGCCTACCCGTGCGAAGCCGGGGTGGGTCCACTAGTCTTCTATAAAAACTAAACGAAAATCGGTTCATCCGTTTGGCAGCTACGCTACCACAGACAGATACACAGATACACAGATACACAGATACACAGACAGACACGTTAAACTTATAACACCCCTTTCTTTTTGCGTCGGGGGTTAAAAATTAGTCTTGTTCGGCAGGTCGGCCACATAGTGGGCGCTCTATTCTCGGTACTGGGCATCGCCGGTGGCACCGTGCTGCTGGAATCGGGAGAACTGAAGCCGGAGCAAGAGTACGTCATCAAGATTGTCGTCGCCTTCTGCGTCATTACCCTCGTGTTTATCGTCATCTCCCTGCCATTCACCATATTTCTCCTAGTTGGACTGCATAAGGTATGATGTCTACAGCTTTTTCTTCTTCTTCTTTATCAACCTATAGACGTCCGCTGCTGGACAAGGGTCTCCCGCATGGACTTCCACAGGTCTCACATGATTTACAATACTGTATTATCTCAAAAAACGCTGTTTCGAGATATCGCGTTTTGAAATTTTGAAAAATCGCAATTCCTAATTCTGAGACATTAGTTATCTAATGATTGTATTGGTATCTTGCTACATTAATATTCTTTATGTGCAGAGAAATTCATGGCTTTTAGGCTTATATCTTCGATTTTAAAAGCGTTTTCTTACAACCACTTAGAGTTAGGACTATATTGCCAACCCAAATGATTATTTATTTTGATTTATGACCGTATCAACTTGAAATAAAACCTATTTAAAATTAACTTATAATCGACACGGAACAAGGTATTATGTCAAAATTAATACGGTATAGAACGCTCAGATTCGTTAATATTTAGCCAATTAGGTGTCTTATTTTGAAATATGACAAAAATAACGAGGTTAGGGCGTCGGTGAATAGTCAAGAAAGACCTTTGATATCATATATCGGTGATCCAATGAGTTAAAAATATGAGGGTGATACCAGTTTGTAGAGAAAAAAATTTAGTTTCTGAAACCATTAATAGCTCAAAATCGCAAAATTTTGAGTTAATACAGTATTGAAAGTCATGTGCGAGGTGTCGGTCTTGCGCCGCCTATATCCAGCGGCTCCCTGCGACTCGTTTGATGTCGTCGGTCCAGCGGTATGTGGTCGGTAGGTATGTGATCATTCTCTTTGAACCCAAAAAAACACCGCTCCCACGCCCATGGTGATACCAATAGAATCAATTAGCTCGAGTGATAAAAACAGTTTTGGCACAATTAAAATAAATTTTTGTGACCTACTTTTAATCTTACTACCTAGACTAGATACCATAAAATCATTAATTGACCCCAAAAATTCGTCGTTGAGATGGAATTTTAGAAATTAACCTAAATTGGCTTAAGTGGATTACTCTTCGAATCCAGTTGAATATTATGAGCTTTTCAATAGTGGTGTTAGTTACTGTACGGTTCAGGACCGTACAGTAATGAAACTGCTTGTTAGAGGTACAAGTTTATTGCCCCCTACTTAGGCTAGTAACCTAATGGCAGTAATGTGAGCGCGATACGATGGAATTTTGCACTGATGAATGAAGTGTAAATAAGCGTATTTATAATAAATGCGTGAATGATGACTGGGCGAAATGTACGGTTTCAACATAGACCGTACAGTTACACTATTTATAACTCAAGAACGGATGAACCGATTTGGCTGAAAATTGGTGGAGAGGTAGCTTAGAACCAGGAGACGGACATAGGATACTTTTTATCCCGTTCGACCGCGTTTCCGTCATGTCACTATAAAACGTGGTATAAGAAAAACGCATCTGACATGGAATAACAAAACGCAAATGACAGTGGAATAACAAAACGTAAATGACAGCTAAACGTAATTTTGTCTTTGGTTAAGTATGGTAAAAAATTTGACAATTATAAAAAGTGTTATAATAAAGCATTACTGATATTATAAATGCGAAAGTGTGTTTGTTTGTTGGTTTGTCCTTCAATCACATCGCAACAGAACAGCGGATTGATGCGATTTTTTGCATGGGTATAGTAATGGATGTAGTAGTGGTTCCTCAGACCGGGAGAGCTACTCGGATAATGAAATACTCGGATCGGGAGAGATACTCGGATATCTCGGATAATGAAAGAGTTCCCGCGGGATTTTTAAAAACTAAATCCATGCGGACGAAGTCGCGGGCATCAGCTAGTATCTCATAAGTTGTTAAATCGGTATCCTTAGAACGAAATAGGTAGGCACATATTGGGCAAATGCTCTGTACCTTTACAGAGTGTTTTTCAGGGTACTTTTTTAGGGTTCCGTAGGGTAAACAAGGAACCCTTATAGTTTCGCCATGTCCGTCCGTCTGTCTGTCTGTCTGTCCGCGGTTTAGCTCAGAGACTATTGGTACTAGAAATCTGTAATTTGACAAGGGTATAAATATCAACCACGCCGACAAAGTGGTGAAATAAAATTGTGAAAAATAATTTTTTTTAGGGTACCTCCCCTACATGTAAAGTGGGGATGAATTTTATTTTCTCGTCTATCCCACAGTGTGGGGTGTCGTTGAATAGGTCTTTCAAAAATATTGTGGGTGTGGGAACACCATTTTTCAATTCAGGGATCCGTTTGTGAAATATGACATTTTAAAGTGCTAAATTTTATTAGAGTCAAGTGTCCCCCCCCCCCTCTGTCAGCTAAATGGTTGTATAAAGGATACAAGAAAAAATTCACAGCAGTAGTATATATAATGAATTTTAAAGGAAAACTATCACGGCTAAGTAGGGTTCATTAGTTAAGGAGTTATATCTGTTTTTTGGGGTTCCGTACCCAAAGGGTACCAACGGGACCCTATTACTAAGCCTACGCTGTCCGTCCGTCCGTCCGTCCGTCCGTCCGTCCGTCTGTCAGAGGGCTGTATCTCGTAAACCATAATAGATAGACAAATGAAATTTTCACATATTATGTATTTCTATCGCCTCTATAACAACAAATAATAAAAATTAAATTAAATTAAAAAAATTAAATTAAAAATTTCCGTGGGTACATGGAAATATTTTTATTTAATTTTTTTTAACGGAACCCTAAAAGAGCGAGGCCTGACTCGCACTTGACCGATTTTTCTAAGTTAGGCATTACACGTAGTGTAAGTTGCATATTTTATAGTATATTATAGTATTTAAGCCATGGAACTCAAAATTTATTCAATATTCATAAATAAAATAAATGAACTATCCTATGTCAGCAATAATAATATTTGAGACTTTCAACTACGGAACCCTACACTGCGCGTGGCCCGACACGCACTTGGCCAGGTTTTTTATTTTAATTTGAATTTTGAATGTATCGATGAATTGAATGAACAGAGAACTGATTTCTATAATTAATCCATTGATTAACTCTGAAT
This sequence comes from Oeneis ivallda, assembly GCA_029955525.1. Classification (NCBI taxonomy): domain Eukaryota; kingdom Metazoa; phylum Arthropoda; class Insecta; order Lepidoptera; family Nymphalidae; genus Oeneis; species Oeneis ivallda. Next base: position 21,172,105 of record JARPMR010000018.1, on the reverse strand, counting down.
TGGCTGTCCCCATACATGCTGTCCCTATACAAATAACAGCATAATTTTATAATGGTTTGAAGTGCCACATTTGACATACGAGTGTCTCTATGAACTAATAATAATATTGCAAATGGCGCGCTGACCTCTACAATTCATCATAATTGATTTCATATGAAATCGTAGATTAATTGAAGAGGTCGGATATGAAATCATAGATTAATTATGGAGGTTGGTGCGCCATTTGCAATATTATTAGGTCCAGAGACATTCCAGAGACAGAGAGTTTAACTGCTTACAGCGCTAAGATGGCGTCACTCAAGTAGGTCCAAAAATATGACAACAGCCTCTCCGATTTTTATTATAGATTAATTATAGATATCAATGACCGAGAGCCACCCTTAAATCTCTCATGGTCGTTTTCACCAACCATACATAAATTGGATCCGTCTTCACCAACCATACTTAAAGCGGATCCGTTTTCACCAACCATACTTAAATTGGATCCGTCTTCACCAACCATACTTAAAGCGGATCCGTTTTCACCAACCATACCTACCTAAAACGGATCCGTTTTCACCAACCATACTTAAAGCGGATCCGTTTTCACCAACCCTACCTAAATCGGATCCGTTTTCACCAACCATACCTACCTGAAACGAATCCATTTTCACCAACCATACTTAAAGCGGATCCGTTTTCACCAACCCTACCTAAATCGGATCCGTTTTCACCAACCATACCTACCTGAAACGGATCCATTTTCACCAACCATACTTAAAGCGGATCCGTTTTCACCAACCCTACCTAAATCGGATCCGTTTTCACCAACCATACCTACCTAAAACGGATCAATTTTCACCAACCATACTTAAAGCGGATCCGTTTTCACCAACCCTACCTAAATCGGATCCGTTTTCACCGATCATAACCGGTCGGGTAAAAATAAATCGTAATTTTCGTTCTCGTGTCTCCAGGAGAAACGCAACTACGTGAAGGTCTACCTGGTGTTCGCGGTGGTCATGCTGGTGCTTAACGTCATCTTGCTGATCGCTAAGTTCTCTGGCGGCTATGCGGCGGGCAAGGAGGCTCCATCCGCGGTTATAAGCACTCGTGAGTAAATTACTATTATTTTTATATTAATAATTACCAAATATCTGGGTGACTTTTTTTTTTGGCAAATCGTGTCTTGGAAAAATATATATTAAAAAAAAGTAATAAAATAATAATAAAATTCATAGGCGAAAATATAATCGTCTGGACTCGGACCGGGGTCTTCTGGTTTCGGGACCGCCTCATTTCCCGAGCTATTCGGACTTTATACATGATGGCGAAATTTATCTTCGTATTATAATGATATTGTAAGGGGTTTTTCATTGCCTGAAATTACAGAAAATAGAACTTTTCTAAAAATGAAATTCAGCTAGATCGATTTATCGCCCCCGAAACCCCCTGCATACTAAATTTCATGAAAATCGTTGGAGCCGTTTCCGATTCAGATTATGACCCTGTTATGAGAAAGTGCACCCTCACTTTCTCTTTGATCTTTATAATATCCTTTGCAACGTGGTTGCCTGGTAGAGATCGCTTTTAGCGATAAGGCCGCCATTTGTACTACCATGTGTTATTATTTATTTTTAATTGTATTTTTAGTTTTATTTCTTTTTAATGTGGTTTGCAATAAAATGTTTTTCATTTCATTTCATTCATTTATTACAAGTGTAAATCTTCGACAGCTTAAAGTGGGACTTGCCTCATAGTACTTAATAAATTCTGCCACTTTCCGCGGGAGGTGAGGTAATAACGTACAGCACACATTTACTCACTACGCACAACTCACTACGTCTCCATGAGCGCACACTTACTCACAAGCTGTCACACTTACAGAAAATGAGCAGCCAAGCAAATAATTACACGTACGTCGTAGGTACATGTACTTCGGCAGAGGGAATGCGTGCGCTTGGCAAGTCCTTGTCTCACTCGTCCAAGGTGCAATTAATAATTAAATATAAAAAATATTTTTAAACAACCGACTTCAAACTCCCACTTTACTACATTACACACACTATACAAAGTATTACATTTTTTTTTTAATTCGATGACAAGCTAGTCCTTGACTGCGATCTCACCTGATGGTAAGTGACGATGCAGTCTAAGATGGTAGCGGACTAACCTGGAAGGGGTATGGCAGTGAACATTCAACCCATACCCCCTTATTGGTTTTTACACGTCATCGTGCCGGAACGCTAAATCGCTTCGCGGCACGTCTTTGATGGTGGGGTGGTAACTCGACACGGCCAAAGCCTCCCACCAGACCAGACCAGAGAAAATTCAGAAATTAAAAATTCCCAAATTGACCCCGCCGGGAATCGAACCCGAGACCTCCCAGTTATAAGACAACAGCGCTCACCACTGAGCCAGGGAGGTCGTCAAATTGTTGATATTTTAAAAACCGCTCGACCGATTTCGATAAAATTTATATGGGACCACCTAGGGAGTATACCCTTTCAAACAAAAAAATAATTGTCAAAATCGGTTCAGGCGTCTTCGAGTAATCAGTGAACATACAATAAAAAAAAAGATTCCGACGAATAACCTCCTCCTTTTTTGAAGTCGGTTAAAAATTTAAAACACCCCCGACATGTGAATCTATGGCCGGACTATGCACAATATACCTGACATCGTGTTACCCAGTTTGCTGCTCCATCATCAGATCCTCCTCCTCGATTCTCGATTATCATCTATCTAGCAACTCATTGAGACCATTCTAATGAGCCCAAACACACTATATGAGGTTGAGATTACCATGTCTTCACACTTTAATCAAGTTGGTAGGAAATGATGATGATGATGATGATCAAGATCAAAAATGACGTAATATACATGAATTATAGCTAAGATCAATCTTGATCACGTCAGATTTTAAACAGAAAAAAACCGCATCAAAATCGGTCCATTCGTTGGGGAGCTACGAGGGAACAGACACAGATACACACGCCAAACTTATAACACCCCTCCTTGTTTTTGGTGGGGGGTTAAAAATTAAGCTATTTTAAGTATCTAATAGTTAAGCAATATTATTCTTAATTAATATTAAATCACTACATAAGTAGAATGTAGCTATATCAAAAAGTTTTTACAGATCACTGAAATATAAATCAAGATAGAACGGCAAAAATGGCGACTCTCTGCAACATAGGGATTGTGTATTTGGAACCAAAATTTTTTATGTAATCGTCTAGCAAGCTATCCATTAAAAATAAAGCAACACGTCTTCTTTTTTTAAAATCGATTGCTTAAAATTAAAGTGCATAATTGTTTTGATAGATCCTTGTATATTTAATCTACTTATAATATAGTTCAGGTGTTCCGAACATTAGCGCTTTCAAATAGACAGACAGTCAACAATTTTAAAGAGAGAATTTTAATCAAGATTTATAGATCTTGCTCTGGCTCTGCTCAAGACTCAAGATAGAGTTAAAACGAGACACAAATATGTTTTGACATAAATCTGTCTCGTCTTAACTGTCTTGAGTTCATTAACCTAACTAAAGGTTAGGTTAAAAAACTCTTTTTTTATTTGATGACAAGATAAACCATATAATCTTAGGGTGAGATCTATAGATGGCACTCTCACTCAGCTCAGACTCAAGACTGAGTTAAAACGAGACAGAGTTATGTCAAGATATATTTATGTCTCATTTTAACTCTATCTTGAGTAGAATAGAATAGAATACAATAGAAATGGTTTGTATTCAAATAAAATTTTTTTCAAGTGCTTTTGAATCGTCGATGAGTCTACCACTGGTTCGGAATGCCCTTCCTGCCGAGTAGAACCAGCAAGAAACTCGGCGGTTGCTCTTTTCAAAACAAGTTTACAATTCAATAGATACTATGCTATGTAGGCAGTGTTTCCACAGTGAGTTCCACAAAAGGATACCTAATTATATCTAATTATAATTCAACACATGTTAAGACGGGCAGACAGAAAGTAGCCCCATTCCCGCTGGTGGCACCCGTTCACGAGCATGACGCATGATCCAGCCATTGCTTCGCTCAACCATATTAGAGGGAACGTAACAACCCGCATCACAACCCGAGTCTTAAGCAGAGCCAGAGTACGATCTGTAGATCTCAGCCTTAGGGTGAGATCTATAGATTTTGCTCTTGCTCTGCTCAAGACTCAAGATAGAGTTAAAACGAGACAAAAATATGTTTCGACATAAATCTGTCTCGTTTTAACTGTCTTGAGTCTGAGCTGAGTTAGAATCCCATCTATAGATCTTACCCCTAGACTAGGGGAAAGCGCGACGCAAGGTAGCGGCCAACTTGCAGTGAACGGGCAGTTACTATAGGTAAATCGTTGCTTCCAACAGACAACATTTTGTAGCAAGAAAAGGTTCCGCCAACAGAAAAAATCTGTATGGTCAAACATGCAGTAACAAGCTAAGCACCGCTCACCTTCCCAAGCAAGCAATAAAGCTTAGTTCCCAAGCAAGCAATGCCACCACCACTCACATGCACCACCACACAAGACTTTTAAACTTATTTCGACGCACGTTTCGCCCCGACACCGGAGCATCCTCAGAAGATGTTGACTTTAAAATTCAGTATTGTCTTGAGTCTAGACAATAGGAGATGTCGAGTATCTTCTTCTTCTTCTTTATCAACCTAGGTATAGACTTCCACTGCTGGACAAAGGTCTCTTGCATGGACTTCCACAGGCCTCGGTCTTGCGCCGCCTGATTCAAGCGGCTCCCTGCGACTCGTTTGATGTCGTCGGTCCACCTGGTGGGGGGTCTGCCAACACTGCGCTTCCCGGTGCGGGGTCGCCACTCCAGCACCTTGGGACCCCAACGACCATCAGCTCTTCGAACTATGTGCCCCGCCCATTTCCAATTCAGTATCGCGACTCGCTGAGCTATGTCGGTGACTCTGGTTCTTTTACGGAGTCCTATGTCGAGTATACAATGCAGTATTGTCTAATCATGAACTCCCACAAAGTAACGCCTGCTTCTATCCAATATCGAATGTTTTGTATTTCAGTGCTCAGCATCTACTACCTGCTGGTGCTCCGAAGCCAGTACATCAAGATGGGGATCGCCCAAAACATGCCCACGCAGCATTACCGCGATGGTCTTCTAATGCAGAAACCGTAAGCCGTACAACCACTATCTGACAGATTGTCTATTTTACGCCAAAGCAACACCGTGCTATTTAACTGGGTAAAAATTGTCTAAAAGTTATTCCATTGATCGTATTCGTATTCGATGACAATCGCACCTTGGTACAAAGAATTTGATTGACATTTTCTACGCTGTCCCAATCATTCATACTATACGCGACGTTTACATTATTAATAGGCATGATAAGTGATTTTGTAAAATTGTTTGTTGGACGATGTCCGAAAGTACTTATATTATAATATTATCCACTATTTCGACAAAATATCTTATTACAGCAAAAAAAAGCTGATTGTATATAAAATTGCCATTTCAACTTTAAGTTTTAAAATGCCGCAAACTTAGACTAATTTATAACGCATAGAGCGATAGTTCCATACAACGAGACCAGCATAACTTGTAACCATTTTTCGAACTATGTGTGCTAAGAGGTGTCGTGTATTTACGCTCGCCGACACGTACACTAGTGTGCGTGCCGGTAGGCGAAATTAGTCTTTAAAGACTACCATGAAAGGGTTTATTTTCGCTCGCCGACACGTGCGTGCCTATAAGCGTAAAGAGCCTTTGAAGACCTCCATGAAACTTTTACACTCCGCGCGCGGCTCTGTCTTTCTATGCGTTATAATACTATGACCGCAAAAACGCTTGCTGGTGAGATGTCACGGCATCGTTCGTGACGTCATCTCTATGGCGGATCTAACGCTGAGCCTGCATGTTTAAAGCTGTTCGTAATGACCTCAGTTTGTACAGAAAACACGCACAGTGCCATATGAGTACGTGCACAGCGCAGTGCACACACGCATATGGCAGATCAATTTATTTTATAGTTTTATATCAAATTTTCAAAATATATCTATTAAGTATTTAAAAAAAAAATTATATATAGTTTAGCGCTTGACTGCAATCTCACCTGTAAGAGAAGATGCAGTAACAAGAGTCGCTAGGTATTAATTTAAATGATTTTTCGAAGCGAACCTTCTATTATGTAAACTACAGTAATACGTATTATGTGCCTCTACAAAAGTTGAAAGCGCACTAGAGCCCGTGCCACGTAAAAAGTTCCGCGGCAATCAGGTGGAACTAATACATTTTACATACAATAATTGCATAAACATACGACTAAAGTAGAATCAATAATTCAGTAGACTGAAATGACAGTTGCTAATGTCACTTTGTAAAATAATAGTGCCATATTTATTGTAATAGTGATGTTCTAGTTCAGTAGGTAGTGATAGCTGTAGTACTGTACTATTACATTTCATTTTATAAATTTAATCTCATAAGATCACATAATATGTAATAGAAATAGTAATAAAGGTCACCTTTTTAAAGCTGTAATAAAGAAAGCACGTATAGAAATATTTAAGATCTATTTTTAGTACTAAAAGTTGTTTTATTTCCTCAGTATAGGCCGACAAAGACGAGATCAGATTTTGGATAAGATCATAATTGCTATTCAAAATATTTTTGTATCAATTATAACAAACACAATTTGAGAATTTTTTTTAGTAAATAAAAAAATATGTGTTTTGGTACACGACGTACACTTACTCATTAGTAAGTGATTGATGTGGATCCTTTAGTCACAACACTATTTTGTTTTCATCAGAAACTGACAACACTGTAAATGTCAATTCTGTCTACTGAATTATTCATTCTACTTTACTAGCGCTGCCTCTATGGGGCTTCTTTCGTGGCGTGGACTCTAGAGTAGTTATTTGATGTGCGTCATAAAACCGACACAAAGAATAATGCGAATGCTGTCAAAGACTACTCAGATAATCCTAGAATAGATACTCATTTATATTTTCCTCAGTTGTGAGTTTGCTTATTCGCGGTGAAGGACCGGCATACCAATATGTATCAAACGGCAATGTCATTCTGTTTCTTTGGCGTAAAACAAGCATTCACGTTGCAGAGCCTCAAAAGTCAATGGCTTTCAAGTCAAGAAGTTGACTGAAAATCAAAAGATCAACGGTTGAAACCACATCCGTTGCATTATTGTCATACATATTCATTTCTAAACCAAGGCTTTCGCTTCACTGAAATTCTCTTTCAGTGGATTTAAAATAAAATAAATCTTGAAATAAAAATAACACATTTATTATTACTGTTAACTTAAAACACTTAAACACATTTATTTTATAACTTATTAACTAAGGCTGATATTGTACAAACACTTTAATAAAGGTCCCGCCGCGTAAAAAAACCGGGGGGCAGTGGAGGGGATGCGTCTGCGCACAATACAGTCGCGTCCGAAAGCACTACGCTATTATTTTATAAATAAGTGTAATTGTTTTATTGAAGAATCTTATTAAGTACTTTATTAGTTATTTAATGTACTTTCAAACCACCAATTTAATCGATAAATTGTTCAGTGCAGGTAAGCTGTCAGCGTTATTTTTAGGTGACGGGACTCAGTACTTTGTTAAAAACCGCGGGGATCCGACAATTTATAATATTTGATATCACTAAGCGTTTCAGTCAAGAACGTTTCAATCAAGAACGTTTCACTACCTATGCAATTTACAAACCTATCGGATTTATAAATAACCGGCAAAGTGCGAATCATACTCGCGCACTGAGGGTTCCCGACCCTTGTGAGGATATGTTATCGAGCTAAGAATATAGTCACGAACTTATATAGAGTTTAGCGAACTTATATAGAGTTATACGAGTTTAACTGAGATCTATAGAACGTACTCTGGCTCTGCTCAAGACTCAAGACAGAGTTAAAATGAGATACAAATATGCCCTGACATAAATCTGTCTCGCTTTAACTCAGGCTTGAGTCTGAGCTGAGCGAGAGTGCCGTCTATAGTTCTCACCCTTAGTCTCAGGAATGGCGCTAGATGGCGCTACACTACAGACACCACATAAATGTCAATTTTTACGTAATATTTCACCACAGAGCTAAACTAGAAACTTGTAATTTTCAAATCATTAGAAAGTTGCAACCATACTAAATTTCAATTAAGTAGCTGAAGACGTCTCTTAGAAAAAGGGCCTCTTGACACACGGACAAAATTCAAAATTATTTATTTCACGCAGGCCAAATAATAAACGTAGGAAAATCAGTCCAGAAATCCCGGAAAAATTGTGAAAAAGTATACTGGCCAAATTGAGAACCTCTTTTTTGGAAGTCGTTTAAAGAGGAATATGATTTTAATATAAATAAAAAATTTGTGAGCATTCGCGGGACGCCTGGCAGATGTGAAACATCGAAATTATTTTGTCTTATTGACCAGGCTCTACCCTTAATACGAGTTCTCATCTCGATATCGTTGACAGATTTTTTCGAGTAGGTATCGAAACACTATAAAGTTGGAGTAAAATGAACCTAATATATGTTAAAGCTTAAAAGTACTTACTACCTACTTATTATCTACTTATACATACTTTGCAACGTTTCCGCTTGGCTGACGAAGTATGGCCGGGATTGAGTCTTAAAAGATAGCGTTTATTTTACTTTGGCGTTTGTGTTTCCAAAGTTATCTTGAGTTGAACTCTTCTTGTCTGAAACATGTGTACAGCAAACTGTATTTATAAAGTACAATTATATGAATGAGCCATGTTTGACGTGGATTAATAATATTTTTTATAAAATAGATACTATAAATATGTAGGTATACCTACCTCATATATTGTTATATCGCCTGTCAGTGAAGAGGTTTTACTCGAAAAGTGAGAAGTAAAAAATACTACAACACCACTATTTTTTTAACGGCTATGACAAAAATAGCATTTTAATGCATCTTTTTTAATTTTTAATATATTGCAAATAAGACATTTCTTTTGGATAAAATATATTATTTTTAAAGCAATATCGTATTTTATTTCTGTCACTAAACTTCGAAATGTAAAGGATAGACTATAAGCTAACACAAGAATAGACTATACTTAGGTGTCAGATCTAAAAAATACTGCTGAAGATGAATGTAGGGGCGACTATGCGAGCCTTCCGGCGAAGTATTTTGACACCTTTATGAAGTTTTATTCTTTGCTACCTTTTGGCCCACAATTTGAAGTTAGGATTTTAAAAATCCCGCGGGAACTCTCTATTTTTCCGGCATATTATTATCCCGGAAAAATTTGTAGGTTAGTCGCTACTATAAATACCACCCTTCCTACAATAGCTCCATAAATATGGCAACATTATTTCATAGTTTGCTTGAAAACGTCAAACATTATTTGTATTACGAGACTATGTGTGTACGTACGCCAGTTCAGGCGTACTATGAATTGCCGTAATTTACTAATACGCCGACAGTATATAGTAGTGGTCGAAGCGACTACCTATCCTGAAATCTATGTCCTCTACATATCTATTCTATACTACTATAACTATACGTGACGTGCGTTATTGAAGGACAAACGCAAACCAACATACAAGCAAAATATATTTAATAGCTACGTTATCTAAATTTTTTAGGATGAACTAACCTACTACATAGTTGATAAGCGTGGATCATTTCGTCACGTTGTTTGTCCGCGATGGACTCCTAAATTACTGAACCAATTTTGATCAAACTTCGTAACTATCTGTAATTTGGTCCAACTTGAAAGATAGGATAGTTTTTTTGATTAGGATAGTTTATTTGTTTTATTTATATAGATAAGTTGGCGGTACGAAGTTCGCCGGGTTAGCTAGTAATCTATATTATAGACTAGCGCTTGACTGTGATCTCACCTGATGGTAAGTGAATGCAGTCTAAAATGGAGCTCGATCATCCATCAATTGCTCCGTTGGTGCGTGATTGGCGGACAAACAAAGAAACAAATGCATTTACCTATAATATTAGTGAGGCATTCGCTGTAGCCCGCGACTTCGTCCGCGTGTTGTATTGAATTCGCAAACCTTAAGTTTAGAAAATTCACATGGACGTAACGTTATATTGAATTCGCAAACCTTGAGTTTAGAAAATTCACATGGGCGTAAGGTGAAAAATTTATTCACTGTTCATTACTTTTCTGTTAAACCTACAATAGTTCTTGTAGTAACGAAACGGTCAAGCCACATAATATTTTGACTAAGGTTGCGTAGTACTATTATATATTCTGTGCTAAGGTGTAGAGTTTGTGACATTAGGGGCGTGTAGACTGTAGAGTTACTTCTGAGGTTCGATTGTCTAAAGTTATTCCATTGATCGTAACCGTATTTGATGACATTAGCGTCAGAGTAAAATAAACCATAACAGCATTGAATTAGAGCTCAATTTCGTGTATGCATTCTTATACGTTTACGTATATACTATAAGCTCCATAACGCTATATGTTAAAATAGGTTGTACTGAATTTGTGACTCTAAATCAATTATATATACATATATATATATATATATATATATATATATATATATATATATATATATATATATATATATATATATATATATATATTATCATCGAATACGATCAATGGAATAACTTAAATAGACAATTGGTACCCAGGTAGCTTTTTGACAATGCGAGTCATATTATGGTCTCTCGTCTTGGCAACATTTTACATGAAAATGTTTTCGGTTGGATTTCACTTCTTTTTGTAAGTTGCTTAGGTATGACAATATTTTTTTATTTTGTTTATTTATTTTTTCTTTTTAGGGTTCCATACCTAAAAAGGTAAAAAAAGGAATCCTTATAAGATCATTCTCTTGTCCGTCTGTCCGTCTGAATGTCCGTGTGTCACCACCGATTTTCTCAGGAACGGGTGGACCTAGCAAGTTGAAATTTATACCAGATACTAATATATATAGTCCCTATTAGGTGTATAAAAATCAAGGTCTTGAGTCAACACGATAAAAAGATATGGCCAAATTTAGATTGTCGCGAAAACTTTTAAGTGACAAAATTTACCTTAATTTCAACTATTTCTATTTTTCGAAATTTTCTGTAAGACCCTTGCTTTTAACCGAAATTGACAATTGTAGGTCAACCGGAAGTACCCTATAAGTTTAGGGTCGAAAACCAATATGGTCGTTCCCTTTCACCTAGAATCAGGAAATTTGGCAAAAAGCAAGGTCTTACGGCACAAATAATGGAAGAATTGCAAAAAATAAAAAAATTGAAAATGTTATATTATATAATAATAATATAATGGCGGTATAATGATACGGAACCCTCGGCGCACGAGTTCGACTCGCCCTTTTTGGGGTGTATTTCTCAGATCAGATGATTTTATTATTTATAACAAGGAGTCCCTAAATCAATTTTCAGACCTCTAGCTTAAAAAATGGCAAAGTCTCATTCAAACTTCCATCTCCTAGTAAGTCCACTATTGACATCATATCTCGAGAATTATGTACTTAACTGGTATAATCCAAACCTAAGTCATGAGGGTTCAAAAATCGACGAATCGCTTCGAGATAAGGTAAGTAGTGCCCTTGCGCTTCGCTCGGCTCGTCTCGGGCCGCCAATACCACCCCCAGGATATATCAAGTATTTTTTCAGTAACGAAAATGAGACACCAACGAGACCCCTTGAACAAGCCAAGTTCGTGTTCAATATGTGCTGCTTCTGTATCCCACTGAAAACTGGATCTCTCATCCTCGCATACTTGTTTCTGGTAGGTATTTTTTTAAGTTCACCTGTGCAGTTAGTCCGAGTTTTAATTCGTTTGATCGTAATAGTAAACGATGACATTAGTATCAAAGTAAAATTAACCATAACAGTATCGATTTAAAGTCACAAATTCAATACAGACGATTTTAATTTGGAGCGTTTTCGTATACGTAAACGTATAAGAATATATACCTACATACATACATACCTACACGAAATTGAGCTGTAATTCAATGCTGTTATGGAATATTTTATTTTGACTCTAATGTCATCGGAATCGGTTAAATAGGAACCTGTCACGGGTTCCTATAATTATTGAGGAGACTAAAAAGTATTCAATGGAAGTATTAATAGGAAATTGCTTTTTATTCTAATTTAATTTAAATTAGTATAAAATACATAATTTGGGTACGTCCGGTGTAAACCAGGGTGGAGACCCAGGGACCGTGGGCTCGCATACCTACCTACTTAAGTGTGTGATCTAGGAGATAAAACTTCTCGGTCATCTTGTGCATTTTTCATATCTCTGAAAGAGTACGAATATATTATTATAGGCCTACAAAGATATCACAAATGGTAGGATAAGTGGAAAAAAATCCACTTAGTTCTACCGGTTGCGACACTCTGAGTTTACTTATATCACTACGATAAAATTAAAAACAAAATAAATTATAACTATCAATTCCAAAATTAGCTGTCTGTCTGTCTGTGCAATGAAAGGTATAATGGTAGCTGATACTCCGGGTCAACAAATTATAAGATAGTTTTTATCCTTACAAACAATAAGGTTCCTCCGGGATAGGGGATGAAAGTTTTTAATTTTACATCATAACTGTATCAAATTTGAACCGATTAAAATAATTCTTTTTTTAATTCAAAGTGTAAACTATCTAGTATGTTTTGCCTAATTTTGATGCAGATCTGATGAAAATTATTATCGGAGATAGAGAACTTTGCACGGATGGCAGCAAGTCACTCGGATAAGTGACAACAATCGAATACATGCATGCCTATAATATATGAAGATCTTAGCTATAGGTATTAATTCCAAACAGACTAAATCATTATCCTCCAGGCCCCGTATTTTTGTACAACTATTGTTTGTTTTGTAGCCTACCCGTGCAAAGCCGGGCGGGTCAACGTAGTGAATACAGCAGCATGTCAGGTCATAATTTTGCATTTTTTGCAGGTTGGTAACGTGGTATCAGGACTCTTGACTATTTTGGCAATAGTCAGTTTTGCGAAGTTCTTATCATTAAACATTTCGGAAGGGAAAAGTACAATTGTCATTATAATGTTAATGATACACACAGCATCCTTGGTTTTAGATCTGGTTGCAATTTCGTTTAACATTCTTCTCCTCGTGGGATTGCATAAGGTAAGGTATTTTTCGTTTCTCGTTGAGGACTTGCAGAGTAACATCAGCTTTTTATCCCAGAAAATCAAATAGTTCCCGCGGGATTTTAGAAACTAAATCCACGCGGACGAAGTTGAGGCATCACCTAAATGCTCGGGAAATGGAAGCGCCGGGGTAGTTACCTTGGGTTACAGTGATGTGTGGGGCACAATTTTTTAAAATAAATGCTTTTTCTTTCTTTCTTTAGTCAGCCAGACAAAGATAAAAGCTCGGAAATTAATCTTAAAAGCCTATGTCTCTCCTTAGGTCCTCAACTATACCCATGCAAAAAAACACGTCGATCCGTAGCTCTGTTTTGGCGTGATTGAAGGACAAACCCACAAACACACTTTCGTATTTACGCATATTAAAAGGATGATTATGATAAATACGGCATAGCAATACAGCAGGCACGCGTCCTCTACTTTTCAATTCAATCTTGATATATTTCTGGGTGTCCGCCAAAGAACTAGTGTAACATAGTTCAATGAATCGAAAAGGTCTTCTGTTTATCTATTGTTGCTTACTTTGAAAGAAAATTTGTATAATTTCAGGAGCGGCGAAACTACGTGAAAATGTTTCTGATATTTCAAGTGGTCAACATTATTCTTAATGTACTCAAACACATTTTTTTCTTATCACATACCAGTTACTCACAAGCTTGGAGTATTATGCAAGTCATATTCCTTGTTATGGCCTTGGCCAGTGACGGTAAGATTGTTTTTAAAGTTTCCTTGTTTCATCCAATCATTCATTGATTAGCAACCCATCAACGGCTCACTACTGAGCGCAGGTCTCCTCTCGGAGAAGGATTATAGGCCGTAGTCCACCACGGGGGCCCAATGCGAATTGGCAGACTTCACACACCTTCGAGAACATTATGGAGAACTCTTAGATGTGCAGGTTTCCTCACGATATTTTCATTCACCGTTGAAGCAAGTGATTTTGATTGCAAAAATCCACTTGACTCCGAAAAGTGAAGGTCAAATGTCCCGACTCAGAGGTGCGTACCCGGGATCAAACCTGCGACACCCCGAATAGGAAACCACAGTTCTAACCACTAGGCTATCACTGCTTTCTGAATGTTTAAGTAAAACTTTTAAGAAGGTGTTAGCACAACTAGATCAAAAGTGAGACAACTCAAATATGCCTCTGTTCCCTAGTCGGAAAAAGTATTTCTGAAACTTTTGTTACTAAACTTATGAAACTCAATTTTATTTTAGGTCAAATTTCACAATATATATTTTAGTACGTACATGAACTAAAATTGAGGTTCGTATCTTTATTAAAAAAAATCAGAAATACTTTATTTCCGACTAGGGAACACAGACTTTTTTGAGTTGTCCCACTTTTGATCCGGTAGGAGCCGGTAATACTAAAATCCTTAGGTACTATATACATGATAAACTAGCTGATATGATAAACTAGCTATGATGCCCGCGACTTCGTCCGCGTGGATTAAGTTTTTAAAGGCCCTCTGCTACTCTTTGATTTTCCGGGATAAAAAGTAGCCTATGTGACTCTCCAGGTCCTCAACTATACCTATGCAAAAAATCACGTCGATCCTTAGCTCTGTTGCAGCGTGATTGAAGAACAAACCAACAAACACACTTTCGCATTTATAATATTAGTATGATATGACGCGAAAGTGTGTTTGCCGCTGCTTATTCGTAGTTCCTAGGATCTTCAGGGCGACATCGCCAGCGCGGCGCCCCAGTACCATAGAGGTCAATGTATACTGAACAGAAGGTGTTAATTTCAGTCTTGAACATCTATTATCTGCTCGTGATGAGAAGTCAGCACGTGAAGATGGGCGAAGCCAACATCCAGCTGCCGGGCCAAGCGTACCGTGATGGTCGTGTAGAAATTATGCCACTGAACTTATAGAGTCCCACAGCCATGCTGATCCTTCTAGCAAAAATTGAACCAGCCTTTCGTTCACCCGAAAAAAAATTAACTGCTGTATTATTTATACAAAAATTCAAGGGCGATTTCGAGGGCGTCCGTTGAAGACGAAACAATTTCGGATTAAATAATACAAACTGCGCCATACTGTTTGCTAAAAGCCGGACTCCACACGGCACAGACAAATCTGTGCAAACTATTTGTACAAACAAAAGTTTGTGCAAACGGAACGCGTGGACGTGTGACGTGTCAGTTTGCACAAACGGTTGTGCTCGTTTGTCTCTTGTATCAAAATATCACTGCAAACATATTTGTTTGCGCTTACCACGTCCACACATTCCGTTTTCATTCAATTTCTAAATTCCGACCGTTGAACCACCGGCAACGTTTGCGAAAAAATGTTGAAGCATTCATAAATGACCTTTTTCCGTATTTAGGTTTTAATACAAAAAAAATTACATTGTAATTATTAATTAAAAAACCATACTTATGAACTTAAAAATCCATCCGGAGATGTTATGGTTGTTTATACGGGTCTGTCCGCGAAATTCAAATTTAATTTGATTTATCGCAATTTGTAAACTAATAGGACAAAGTACGCTTATGGCATTCTAATTGCGCCAATGGCAGTATAATCTACACAGGTGTATTTAAAAATCTTTACTTGAAAGTGTCCAGTTTAAGAAATTAGTCAGAATATCGAATTGGACGTGAGTTACTCACAAATCAGTCGATATTCTGACTAATTTCTTAAACTGAACCCTTTCAAGTAAAGATTTTTTTATAAGCCTGTGAAGATGATAATTCTGTTAGCATAATTAGAATGCCATAGGCCTACTTTGTCGAATAAATTTACAAATTGCGAAAAACCAAATAAGATAGAAAGTAGAACCATTCCCGCCGATGGCACCCTTTCACGAGCTTGACGCAATGCCCAGCCATTGCTTCGCTCTACCATATTTTGTATCAAAATAAGGATTAAAGCAATGGGCCAAGATAGGATACAGCTTTCTTACACTAAGTACTTGCAATAGAACACCACAATTTTTTTAACGGCTATGGCAAAAATAGCATTTTAATGCATTTTTTTTAATTTTTAACATAATATTAATAATAAAATAATAATAATGATTTATTTGCCACAAAAGAATGTAAATGAGGAACAATAAACGTATTGTGGCCCTGGCAGCTAAAGTGAGTTTGAGATATTGCAAATAAGACATTAATTATTTTTGATAAAATATATTATTTTTAAAGCAATATCGTATTTTATTTCTGTAACTAAACTTCCGAATGTAAGCTAACACAAGAATAGATCTTCATTAGGTGTTCGATTTAAAAAATGCTGCACCTAATGTACAAAACGAAGGTCAAGAAGCTGAAGATGAATGTAGGTGCGACTGTGCGAGCCTTCCGGCGAAGTATTGTGACACCTTTATGAAGATTTATTCTTTGCTAGCCCATCCTACAATAAGAGCTCCATAAATGCGGCGACGTCATTTCATTGTTTGAAAACGTCATATGTCGGTTTTCTATCTATGTCCTCTACCTACCTATACCACTATAACTATACCTACCCATGCAAAAAGTAACGTCGATTCATTGCTCTGTTGGCGCATGATAAGGACAAACAGCAAACCAACAAACAAGCAAATTATATTAAAATAGCTACGTTATCTAATTTTTTAAATAACAATAATATGATGAGTGCGAAACGGAAGTCTAATCTATTAAAGTTTATTAAATAAAATTTTATGATAGTGAAATCATTTTGGATCCGTCCCCACGTTTGTGGGGTTTGATGTATTATAGTTTAATATAGTTTTCAGTTCTGTAACAGCTTGAGTGAAGCTCAGAGCTTTTCGAACGAAAAAATATTCGGTGCAAAATGGTTGATATAAAGGACGAAAACGTGGCAACCAGGTCATTATTTAGCGTCTAGAATTCTAGTTATATAGTTTTTTTTTATATATTTTAATATCATCCATATTCAATATTATAGACTAGCGCTTGACTGTGATCTCACCTGATGGCAAGTGAATGCAGTCTAAAATGGAGCTCGATCATCCATCAATTGCTCCGTTGGTGCGTGATTGACGGACAAACAAACAAACGCATTTATTATATTATTGAGGTATTCGCTAATTCCCGCGACTTCGTCCGCGCGTTATATTGAAAAACGGAAAACCTTCACGTTTAGGGAATTCACATGGGCTTAAGGTGAAAAATTTATTCACTGTTCATTACTTTTCTGTTATACCTACAATAGTTCTTGTAGTAACGAAACGGTCAAGCCACATAATATTTTGACTAAGGTGTGTAGTTTGTGACATTGGGGCTTAGAGTTAGGGCGTGTAGAGTTAGAAGATGAGCTCTACATGAGATCTGAGGTGCGACTGTCTAAAGTTATTCCATTGATCGTAACCGTATTCGATGACATTCGCGTCAAAGTAAAATAAACCATAACAGCATTGAATTAGAGCTTAATTTCGTGTATGCATTCTTATACGTTTACGTATGTACGATACGCTCCATAACACTCTATATTAAAATCGGTTGTAGTGAATTTGTGACTTTAAATCAATACAGTCAAGTATCATTTTACTTTGACGCTAATGTCATCGAATACGAATACGATCAATGGAATAACTTTTAGACAATTGGTACCCTGGTAACTTTTGAAAATACGCATGAAAATGTTTTAGGTTGGATTTCACTACTTTTTAGGGTTCCGTAGTAAACAAGGAACCCTTATAGTTTCGCCATGTCCGTCCGTCTGTCCGTCCGTCCGTCCGCGGTTTAGCTCAGAGACTATTGGCTATTGGAGATTTTTAGTAAGAAATCTGTAATTTGACAAGGGTATAAATATCAATCACGCCGACAAAGTGGTGAAATAAAATTGTGAAAAAGATTTTTTTCCTACATCCCCTACATGTTAAGTGGGGAGGATTTTTTTTTCTCGTCTATCCCATAGTGTGGGGTGTCGTTGAATAGGTCTTTCAAAAATATTGTGGAAGTGGGAACATCATTTTCAATTCAGGGATCCGTTTGTGAAATATGATATTTTAAAGTGCTAAAAGGAAAACTATCACGGCTAAGTTGGGTTCATTAGTTAAGGAGATATAGCTGTTTTTCCTAAGTTACGTATTACACGTAGTGTTAGTTGCATATTTTGTAGTATATTATTGACCGAGCGAAGCGAGGTCTCTGAGTCTACTAGGTGAATTTGCTCTTGTCCGTCCGTCCGTCCGTCTGTCAGAGCCTTAT
Source organism: Oeneis ivallda (assembly GCA_029955525.1). Taxonomy (NCBI): domain Eukaryota; kingdom Metazoa; phylum Arthropoda; class Insecta; order Lepidoptera; family Nymphalidae; genus Oeneis; species Oeneis ivallda. The sequence continues at coordinate 21,153,818 of JARPMR010000018.1, read as the reverse complement.
AACTTTTGAATTACAGAACGTAATTACTTCAAATTTAGATATAATATGTAAACTGATGGCCTTCAGCCGAATATTGCATAAAAAATTATACAAACCTTTATTTCAGGGGGGATCTCATAGAAGTGAATGCGAAGTAAAAAAAATTTTATCGCGTTATATAAAATTGTAACATATCATGTTAAAGATAATTTTGAACCGAGTACAAAAATATTTTTTTTTAAATTTTCCCTTAAAATTGACGAAATGGGCGGCTTTCAAAGTGGAGATTTAATACGCTCTCTTGAAGACGCTCTCTAGGAGAATTGACTATGTATTTTCAAGCTGATTTTAGTTTTTTGTTTCACTTGTATCCTGTACTTGAACAAAAAATACTAAAATTATATGAATATTCAAATTCAAATTCAAAATTATTTATTTCATGTAGGCCAACCTGTGGCTCTTATGACACGTCAAGATTCTACCACCGGTTCGGAAAGCGGATTCTGCTGAGAAGAGCCGGCAAGAAACTCAGCAGTTGCTCTTTTCCAAATAATCATTTTACAATATTAATAAGTAGCTATTACATTGTAATAAGTTTTTATACTATCTTGTGGGCAGCTGGATGGCAAGCTGATTTAACCCGTGCATCTTTGTTAGAATAGAATATGACATTTCCACAAAACGTACTACAATTCAATTCATGTCAAAGACGGGCAGACAGAAAGTAGCCCCTTTCCCGCCGGCGGCACCCGTTCACGAGCGAGTATTATAAAGAAATGAGATTATTTAATTTTTAATGGGCATCAGTCATTCATATAGCATCAACATAGCTTCACAATAATGCTAATAGATGGCGCAGTCATTAACCATTCCATGGAACTAGGGAGTTACGACTATCGCAAAAACGTCGAACATTGTTATTTAGTTACATAAAATAATAACTTATTATTCAATTAAAATTATTGTTTAGTTAAATATCAAACTTCAATAAACTATTAATTACTGCATTTTGCATATTTTCTATTCGCGTCGATAGATAACGATTTGTACAGATGCCCGTAACCCGTTTTCACTCGTTAGTACTTATTAATTCAATGTTTTCATTAACGTTGCCTAACCTTACGGGCTATGATAAGTAAGTTAGGTGATGATTTCTGTCAACTTCTTTATCACGATCCTGTACGGGACACCTAAAAGGACATTGGGACGGATGTTAGGACTTAGGATTGTATTTAGGAGCTACCTACGTAAAGAGACTCCTACTTAGGGGATGATTTAGGTATGTTTGGTGAAAACGGGCATAATAATAATTTCAGGTTTGGTCGTCATGTATCGATTGAATCATGGGATACCGTTACCGCGAGGTCTCAGTTCGGGGCGAACCACTAGTAGTATTTAGACCATGGAACTCAAAATGTATTCAATATTCATAAATAAAATAAAAGCACTATCCTAGGTCAGCAATAATATTTGAGAATTTCAACTACGGAACCCTACAATGCGCGTGGCCCGACACGCACTTGGCCGGTTTTTGTAAGTTGCTTCAACATCATCATCATCACTATCAACCCATCATCGACTCACTACTGAGCGAGGTCTCCTCTCAGAGAAGGGTTATAGGCCATAGTCCACCACGCTGGCCCAATGCGAATTGGCGCACACCTTCGAAACGCTTAAGGAGAACTCTCAGGTGTGCAGGTTTCCTCACGATGTTTTCCTTCGTCGTTAAAGAATATGATATTTAATTTATTACACTAGCGGCACGCTATGATGGCCGGTTTGACGTTTGTCCGCTCATGAAGTTCCGTATTAATTGATAACGACTTTGAAGGAAATAATTGTATTACTTTATTGACGACAGTGATGTGCAGAGATTCATAAATTTTATCGAATGTAGTTTTAGGTTTAGGACTCAAAATTTATTTATTAAATTGATTTCTAAAATGTATACAAGTGTAGAAAAATCAGTTTGCACCATTTAAGGGGTGAATGTACTTGTGAATATGAACAATTTTCACTATGTGGACAAACCTCTGAAATCGCAAAAAAATATCAGCTGTTTCATACAAAAGGTAAAATTTTTATTTTTATATGATATATACCACAACTCGGCATTTGGTTTTCTAAATTGAAAATTTTTAAAAATGGAATCTAATACCATCGTCACATAGGATCGCTGGCTAGCACAACTACTACCTCCGGCAAACTCGCGTCAATGCTCAATGCAAAACAAAGCAGTTTCGAATTGACGTTGCTTCGAAAAGTATAAACTGTCAGTGCAATGCGATTGTGATATAGTTTTGACCTGGCTTTGGATTTCAAATATTGATACTGCATTACTGTTGACCCTTGCTCGTTAATTTGGACTCTGTTCAAGCCCTTTGTTGTGGATTTCGTCGATATGACCGAACGTACGCAGAGAACTGTTCTAAATAGTCAGACACGTGAGTTCGTAATACGCCTTCGTAACTATTTCGATCGTGAAGCTCAAAATGGAGGGCCAATTTTACCTATAACGTCAGTGGTTGAACGCGTAGCTGATGCGCTTAATATTGGACAACGAACTGTTAGACGGATAACTAAAAAAAAATATGGCGAGACTGGCACAGAAGAAAATAAACTTCACACACCAAAAAAGAGAAAACGAGCAAAACCAGTCGTAGGCATCGATAGCTTTGATGCCGATGCTATCCGAAGACATGTTTACGGCTACTATTTACAGAAGGAGTATCCAACAAGAAAAAAGTTGGTGCATTCACTGAAGGAAGCTGGATTATTCTTCGGTGGGGAAAGTTCTTTAACGAAGATTTTGAAGACCATTGGATTTCGATACAAAAAATGTAACAAACGCAAAATATTGATGGAAAGATTTGATATAGCGATGGCAAGGTATACTTTTTTACGGCAAGAGAAAGAAATCAAAAATTGGCAAAATGTTGTGTTCTTGGATGAAACATGGCTTAATGCTAACCATACTGTAGGCCGTTCTTGGAACGATGACACAGCAGCATCTACTTCCAAAGTTCCTGTAGGAAAAGGATCGCGACTTATAATTTGTCACGCCGGAACCATCAACGGGTTTGTCGAAGGTTCTCTCATGGCTTTTGCGTCAAAAACCACTGGAGACTATCATGAAGACATGAATGGAGAAAAGTTTACTGAATGGTTTACCTCAATGTTGTGTAGCCTCCCTGAACCATCTATTATAATTATGGACAACGCCCCATACCACTCGATGCAAATTGACAAGCCACCTGCCCAATCCCAAAAGAAAGCTGATATCGTCGCATGGCTTCGTAAAAATGGCGTAGATGCAAACATGAATATGTTAAAAGCGGAATTAGTACGTCTTTTAAAAGAAAACAAACCAACCAAGATCCGTTACGTCATTGACGAAATAGCATTAGAACATGGGCACAGAGTTATACGGTTACCGCCTTACCATTGTGAGTATAATGCGATTGAGTTGGTGTGGGCTCAAATTAAGGGATATGCTGCAAGACACAATACAGAACCCCCATTTACCACAAAAAAAATGCTAAAATTATTAGAAGAAGCTTGTGAACATGTGACTAAAGGAGACTGGGAAAAGGTTGTGAATAGAACTGTTAAATTAATAAGGGAAGATTATGAAAGAGATGTGAAAATAGATAATATTATAGAAAACGAACATATAATTATTAATGTAGGTGATGATAGCAGTGACGACAGTGAAAATAGTAGTATGGACGAATCTGATTAATTATGGCCTTTTGTGGCACCTTTTTTGGTATCTTTTGTATTCATATGTTTCTTGTGTGCATATAAAGTATGTATATTCATTTTCATTCAAATATTCAGTTCGTTCAAATAAATTAAATAAACATATACATTTTTGTTTTATTAAACCTATTTAATCAGGTACAAAAACAAAACTTAATTGTTTTTTGTTCGAGAATAAATTGACATTCCACATCACTATTGTAATGTGTCAAACCGGCCATCATAGCGTGCCGCTAGTTTAAACGCACTTTACTTCAAAAAGTCAGAGGTGAGTACCTGGGATCGAATCTGCGACCCCCCGAATAGGAGACCAAAGTCGTAACCACTAGGATATCACTGCTTCTTGTTGCTTAGGTATGGCAATAATTTTTTATTTTGTTTTACTTATTGTCTTTCTTTTTATGGGGGGGATTTCTTACAGATGAGGATTTTATTATTTATAACAAGGAAGTCTCATTCAAACTTACATCCCCTAATTTAAGGGGTTGGGGGGTAAATGTTCCAAGTCTTTAATTTTTTTTTAATTCTGTACTAATACTAGTATAGGTATATACCAAATTTCAGCTTTCTAGTGCTTTAGGAAGTACCCTAATAATTTTTATATCATCAGTGAGTGAGTCAGTGACGAAATCGGGTTTATTTAGATATTAATAAAATCTAAAGTATAAGAGATATGCAATTGAAACTTTATATGTTTAATAAGTCCACTATTGACATCATATTACGAGAATTACGTTTATCCAAACCCATATTATGAGGGTTCCAAAAATGACGAAGCCCTTAGAGAAAAGAAAGGTTGTGCCCTTGCGCTTGGCTTGGTTCGTCTCGGCCCGCCAATACCGCCCCCAGATATATCAAGTATTTTTTTCAGTACCGAGAATGAGACACCAACGAGACCCCTCGAACGAAAAGCCAAGTTCGTCTTCAATAAGTGCTGCTTCTGTATCCCACTGAAAATTGGATCTCTCATCCTTGCATACTTGCTTCTGGTATTTTTTTTTTTTTAAGTAGACTCATCACCATCAGTGGTAGACTCATCGACGATTCAAAAGCACTTGTAAAAAAGTTTATAATTAATTAAATTAAGTATTAATAAAAAACATTTCTATTCTATTCTATTCTAAGTTCACCTGTGCGGTTAGTCCGAGTTTTAATTAGTTTGATGGTAAACGATGACATAAGTATCAAAGTAAAATGAACCAGAACACTATCGATGTAAAGTCATATATTTAATACAGACGATTTTAATTTAGAGCGTTTTCGTATACGTAAACGTGTAGGAATACATACACGAAATTGAGCTGTAATTCAATGATGTTATGGTTCATTTTAGTTTGATTATAATGTCATCACTTACTATTTGTAGTTAACTATCAAATCTTGTACTGAGCGTACTGATTTAAATATGAATCGGTTAAATAGTAACCTGCCACGGGTTCCTTTAATTATTGGGGAGACTTTAAAAGTATTTTATGGAAATATTAATAGCAAATTGCTTTTTATTATTATTTAGGTAAAATAATACTAAATATATAATATGTGTACATCCGGTGTAAACCAGGGTGGAGACCCAGGGACCGTGGGCTCGCATACCTACCTACTTGAAGTGTGTGATAGGAGATAAAACTTTTCCGTCATCTTAATATGCATTTTTCAACTGGTAGGTTATGTGGAGAAAAATCCACTTAGTTCTATTGGTTGCGACATTCTGAGTTTACTTATATCCCTACTATAAAATTAAAAACAAATTAAAATATAAGTATTTCGTTATAAATTCAAAAACATTTTTTTTTAATTTATTAGCTGTCTGTCTGTGCTCGTACCACGCGAAAAGTACTGAACGGTTTTGAATGAAAGGTGATACTCCGGGTCAACATAGTATAAGATAGTTTTTATAAGGTTCCTCCAGGATAGGGGATGAAAGTTTTTTGATTTTACTTCATAACTGCGTCAAACTTGAACCGATTAAAATAATTCTTTCTTTGTTTAAAAGTGTAAATTATCAAGTATGTTTTGCCTAATTTTAATGAAGATCTCATAAAAATTATCGGAGATAGAGGACTTTGCACGGATGGCAGCAAGTCACTCGGTTAAGTGACAACAATCGAATACATGCATGTGACAAAAATCGAGGGTCTTAGCAATAGATATTAATTCCAAATAGACTAAATTATTAACCTCCAGGCTCCAGATTTTTGTACCATTGTGTTTGTTTTGTAGCCTACCCGTGCGCAGCCGGGCGGGTCAACGTACAGTGCGGCAGCATGTCAGGTCATTAATTTTGCATTTTTTGCAGGTTGCTAACGTGGCATCAGGATTCTTGTCTATTTGGGCAATAGTTAATTACACGATGTTTCTAATGTCAAAAATTTCGGAAAAGAACAATTTTATTGTCACTATAATATTAGTGATACAAACAGCATCCTTGGTTTTAAATCTGGTCGCAATTTCGTTTAACATTGTTCTCCTCGTGGGATTGCATAAGGTACATAATAATAAATAATTAATTAAACTCATTATTTTGTGAACAGTCAGAAAGAAAAATATTATTGCCATATTTTACAAAACAAAGCATTTGAACTATCTTACTGATGTTATAAAATATACGAAAGTCTGATTGTCGGTTTGTTGGTTTGCCCTTCAATCACGCTGAAACAGAGCTACGGATCGACGTGAATTCTCGTTTTTCGTTAAGGGCCTGCAGATTGACTTCAGCTAATTTTTATACCGAAAAATCAAATAGTTCCCGCGAGATTTTAAAAATTAAATCCACGCGGACGAAGTCGAGGCATCACCTAGTCAGCTAGTTATAGATAAAAGCTCGGAAATTAATCTCAAGAGTCTATGCTTTCTAGGTCCTCAACTATACCCATGCAAAAAATCATGTCGATACGTAGCTCTTTTGTGGCGTGATTGAAGGACAAACCCACATTAACACACTTTCGCATTTACGCATATTATAAGGATGAGTATGATTAATACAGCAGCAGTATAAATCAGCAATGAATCGAGAACGTCTTCTATTTTTCTATTGTTGCCTTCATGCTTTGAAAGAAAAATTGTATATTTTCAGGAGCGGCGAAACTACGTGAAAATGTTTCTGATATTTCAACTGGTCAACATTATTCTAAATGTAGTCAAACACATTTTCGTCTTATCATATATCGGTTACTCGCAAGTCATATTCCTTGTTATGGTCTTGGCCAGTGACGGTAAGATTGTTTTTAACGTTTCCTTGTTTCATCCAATCATTCATTGATTATTATCAATCTACGGCTCAGTACTGAGCGCAGGTCTCCTCCGGAGAAGGGTTATAGGCCATAGTCCACCACGCTGGCCAATGCAAATTGGCAGACTTCACACACCTTCGAGAACATTATGGAGAACTCTTAGATATTATGCAGGTTTCCTCACGATGTTTTCATACACCGTTGAAGCAAAAACGCACATAACTCTGAAAAGTCAGAGGTTCGTGCCCGGGATCTATTTATTTATTTATTTATTTATTTATTTATTTGCATTCATGTATCCACTTACACTTAATTATATAGTTAGATTACATGAGGCCCCGTCAGGGCATTGCAAAGTTACATTTACAAAGTAATTAGGTTAGGTTTAATATTGATAGAGTCGTATGTAATTAATAAAATTAATTAATAATAATATTATGTCATTATAAAAATATTTTCGATTTCGTATTAAATAAAGTCGGATTAATATTATTCATTAACAGATCGGAATACAATATTATAGGTTAACGATTTGAATTTCTAGGAAAATGATAATCAATCAATATGTCATTCAATAATATGTCAAAATGGTTCGTCAGATTGATTAAGTCCATATGTCATAATTGGTCACATATTTAAATATATTTATTTATTATTATTATTTGAATTCATGTATTTCCACTTAATTACATAATATATTGTTAGATTACATGAGGCCCCTTTAGGGCGTTGCAAAGTTACATAGCCTGCATCTATAGGCATCTAGCCTGCGACCTCCCGAATAGGAGACCATAGTTCTAACCACTAAGCTATTACTGCTTTTTTACCTTATGTTTATGTATCAGTACCCTCCACACCTCAGTACAGTACAGAGTACAGTACGTACCTCAAGGCAATAATGTTTGTCGGCGGACTCAGGGGTTCAATTAAAGACTGATCTGGTTTACTTAATTTGTTACATTGAATAGTGTAAATTATAGCTCACAACAATACAATATAATTTACATAAAAAATTACAAGGTAAAACCAAAAGAATGTCATCAATGGTTATGCGGGTGTAACTCCGAAAAGTAAAGGTTAGGTTAGGTTAGGTTAAGGTGCGGACTCAGATGTACGTACGCGGGATTGAACCTGTGACCCCCGAATAGGATACCATAGGCCATACCATTAGGCTCTCACTGCTTCCTGAATTTTCAAGTAAATCGCACACCTAGATCAAAAATGAGACAACTCAAAAATTTCTCTGTTCCCTAGTCGGAAAAAGTATTTCTGAAACTTTTGTTACTAAAGTTATGAAACTCAATTTTATTTTAGGTCACATTTCACAACATATTTAGTACATGAAATAAAATTAAATTTTTATTAATAATATTATTAATTAAAATAAATTTAAAATATTCAGAAATACTTTTTCCGACTAGTGAATATAGAGACTTTTTTGAATTGTCTCACTTTTAATCTATTTGTCCGAAATATTTACTTAATTTAATGGTCGAGGAGCCGGTAATACTAAAATCCTTAATAATAATAATATGATAAATGCGAAAGTGTGTGCACCGCTGCTTACTCGTAGTTCCTAAGATCTTCAGGGCGACATCGCCATCCCGGCGTCCCAGTACCATAGAGGTCAATGTATACTGAACAGAAGGTGTTAATTTCAGTGTTGAACATCTATTGTCTGCTCGTGATGAGAAGTCAGTACGTAAAGATGGGCGAAGCCACCATCGAGCTGCCGGGCCAAGTGTACCGTGATGGTCGTGTAGAAATTATGCCATTGAACTTATAGAGTCCCACAGCCATGCTGATTATTCGAGAAAAATTTGAACCAGCTTTCCGTTCCCCCGAAAAGAAAATTAATTGCGGTATTATTTATACAAAAATTCAAGGGCGACCGCGATGGCGTCCATTGAGGACGACACATTTTCGGGTAAAAAAATTCAAAATTATTTATATCACGTTGCTCACGTCACCTGTGACTCAGACACGTCAAGACTCCACCAGCACCACATCTCTACCAATGACGGTTCGAATTTTCTGCTGAGAAGAGTGGCAATAATATTTCAGCGATTTTATATGGCACTGTTTATTTAATGGAATGTGGGGGTGAAGCATACTGATTATCGCTATACTGTTTGCTAAAAGCCGGACTCCACACGTTTGTGCTCAAAAGTTTGTGCAAACGGAACGCGTGGACGTGTGACGTGTCAGTTTGCACAAACGTTTTTTTTTTTTTTTTATTGCGGGATAGGTTTGCGCTTGACGACAATCAATGCTAGACAGCACTGATGAGGTCTAGGTTGGAGCGCGCTTGCCTAGAAAATGCCTATTCACTCTTGCCTTGAAGGTACTGAGGTTATACGTGGCCGGAAACACAGAAGTTGGAAGTGCGTTCCACACCTTAGCGGTTCGATTCAGAAACGTTGAACAGAAGCGTTTCGTGCGAGCAGGTTGGATTTCAACCACGTAAGGATGCCAACGCTCACGATTTCTCGAAGTTCTGTGGTAAAACGGTGAAGGGGGCACAAGGTTGTGAAGTTCTTGAGCGCACTCTCCAAAGTATATCCGATAGAAGACCGATAGACAGGCAACATTGCGACGGTGCTGCAGACTGAGCATTTTTGCCTGCGTTAGTGACTGATCACCTATAATTCGGCGGGCACGGCGATCTACCGAGTCTAATGCATCGAGTTGGTACTTGGCAGAGCCATCCCATAGGTGGCAGCAGTACTCCATGGCCGAGCGCACCTGAGCCTGATAGAGAGTCAGGCGCTGCTCAGGCGTGAAGCACCGCTTCACCTTGTTCAGGATACCAAGTTTTTTGGCTGCTGTTTTTGCCTTTGACTCGATGCATTTCCCGAAATTGAGGTTGGGCGAGATGTCTATGCCCAGGAGCTCAATATGGTCACTAATCGGTATGGACACACTTTGGAAAGTTGGAGTCAAGGTAAAGGGACTCCTTTTGGCAGTGCATAAACACGCTTGAGTTTTGGTGGCATTAAACTTAACTAAATTGGCGTCGCCCCAATCGGACACCTCCTTCAGAGTTAAGTTAATGCGATTCACCATGGCCTCTCTATACTCATGGATCTCAGTAGCACTGGCTCGAGAGCTGGACATGTATCTGTCCGTAACAGTGCTGTCATCAGCGTACCCAAAGATACCGGGCTTTAGAAGATCGTTGATGTGCAGCAGGAAAAGTGTTGCGGACAGAACAGATCCCTGAGGAACACCGGCGTTGACAGCCATTAGGTCAGATGAGCAGCCGTTAACGACAACTCTAAATGACCTCTCACTCAGGAAATCAGATATCCAGCTACATAAGCCAGTGGGTAACCCGTATGACGGAAGCTTACTGAGAAGACTGTCATGCCAAACCCGGTCAAAAGCCTTTGAAATATCAAGAGACACGGCGAGTGCCTCACCCTGTTTCTCAATGGCTTCGCCCCAAGTATGTGTGGCATACACTAGAAGATCACCCGTGGACCGGTTTTTCCGAAAGCCGTACTGGTGGTCAGACAGAAGATCGTTTTCTTCCAGGTATGCCAGGAGCTTATTGTTAAGCACACGTTCCATAGCTTTGCACATATATTTATTATAGTTATAGTTTATAGCTTAGCACAAACGTTTGTGCTCGTTTGTCTCTTGTATCAAAATGCCACTGCAAACATATTTGTTTGCGCTTACTACGTCCACACATTCAGTTTTCATTCAATTGCAAAAATTCATGACCGTTGAATCACCGGTAACGTTAGCAGAAAAAGTAGAAGGGTTTAAAAATGACCTTTTTCCATAATTAGGTTTTAATACAAAAGTAAATTAAATTGTAATTATTAATTTAAAAACCATATGAACTTAAAATTCATCTGAAGATGATATTCAGCATTGTTTATAACTTATGAAAAAAAATTAAATGTTTTCGTGTGTGTGTGTGTGTATGCAGTGCTTCCACAATGACCCCTCATTGTGGAAGCACTGCATACAGTACACACAAGTTCCAAAAATACATACCTACATAAAATTAAATACATGTTTTGATGGGCAAATAGAAAGTACCTAGACCCATTCCCGCCGGTGCCACCCGTTTCCGCAGCCATTTCTTTGCTCAACCATATTTTGTATCAAAAAAGATTGTAAGCAATGGGCCAAGATAGAAGACAGCTTTCTTACACTAAGTACCCACACTACAATGTCACCACAATTTTTTAACGGCTATGGCAATAAGAGCATATTACTGCATCTTTTTAATATATTGCAAATAAGACATTTTTTTTTGATAAAATATATTATTTTTGAAGCAATATCGTATTTTATTTCTGTTACTAAACTTCCGAATATAAGCTAACACAAGATTATACTATACTTAAGTCTTAGATTTAAAAAAAAATACTGCACTACAAAACGAAGGTCAAGAAGCTGAAGATGAAAGTAGGGGCGACTATGCGAGCCTTCCGGCGAAGTATTTTCACACCTTTATGAAGTTTTATTCTTTGCTAGCTTTTGGCCCACAATTTGAAGTTAGGATTTTAAAAATCTCGCGGGAACCCTCTATTTTTCCGGGGTGCTTTTATCCCGGAAAAACAACTAGTCAACCAGCACAGATTGAAGGACAAACAGCAAACCAACAAAAAAGTAAAATATACATAAATAGCTACGTTATCTAAATTTTTTAAGATGAACCAACAACCTACTACATAGTTGATATTAATATTATGATGATTGCGAAATGGAAGTCTTATCTAATAGAGGTTAATTATTAAAGGTTACCAAGCAAAAATTTTATGATAGTGAAATCAGTTTGGATCCGTCCCCACTTTTATTATTGTATTATATAGTTTAATATTGTTTTCAATTCTGTAAGAGTTTGAGTGAAGCTCAGAGCTCTTCGAAAGCAAAATATTTGGTGCAAAATGGTTGATTTAAAGGACGAAAACGTGACAACTAGGTCAGTATTTAACGCCTAGAATTCTAGATGTATAGTTTTTTATTATAATATATTTTTTTATATTGTAATATCATCTATATTCAATATTTTAGACTAGCGCTTGACTGTGATCTCACCTGATGGTAAGTGAATGCAGTCTAAAATGGAGCTCGATCATCCATCAATTGCTCCGTTGGTGCGTGATTGACGGACCAACAAACAAAGAAACGCATTAATAGTGAGTGATTAATAATGTAATTGAGGTTTTCGCTCATTCCCGCGACTTCGTCTGCGCGTTATATTGAAAAACGGAAAACCTTCAAGTTTAGAGAATTCACATGGGCTTAAGGTGAAAAATTTATTCACTGTTCATTACTTTTCTGTTATACCTACAATAGTTCTTGTAGTAACGAAACGGTCAAGCCACATAATATTTTGACTAAGGTGTAGAGTTTGTGACATTAGGAGCTTAGAGTAAGGGCGTTTAGAGTTAGAAGATGAGCTCTACATGAGATCTGAGGTGAGAAAGTTATTGATTGTAACCGTATTCGATGACATTTGCGTCAAAGTAAAATAAACCATAACAGCATTGAATTAGAGCTTAATTTCGTGTATGCATTCTTAATCGTTTACGTACCTATTTACGATACGCTCCATAACACTCTATATTAAAATCGGTTGTAGTGAATTTGTGACTTTAAATCAATACAGTCAAGTATGATTTTACTTTGAGGCTAATGTCATCGAATACGAATACGATCAATGGAATAACTTTTAGACAATTGGAACCCTGGTAACTTTTTGACAATGCGAGCCATATTATGGTCTTGTCTCCTCGGCTCTCAGACAAGGGTTATAGGCCATAGTCCACCACGCTGGCCCAATCTTCGGATCAATTGGCGGACTTCACACACCTTCCAGAACATTATGGAGAACTCTCAAGTGTGCAGGTTTCCTCACGATGTTTTCTTTCACCGTTAAAGCATATGATATTTAATTTCTTAAACGCACTTGACTTCGAAAAGTCAGAGGTGATCCGGGATCGAACCTGCGACCCCCCGAATAGGAGACCACAGTCGTTACCACTAGGCTATCACTGCTTCTAGTTACTGAGGTATGACAATATTTGTTTTACTTATTATTTTTTTCTTTTTTTGGGGTTTTTATTTCTTACAGATCAGAGGATTTTATTATTTATAACAAGCAGTCCCTATCCTATATCCATCTTCAAAAATTGCAAAAGTCTCCTTCAAACTTCCATCCCTTAGTTTAAGGGGTTGGGGGGTAAAAGTTCCAAGTTTAATTTTTTTTGTTATTTGTGTACTAATACTAGTTTACATACCCAGCTTTTCTACTTACTAGTGCTTCAGGAAGTACCCTAATAATTTTGATGATCATCAGCGAGTGAGTCAGTTATGAAATCGGCTTTATTTAGCTATTAATAAAATCTAAAGTAAGAGCGATGCAATTGAAACTTTATATGTTTAATAAGTCCACTACTGACATCATATCACGAGAATTATGTTTATCTGGTGTAATCAAAACCCAAGTTATGAGGGTTCAAAAAATGACGAAAAGCTTTGAGCAAAGATAGGTGCCCTTGCGCTTCGCTTGGTTCGTCTCAGCCCGCCAATACCGCCCCCAGACATATCAAGTATTTTTTCAGTAACGAGAATGAGAAACCAATGAGACCCCTCGAACGAAAAGCCAAGTTCATCTTCAGTAAGTGCTGCTTCTGTATCCAACTGAAAACTGGATCTCTCATCCTTGCATACTTGTTTCTGGTAGGTATTTTTTTCAAGTTCACCTGTGCGGTTAGTCCGAGTTTCAATTCGTTTGATCGTAATAGTTGACAACACGATGACATTAGTATGAAAGTAAAATGAACCATAACAGTATCGATTTAAAGTCACAAATTCAATACAGACGATTTTAATTTGGAGCGTTTTCGTATACGTAAACTTATAAGAATACATAAACGAAATTGAGCTGTAATTCAATGATGTTATGGAATATTTTACTTTGATTCTAATGTCATCGGAATCGGTTACCGTGACTCGCATACTTACCTACTTGAAGTGTGTGATAGGAGATAAAACTTCTCGGTCATCTTGTGCATTTTTCATAATGTTTCTCTGAAAGAGTACGAATATATAGGCCTACAAAGATATCACAATTGGTAGGATAATTGGAAAAAAATCCACTTAGTTCTACCGGTTGCGACACTCTGAGTTTAGTTATATCCCTACGATAAAATTAAAAACAAAATAAAATATGAGTATTTCACTATCAATTCCAAAATTAGCTGTCTGTCTGTCTGTGCAATGAAAGGTATAATGGTAGCTGATACTCCGGGTCAACAAATTATAAGATAGTTTTTATCCTTATAAACAATAAGGTTGTTTATAAGGATAAAAACTATCTTATAATTAGGGATAGGGGATGAAAGTTTTTAATTTTACATCATAACTGCATCAAATTCGAACCGATTAAAATACTTCTTTTTTTAATTCAAAGTGTAAACTATCTAGTATGTTTTGCCTAATTTTGATGCAGATCTGATGAAAATTATCGGAGATAGAGAACTTTGCACGGATGGCAGCAAGTCACTCGGATAAGTGACAACAATCGAATACATGCATGCCTATAATATATGAAGATCTTAGCTATAGGTATTAATTCCAAACAGACTAAATCATTATCCTCCAGGCCCCGTATTTTTGTACAACTATTGTTTGTTTTGTAGCCTACCCGTGCAAAGCCGGGCGGGTCAACGTAGTGAATACAGCAGCATGTCAGGTCATAATTTTTCATTTTTTGCAGGTTGGTATCGTGGTATCAGGACTCTTGACTATTTTGGCAATAGTCAGTTTTGCGAAGTTCTTATCATTAAACATTTCGGAAGGGAAAAGTACAATTGTCATTATAATGTTAATGATACACACAGCATCCTTGGTTTTAGATCTGGTTGCAATTTCGTTTACCATTCTTCTCCTCGTGGGATTGCATAAGGTAAGGTATTTTTCGTTTCTCGTTGAGGACCTGCAGAGTAACATCAGCTCCTTTCTATCCCAGAAAATCAAATAGTTCCCGCGGCATTTTAGAAACTAAATCCACGCGGACGAAGTTTAGGCATCACCTAAATGCTCGGGAAATGGAAGCGCCGGGGTAGTTACCTTAGGTTACAGTGATGTGTGGGGCACAATCTTTTAAAATAAATGCTTTTTCTTTCTTTCTTTAGTCAGCTAGATAAAGATAAAAGCTCGGAAATTAATCTTAAAAGCCTATGTCTCTCCTTAGGTCCTCAACTATACCCATGCAAAAAAACACTTCGATCCGTAGCTCTGTTTTGGCGTGATTGAAGGACAAACCCACAAACACTTTCGCATTTGGGTCATTCTACCGAATGGTAAAAAAATAAAATATTTTTCTTTTTTTACAAATTAAACTTTTTATTAGCTTATTATAATAAGATGTAACCTAATAACTATCTTAAAAATAAAATAAGAGATCAATCACTATAATTTTAAGAAATAATTGCACATTTTGGTATTGTCGTATCGACAGGAGTGATAAGAATTTCGACATAAGTGACAGGAATTTTCTTAAAACTACTAATTAAAGTAAGAAAACAAAAAAGAACTAACAGTTCTAATTGTATTTGTTGTCAACAATCTAAATATGTCAATTACAAAAAATAAACTAAAGTAAAAAATTATACAAAAAAATAAGAAAAATGTTCTACAGAAATGACGACCTAACTGTAACATTCCTGTAGAACAAAACCTGAAAATTAGGAATATTAAAAAATATCATTTTCTTCGTCTGACGAAAACAAATTATTTTGTGAAGCATATTTAAGAATATTGTCTGAACGTTTTCCATAAATCGAGCGTGTCATATTTTTTTTAAAAAGTTTTCGTTTTTTTATTAGAAAAATCTCTTCCTCGTCAGAAGTATTATCAGATGCCTAGCATATTTTATAACAATTTCTTCCTTCTTATTAGGGTTCCTGTACATTTCATCTTCTTCTTCTGCATCAACCGATAGACGTCCACTGCTGGCCAAAGGTCTCCTACATGGACCTCCATAGGCTTCGGTCTTGCGCCCTCCTAAATCCAACGGCTCTCCCTCCCTGCGACTCGATGACGTCGGTCCACCCAGTGGGGGTCTGCCAACACTGCGCTTACCGGTGCACGGTTGCCATTCCAGCACTTTGGGACCACAATGACCATCATCATCATCAATTGGTTGTGGTGCAGATACTGGTTGTGAATTAATTTATTTTGTTAAATCAGGCTGATCATCTGTTTGTTGTTTATTGAAAGTCAAGTAAATAAACCCAATTTCATAATGAGAACAAATCAAATAGAGCTCTGGGTGTGTAGTCTCTAATCGACTTTATTTTTCCATCAATTTTTTTTGTATCTTTCTCTATCTTTTCTATGTCTTTCTTCTAGTTCAGCTTTAGACATCTTTTCTCTCTCTTTCGTACCCATACCTTCTTTTGCTCTTATAAATAATCTTTTTTTTTCTTTTTCCGGTCTCTTTTTATCCGCCATACCTGCAAAAAGCACCAAAAGTAGCTACGCAATTTAGTTCTGTAGAAATAAGTCACTCCTGTAAATGAAGATATTTAAAAAGCAGTACGGTTTGTGAAATCATTCAGTAACGACAAAAGGCAGCATTGTATGTTAGTTTATTTTAAATTAAATTATAATCCAAGTAAAGCTTTTTTACAAAGACAAAATATTGTAAGCTTACCAAGGAAATCATCATTTCTGTAGAAATACATCACTTCTGTAGAAAAATATGTCGACAGGAGTGAGTTCTACAGAAGTGACCTAAGATTATATAAACTCTAGATAGAGTCACGGCGGCGCAAAAGCGTCGATAAAAATATCAGTGAACTGTTCTCCTCTAAAGCGTTCACCGCACCTCAGTGTCAATTGTAACGTCGAGTGATGAGTGAACGTACGGCTTATTTTTTGCGATCGCTTATTTTGCTGAAAATAGCAAGTTGCGCGATCAAAATTTGCAGAAATTACAAAGGACGGTTAAAATCAACTAACAAAATCTCCTACCATCGGTAAGTAACTCAAAACTAATAGTAATATACGAAAGCAAAACTAATAATTTGATACCTTTATTCACAAAACCATCGCGTCATTTTGTGGTGTTGTCAGTCTTGGATTGGGAATTTCCTGGTATAGTTGTCTTTAAACCTGTTGTACATGTTCATTTTTCCCGACTGACCAACAGAGTGTTGCGTTTTTTAGCATCGGCGTTCCGCGATTTTAAGCATCGGGGTTTTGCGATTTGTGAAGCTCTGTACAGGGATTGAATGCTACACTCCAATCACACTCAAATGCCGCAAAGTTAATGATAATAATGTCCTCCCAACCAATTTCGGCAACGGCAACCAATCTATTATAGTGTTCAAGTATATTGTGTGCAGACACAAAAGTGCAATATTCCGCCATATTGTTATTGGACCGATTTCGTTCAAAATCGATATTTAGGCTTCTTTGCGGTCAAGAAAGAGGAAATGGTTGCCAAAATTATAAAAAGTCACCGCCATATTGGAATTCTTTGTTATTGGACCGATTTCGTTCAAAATCGATATTTAGGCTTCTCTGGGGCCAAGAAAGAGGAAATGGTTGGCAAAATTATAAAAAGTCACCGCCATATTGGAATTCTTTGTTATTGGACCGATTTCGTTCAAAATCGATATTTAGGCTTCTCTGGGGCCAAGAAAGAGGAAATGGTTGGCAAAATTATAAAAAGTCACCTCCATATTGGAATTCTTTGTTATTGGACCGATTTCGTTCAAAATCGATATTTAGGCTTCTCTGGGGTCAAGAAAGAGGACATGGTTGCCAAAATTATAAAAAGTCACCGCCATATTGGAATTCTTTGTTATTGGACCGATTTCGTTCAAAATCGATATTTAGGCTTCTCTGGGGCCAAGAAAGAGGAAATGGTTGGCAAAATTATAAAAAGTCACCGCCATATTGGAATTCTTTGTTATTGGACCGATTTCGTTCAAAATCGATATTTAGGCTTCTCTGGGGTCAAGAAAGAGGACATGGTTGCCAAAATTATAAAAAGTCACCGCCATATTGGAATTCTTTGTAATTGGACCGATTTCGTTCAAAATCGATATTTAGGCTTCTCTGGGGTCAAGAAAGAGGAAATGGTTGCCAAAATTTAAAAAAGTCACCGCCATATTGGAATTCGTTGTTACTGGACCGATTTCGTTAAAAATCGAAATTTAGGCTTCTCTGGGGCCAAGAAAGAGGAAATGGTTGGCAAAATTATAAAAAGTCACCGCCATATTGGAATTCTTTGTTATTGGACCGATTTCGTTAAAAATTGAAATTTAGGCTTCTCTGCGGTCAAGAAAGAGGAAATGGTTGCCAAAATTATAAAAAGTCACTGCCATATTGGAATTCTTTGTTATTGGACCGATTTCGTTCAAAATCAATATTTAGGCTTCTCTGGGGTCAAGAAAGAGGAAATGGTTGCCAAAATTTAAAAAGTCACCGCCATATTGGAATTCGTTGTTATTGCACCGATTTCGTTCAAAATCGATATTTAGGCTTCTCTGGGGTCAAGAAAGAGGAAATGGTTGCCAAAATTATAAAAAGTCACCGCCATATTGGAATTCTTTGTTATTGGACCGATTTCGTTCAAAATCAATATTTAGGCTTCTCTGGGGTCAAGAAAGAGGAAATGGTTGCCAAAATTTAAAAAGTCACCGCCATATTGGAATTCGTTGTTATTGCACCGATTTCGTTCGAAATCGATATTTAGGCTTCTCTGGGGTCAAGAAAGAGGAAATGGTTGGCAAAATTATAAAAAGTCACCGCCATATTGGAATGCTTTGTTATTGGACCGATTTCGTTCAAAATCGATATTTAGGCTTCTCTGGGGTCAAGAAAGAGGAAATGGTTGCCAAAATTATAAAAAGTCACCGCCATATTGAAATTAATGCACAATTTGAAATACATCGGTCAACTTTAAAAAAAAAACTTTAAAATTTTGCGGTTTCAGGATACCTATTGATCCCATATTTAGAAGTCGATGGGTGGAAATAATAAGAAAAAGCCGTGGAGAAGAGTATTGGAAACCATCCAAATCCACGGTGATATGTTCCGAACATTTCCGTGAAAAAGACTTGTATTTTGCAAGTAATCAAGGACGTCAAAGATTGAAAAAGGATGCGATACCGAAAAAAGTATGTTTTATTACGTGCAGGCTCATGTATTTAAATTTTATAATATAGTTACCTTCGTTAGTGTATAAGGTACACTAGCGATTGTAATTCAGTGGTAAGAGCGGCGAACTTTCAACTTGAAGTACCGCGGTTCGTTTCTGTTGGCATTACCGACAAAATTCATATTTCTCACTTTATATGAGGACTTTATGATTATTTACATGTTAAACATTCTTTTTTAATTGTAGGCATTGTTTTTATCATCAGTGAAATCTGACGAAAGTGATATCACTGATGAAGACGTTGGAGTAAAGTTGGAATATAATATTGAAAAACAGAAGTCTCAGAAGTTCGTAAGTTTTTGTTATGATACCTATAGTAAATAATAAGTGAGTGTATAATAATTATATACTTGGCGGATTCATGTATGTTAGGAGTAACGTTAATTTAAAATAAGTCCTTAACAGAACCTATTCCTAGAAAATATTATCCCATTAACAATTATGTTGTCTGTACTTATTTATACGCTTTAAGATCTGGAGAATTACTGCTTGATTATTCAGAGTAGAATTTTATGAGGTTTCACTTTTACTATCATCTGTTATTATCGCTTCTTTAAGATCAGAATCTAACCCATATTATATTATGTTACTTTTGATTTCAGAATAATCCCGCATCAAATGAAGAGCCTGAAAGTTCTGATACATTAAGTATTGTTCAACCTTCTACCTCCTCTGGAATATGTACCAATGCAGTATGCACAGATACTATGTCTCCTTCTACCAGCTACGAAGCTCATACAGTTTTGGCTAATAAAACAGCAAAACCTGACAATGAATTTGAAATAAATGAAGAGTTTTCAGATATAGATTCTATTTTTGACACTCCAAGAAAAGCAAAACAAAAAAATCCAATATGGCGGTGACTGTAAAATTTTGGCAACCATGTCCTCTATCTTGACCCCAGAGAAGCCTAAATATCGATTTTGAACGAAATCGGTCCAATAACAAAAATTCCAATATGGCGGTGATTTTTTAAAATTTTGGCAACCATTTCCTCTTTCTTGACCCCAGGGAAGTCTAAATATCGATTTTGAACGAAATCGGTCCAATAACAACGAATTCCAATATGGCGGTGACTTTTTTAAATTTTGGCAACCATTTCCTCTTTCTTGACCCCAGAGAAGCCTAAATATCGATTTTGAACGAAATCGGTCCAATAACAAAGAATTCCAATATGGCGGTGACTTTTTAAAATTTTGGCAACCATTTCCTCTTTCTTGACCCTAGGGAAGTCTAAATATCGATTTTGAACGAAATCGGTCCAATAATAAAGAATTCCAATATGGCGGTGACTTTTTAAAATTTTGGCAACCATGTCCTCTTTCTTGACCCCAGAGAAGCCAAAATTTCGATTTTGAACGAAATCCGTCCAATAACAAAGAATTCCAAAATGGCGGTGACTTTTTAAAATTTTGGCAACCATTTTATAACCCGTGGGGACCCCCTTAACCCTATTACTTTTACTGTTATAATTTTAACTTTGGATCGGATCGCGCAATTAGATAAAACTCAAATCTGTGATCGAAAGTAGCAAAAACGCTTAATCTCGCGATGTGACACTTGCGACCAAAAATCGCCAAAACGCGATGCAGTCAAAAAAACGACGCTGACGTTCTCTACTTTTAGTATAGTATCGAACGCGTTTGAGTCGGGAAAACGCGATGTAGTTGTAAAAATGCCAATCGCTTCCGCTAAAATTAGTTAGATTAGCCCCTAGAGTTGTCTTCGTAGTAGCTGTAAGGTAAGATAAAATTTTGAAAAATTTAATTAAACTAGTGGTTCGCCCCGAACTGAGACCTCGCGGTATCCCATAATTCCCTTAAGGTAGTTTTAACTATATTATATTGTAATTAAAACGCGCCGAATCTGATGACGTCAATCGTCATCTGCTTTCGTGGATGGGATGCGTATTTACAATATTAAAGACAGCGCCATCTAGTAACAGTATAGTGAAGTTTTGTTAAAAACATTGATGCCCATTAAAACTCAAATAATTTCGTTTCTTTATGATATTTATCTAATCTTAGTATTTGTTGTTCAAGTACAGAATATAACTCAAATTATGTGTAAGTTTCAAGTTTTAAAACAAAGTGGTTTTAGAGATCTAGCCTTGAATACAATCTCCACTTTGAAAGCCCCCCATTTCGTATGGGAGCCCCCCTGAAATAAAGATTTTTATAACTTTTTAAGCCATTTTCGGCTGGAGGCCATCGGTTTACATATCATATCTAAAATTGAAGTAATTACGTTCAGTAATTCAGAAGTTATAAGGCTCTGACAGACGGACGGACGGACAAGTGCAAATCGCTCTAGTAAACTCAGAGACCTTCGCTTCGCTCGGTCGAAAAATATAAAAGAAGGCGATGCCACCTGGAAACCCTAGTATTTTTATAAGTCGACACTATAAGTTAAATAATAAAACATATTTTGTAAATACGTTATTGACTTTTATTTGATAGTATTTTTCTATACATAATACATAAAGTAAAAAAAAATCATTTAAATAGTAAAATATTACAATTTATGTTATTATATTATTAACATAATTTTACAGTTTTACCCCATTTTATCGGGATAGATTCATTAGCTGGTAACTCCAAGATCTAAATGACGCTGGTGTAAGACATAGCCACTGCTATGCGTGTGTGCGTGCCTCACGCACACACGCTCGTAAAAGCTGGCCTGTTTGTGTCGCATCGCTCATTGCGTGATGCGGTATCTAGAGTTTATATAATCAAAGGAAGTGACATTTCAACATAAAATACGCCCCCTGTGCGAAATTTTAGGTTATGAAAAGAAAATTCACTTGATTTCGATAAATAACCAACTAATAAAAGACGCCATGTAGTTATAATATTTTTAAATTGTTTACTTACGTTTTTTTGTTGAGTACAGAAGTGAGGACTTAACTTTGACACTGATGTTGAACGCATAATCAATTTTTTGTTTCCGGAATAGAAATCACCTGCGAAAATATGGCTGCCACTAATATGTTTGTACAGGGTTAAGGATTGCTAGAAATAGAAAATAATGTTGCAATTTAAAGTATAAAAATTCCACCGTTTTTGGCAATTTCTTTCTACAGGTGTGATTATTTTTCACGAACATTGTATAATGTTCAAAAACTTTTAAAATATTAAGTGGTATTTTTTATAATTTTAGTGGGTGTTTCTTAATCATATACTTTACATATTATTTAATTAGACATACATGCAGAATATTTTGAAATATTTTTTACAGACACGTCATTATAACACCCCATGTCGCGAACATTCTACAGGACGTGAGCAGTGAGCACTCACGTACTGTACCACTAAAAAAAAGTAAAATCTAATGATTAATTACAAAAATTGTTTTTCGATGTGTTAGATAACGTCCTAAATTTTAAAAATTAGCTATTAAAGCCACTTAAAATGTACAGAGCTACGATATATTTCATGCGAACACAAAAATAGCGTTTCGGTAGAATGACCCATTTACGCATATTAAAAGGATGATTATGATAAAAACAGCATAGCAATACAGCAGGCACGCACGCATCCTCTACTTTTCATTTCAATCTTGATATTATATTTCTGGTTGTCCGCCAAGGAACTAAAGTAACATAGTTCAATGAATCGAAAAGGTCTTCTATTTATCTATTGTTGCTTACTTTGAAAGAAAATTTGTATATTTTCAGGAGCGGCGAAACTACGTGAAAATGTTTCTGATCTTTCAAGTGGTCAACATTATTCTTAATGTACTCAAACACATTTTTTTCGTATCACATACCAGTTACTCGCAAGCTTGGAGTATTATGCAAGTCATATTCCTTGTTATTATCCTGGCCAGTGACGGTAAGATTGTTTTTAACGTTTCCTTGTTTCATCCAATCATTCATTGATTAGCAACCCATCAACCGCTCACTACTGAGCGCAGGTCTTCTCTCGGAGAAGTGTTATAGGAATAGGCCGTAGTCCACCACGCTGGCCCAATGCGAATTGGCACACTTCACACACCTTCGAGAACATTATGGAGAACTCTTAGATGTGCAGGTTTCCTCACGATATTTTCATTCACCGTTGAAGCAAGTGATTTTGATTGCAAAAACGCACTTGACTCCGAAAAGTGAAGGTTAAATGTGCCGACTCAGAGGTGCGTACCCGGGATCAAACCTGCGACCCCCCGAATAGGAAACCACAGTTCTAACCACTAGGCTATCACTGCTTTCTGAATTTTTAAATAAAACTTTTAAGATAAGTCAATATCATATATCATTAGTAAGACAACTCAAATATACCTCTGTTCCCTAGTCGGAAAAAGTATTTCTGAAACTTTTGTTACTAAAGTTATGAAACTCAATTTTATTTTAGGATAAATTTCACAACATATATTTTAGTAGGTACATGAAATAAAATTGAGGTTCATATCTTTATTAAAAAAATTCAGAAATACTTTTTTTCCGACTAGGGAACAGAGATTTTTTGAGTTGTCCCACTTTTGATCTAGTTGTGCGAAATATTTTCTTAATTTAATGGTCGAGGAGCCGGTAATACTAAAATCCTAAGGTACTAAATGATAAACTAGCTGATTTCCGCGACTTCGTCCGCGTGGATTTAGTTTTTAAAAGCCCTCGGGTACGCTTTTATTTTGCGGGATAAAATGTAGCCTATGTCACTCTTCAGGTCCTCAACTATATCTATGCAAAAAATCACGTCGATCCGTAGCTCTGTTGCAGCGTGATTGTAGGACAAACCAACAAACACACTTTCGCATTTACGAGTACAATATTATGATATGACGCGAAAGTGCGTTTGGCGCTGCTTATTCGTAGTTCCTAGAATCTTCAGGGCAACATCGCCAGCGCGGCGCCCCAGTACCACAGAGGTCAATATATACTGAACAGAAGGTGTTAATTTCAGTGTTGAACATCTATTGTCTGCTCGTGATGAGAAGTCAGTACGTGAAGATGGGCGAAGCCACCATCGAGCTGCCGGGCCAAGTGTACCGTGATGGTCGTGTAGAAATTATGCCATTGAACTTATAGAGTCCCACAGCCATGCTGATTCTTCGAGCAAAATTGAACCAGTCTTTCGTTCAACCGATATAAAATTAACTGCGGTTTTATTAATACAAAAATTCAAGGGCGATAGTGATGGCGTCCATGGAGGACAAACAATTTCCGAATAAAAAATTCAGATTGATTATCGCCATACTGTTTGCTAAAAGCCGGTCCACACTGCACAGACAAATCTGTGCACACTATTTGTACAAACAAAAGTTTGTGCAAACGGAACGCGTGGACGTGTGACGTGTCAGTTTGCACAAACGTTTGTGCTCGGTTGTCTTTTGTATCAAAATATCACTGCAAACATATTTGTTTGCGCTTACTACGTCCACACATTCCGTTTTCATTCAATTTCTAAATTCCGACCGTTGAACCACCGGCAACGTTTGCAAAAAAAAGTTGAAGCATTCATAAATGACCTTTTCCATAATTAGGTTTTAATACAAAAAAAAATTACATTGTAATTATTAATTAAAAAACCATACTTATGAACTTAAAATCCATCCGGAGATGTTAGGGTTGTTTATACGGGTCTGCCCGCGAAATTCAAATTTAATTTGATTTAGCGCAATTTGTAAACTAATAGGACAAAGTACGCTTATGGCATTTTAATTGCGCCAATGGCAGTATAATCTTCACAGGTTTATTTAAAAATCTTTACTTGAAAGTGTCCAGTTTAAGAAATTAGTCAGAATATCGAGTTGGACGTGAGTTACTCACAAATCAGTCGATATTTTGACTAATTTCTTAAACTGAACACTTTCAAGTAAAGTTTTTTTTATAAACCTGCGGAGATGATAATTCTATTGGCGCAATTAGAATGCCATAGGCCTACTTTGTCGAATTAATTTACAAAAAGCGAAAAACCAAATAAAATTTGAATTTCGCGGGCAGGCATTATACGGGTGTATAATCCACCTTAAGAGGATAATTGTAAATTATTCAGCATATTTTATAACTTATGAAAAATAAATGGTTTCGTGTGTGTGTGTGTGTGTGTGTGTGTGTGTGTGTGTGTGTGTGTGTGTGTGTGTGTATAAAGGTGTATGCAGTGTTTCCACAATGAGGGGAAGTTCCAAAAATACATACCAACATACAATTTAATACATGTTTTGATAGAAAATAGAACCATTCCCGCCGATTGCACCCTTTCACGAGCATGACGCAATACCCAGCCATTGCTTCGCTCAACCATATTTTGTATCAAAATATGGATTGTAAGCAATGGGCCAAGATAGGATACAGCTTTCTTACACTAAGTACCTGCACTACAACACCACAATTTTTTAACGGCTATGGCAAAAATAGCATTTTAATGCATCTTTTTAGGGTTCCGTACCAAAATGGTAAAAATGTAACCCTTATGGTGAGACTTTCTCCGTCCGTCCGTCCGTCCGTCCGTCAGTCCGTCTGTCACAGTCGATTATTTCAGTAACTATTAAAGCTATCGACATGAAATTTGGCATAGTTGTGTATAATAGTGGCCCAACATCATTGGAATAAAGAAAAATCGAAAATTATTTTTAGTTTTATTAAAAAAGGGGGAAAATCGGGGGTTTGAAATTTCAAAGTAAAATAACTATACCGAGTGGGGTATCATATGAAAGGTCTTTACTTGTGCATTCTAAAACAGTTTTTTATTTATTTCTATATGTAATAGTTTTTGAGTAATCGGCCAAAATGTCAAAAAAATACCGTCCCCCCCCCCCCCCCTTATCTCCGAAGTTTACCAATCGAAAAATCTGAAATGATTATGGTCAATAGAGGTTTATGTATATTTTACAGGAAAAATAAAATCAACGCGAAAATTGTTTTAGTTCAATTGAAAAAGGGGGAAAATCGGGGGTTTGAAATTTCAAAGTAAGATAACTATACCGAGTGGGGTATCATATGAAAGGCCTTATAATAGTTTTTGAGTAATCGGCCAAAATGTTGAAAAAAATACCGTCCCCCCCCTTATCTCCGAAGTTTACCAATCGAAACATCTGAAATAATTATGGTCAATAGACCTCTATTATTAGTTAGGTATATTTTACAGCAAAAATAAAACCAACGCTCTAACTAGCATAGTTTTTTTTATATTAACAATAAATCTCTACAAACAAAGTTAACGATAAATAAGCAAATTAATATAATTTTTATATACAACAGACCATCACGGATTACGTGTGGAAACCAGCCCAGAAGAAGAAGAAGAAGTATTACTTGAATTTTGTACAGTAAGGGCTCGTTTCTGGACAGGGGGCGCTTTGCACGGTTAACTCAAACATATTATGGCCAAGAGTGGTCACCGTATGGTAAGAGGCACATTGAATATTAATGTGAAGCTGGAAAGGGCTAGACTGGTGAAGTCAACTCTCCGACCCTCTCGTGCTCATATCCAAAACCCCGAAAACTTCCAACTCGAACTGCAGAACCGATTCGATTGCCTAGCAGACTGTGTTTCTGTGGACGATCTAAACAACAGGTTCGTGGAAACTGTCCATACTGTGGGGTCTAAGTTCTTTAAGACCCATCGCAGGAAAAGAACCGAAAAGTTCTCTGACCATACTCTCAAGCTCATGGAGGAGAGGCAAGAGATGAGGCTACAGTCATCGGTAGACGCGGCTGCGTACCGGCGGATTAATAGGCAGATCTCTAAGGCACAAAATCGCGACCTTCGGGTCTTTAATACCAAGTGTATTAAAGATACCATCGAGCGGAACAAAGGCTCAAAAGTATTCGCGAGAGATCTGTCTATCGGACAGAGCCAGCTGACGCGGCTTAAAACTGATGACGGTCGTCTCGTCTCTTCTCGATCTGAGATTTTGGGAGAGGTCGAGAAGTTCTATGGGCAGTTATATACCACGACACAAAAACCTGTTGAGGATTTGGCCAAAGATCCCAGAGCCAAACTGACCCGACACTATACCGAAGATATCCCGGACGTCAGCCTATACGAGATTAGAATGGCTCTTAAACAGCTTAAGAACAACAAGGCGCCAGGTGATGACGGAATCACTGCGGAACTCCTGAAAGCGGGTGGAAAACCGGTACTTAAGATCTTTCAGCGATTGTTCAATTCCGTCATTCACGAGGGTATAACGCCGGAAGCATGGCACAGGAGCGTGGTGGTCCTGTTCTTCAAAAAGGGTGATAATACCTTGCTGAAGAATTATAGACCCATCTCGCTGCTGAGTCATGTTTACAAGTTGTTCTCGAGAGTCATTACGAATCGTCTCGCTCGTAGGTTTGACGACTTCCAGCCCCCCGAACAAGCCGGATTCCGAAAAGGCTTTGGTACCATAGATCACATTCATACGCTGCGGCAGGTTATACAGAAGACGGAAGAGTATAACCGGCCACTTTGCTTAGCGTTTGTGGACTATGAGAAAGCCTTTGATTCGGTGGAAACTTGGGCTGTGTTGAGGTCGCTGCAGAGATGCCGGATTGACTACCGGTATATCCAAGTGTTGAAGTGCTTGTACGAAAACGCCACTATGTCAGTACGTATACAGGACCAGACTACGAGACCGATCCACTTGCAGCGTGGAGTGCGACAGGGAGATGTAATCTCCCCGAAGCTATTTACCGCTGCGTTGGAGGACGTCTTTAAGCTTCTGGATTGGAACGGACTTGGCATCAACATAAACGGCGAGTACATCACTCACCTGCGATTTGCCGATGACATAGTAGTCATGGCAGAGACTCTGAGAGATCTCAATACAATGCTCAATGATCTCAGCAGGGTTTCTCAACAGGTGGGCCTGAAAATGAACATGAGCAAGACGAAAATCATGTCCAATGCTCATGCTCCGCTCCACCCAGTAATCGTTGAGAACTCTGCGCTCGAAATTGTAGACGAGTATATATACCTGGGACATACAGTCCAGCTAGGTAGGTCCAATTTCGAGAAAGAGATTAATCGCCGAATCCAACTCGGCTGGGCAGCGTTCGGGAAGCTCCGAGATGTCTTCTCGTCCAAAATCCCTCAGTGCCTGAAGACTCAAGTCTTTGAACAGTGCGTGTTGCCAGTGATGACTTACGGATCCGAGACATGGTCGCTAACTTTGGGCCTCATAAGAAGGCTCAGGGTCACCCAGCGAGCGATGGAGAGAGCAATGCTCGGTATATCTCTGCGAGATCAAATCAGAAATGAGGAGATTCGTAGGAGAACCAAAGTCACCGACATAGCTCAGCGTGTCGCGAAACTGAAGTGGAAATGGGCGGGGCACATAGTTCGAAGAACTGATGGTCGTTGGGGTCCCAAGGTGTTGGAGTGGCGACCCCGCACCGGGAAACGCAGTGTTGGCAGACCCCCCACTAGGTGGACCGACGACATCAAACGAGTCGCAGGGAGCCGCTGGATTCAAGCGGCGCAAGACCGAAGCCTGTGGAAGTCCATGCAGGAGACCTTTGTCCAGCAGTGGACGTCTATAGGTTGATAAAGAAGAAGAAGAAGATATAATATTATCGTTTTACTTTTACTTTTGGAGTACGGAACCCTCGGTGCGCGAGTCCGACTCGCACTTGGCCGGATTTTTTAATTTTTAATAATATATTAATAATAATATCATAATAATAATAATGATTTATTTGCAACAAAATAATGTACATGAGGAACAATAAACGTAATTGTGTCCCTGGCAGCTAAACTCAGTTTGAGATATTGCAAATAAGACATTTCTTTTTGATAAAATATATTATTTTTAAAGCAATATCGTATTTTATTTCTGTTACTAAACTTCCAAATGTAAGCTAACACAAGAATAGACTTTACTTAGGTCTTAGATAAAAAAAAGTGCTGCACTTAATGTGCAAAACGAAGGTCAAGGGGCGACTATGCGAGCTTTCCGGCGAAGTATTTTGACACCTTTATGAAGTTTTATTCTTTGCTAGCCTTTCCCACAACAAGAGCTCCATAAATGCGGCGACGTTATTTCATTGTTTGAAAACGTCAAACATTGGTTGTTT
Source organism: Oeneis ivallda (assembly GCA_029955525.1). Classification (NCBI taxonomy): domain Eukaryota; kingdom Metazoa; phylum Arthropoda; class Insecta; order Lepidoptera; family Nymphalidae; genus Oeneis; species Oeneis ivallda. Next base: position 21,124,645 of record JARPMR010000018.1, on the reverse strand, counting down.
TACGAGACTATGTGGGTACGCCAGTTCAGGCGTACTATGAATTGCCGTAATTTACTACTACGCCGACGGTATATAGTAGCGGGCGAAGCGACTACCTATCCTAAATCTATGTCCTCTACCTACCTATACCACTAGAACTATACCTACCCATGCAAAAAGTAACGTCGATTCGTTGCTCTGTTGGCGCATGATTGAAGGAAAAACAGCAAACCAACAGACAAGCAAAATATATTTAAATAGCTACGTTATCTAATTTTTTAAAGGATGAACCAAACTACTGTGGAATAATACTGTGGAAATATGCAAAATAAACAATTTTTGCAGTTTCTATGTCAGTTATCTGTCGAATCATCCTGATAGCGTAAGTAGCAGAGCTGAGCTTGCCAGCGAGTCCTGCTATATGGGTGCTATATGCCCCATTGCAGCTTTGAGTCCAGGGTTAATCCCAAGAACACTGTGGAGTCCTCTGTTTTCAAGGATTCATTACTTATCTTTAAATTTTTACTGACAGTTCTGGTGTTAGGCAATAAAAACTCAACACACTTTGTTTTTTTAGCATTTAAAAGTAGATTATTTGCCGTAAACCATTCAGAAACTTGAGATAATGCATAATTTACATCGTCAAAATTGTCTTTTTTCCTATCGACTTTGAAAATCAAAGTCGTATCATCAGCAAGTAGTACAATATCGCAAGTATTTTGGACAAAATATGGTAAATCGTTTATGTAAATCAAAAACATGAATGGACCTAGAATAGAACCCTGGGGTACACCCATTACTGAGGCTGATCCGGATGATTTTACATCATTGACACACACTCTTTGAACACGATCCCTTAGATAAGACGCAATGAGGCTAAGTGCAATATCTTTAATACCATAGTGGCTCAGTTTAAGTAAGAGGGTCTTGTGATCAACGCAGTCGAAGGCTTTTGATAAATCACAAAAAATACCAATGGCATTCTGTGAGTTATTCCATGCATCGAAAATGTGTTGTAACAGCGTTGCGGCTGCATCGGTTGTTGATCGACCCTTAGTAAAACCGTACTGCTCAGGGTGAAGAAGTTTATTTAAGTTAAAGTGTAGAAGCAGTTGGTTGAACATTATTTTTTCAAAAATCTTGCTGAGAGTTGGCAAAATTGAAATTGGTCTGTAGTTATTCGGGTCAAATTTGCTTCCCGATTTATAAAGAGGTATTAATTTGCTACATTTCATTAGGTCTGGAAAAGATCCAGTATCTACAGACTTATTAAAAATTAAAGCAAGATAAGGCGCAATATAACTGTCCATAGAACTTCTCAACCTCTCCCAAGACCTCAGGTCGAGAAGAGACGAGACGGCCGTCATCAGTTTTCAGCCACGACACAAAAACCTGTTGAAGATTTGGCGAAAGATCCCAGAGCCAAACTGACCCGACACTATACCGAAGATATCCCGGACGTCAGCCTATACGAGATTAGAATGGCTCTCAAACAGCTTAAGGACAACAAGGCGCCAGGTGATGACGGAATCACTGCGGAACTCCTGAAAGCGGGTGGAAAACCGGTACTTAAGATCTTTCAGCCATTGTTCAATTCCGTCATCCACGAGGGCACAACGCCGGAAGCATGGCACAGGAGCGTGGTGGTTCTGTTCTTCAAAAAGGGAGATAATACCTTGTTGAAGAATTATAGACCCATCTCGTTGTTGAGTCATGTTTATAAGTTGTTCTCGAGAGTCATTACGAATCGTCTCGCTCGTAGGTTCGACGACTTCCAGCCTCCCGAACAAGCCGGATTCCGAAAAGGCTTTGGTACCATAGATCACATTCATACGCTGCGGCAGGTTATACAAAAGACGGAAGAGTATAACCGGCCACTTTGCTTAGCGTTTGTGGACTATGAGAAAGCCTTTGATTCGGTGGAAACTTGGGCTGTGTTGAGGTCGCTACAGAGATGCCGAATTGACTACCGGTATATCCAAGTGTTGAAGTGCTTGTATGAAAACGCCACAATGTCAGTACGTATACAGGACCAGACTACGAGGCCAATCCACTTGCAGCGTGGAGTGCGACAGGGAGACGTTATCTCCCCGAAGCTCTTTACCGCTGCGTTGGAGGACGTCTTTAAGCTTCTGGATTGGAACGGGCTTGGCATCAACATAAACGGCGAGTACATCACTCACCTGCGATTTGCCGATGACATAGTTGTCATGGCAGAGACTCTGAGAGACCTCAATACAATGCTCAACGATCTCAGCAGGGTTTCTCAACAGGTGGGCTTGAAAATGAACATGAGCAAGACGAAAATCATGTAAAATGCTCATGCACCGCTCCACCCAGTAATTGTTGAGAACTCTGCACTCGAAATTGTCGACGAGTATATTTACCTGGGACACACAGTCCAGCTAGGTAGGTCTAATTTCGAGAAAGAGATCAACCGCCGAATCCAACTCGGCTGGGCAGCGTTCGGGAAGCTCCGAGATGTCTTTTCGTCCAAAATTCCTCAGTGCCTGAAGACTAAAGTCTTCGAACAGTGCGTGTTGCCAGTGATGACTTACGGATCCGAGACATGGTCGCTAACTAAGTGCCTCATAAGTAGGCTCAGGACCGCTCAGCGTGCGATGGAAAGAGCTATGCTCGGAGTATCCCTGCGGGATCGAATCAGAAATGAGGATATCCGTAGGAGAACCAGAGTCACCGACATAGCTCAGCGAGTCGCGATACTGAAGTGGAAATGGGCGGGGCACATAGTTCGAAGAGCTGATGGTCGTTGGGGTCCCAAGGTGCTGGAGTGGCGACCCCGCACCGGGAAGCGCAGTGTTGGCAGACCCCCCACCAGGTGGACCGACGACATCAAGCGAGTCGCAGGGAGCCGCTGGATTCAGGCGGCGCAAGACCGAGGCCTGTGGAAGTCCATGCAAGAGACCTTTGTCCAGCAGTGGACGTCTATCGGTTGACAAAGAAGAAGAAGAAGAAGGCGCAATAATATCAATCATGATTGTGAATTAATTTAACTGATATTCCCCATAGATCTCCTGTTTTTTATTTTGCAATGATTTAAATGTTTTGATAATATCATATGGGGTAACGTGTTCAAACCTAAATAGTTTATTGCACTCAGAGACATTGCTTCTTAGAAGATTACAGGCTTCTGTTGGCGAGGAATTAAGAGAACTGGTCGTGGTTACTGGTATATTTTTGAAAAATTTCTCAAATGTATTTGTAATTTCTATATCGGAGTCAATTACAAGGTTATTAAGTTTAAGCTCCAGTTTATTATAATGCATCTTGTTCTTACCCATTTCATCACCAATAATGTCCCACACTGCTTTTATTTTATTATCTGAATTGACAATTTTTTGTTTTATGTGAAGTGACTTTGCTTGTATGCACACGTTTCTAAACAATTTGGAGTAATTTCTTAAATATTCTATAAACGCGGGGGTATAATTATATCGTTTTTCTGCATACAAGTCAAACAGCTTATTTCTACTTTTATAGATGCCAACAGTTGCCCAATCACTAAATTTTAAATTTTTAAATAATTTTTTGTCTATTACCTTAAAGATAGAGTTAAATTGAGAGTTTAAAAGATCAAAAAACTCACTATAAATTTCATCCGGACCACCCTGTGCAATATCAAGCGTCGGCAATGCAGCTGCGATATTTTGTTTAAATTGCCTTACTTTTTAGGGTTCCGTACCCAAAGGGTACCAACGGGACCCTATTACTAAGCCTACGCTGTCCGTCCGTCCGTCCGTCCGTCTGTCAGCGGGCTGTATCTCGTAAACCGTAATAGATAGACAGATGAAATTTTCACATATTATGTATTTCTATTGCCGCTATAACAAAAAATAATAAAAATTAAATTAAATTAAAAAAATTAAATTAAAATGGGTATTAGGTGGGTAGATGGAAATCTTTTAAATTAATTTTTTTATAACGGAACCCTAAAAGAGCGAGGCCCGACTCGCACTTGGCCGATTTTTTTTGTGGTAACTGGCCTATATTTTACTACTTTTGTTGTATTCTGCTCACTGCTCGGAATACCTAGATATCATTTGTCCGCAATGATCAGATCTTAAATAAGTGATAATCGATTTTTGGATAATTTTACAATCACAGAAGATGTTATCAATACAAGTAGCTGAATTAGCAGTTATTCTCGTAGGTTCAACAAAAACATTTTCCAGGTTAAAACTTTTAAACAAATTAAGTAATCTACCTGTAAAAGGCGTGTGTTGCAGGATATCTATGTTGAAATCTCCACAGATTACTATTTTTTTTGATGTCCTACATAGCCGCCCTAAGGCGTCCTCCATGACCTTCTCAAAATGAACAAAATCGCCCGAGGGGGGTCGGTACACGCAGACTATAATATATCGGTCCAGCTCAACACAAGACAGCTCAATAGTGCGTTCCATAGAAAGACTAACAATGTCTTTTCGCTCTTTGCAATTAATATTATTGCGCATTATTATCATATTATTATCGCAGTATTATGTCATACGGAATCTTGGTATGGGGTAAAGCGGCCGATATTGGAAAAAATTTTGTATTGCAGAAGAGGGCGATTCGCGCAATCTATAATTTAAAGCCGCGGGATTCGCTTCGAGAAAAATTTAAAGAAATAGGCATTCTTACAGTAGCTTCACAATATATTTATAACAATATAATATTTGTCAGACAAAACATTGTGAATTACAAAAAAAAGGGTGAATTACGCGATAGGCAGGTTAGAGATCCAAATAGGCTCGTGATTCCTCGACTGCGCCTCAAGAGGGTCCGAAAGACATTTGTGGGAATGGGCGTGACGTTCTATAATAAAATTCCACAGTCGATCTTGGACTTGCCTTTATACAAGTTTAAGAAATCGATTAAAACTACGCTCATGAAAAAAGCATATTATACGATTGAAGACTATATAAATGACAAAAAAGCGTGGATGTAATTCGTTCCAGCGATTCATGAGACATAGGTAATGATTAACCTGTATAATTGTATATCAAAATAATTCTATTCTATTCAGAGTTTCCACTTTATTTGTGTACAAGTCATATTTTAAAATGAGTATTTGATTTGAATATTAGTTTCAATTCGATGGTCGCGCTCTCTTTAACATTTCTGCGGTGGTGTCGTGTGATGCGGGTTGTTGCGTTCCCTAAAATATGGTTGAGCGAAGCAATGGCTGGGTCATGCGTCATGCTCGTGAACGGGTGCCACCAGCGGCAATGGGGCTACTTTCTGTCTGCCTGTCTTGACATGTGTTGAATTATAATTAGAAATAATTACGCATGCTTTTGTGGAACTTTCCCTCATTGTGGAAACTCTGCATACATAGAATAATATCTGTTAAGTATATTGTAAAAGTATTATGAAAAGAGCAACTGCCGAGTTTCTTGCTGGTTCTTCTCGGCAGGAACGGCATTCCGAACCAGTGGTAGACTCATTGACGATTCAAAAGTACTTGTAAAAGTTTATTTGAATAAAAAACATTTCTATTCTATTCTATTCTATTCTAATCTATTCTATTCTATTCTATTCTATTCTATTCTATTCTATTCTATTCTATTCTATTCTATTCTATTCTATTCTATTCTATTCTATTCTATTCTATTCTATTCTATTCTATTCTATTCTATTCTATTCTATTCTATTCTATTCTATTCTATTCTATTCTATTCTATTCTATTCTATTCTATTCTATTCTATTCTATTCTATTCTATTCTATTCTACTCTATTCTACTCTATTCTACTCTATTCTACTCTATTCTACTCTATTCTACTCTATTCTACTCTATTCTACTCTATTCTACTCTATTCTACTCTATTCTACTCTATTCTACTCTATTCTACTCTATTCTACTCTATTCTACTCTATTCTACTCTATTCTACTCTATTCTATTCTATTCTATTCTATTCTATTCTATTCTATTCTATTCTATTCTATTCTATTCTATTCTATTCTATTCTATTCTATTCTATTCTATTCTATTCTATTCTATTCTATTCTATTCTATTCTATTCTATTCTATTCTATTCTATTCTATTCTATTCTATTCTATTCTATTCTATTCTATTCTATTCTATTCTATTCTATTCTATTCTATTCTATTCTACTACATAGTTGATAATAATAATATGATGATTGCGAAACGGAAGTCTAATCTATTAAAGGTTATTAAATAAAATTTTATGATAGTGAAATCATTTTGGATCCGTCCCCACGTTTGTGGGGTTTAGTTTTCAGTTCTGTAACAGCTTGAGTGAAGCTCAGAGCTTTTCGAATGAAAAAATATTTGGTGCAAAATGGTTGATATAAAGGACGAAAACGTGACAACTAGGTCAGTATTTAGCGTCTAGAATTCTAAATAGATAGTTTTTTTAACCCCCGACGCAAAAAGAGAGGGGTGTTATAAGTTTAACGTGTCTGTGTATCTGTGTATCTGTGTATCTGTCTGTGGTAGCGTAGCCGCCAAACGGATGAACCGACGTTTAGTTTTTTTTGTGTCATAGATAATTTTATCCCGAGTGTTCTTAGCCATGTTTCATGAAAATCTGTTCAGCCGTTTGAAGATTATCAGCTCTTTTCTAGTTGATTAGGGGATCTGACTAACTTCCTTATGTCCGATCGATTCGAAATTTGGTACCGTGTTACTTCAATGATATTGAAAGTATATGGTAAGGTAACCATGACCTGATCAGCCGTTTGAAGATCATCAACTCTTTAATAGTTGATGAGGGGGTCTGACTACCTTCCATATGTCCTGTCGATTCGAAATTTGGTACCGTGTTACTTCAATGATATTGAAAGTATATGGTAAGGTAACCATGACCTGACCAGCCCTTTGAACATCATCAGCTCTTTAATAGTTGATGAGGGGATCTGACTACCTTCCATATGTCCTATCGATTCGAAATTTGGTACCGTGTTACTTCAATGATATTGAAAGTATATGGTAAGGTAACTATGACCTGATCAGCCGTTTGAAGATCATCAGCTCTTTAATAGTTGATGAGGTGATCTGACTACCTTCCATATGTCCTATCGATTCGAAAGGTACCGTATTACTTCAATGATATTGAAAGAACATGGTAAGGTAACCATGACTTTAAATATGACATGTTAGAGTAAGGTTTAGATTTCGAAGGTGGGTAATTAAATGGGATCAATTAGGCTCAATTACCACTGCGCTAACAAATCACTATAAATACCTTCCTAATATTTATACCTACTTTAAAAAGGACTAAATAAAAGTAAAATTAAAAATTTTATTTCCCCCCGACACAAAAAATAATCTCTAAAAACTAACAAATAATATTATATACCTATATATAATTATTATCGTCACATATATTATGTAAGTTCAAATATTTTTATTTTCCAAGTGTCGTCGTCGCGTCGGGGGACCGCTAAGTGAGAAAAACAGGTGTAGTCGCAGATTGCAACAAAAGAATTTACTCAAAATCGACACAACCGTCAACGTCGTCTGCCCTCACGTGTCGCGCGCGGCATTACGTAGAGCGTAGACTATATATGCATGAAACTTAAGATCGCTCGTACCTAAATGTAATTCGTAATAATTAATTAGCTGTTGGAAAAATACTTTATAAACTTTAGCGGTCCCGCGACGCGACGACGACACTTGGAAAATAAAAATATTTGAACTTACGTAATATATGTGACGATAATAATTATATATAGGTATATAATATTATTTGTTAGTTTTTAGAGATTATTTTTTGTGTCGGGGGGGGTTTTTAAAATTTTTAATTTTACTTTTTTATTATTATATATTGGAGTTTACTCCTTAAGAATCGATTTTAGCAGCCCGTTATGAGAAAAATCCGGACAGTAAAATCAATTTATCAATGACCTCGTTACGTTTTTTCTGTCAAGTTTTTCACAACGTTGAAATTTCTACCCTAACTTTGAGTAAATAAGGTTGGTTTTCCGTGACACAATTTGTACCTCAAGTACGTAAGTTATAACACAACTTCACAACGATGCAAATTTCTACCCTAACATTGAGTAAATAAGGTTGGTTTTCGTTCACATGTATATCAGCGCCATCTTTCGGCTTATGTGTAAACTATTTCGAATAGTTTCGGTGTTGTACGGAGTATATGGCGCTGATATACATGTGAACGAAAGCCAACCTTGTTTACTCAACGTTGGGTGGAGATTTGCATTGTTGTGAAGTTGTGTTATAACTTAGGTACTTGAGGTACAAATTGTGTCACGGAAAACCAACCTTATTTACTCAACGTTAGGGTAGAAATTTCAACGTTGAGTATAAAGTAAACTCCAATCGTGCGTCGTTCTAACACACACAATTTTTTTTATTTTATATTACAATATCATCCATATTCAATATGATAGACTTGTGCTTGACTGTGATCTCACCTGATGGTAAGTGAATGCAGTCTAAAATGGAGCTCGATCATCCATCAATTGCTCCGTTGGTGCGTGATTGAGGGACAAACAAACAAACGCATTTATAATATTATTGAGGTATTCGCTAATGCCCGCGACTTCTCCGCGCGTTATATTGAAAAACGAAAAACCTTCAAGTTTAGGGAATTCACATGGGCTTAAGGTGAAAAATTTATTCACTGTTCATTAATTTTCGGTTATACCTACTATAGTTCTTGTAGTAACGAAACGGTCTAGCCACATAATATTTTGACTAAGGTGTAGAGTTTGTGACATTGGTGCTTAGAGTTAGGGCCTCTAACTGTAGAGTTAGAAGATGAGCTCTACATGAGATCTAAGGTGCGATTGTCTAAAGTTATTCCATTGATCGTAACCGTTTTCGATGGCATTCGCGTCAAAGTAAAATAAACCACAACAGCATTGAATTAGAGCTAAATTTCGTGTATGCATTCTTATACGTTTACGTATGTACGATACGCTCCATAATGCCCTATATTAAAATCGGTTGTACTGAATTTGTGACTTTTAATCAATACAGTCAAGGATTATTTTACTTTGACGCTAATGTTATCGAATACGAATACGATCAATGGAATAACTTTTAGACAATTGGTACCCTGGTAACTTTTTGACAATGCGAGCCATATGGTCTCGTCGTGGCAACATTTTACATGAAAATGTTTTAGGGTGGATTTCACTACTTTTTGTAAGTTGCTTCAACAACATCATCATCATTATCAACCCATCAACGGCTCACTACTGAGCGAGGTCTCCTCTCAGAGAAGGGTTATAGGCCATAGTCCACCACGCTGGCCCAATGCGAATTGGCTGACTTCACACACCTTCGAAAACATTATGGAGAACTCTCAGGTGTGCAGGTTTCCTCACGATGTTTTCCTTCACCGTTAAAGCATATGATATTTAATTTATTAAACGCACTTAACTTCAAAAAGTCAGAGATGCGTACCCAGGATCGAATCTGCGACCCCCCGAATAGGAGACCACAGTCGTAACCATTAGGATATCACTGCTTCTTGATGCTTAGGTAAGGCAATATTTTTTTATTTTGTTTTATTATGATTTGTTTTTTGGACAAGGAGTCCCTATATCAATTTTCAGACCTCTATCTTCAAGTTCGCAAAAGTCTCATTCAAACTTACATCCCCTAGGCCCTAGTTTAAGGGGTTGGGGGGTAAATGTTCCAAGTCTTAAATTTTTTGTTATTTGTGTACTAATACTAGTTTACATACCAAATTTCAGCTTTCTGGTGCTTCAGGAATTACCCTAATAATTTTTATGATCATCAGCGAGTGAGTCAGTGACGAAATGGGGTTTATTTAGATATTAATAAAATCTTAAGTATAAGAGCTATGCAATTGAAACTTTATATGTCTATTGACATCATATCACGGGAATTATGTTTATCCAAACCCAAGTTATGAGGGTTCAAAAAATGACGAAGCCCTTAGAGAAAAGATAGGTTGTGCCCTTGCGCTTGGCTTGGTTCGTCTCGGCCCGCCAATACCGCCCGCAGATATATCAAGTATTTTTTCAGTACCGAGAATGAGAAACCAACGAGACCCCACGAACAAAAAGCCAAGTTCGTTTTCAATAAGTGCTGCTTCTGTATCCCACTGAAAACTGGATCTCTCATCCTTGCATACTTGTTTCTGGTACTTAGGTATTTTTTTTAAGAAGACTCATCAGTGGTAGACTCATAGACGATTCAAAAGCACTTGTAAAAAAGTTTATTTGAATAAAAAACATTTCTGTTCTATTATATTCTAAGTTCACCTGTGCGGTTAGTCCGAGTTTTTATTCGTTTGACGGTAAACGATGACATTAGTATCAAAGTAAAATGAACCTTAACAGTATCGATTTATCGCGGCGCAGAGGAATTACAGGAGGCTGTTGTGAATATTGTCGATATGTGTAATCTATACGGTTTGAAACAACAAAACACCATATCAAACAGCAAGCTTAATACCTTAGACCTTTTATTTAGCAACATTGACTTTGATGTTCATCATTGCACGAACCCCCTTGTTCCGGAAGACGTATATCATCCTTGTCTAGAATTTAATCTCTCTAATCTGTTAGTTAGAAATGCTCGCCAAAAACCAATCAAAAGGCCAAACTTTTTTAAAGGTGATTATGTCAAAATAAATGAATATCTATCCAAAACTGACTGGCATAAATTACTGATAGCAGACTCAATAAATGATACAGTAGAAATATTTTACTCTATTTTAAATGAAACCATTAATAAATTTGTTCCTATCAAATTTAAATATAAATCTAACTTTCCAGTTTGGTTTTCCAAGTCCTTAATTCACATAGTGAAAGAAAAGCACCGTAAGCATAAAAAATGGAAGGAAGGTGGGAATCCTCGCGACTACGATGAGTTTGCTATGCTCAGGGCTAGGCAAAAAGCAGTTCAAAATAAGTGTTATATGTCTTACACTCAGCGAATGCAAGACTATATCCGCAAAGACCCCAAGCTTCTTTTTTCTTATACCAAAACCCTGAGAAATAATGAAAAAGGATACCCCGAAAAGCTTACGTTAGGACATACTACGTACACTGATGAAACCTCAGCTTGCAATGGTTTCAGTCAGTATTTCGAGAGCGTTTTTGTAAAACCGGTAAACTCGTACGACAACTATGAAACAAACTTAACAACTTTGAACCATAATGAATCTATCTGTAAAATTAAGATTGTCGAAGATGACGTCCGTAAAGTTCTTAAAGGTTTAAAAACTAACAAGGGTTCAGGCAGTGATGGCATTCCACCAATATTCCTTAACAAGTGTGCAAATAATTTAGCTAAACCACTGTCCATAATTTTTAACTTGTCCATTAACGTTTTCGGTTGTTTCCCTGATATATGGAAAGAGGCATTGATAGTACCTATTCATAAAAGCGGATCGAAAACTCAAATAGAGAATTATCGGCCTATCTCTATTCTCAACGTTATGAGTAAAATATTTGAAACTGTAGTCTATAGGTACATTAGCCCCATAATAACTAGATCGATTCCCAACGAACAGCACGGTTTTATGAAAAACCGTTCTACCGTTACAAACTTAGCTGTTTTCACAGACTATGTGTTGAGGAGCATGGACGAAAGATATCAAGTGGACGTGATCTACACGGATTTCGAAAAAGCTTTCGACCGCGTGGATCATGTAATCCTACTCCAAAAACTAAGCGTGTTAGGCATAAACGGGAGTTTGCTTCGGTGGATGACTTCTTATATTAAGAACCGTATGCAGGCTGTGGTGACGGGTAGTGCTAGAAGTGACTTTGTTGCAATACCGTCAGGGGTACCTCAGGGGTCCATCCTTGGTCCCCTTTTATATAACGCTTATTTATTCGATATTGGTAGCTGCTTTCGCCATGCGCAATACTTAATGTTCGCTGACGACAAAAAAATATTCCTCAAAATACGCTCCCCCGAAGATTCTCAAAATTTACAGAAAGACCTTAATGCTTTGGTAGAATACTACGCTAAGAATAGAATAATAGTTAATGTAAAGAAGTGCCATCACATAACTTTTACTCGTAAATTAAGCTCAGTAACCTATAACTACACAATTGATGGTGTTTGTATTCCTAGGGAAACTACAATTAGAGATCTAGGTATTCATATTGACATTAAACTCTCTATGAATGACCATATAGATATCGTGGCTAATAGAGCCTACAAACAACTGGGTTTTATCAAACGGGTAACCAGTTCTTTCAATAACGTCGATTGCATAAAATCCCTGTACATTGCATATGTCCGAAGTCTTCTCGAATACGCTAGTAGTATCTGGTCTCCCGATTATATCATCCATTCCCATAGACTTGAGTCCATACAGAGACAGTTTCTCAAGTACTTGGCCTTTAAAGATTTTAAAAAGTTCGACAGTTATAAGGAAGCCTGTACTTACTACAGAATGGACAGCCTGGAACAAAGAAGGAGCCAGAGTGATATGTTGCTACTACAAGCAATCTTGACCGGGTCTATTGATTGCCCTAGCTTATCAGCCTTCTCAATTATAATTCCTCCGCTTCATTCAAAATATACTTTAAGAACGCGCCAAACTCGCCTACTGCATGTGCCTAAATTTAACACCACTAACATACAATAACCAGTACTCGCACATTGATATATTTCACCTATCTAAAACCCTTTTTAAAAAAGAAATAATTGGCCTACACCGTAAAAAATAGACAAATATACACACACACACACACACTACACACACACACACACACTCACACACTCACACTACACACACACACACACACACAAACGTTCAAACACGCACAAGCGCACGCATGCAATGTGTAGTCAGATTATCATTTATTTTTACTCGCTCTTCTGATAATTGTCTTTAACTAATTTTATAACTATGTTTTATACTATTATTAATTATTATTTACTATTACTTATAAATTCTCTGTTAAACTTTTTATTTTTTAAATTAAGTAATGTAATCATTTTTTGGCTTTATTTAAGAACTGAAATATCTTGTAATTAATTGTATGAACGCTGTTGATTACTAATGAATAAATAAATAAATAAATAAATAAAGTCACAAATTCAATACAGACGATTTTAATTTGGAGCGTTTTCGTTTACGTAAACGCATAAGAATACATACACGAAATTTAGCTATAATTCAATGTTGGTAAGGTTCATTTTACTTTGATTATTATGTCATCGTTTACTATTTATAGTTAACTATCAAATCTTGTACTAAGCGTACTGATTTAAATATGAATCGGTTAAATAGGAACCTGTCACGGGTTCCTATAATTATTCAGGAGACTAAAAAGTATTCAATGGAAGTATTAATAGGAAATTGCTTTTTATTCTAATTTAGTTTAAATTAATATAAAATACATAATATGTGTATTTCCGGTGTAAACCAGGGTGGAGACCCAGGGACCGTGGGCTGGCATACCTACCTACTTGAAGTGTGTGATAGGAGATAAAACTTCTCCGTCTTCTTGTGCATTGTTCATAATGTTTCTCTGAAAGAGTACGAATATATAGGCCTACAAAGATATCACAATTGGTAGGATAAGTGGAAAAAAATCCACTTAGTTCTACCGGTCGCGAGTTGCGACACTCTGAGTTTACTTATATCCCTACGATAAAATATAAGTATTTCACTATCAATTCCAAAATTAGCTGTCTGTCTGTCTGTGCAGTGAAAGGTATAATGGTAGCTGATACTCCGGGTCAACAAATTATAAGCACAGAGTAAGGATAGTATAGTTTCATACAGAGTGTCGACGAAACCGGTTTGACAGGGCAATCGTGCGGTGGGTGCGGTAAGTGCGGAGCAAGGTAAGCTCCCGTGTAAGCGCGGCTTAGATGGGAGCTACATTTAAAGGTTGTCGTATTACGCTTGCGTAAAATATTTAATCTTGTTATACGGTTAATTTATTGAAATTAATTTTTTCATTACCTATTATCTATAAATCTACGAGTATATCTATACTCTATACAGACATACATATAAAAAAATAAAATTGAAGTAGCTATCTGTTTGTAATGTCAAAATAACAGATTTTTTACTAAATTTATATTCGGTTCGGTACTTTTTGCCTATCTGTCTGTCTATCTATCTGTCTGTCTGTTTGTTTGTTTGTTCCTACTTTTCTCGGGAACGGCTGGACTGGTGTTGTCCGGACTTTAACTGACAGATAGCTGATGTTATAAGAAGTACCTTAGGCTTACTAACTTAATTTTTTAACTGACTTTCAAAAACGAAGTTGTGTCTTTCTGCATGTGATATGCATATCTCCGTGATTTCTAAACCGATTTGCGTGAAATTTTGTGAGTTACCCTAAAAACTTCGGGTTCGGCGGCCCCATGTTGATGGTACTCCAACTTCTTGTTTTCGTGTTGTCTATGTGACCATGTGATCAGATTTTCGAAAGCTTATATCTCCGAAACTATGGGGTGCAGCCCCATGCTGATGGTACTCAAACATCTTGTTTTCGTGTTGTTTATGTAACCATGTGATCAGATTTTTGACAGCTTATTTTTTTTTTTTTATTATATTTGATTTTTCAAATCTTATATCTCCTACACTATGGGGTGTAGCCACATGTTGATGGTAGTCAAACTTTTGTTTTTCGTGTTGTCTATGTGACCACGTCATCAGATTTTTGAAAGTTTAAATCTCCGACACTATGGGGTGCGGCCTCATGTAGATGGTACTCAAACTTCTTGTTTTCGTTTTATCTATGTGACCACGTGATCAGATTTTTGAAAGCTTATAATATCTCCGATACTATGGGTCGCGGCCCCATGTTGATGGTGCTTAAAATTCTTGTTTTCATGTTGTCTATGTGACATTTATCTCTCATTTATAATGTTTCATAAATTAACGGCTGATACAATATATTCATTCTGTTAACAACAGCTAAAGTGTACAACTAACTATACAACTATCATTTAAAGTATAGCTTTTAAGTCTAAAATATGGTTTTAGGGTTCCGTACCCATAGGGTACCAACGGGACCCTATTACTAAGCCTACGCTGTCAGTCCGTCCGTCCGTCTGTCAGCGGGCTGTATCTCGTAAACCTTAATAGATAGACAAATGAAATTTTCACATATTATGTATTTCTGTTGCCGCTATAACAACAAATAATAAGAATTAAATTAAATTAAAAAAATTAAATTAAAATATTTCCATGGGTACATGGAAATATTTTTATTTAATTTTTTTAACGGAACCCTAAAAGAGCGAGGCCCGACTCGCACTTGGCCGATTTTTATAAGTATGTTTGCATGCGGCGGAATTGATTTGCATACGACCGCTGAAGTGGCCAGCCAAGAAACTGATTTGTTGTTGATTCAACTAATAATATTTTAATTTTAATTTATTTTTAATTTTTGGTTATTGATTAATTATTATTGTTTATTGTAATGTTGATCTGAAATATAGTACAAATTATAAATATTAATAGAAATTGTTTCTTTGTGACAACCCTACCATAAATACACTGTCGCGACGCATGTCTAGACGCTGGCGGCATTTACGACGAGATCAAAGGCGTCGAACTACTGATTCTCTTCGTTATACTGTGTTATAAGTTAGTTTTTATCCTTATAAACAGTAGGGTTCCTCCGGGATAGGGGATGAAAGTTTTTAATTTTACTTCATAACTGCGTCAAATTTGAACCGATTAAAATAATTCTTTTTTTATTTCAAAGTGTAAACTATCAAGTCTGTTTTGCCTAATTTTGATGCAGATCTGATGAAAATTATTGGAGATAGAGAACTTTGCACGGATGGCAGCAAGTCACTCGGATAAGTGACAACAATCGAATACATGCATGCCATATTATAATATATATATGAATATCTTAGCCATAGGTATTAATTCCAAACAGACTAAATCATTACCCTCCAGGCCCCAGATTTTTGTACAACTATTGTTTGTTTTGTAGCCTACCCGTGCGAAGCCGGGCGGGTCAACGTAGAGAATACAGCAGCATGTCAGGTCATTAATTTTGCATTTTTTGCAGGTTGGTAACGTGGTATCAGGACTCTTGACTACTTTGGCAATAGTTAATTTTGCGATGTTCTTATCATTAAAAATTTCGGAAGAGAACAATACAATTGTCATTATAATGTTATTGATACACACAGCATCCTTGGTTTTAGATCTGGTTGCAATTTCGTTTAACATTGTTCTCCTCGTACATTATAATAAACAAATTAATTATACTCATTGGTAAACAGTCAGAAAGAAAAATATTATTGACGTATTTTACAAAACAAAACCTTTGAGCTATCTTACTAGTGTAATAAAATATGCGAAAGTCTGATTGTCGGTTTGTTCGTTTGTCATTCAATCACACTGCAACAGAGCTACGGATCGAAGTGATTTTTCGTTTTTCGTTGAGGACCTTTTTATCCCAGAAAATCAAATAGTTCCCGCGGGATTTTAGAAACTCAATCCACGCGGACGAAGTTGAGGCATCACCTAAATGCTCGGGAGGTGGAAGCGCCGGGGTAGTTACCTTAGGTTACAGTGATGTGTTGGGCACAATTTCTTAAAATAAATGCTTTTTCTTTCTTTCTTTCTTTCTTTAGTCAGCTAGATAAAGATAAAAGCTCGGAAATTAATCTTAAAATCCTATGTCTCTCCTTAGGTCCTCAACTATACCCATGCGAAAAATCACGTCGATCCGTAGCTCTGTTGTGGCGTGATTGAAGGACAAACCCACAAACACACTTTCGCATTTACGCATATTAAAAGGATGATTATGATAAATACAGCATAGCAATACAGCAGGCACGCACGCGTCCTCTATTTTTCAATTCAATCTTGATATTATATTTCTGGGTGTCCGCCAAGGAACTAGAGTAACATAGTTTAATGAATCGAAATGGTCTTCTATTTATCTATTGTTGCTTACTTTAAAGAAAATTTGTATATTTTCAGGAGCGGCGAAACTACGTGAAAATGTTTCTGATCTTTCAAGTGGTCAACATTATTCTTAATGTACTCAAACACATTTTTTTCTTATCACATACCAGTTACTCGCAAGCTTGGAGTATTATGCAAGTCATATTCCTTGTTATGGCCCTGGCCAGTGACGGTAAGATTGTTTTTAAAGTTTCCTTGTTTCATCATTGATTAGCAACCCATCAACCGCTCACTACTGAGCGCAGGTCTTCTCTCGGAGAAGGGTTATAGGCCGTAGTCTACCACGCTGGCCCTATGCAAATTGGCAGACTTCACACACCTTCGAGAACATTATGGAGAACTCTTAGATGTGCAGGTTTCCTCACGATATTTTCATGATTTTGATTGCAAAAACGCACTTGACTCCAAAAAGTGAAGGTTAAATGTGCCGACTCAGAGGTGCGTAACCGGGTCAAATCGATCAAACCTGCGATCCCCCAAATAGGAAACCACAGTTCTTACCACTAGGCTATCACTGCTTTCTGAATTTTTAAGTAAATAGTACACCTAGGTCAAAAGTGAGACTACTCAAATATGTCTCTGTTCCCTAGTCGGAAAAAGTATTTCTGAAACTTTTTTTACTAGTTATGAAACTCAATTTTATTTTAGGTCAAATTTCAAAACATATATTTTAGTACATGAAATAAAATTGAGGTTCATATTATCTTTATTAAAAAAAATCAGAAATACGACTATTTTAATAATATATATTTTAATACTAATATATTTTTCCGACTAGGGAACATAGACGTTTTTGAGTTGTCCCACTTTTTATCTAGTTCAAGTGCGAAATATATACTTAATTTAATGGTCGAGGAGCCGGTCATACTTAAATCTTTACTAATATGATAAACTAGCTGATACCCGATTTTCCGGGATAAAAAGTAGCCTATGCCATTCTCCAGGTCTTCAACTATACCTATGCAAAAAATCACGTTGATCCGTAGCTCTGTTGCAGCGTGATTGACGGACAAACCAACAAACACACTTTCGCATTTGTAATATTAGTATGATATGACGCGAAAGTGTGTTTGCCGCTGATAATTCGTAGTTCCTAGGATCTTCAGGGCGACATCGCCAGCGCGGCGCCCCAGTACCATAGAGGTCAATGTATACTGAACAGAAGGTGTTAATTTCAGTCTGGAACATCTATTATCTGCTCGTGATACCGTGTACCGCCAAGTGTGTGGCCAAGTGTACCGTGATGGTCGTGTAGAAATTATGCCATTGAACTTATAGAGTCACACAGCCATGCTGATTCTTCGACTAAAATTTGAACCAGCCTTTCATTCACCGAAAAGAAAATTAACTGCGGTATTGTTTATACCAAAATTCAAGGGTGATAGGGAAGGCGTCCATTGAAGACGACACAATTTCGGATTAAAAAATTCAAAATTATTTATTTCACGTCGCTCACGTCACCTATGGCTCAGACACGTGAAGACTCTACCAGTACCACATGTCTACCAACGACGGTTCGAAAAGCAATTTCTGCTGAGAAGAGCGGCAATAATATTTCACCGATTTTTTATGTCCCTGTTTATTTTATGGCATGTGGCATGTGTGACATTTTTAATTTTTAATATATTGCAAATAAGACATTTCTTCTTGATAAAATATATTATTTTTAAAGCAATAACGTATTTTATTTCTGTTAATAAACTTCCTAATGTAAGCTAACACAAGAACTATACGTTGGTCTTAGATTAAAAAAAAATACTGATAAATGTACAAAACGAAGGTCAAGAAGCTGAAGATGAATGTAGGGGCGACTGTGCGAGCCTTCCGGCGAAGTATTGTGACACCTTTATGAAGTTTTATATTATTGATAGGATTTTAAAAATCCCGCGGGAACCCTCTATTTTTAAGGATACTTTTATGCCGGAAAAAAATTGTCAACCATAGTCATAGATTTAGGATTGGTAGTTAGTCGCTACTATAGATACCGCCTTTTCTACTACAATAGCTCCGCTCCATAAATGTGGCAACATTATTTCATAATTTGTTTGATAACGTCAAATTGAAACGTCAATTTGGTTGTTTTACGAGACTATGTGGGAACGCCAATTCAGGCGTACTGCCCCAATTTACTAGTACGCCGACGCTATATCTAGTAGTGGGCGAAGCGACTACCTTTCCTAAATCTATGTCCTATACCTACCTATACTACTATAACTATACATTGTTCGTGCGTGATTGAAGGACAAACAGCATACCAAAAAATAAGCAAAATATATATTAATAAAATTCAAAATTATTTATTTCACGTCGGCCAACCTGTGGCTCTTACTCTACCACCGGTTCAGAAAGTGGATTCTGCTGAGAAGAGCCAGCAAGAAACTCAGCAGTTGCTCTTTTCAAAATAATCATTTTACAATATTATTATGCAGCTATTACATTGTAATAAGTTTTTTATACTATCTTGTGGGCAGCCGGAAGCCAAGCCTATTTAACCCATGCAACTTTGTTAGAATATAATAAAATATAATATTTCAAAAATGAAGGGGAAGTTCCAAAAAAGCGTAGGTACTAAAATTCAATTCAAGTTAAGACGGGCAGACAGAATAGCTTCGTTATCTAAATTTTTTAAGTATTCAGAACCAACCTACTACATATTAGTTGATAATAATATTATTTTTATGATGATTACGAAATGGAAGTTTAATCTAATAAAGGTTAATTTTTAAAGGTTATTAAATAAAAATTTTATGATAGTGAAATCAGTTTGGATCCGTCCCCACTTTTATTATTGTTTGCAGTTCTGCAACAGCTTGAGTGAAGCTCAGAGCTTTTCGAAAGAAAAAATATTCAGTGCAAAATGGTTAATTTAAAGGACGAAAACGTGGCAACTAGGTCAGTATTTAGCGTCTAGAGTTCTAGATAGATAGTTTTTTTAATATAGTATATTTTTTATATTATACTATAATATTATCTATATTCTCTATTATAGACTAGTGCTTGACTGTGATCTCATCTGATGGTAAGTGAATGCAGTCTAAATGGAGCTCGATCATCCATCAATTGCTCCGTTGGTGCGTGATTGACGGACAAACAAACAAACGCATTTATAATATTAGTGAGGTATTCATTGATGCCCGTGACTTCGTCCGCGCGTTATATTGAATTCGGAAACCTTCAAGTTTAGGAAATTCAAGGTGAAAAATTTATTCACTGTTCATTACTTTTCTGCCATACCTACAATAGTTCTTGTAGTAACCAAACGTTGAAACTTCATAATATTTTGACTAAGGTGTAGAGTCTTTGACATTAGGGGCGTGTAGAGTTAGAAGATGAGCTCTACGTGGGATCTGAGGTGCGATTGTCTAAAGTTATTCCATTGATCGTAACCGTTTTCGATGAAATTTGCGTCAAAATAAAATAAACCACAACAGCATTGAATTAGCGCTAAATTTCGTGTATGCATTCTTATACGTTTACGTATGTACGATACGCTCCATAATGCTCTATATTAAAATCGGTTGTACTGAATTTGTGACTTTTAATCAATACAGTCAAGGATTATTTTACTTTGACGCTAATGTCATCGAATACGAATACGATCAATGGAATAACTTTTAGACAATTGGTACCCTGGTAACTTTGACAATGCGAGCCATAAGGTCTCGTCGTGGCAACATTTTACATGAAAATGTTTTAGGTTGGATTTCACTACTTTTTGTAAGTTGCTTCAACAACATCATCATCATTATCAACCCATCAACGGCTCACTACTGAGCGAGGTCTCCTCTCAGAGAAGGGTTATAGGCCATAGTCCACCACGCTGGCCCAATGCGAATTGGCTGACTTCACACACCTTTGAAAACATTATGGAGAACTCTCAGGTGTGCAGGTTTCCTCACGATGTTTTCCTTCACCGTTAAAGCATATGATATTTAATTTATTAAACGCACTTAATTTCAAAAAGTCAGAGGTACCAGGTACCCAGGATCGAATCTGCGACCCCCCGAATAGGAGACCACAGTCGTAACCACCAGGATATCACTGCTTCTTGATGCTTAGGTATGGCAATATTTTTTTATTTTGTTTTATTATGATTTGTTTTTTGGGGTGCATTTCTTACAGATGAGGATTTTATTTATAACAAGGAGTCCCTATATCAATTTTCAGACCTCTATCTTCAAGTTCGCAAAAGTCTCATTCAAACTTACATCCCCTAGGCCCTAGTTTAAGGGGTTGGGGGGTAAATGTTCCAAGTCTTAAATTTTTTGTTATTTGTGTTCTAATACTAGTTTACATACCAAATTTCAGCTTTCTGGTGCTTCAGGAAGTACCCTAATAATTTTTATGAACATCAGCGAGTGAGTCAGTGACGAAATGGGGTTTATTTAGATATTAATAAAATCTAAAGTATAAGAGCTATGCAATTGAAACTTTATATTTTTAATAAGTCCACTATTGACATCATATCACGGGAATTATGTTTATCCAAACCCAAGTTATGAGGGTTCAAAAAATGTTGAAGCCCTTAGAGAAAAGATAGGTTGTGCCCTTGCGCTTGGCTTGGTTCGTCTCGGCCCGCCAATACCGCCCCCAGATTTAACAAGTTTTTTTTCAGTACCGAGAATGAGAAACCAACGAGACCCCTCGAAGAAAAAGCCAAGTTCGTTTTCAATAAGTGCTGCTTCTGTATCCCACTGAAAACTGGATCTCTCATCCTTGCATACTTGTTTCTGGTAGGTATTTTTTTTAAGTAGACTCATCAGTGGTAGACTCATCAACGATTCAAAAGCACTTGTAAAAAAGTTTATTTGAATAAAAAACATTTCTATTCTATTCTATTCTAAGTTCACCTGTGCGGTTAGTTTGAGGTTTAATTCGTTTGATGGTAAACGATGACATTAGTATCAAAGTAAAATGAACCATAACAGTATCGATTTAAAGTCACAAATTCAATACAGACGATTTTAATTTAGAGCGTTTTCGTATACGTAAACGTATAGGAATACATACAAGAAATTGAGCTGTAATAAAATGATGTTATGGTTCATTTTACTTTGATTATAATGTCACTATTTATAGTTACCTATCAAATCTTGTACTAAGCGTACTGATTTAAATATGAATCGGTTAAATAGTAACCTGCCACGGGTTCCTTTAATTATTGGGGAGACTTTAAAAGTATTTTATGGAAATATTAATAGCAAATTGCTTTTTATTCTTATTTAGGTAAAATAATACTAAATATATAATATTTGTACATCCGGTGTAAACCAGGGTGGAGACCCAGGGACCGTGGGCTGGCATACCTACCTACTTGAAGTGTGTGATAGGAGATAAAACTTTTCCGTCATCTTAATATGCATTTTTCAACTGGTAGGTTATGTGGAGAAAAATCCACTTAGTTCTATTGGTTGCGACATTCTGAGTTTACTTATATCCCTACTATAAAATTAAAAACAAATTAAAATATAAGTATTTCATTATAAATTCAAAAACATTTTTTTTTAATTTATTAGCTGTCTGTCTGTGCTCGTACCACGCGAAAAGTACTGAACGGTTTTGAATGAAAGGTGATACTCCGGGTCAACATAGTATAAGATAGTTTTTATAAGGTTCCTCCGGGATAGGGGATGAAAGTTTGTTGATTTTACTTCATAACTGCGTCAAACTTGAACCGATTAAAATAATTCTTTCTTCGTTTAAAAGTGTAAATTATCAAGTATGTTTTGCCTAATTTTAATGAAGATCTCATAAAAATTATCGGAGATAGAGGACTTTGCACGGATGGCAGCAAGTCACTCGGTTAAGTGACAACAATCGAATACATGCATGTGACAAAAATCGAGGGTCTTAGCAATAGATATTAATTCCAAATAGACTAAATTATTAACCTCCAGGCTCCAGATTTTTGTACCATTGTGTTTGTTTTGTAGCCTACCCGTGCGCAGCCGGGCGGGTCAACGTACAGTACGGCAGCATGTCAGGTCATTAATTTTGCATTTTTTGCAGGTTGCTAACGTGGCATCAGGATTCTTGTCTATTTGGGCAATAGTTAATTACACGATGTTTCTAATGTCAAAAATTTCGGAAAAGAACAATTTTATTGTCACTATAATATTAGTGATACAAACAGCATCCTTGGTTTTAAATCTGGTCGCAATTTCGTTTAACATTCTTCTCCTCGTGGGATTGCATATGGTACATAATAATAAATAATTTATTAAACTCATTATTTTGTGAACAGTCAGAAAGAAAAATATTATTGCCATATTTTACAAAACAAAGCATTTGAACTATCTTACTGATGTTATAAAATATACGAAAGTCTGATTGTCGGTTTGTTGGTTTGCCCTTCAATCACGCTGAAACAGAGCTACGGATCGACGTGAATTCTCGTTTTTCGTTGAGGGCCTGCAGATTGACTTCAGCTAATTTTTATACCGAAAAATCAAATAGCTCCCGCGAGATTTTAAAAATTAAATCCACGCGGACGAAGTCGAGGCATCACCTAGTCAGCTAGTTATAAATAAAAGCTCGGAAACCGAGTGTGATGAGCACTCGCGCCCGCGAGGGCGCGGGTGAGACATGTTCAGGGCATAGCCCCTTTCATGTGGGAGCATCCGCCTGGCGTCAATACGCCAGGGTCATTGGGGCGGCCGAAATGGGCCTATGTATAAAGTCGTAATAGTGGACTCCAGGCTGTCGCGGACCGGCCCTACCAGGTGAGACCCCTAGGGGAAGCCCAGCAGATGCCTACCGCGGTCGAGCGGGAGTCCACTATCAGGTTTATGGTGGCAACATGTTGTTGTATGTCAGTCTGTCCGTTTGTCTATCAGGTCGCGACTAAGTCGCGTGGGAATCCACGTCCATCGGGTGGACGTCTATGATAGGGGGCAATCCCCTGGATGTGGGCGAGAGTGGACGCGTCTGCCCTGGAGAACATATTAGTCGTTAGGCGACTAATGAATTCGTCCACGCCTTCCATCTTCAGCCCGCGCTGTATGGTGGTGTTTCTAACGCACCATGGAGCTCCAACCAGTCTTCTTAGGGCGATCGCTTGTTGAGCCTTAATCTTCTTCCTGGAGCGCTCCTTGGTGAGGGCGTACCAGGCTGGTGCTGCGTATGTCAGCCGGGGTCTAATATAGGTCTTGTAGACACCCAGTTTCACACGCAGCGAGAGTCGCGATTTGAGCACTGGACGCAGGAGAAAAGTGGCTGATTTCGCCGAGTTTGCAGCGTGAACAGCATGGGACTCCATGGTGAGGCGTCTGTCCACGATGACGCCGAGGTATTTTGCACGGTTTGCCCACTCGATTGGTTGGCCGTGCAGGGTTAGGGGAGGCGGAAGTTTGCGGGCTCCGCCGAAGAGAATCGCCTGTGTTTTGCCGACGTTTACAGACAGCCGCCAGCGGTCCAGCCATCCGGGCAGGTCGTCAAGGGCGCGCTGCACCTTGCTAACTGCGTGTTGCGGGCGCGTGGGAAGTGAGGTGGCAGCGTACGCTGCGTCGTCAGCGTAGAGGGCCAAAAGCGTGTTTGGTGGAGCCGGTATGTCATCCGTATATCTGGAGTACAGGACAGGGGACAGGCAGCTGCCCTGTGGTACTCCAGCGGTCATGGGTCTCGGGTTGGAGAGGATACCTTCTACTCTGACGCGGAAGCGCCTTCCCTCCAAAAAGGACGCTATCACGCGCACTATTCGCCTGGGAGCCGTCGATGTAGTGAGTTTGAGCAGCAGACCCGGGTGCCAAACCCTATCAAAGGCTTTTTCCATGTCAAGGAATACTGCGACGGCACTTTCCTTCTTATTCAGTGCAGATGTAAGAAAGTGCAGTACCCTTGACAGTTGAAGCGTTGTGCTATGTTCGGCCCGGAATCCGAATTGTTCCGGGCGCGCTTCGATGTGTGACACCAATTGGTGCAGCAGGAGCTTCTCGAACACCTTAGAGATGGACGACAGCAGGGAGATGGGCCGATAGCTTTCCGGCTTCAAAGTATTTTTCCCGGGCTTGGGCAACATTATGATGATGCCTTCTTTCCACGATTCTGGGAAATTCCCCGTGCGCAGAATGGCGTTAAAGAGACGCGTTAATGCCGCCGTAGTACGTCGGGGCACGTAACGCAGCGCCTTGTTGGTGATATTGTCTGCGCCGGGGGCCTTCTTCGTTTTGACTTTCTGAATGGTGCGCCTCACCATGCCCGGGGAGAAGACTATGGGGTCTTCATCGTTGGCTATCGGTTCGGCGAAGTAGTCCCTAAGGGCTTGCTCAACTGCTGCATTATGGATGACGTCCTTAGATGGATTTGGAGTAAATTGGCGCTCAAGGTGGTTAGCGAAGATTTCGGCGCGGTCTGCTGCGCGGTATTTCTGGGTGCCGTCTTCGTGCATTAGCGGGCGGGTCGGGGGAGGCCTTTGGGTGATTTGTCGACAGAGGGCATGTAAGGATTGAATGTCCCCGTCGGCAATATCGATTCTATCCTCCCAGGCGTCATTATCTAACTTTACGAGCTCCGCTTTGATCTTCTCTGCTAAGGCGTTGAGCTTGGACCTTAGGTGAGGGCAGCGGGTACTCTGAAAGGAACGCCTGAGGGATCGTTTTTCCGCAATCATCCTCTGTAAGAAGAATGGCAATTTAGGTCTTTTGCCTGGCGGCAAGATGGTGGTGGCGTCTTTGATAGCCTCTTGTAGGGTCGTCGTTAACTCGGCCGTAAAGCTGTCAACATCCCTTGACGTTGTGAGAGGTCTGTTGGGAGTAGTTCTCTCCAGAGTCTGCCTAAAGCGCTGCCAGTCCGTGCGTGAGCGCTGTGCGGGAGGCGCTGCTCTGATTGGGCAGGCTTGGAGGGTGGCTAGCACTGGTTGATGGTCCGATTGCAGCTCATCACAGATCACTTCCAGTGCCAGTCGGTCATCGATCCCCTTGTGGACCACTATGTCTAACACGTCGGGAGTATAGGACGTCTGGTATGGGTAGTAGGTAGGGGTTTCAGGTCCCATAATACCATAATCCCGGGCCTCGGCGTCGTTCGCCAGGATTCTACCATTTGGGCAGGTGATTGTGGAATTCCAGTCTGGGCTCTTACAATTCCAATCACCTGCGGCGATTATTGGGTATGGCGAGTCTAGTAACTTGTGGACGTCAGCCAATTCGATGTTGTTGCCTGGAGGTCGATATATAGCGTATATATGATGCGGCCTGTTTCCTATGGAGACTTCCACCCCCAGCGCGTACATGGCCTGCAGCTCCATGCGCGGCAGTGTTTGGTGGAGCAGCTTTCTTCTTACAAGGATTGCTAGTCCTCTATAGCTTCTCTTGGTTGTTTGCTCGTCTTGTCGGTAAGTATGGTACCCAGGGAAATGTAGCTTGTCTGCAGGGTTGAGCATTGTCTCGTTGATGAGCCCCACATCAACGTCGTATTCCCTGAGTACGGCCTTAAACATTGTGGTCTTGTGTTTAAGGCCACAGGCATTCCAGTACAACATCCTCAGAGGCTTATCGTATTTCGGAGATTAAATTCGCCACGCCTCCGAGGATATTGGGACTAAGGTCATTTCCGTCCCGCACAGCCTGGATGACCTTCAGCAGAACCTCTAGCACCGTGTTTATTAGTTGGCCCTGGCTGCTGGTAGGGCCGGTGGTGTCCGTAGTGGGTTTCGGTTTCGGACGAGGGGCTTCTGTCTCAGCCTCGGCCTGTGCTGGCTTGTGCCTCTTTCCCCCCCTCGGGCGTCTTTTCTTGGGGGCGGCTGCGGTACGGGCTCTGGGCTCGTTGGCCGGAGTTCTGAGGTTGCTGCCCGTCTGACCCTGTTCTTGTTCTGAGTTCAATGCCCCCGAGGCCTCCTGGGTTGTCCTCGGCTCGGAAATTAATCTCAAGAGTCTATGTGTTGCGGACGGGAGCAACGCACCAAGCGCGGCGTCGGCGGTGAATGGCGCTGATTGGCCAGCCGCGTAAGCCCCCGCCCCCGCTACGCCCTCACCACCCGCGACACCTTGTCTCTCGCTCGTCATGTTCATATGCGCATGCCGGGTGGGAAAATTATATATAAGAGCCCTATTTTGAGGTAGCGAATCAGTTCGCCTACAGCTCCCGAAGAAGACTGAACAAGAACTACGAGCTACGAACTTAGAACATTGTGAACTAGAACATTGTGAAATATAGTGATCAAGATAATACAGTCCACTTGAACCACCGAGGAATTTTATTTAAATCCCTCCCCAACATCTTTGGTCCTTCGAGCCGGATCAAGAATCTGAAGAACCGAAGTCTGAAGCCTCAAGAACTGAAGTCTGAAGCCTCAAGAACCGAACTCTGAAGCCTCAAGAACCGAAGTCTGAAGCCTCAAGACCCGCAGTTTGAAGATCTCAAGAACCGAAGCTCGATCAAGATGGTTCGAACCAGGAGTCAGGACTCACAGCGTGAAGATGAACACGACGAGCACATTGCGCCGCAAGAACCGACCCCTCGCGCGCTGAACCCTGCACGTCCTGTTCAGATTCGCTTCATGGAGTCATCTCCGTCAACCAGTGCCGGTCCATCTAGGCAAGAACCCATCATAGGAGCACGAAACGTTATTGGGGAACAAGCCCATCGTGATCGCCCTCCTTCGCCGACGCGATCAACCCGATCACAGCGATCTACAGCAAGCACGGCTGCCCGCGTTAAGCAAGCAGAATACGAAGCGGCAGAGCGCCTGGCAGCCATTAAAATGCGGCAACTACAAATCGAAGCCGAGCTAATTCAGAAGAAACTTGAAGCTGATCTAGCTACCATCCAAGATGAAGATCAAGGTAGCACACAAGGGCCCGAGGAAGCGATCAACACAAATCGACGTACGGAGGATTGGTTGCGACATGCCGATCCTACACGAGGGGAGCCAACCTCGGCCTTACCTGCGCGGGAAACCCGAACCCCTCCCGCAGCTGCACCCCCTGTGAGACCCGTCACGAACCAAAGTGAACCTCCACCCGAACACCGAGGCTACGAAGATCGCCGAGCCCGCACGCCTACGCCAAGTCGCTCACGGAATCGCAGCATTGAAGCCTTGGTCGAAAGCTTCGAACGACTGAGCAACTATCGACCGCCACCAAGATCATCGACTGAACTGCCAAGCTTCAGCGGGTCTGAAAACGAGTGGCTGCCTTTCAAAGCATCAATGCGAGACTCAACGCGCCTTCACAAGTTCTCGTCAATAGAGAACATGCAACGCCTACGCAATGCATTGAAAGGAGCTGCCCGCGACGCCGTCGCTTCTCTTCTGTACACGGCTTGTGACCCTAACGAGATCATGGAAGCCCTAGAACAGAGTTTTGGCCGTCCAGAAGCTTTGATCGACAAGGCGTTAGAAGAAATAAAGCAGCTGCCATGCTTGGGACCAACAACTACAGAACTAAATGTTTTCGCGGTCAAAGTGAGAAACATTGTAGCCACAATAACTAACGTCGAGGGTCTAGATGGATGTCTTCAAAACCGCATGCTCACCAGAGACATCGTGGAAAAGTTACCTCCAGACTTACGAAGAAGTTTCGCCAAGTATGCGTCAGAGAACCGACGCCAGGGAGAACCACACATCGTGATCCTGTCTCGATTTTTAAACAACGAGGCTACAATAGGTTTAGAGTTCACTTACTCGAAACCTACAACATCGGCAGCATCTACTCGGAAGGAACAGAACCCAAAATCTTCAAGCGCATTTCAAAGACCGAAGAAAGCCCGAGAAGCCAGCGTATTCACCGCTGTTGAGAAGGAACAATGCCTGTGCTGTGGTGGAGACCACGAACCACCAAAGTGCAAGAAAATTAAAGAGATGCCTGTCAACGCACGCTGGGAATGGGCCAAAATGAACAAGATCTGTTTCAAGTGCCTGACAAAGAAGCATCGTCGCACAGCATGCAAGGCTAAGCAATGTAGCATCGACGGCTGCATACATTCACATCACCCGTTGTTGCACCAGAGAAGCCTTGAGATGGAGCCACCAGGATCAAACTCCGAAACAACACGAGAAAATCAATCTGAGGAAGTGGTGGCATCAACTGCGACCGACATGGATATGAACAACAAAGTGATGCTGAAAGTGTGTCCGATCGTCGTCTCCAACTCTGAAGGCATCGAGATCCACACGTATGCCCTACTGGATGAGGGTTCCACCATAACCCTTATTGAAGAAGATCTAGCAGACCAATTGAACCTGGAGGGACCTGCGCATTCACTAAATATCCATGGGCTGAACTCCACTCAAAAAGAAGAAACCAGCAGGATTTTCCGTTTGAAGCTGAGAGGCAAATGTTCAAATGCCTCACATATCATACGGGCGAGAACTATTCGAAATATCCAGCTGCTGAACCAAACTGTACCGACACATCTCCTGCAGTACCCACATCTTCGGAACTTGGAGCCGGGTAGCGTATGCTATCAACAGGCTCGACCACGATTACTCATAGGCTCTGATAACTGGGAGCTTATAGTATCGAAGCAGTTGCTAACCGGACGACGCCACGAACCTGCGGCGTCACGCACTGAACTTGGGTGGGTGATACACGGTCCTGCACCGCGTGCCACTCTCCATCGTGATGAAGACCACGTTCTTCATATCAGAATAGGGAAGCGAACAGAACCAGCCAGCGACGATAGACTTGACACTTTAGTACGATCTCACTTTGAACTTGACGCCATCGGTATCTCTCTCAACACCAAGATCCGAAAAGAAGATGAGAGAGCTATAAAGATCTTCGAAGAAACTGCTCGAAGAGTCAACGGTCGTTTTGAAGTTGGCCTGCCATGGAAGAGTGATGACGTTACTCTACCGTGCAATTACGCAGAAGCCTTCACTCGATTAAGAAACATTGAACGCAAGATGGATCGAGATGAAAACTTCAGTGAAGAATACTGCAAACAAGTAGCTAACCTATTGAACAAAGGTTACGCAAAACCTTGCGACGGATCAGAAGTCAGCAAACGCCGATGGTTTCTGCCTCACTTTGCAGTGCGAAACCCCAACAAACCCGGAAAAGTGAGATTGGTGTTTGATGCAGCAGCCACGCATCAGGGAACCAGCCTGAACGACAAATTGCTGGATGGCCCAGATCAACTGAAGTCACTGCCTGGCATCCTGTATCGATTCCGAGAACGAGCAGTAGCGGTCACAGCAGACATACAGGAGATGTTTTTACAAATCCGAATCAGAAAAGAAGATCAGCCAGCACAACTATTTCTATGGCGCGGCAAAGATCGACGCAGCCCACCGACGCAGTACAAAATGGTGTCATTGATCTTTGGGGCTCGAAGCTCGCCGTTCCTCGCACACAGCGTGCGAAATAACAATGCGCTGGATTACGCAGAGACACACCCGAGAGCACTACGAGCCATCACTGAAAACCATTACATGGACGACCTGGTCGACAGTTACGACACAGAGCAAGAAGCCATTGAGACCGCAAAAGAAATAAACTTCGTGCACAAGCAAGCCGGGTTTATTCTGCGCGGTTGGAACTCGAACAGTCAAAGAGTACTGGCAACAATCCCTGAAGAACTCCGAGCGCCCACGCCTACTCATTTGGGATCTGAGCCCAACAACCAAGAGAAGACCCTTGGGCTGCTGTGGATACCTGCTGAAGACACACTTGCATTTAATACCACAATGAATCGAGTTCCGAGGCAGGTTTATAACCAGAACCGCGCACCTACAAAAAGAGAAGCTTTGAGTGCGGTCATGTCAATCTTTGACCCACTCGGACTGCTGAGTCACTTCACGATTACAGCAAAGATCCTTCTGCAGAACCTGTGGCGCCTAAAAGTCGGGTGGGATGAACTTGTACCCACTGAAATCGCCGATGACTTCTGCGCCTGGCTAAAGAACTTGGAAGAAATAAAAGAGCTTCGACTCCCCCGCCACTACAATACGAGGGGAGCACGATCCACAGAACTACACATACTCTGTGATGCCAGCGCTCAAGCCTACGCAGCGGTGGCTTACTGGAGAATCCTGCGCAACAATGGCACCGTGGACCTAGTGCTCATCGCAGGCAAGGCTAAGGTGGCACCACTGCGAGCGCAAAGCATCCCACGTATGGAGCTACAAGCAGCCCTCATCGGGGCCAGGCTTGCGAAATCCATCATGGAAGAGCATCGTGTGGAGCCTGATAGGGTTCTTTACTGGTCGGACTCTAAAACCACGCTACAATGGATTCGCAATGGAGCACGACGCTACACCCCCTACGTAGCACACCGCCTGGGCGAGATATCTGAACTCACTCAAGAGAACCAATGGAGATGGATCCCAACTGATCTGAACATAGCCGACGACGCTACTCGCCCGAACTACGAACCGATAACGCAAGAAGACCGTTGGTTCAATGGTCCACCTTTCCTGCGAGAAAATGAAGACTCTTGGCCCAGTGAAGACTCTGTCCTAGAAGAAAGCGTCGAAGAACTCGTCGCTCATATCACCGTGGCCACAAACTATACATCAAGCCTGCCAGACATAAGCAGATTCTCATCTTACGAGAAGTTAATAAGGACCACCGCGCGGCTTTTAGCATTCTCAGACATATGTCGCAAACGATCCACAAGCCTAGAAGTCCGCCACCTTGAACAAGCTGAGAACCTATGGCAACGCGCAGCTCAGGAAGAAAGCTTCGCGGAAGAATTGAAACGCCTACGAGACGGCCAAGTCATCCAAAGATCAAGTCGCTTGGCCAAGCTCGACCCTATATTAGAACACGGCCTGCTACGTGTCCGCGGAAGAATTGACGCCGCCATCGTGCCCAACACAGCAAAGCGGCCTATCATATTGGACGGTCGTCACCCATTTACGAGGCTACTGCTTGCTCGTGAACACTGTGCAGCGGGACATGCCAACAATGAACGAGTCGTGAACGACGTCCGGCAGAAGTATTGGGTGAGTAACTTACGACCAACAGTGAAAAAGGTGGCACGCAGTTGCCATTTTTGCCGTCTACGCCGATCGACACCGAACATACCAGCAACCGGGAATCTGCCAGCAGCACGCCTAGATCCATTCCATCGCCCTTTCACCAACTGCGGGGTAGACTTCTTTGGTCCTATGTTGGTTGCAGTCGGACGCCGAAGAGAAAAACGATGGGGTGCACTCTTCACTTGTTTGACAACGCGCGCCGTCCATCTTGAACTAGTGGCGTCATTGTCTACTGACTCTGCAATCATGGCAATCCGGCGCATGGCTGCGAGACGCGGGTGGCCTAGCACTATGTATAGTGATAACGCCACTAACTTTCGAGGTGCTGACGTCGAACTCAAGAAGGCGTACTCCGAGTGGAAGACTGCTCTTAGTGACTTGGGGCTACAACACCGCATGCAATGGCGCTTTATACCCCCCGGAGCACCGAATCAAGGAGGAGCTTGGGAACGTCTAGTTCGCTCCGTCAAGGTGGCCCTTAACACTGCACTATGTGAAAAGGTACCAAAGGAAGAGGTACTTGCCACATTGCTGTCAGAGGCGGAGTACAGTATCAACGCTCGCCCTCTGACGCACGTGTCAGTAGATCCCGCTGATCCCGAAGCCCTGACACCGAACCATTTTTTGTTGGGGTCTTCGACTGGCTTGCCACACACAGGACCCTGTGAATCAGCTGATCGACGCACTTGGCGAGCTGCCCAAGCGCTCGCTGATAGCTTCTGGCGTCGCTGGGTACACGAGTACCTTCCAACGCTCGTACCTCGTGGTCAGCCAGCATCGACCCAACGCCAGCTCCAGGAAGGTGACCTAGTGGTGATCGTGGATCCCGCACTGCCGCGAAACGTCTGGCCACGCGGTATTATTGAACGTGTGCATCCTGGACCTGATGGAGAAGTGCGCAGTGCCACCGTGAGAACACGAGGTGGCATATTTCATCGGCCTACCAGGAAGCTCGCCGTCCTGACTACAGCTGAAGAGAAGCTACGCGAAAGCTGCGCTGAGGGGAGAAATGTTGCGGACGGGAGCAACGCACCAAGCGCGGCGTCGGCGGTGAATGGCGCTGATTGGCCAGCCGCGTAAGCCCCCGCCCCCGCTACGCCCTCACCACCCGCGACACCTTGTCTCTCGCTCGTCATGTTCATATGCGCATGCCGGGTGGGAAAATTATATATAAGAGCCCTATTTTGAGGTAGCGAATCAGTTCGCCTACAGCTCCCGAAGAAGACTGAACAAGAACTACGAGCTACGAACTTAGAACATTGTGAACTAGAACATTGTGAAATATAGTGATCAAGATAATACAGTCCACTTGAACCACCGAGGAATTTTATTTAAATCCCTCCCCAACACTATGCTTTCTAGGTCCTCAACTATACCCATGCAAAAAATCATGTCGATACGTAGCTCTTTTGTGGCGTGATTGAAGGACAAACCCACATTAACACACTTTCGCATTTACGCATATTATAAGGATGAGTATGATTAATACAGCAGCAGTATAAATCAGCAATGAATCGAGAACGTCTTCTATTTTTGTATTGTTGCCTTCATGCTTTGAAAGAAAAATTGTTTATTTTCAGGAGCGGCGAAACTACGTGAAAATGTTTCTGACATTTCAACTGGTCAACATTATTCTAAATGTAGTCAAACACATTTTTTTCATATCATATATCGGTTACTCGCAAGTCATATTCCTTGTTATACCCCTGGCCAGTGACGGTAAGATTATTTTTAACGTTTCCTTGTTTCATCCAATCATTCATTGATTAGCAACCAATCAACGGCTCAGTACTGAGCGCAGGTCTCCTCCGGAGAAGGGTTATAGGCCATAGTCCACCACGCTGGCCAATGCAAATTGGCAGACTTCACACACCTTCGAGAACATTATAGAGAACTCTTAGATGTGCAGGTTTCCTCACGATATTTTCATTCACCGTTGAAGTAAGTGATTTTGATTGCAAAAACGCACTTGACTCCGAAAAGTGAAGGTTAAATGTGCCGACTCAGAGGTGCGTGCCCGGGATCTAGCCTGCGACCTCCCGAATAGGAGACCGCAGTTCTAACCACTAAGCTATTACTGCTTTTTAGGGTTCCGTACCAAAAGGGTACCAACGGGACCCTAATACTAAGCCTACGCTGTCCGTCCGTCCGTCCGTCCGTCCGTCCGTCTGTCAGAGGGCTGTATCTCGTAAACCGTAATAGATAGACAGATGAAATTTTCACATATTATGTATTTCTATTGCCGCTATAACAACAAATAATAAAAATTAAATTAAATTAAAAAAATTAAATTAAAATATTCCATGGGTACATGGAAATATTTTTATTTAATTTTTTTTAACGGAACCCTAAAAGAGCGAGGCCCGACTCGCACTTGGCCGATTTTTTACCTTATGTTTATGTATCAGTACCCTCCACACCTCAGTATAATACAGAGTACAGTAAGTACCTCAGTACCTTTCATGGCAAGAATGTTGCCATGAAAGGTACTGAGGTGAGGTGAGGCAAGAATGGTAGTTCTAACAACTAGGCTCTCACTGCATCCTGAATTTTCCAGTAAATCGCACACCTAGATCAAAAATGAGACAACTCAAAAATGTCTCTGTTCCTTAGTCGGAAAAAATATTTCTGAATCTTTTGTTACTAAAGTTATGAAACTCAATTTTATTTTAGGTCACATTTCACAACATATATACATGAAATAACATTATTAAAAAAATTCACAAATACTTTTTTCCGACTAGGGAACAGAGATTTTTTTTAAATTGTCTCACTTTTGATCTATTTTTGCGAAATATTTACTTAATTTAATGGTCGAGGAGCCGGTAATACTAAAATCCTTACATTGTGATAAATGCGAAAGTGTGTTTGCCACCGCTTACTCGTAGTTCCTAGGATCTTCAGGGCGACATCGCCAGCCCGGCGCTCCAGTACCATAGAGGTCAATGTATACTGAACAGAAGGTGTTAATTTCAGTGTTGAACATCTATTGTCTGCTCGTGATGAGAAGTCAGTACGTGAAAATGGGCGAAGCCACCATCGAGCTGCCTGGCCAAGTGTACCGTGATGGCCGTGTAGAAATAACGCCATTGAATTTATAGAGTCCCACAGCCATGCTGATTCTTCGAGCAAAATTGAACCAGTCTTTCGTTCACACTGCTGAATTTACTCAGTCAAAGAATTTTTAGTGCATAGAAATAAATAGTTATTTGTAGTCAGTTATATTAGTCCAGGGTAGATAATTTTTGAAAACAAAAAAAATTATAGTAGGATGAAACCCATTGGAAAAGGAGGAGAATGCAGCAAAAATGAAAGGAAAAATAAATTACGGGCGATCTGAGGTCGGGAAGTGGGGGGGGGGGGGGGGGGTTAAGGGTAAAAAAACGGTTTATCTCAATTTCTGGAAAAACTACAAGTCCTATGGAAAACAGTTAAATAGCAAAGTTGTAGGTAATAAAAAGATCTACAACTTTTGTATTTAGACTTTTTTAGAAACGATATACGAAATAACAGGTAGTAAGGCCCAAATCCTCCTAGCTCCTTCCCCACTTCTCTATGAAATAACTTTTGATGGGCTAAAATTTTCCGTAGGTCACTCAGGTATATACCTAAGTTATTTCATAGAGAGTAAGTTAAGGTATTTCATAGGGGCTAGGAGGGTCTGGGCCTTACTACCGGTTATTTCGTATTTCGTTTCTGCATTTTCTGAGAGCATTTACCATAAATGAAATAAATAAAAATAAAATAAAAAAGCCTTTAATTCCCATATTCCTTAAATATTACTATACTTACAATAAATAGACTGATGTTAGTTTTGTTAGTATTTTTCTTAAATCTTAAGTTAGTATGGTTATTAATGATTTGTTTATTATGAAATATGGGCCCCTTTGCGGGTATAGGCCTCCTCCAACCTCTTCCATATCTTTCTGTCCTTGCCCAGATTCATCCACTCCTTCCCTGCGATTTGTATTAAATCATCAGCCCACCGTTTGTACGGCCAACATCCCTTTTGCCTTCTGGTCCTCTCCATTGTGTGGTTTGTATTGTCCATCTTTTATCCGAGTAGCGTGAGACGTGTCCAGCCCATTGCCATTTTAGTGTAAGAGCATGCTTTAATGCGTCCGTAACTTTTGTTTTCTCTCTAATTTTTTCGCTTCTTATTTTGTGTATTTTCCTTAATTTCAGTACACTTCTTTCCATTGCTCTTTGAGATGATCTTATTTTATGTTTCGCCTTATTTGTGAAAACCCAAGTTTGACAACTATAAAGGAAGGAGACACGTATCAAACACAACTTTTTTCAATTTTAAACTATAACTTCCTTTTAAAATTCAGATCATCGTCAGAACCTGGTGATTTTTCATTTTTCAGCTGTTTTATGTGTTTATATATTTCTATTTCATCTATTGGTTTGATAATATTTGAGTTTAAATTGGTTTTTTCATTCAACATTTCTTCTCCGTCGTTGTAATTATCTCTTTTCCTATATAGTTCTCTATAAAACTTTGTTGCATAGTCTAAGATATCTTTCCTTGTTTTTGTTTCTGCTGTTTGTTGTTTAAGTTTTTGTATCCATGTTTTTTGGAGATTTAATTACTTAAATGCTCTTTTAGTGCTTCTAAACTTCATAAGGTTTGTTGTTATTATATTTTGTCTGTATTTACTGTAGTCTCTTCGAATTGATTTATTAGTTTGTTTAAATAATTTACTTAGTTCTTTTTTCATGTCCTTATTCTTATTCTTCATTAGAATCAACTCTGTACGTTTTTTAATTAGTTGTTCTGTTTTTTCACTAAATATTTTATGTCCTTTCTTCTGAATTCTTTTCTTTATTATTAAACTATCTTTTATACTTTTTTCTAATAAATTGTAATACCTTTGAACATTAGTTTGTAGTGTTTCTTTTTAATGTGTAATTTTAGATTATTAGTGTAACTTTTGATTTCATCATCAGTTCTTGGGATTATAGGTTGAGCTTTGAAGGTTTTTCTACTTTTTTTTTGGTTGGTATAGAGTAAATGTGGCTCTCAATAGTCTGTGATCGGAAGCGAAGCGTATTTCGTTAAGAACTTCAATGTTAGTTATTAATTTTGGGTTATTCGTCATGATAAAATCAATTTCGTTCATGGTTTTTTGATCAGGTGATATCCACGTCCATTTTCGACTGTCCTTTTTTTTGAAGAATGTATTCATAATTGATAATTTATTTTCCAGAGCATAGTCTATAAGTCGTTCACCCCTTTCATTTCGTTCCCCGTAACCGTAATTGCCCATTATTAAACTTTCTTCAATTTTGGGGTGCCCGATTTTTGCGTTGAAGTCGCCCATTACTATCACTTTACTGTCGGCTATTGAGTGCGCTTTTGTGAGATCACTATAGAATTTTTGAATATCGTCTTCGCTCGATCGTTCTGTGGGTGCATATACTTGAATCAATGAAATAAAATGTTCTTCAAATTTTAGCTGGAGTAGGGCTACCCTTTCTGAAATTCCTACAAAGTTGTGTATGTTATTCTTGTATGCTTTTTTAATTAGGAATCCCACTCCATATCTCCAAGTCATATTTTAAAATGAGTATTTGATTTGAATATTAGTTTCAATTCGATGCCTTAAGATGGGTAGCCTAAGTATGTCACACTCTCTTTAACATTTCTGTGGTGGTGTCGTGTGATGCGGGTTGTTGCGTTCCCTAAAATATGGTTGAGCGAAGCAATGGCTGGGTCATGCGTCATGCTCGTGAACGGGTGCCACCAG
Source organism: Oeneis ivallda (assembly GCA_029955525.1). Classification (NCBI taxonomy): domain Eukaryota; kingdom Metazoa; phylum Arthropoda; class Insecta; order Lepidoptera; family Nymphalidae; genus Oeneis; species Oeneis ivallda. The sequence continues at coordinate 21,087,101 of JARPMR010000018.1, read as the reverse complement.
CGGCAATGGGGCTACTTTCTGTCTGCCCGTCTTGACATGTGTTGAATTATAATTAGAAATAATTACGTATGCTTTTGTGGACCTTTCCCTCATTGTGGAAACTCTGTATACATAGAATATCTGTTAAGTATATTGTAAAAGTATTTTGAAAAGAGCAACTGCCGAGTTTCTTGCTGGTTCTTCTAGGCAGGAACGGCATTCCGAACCAGTGGTAGACTCATTGACGATTCAAAAGTACTTGTAAAAGTTTATTTGAATAAAAAAAAAAATTCTATTCTATTCTATTCTATTCATGGAATCCCTTGGTTTCTCCGATATAGCATAGAATGTAATCTGTATACTCTTCTATGTAACAACCTATTTTCCTTACTTCCGAGAGTCCTAATATATCGAAATTGACGTTTTCAAGTGCATAAGTTAGTTGAAGATACCTTTCTATAGATGACAGAGATCTCACGTTAAATGTACATATTTTTAAAATTATTTTATTGTTCTCTGTCTTTGTAGTTTTCCTAGGTGGAGGGTTGCGGTCTAATTCCCCACGAGGACCAGTCGGCTTGGGGAATATTTGGGTTTGGTTTTCATGTAGATTTAGATAGTTTGTATTTTAGGCCCGCCCGACTTCAACAAACGTGGACGAACTAAAATTATTTTTATACTTTGTAGTGGCGTTAGAAGTCGGTTTTTTGAAAATAATTTTTTATTTTAAGCTTTTAAGTGTAGTATCCTATGATTGAGGAGCTAGGACCTGGAGCTCCATGATGTAGTCCATACTTGTTACCTACAATATCAATTCGTAACTAAATCCCCATAGTTTTAGGTAGGCAGTACCCTGCAGCATCAGGATTGAGGAGCTAGGAGCTGGAGCTCCATGATATAGTCCATACTTGTTACCTACAATAATAATTCGTAATCGACATTTCCTAAATCTCTTTATTTTAGGTGAGCAATATCCCTGGAGCATCAGGCTTGAGGAGTTGAAGGTGCACATTTTTATGGGACCATTTCGCAAACATCCTCTGTCGATTAAAAAAAAAATCACGCGAATCGGTCCAGTAATCCCGGAGAAATCGGTGGACATACATAGAAAAAAAAACAAAAAAATAATAGTTTAAAAAAACTAAAAACACGCTTTTTATAGAAAACCAAACTAAAAAATAGAAAATAAATTTTAATAAATTTAAATTAAGAATAGGGTCCGAAAATTTCAATAAATATAAATTAATAATAGTGTAAATAAAAAAATGTATTTTATTTTAAAAAAAGCGTGGGGTGCATGGTGTCAATAGTTGTAAATATTTTATTGACAGATATGAGTAGAGTGATTATCATTTTGATAATATCTTAAAAAGCACCCCACGCTTTTTTTAAAATAAAATACATTTTTTTTATTTACACTATTATTAATTTATATTTATTGAAATTTTGGACCCTATTCTTAATTTAAATTTATTAAAATTTATTTTCTATTTTTTAGTTTGGTTTTCTATAAAAAGCGTGTTTTTAGTTTTTTTAAACTATTATTTATTTTCTACTTTTTAGTTTGGTTTATTTTTAATAGCTTGTTTTTTTAATTTTATTTTTTTTCAAATTAGTGTACTGTCATCGGTCCTCGATAAATCTACAAAGTTTGAACGAAATCTGGCCGTTTAAAGTGGGTCAAAATCGCGCCCAAAGAAGTCGGTTACAAGTTACAAACATACAAGTGAAATCGCGCCCAAAGAAGTCGGTTACAAACATACAAGTTTTTTTTTGTTTTTTTATCAAATTAGTGTATTGTCATCGGTCCTCGATAAATCTACAAAGTTTGAACGAAATCTGGCCGTTTAAAGTGGGTCAAAATCGCGCCCAAAGAAGTCGGTTACAAACATTGTTACAAACATACAAGTGAAGCTAATAAAAAGCGTATAAAAAAAGAAGTTACCGGCCGAATTGAGAACCTCCTCCTTTTTGGAAGTCGGTTAAAAAATGTACTTCTCTACATATATACTAGAATAAAATATAATAGAAACACACAATAAACTAAAAAATACAAAAAATATATAAATAATAAAATACATACATGAATAATATATACATCCCTACATAATATATTATATACATAAACATATAAACTATACAATACACGAAGAAAGATAGTGTTGCTTCACTCTAAATTTAAAAGTATGTATTGAGCAACTGTCTCTAATATGCTGAGGAAGTGAGTTCCATAGGCGCGCGTCGCTTCTGAAGAAAAAGAGTGTTTGTAGAAAATATGTATGTATGTATGTATATACTTTATTGCACCACAAAACACAAATGAATTACAGGTTACAAAAAAGAAAACTTAAAATGTAGATACAAAAAGGCGGTCTTATCGCTAAATAGCGATCTCTTCCAGTAGGGAGAAAATGAACAAGTAGACAGTTGGAGGTGCTGTATATAATATACCTAAATACTAATAGGTAAATAAACTAAACCATATAATAATAACATATTAATACACTAATATATGCAAAATAAATATAATACACATACATAAGACTATATAATATACATACTTAAATATACATTACTGATTTAAATCGTAAACTAGTATGTCGTTATTGATGATAGCACAGAGATAGGTAATAATCTTTGACGTCAGTTTTAAATTTATTAAAGGATTCAGCACGATGAATTTTCGAGGGAAGCTCGTTCCATAGACAAATAGCCTTGACCTTGAAAATAGTGTTAGAAGGGGCAAGATCAAGATGTTTTTTGATCACACACGCCCGCAAAGGTCTTGCCGGCGGAAGTGAAACCTCAAAACGCTCTCGTAAGTAGGTAATCAGGAGAAGAACTATTGTTGAGGATATTATAAAGAAGAGTTACAATATGCAAGTTCCGGCGAAAATATATATTTTTAACACCTTATTTGTACCCGCATATAATGCAAATAAAGAATTGAAATGAATTGAATTGAAAATCTTAGGTTAGGTTGCGATTGTACATAAATATTCATACAGAGGCCGGACACTTAGGTCATATTGGGTTAATATTAGTGATTTGCCGGATCGTTAGTAATGTATATCCGCGAATACGGATTCGGATCCGAATACGGATATTTGGTGTCAAGATCCGTGGATACGGATACGGATCTTAACTTTCTTACTCAATCAGTGTCGATGCGCGTGACCTTGAAGCTATAGTTGACGCCACTTGACGTTTTGCTTGACAGGACCTGTTTCGACTTGCATTGCGCGGATCTTTTTTGTTTTGTTTCCTAGTTTAGTGTGACGTGGTGTGACACTGGGCAGCTTACACTAGCGGCACGCTATGATGGCCGGTTTGACACATTACAATAGTGATGTGGAATGTCAATTTATTCTCGAACAAAAAACAATTAAGTTTTGTTTTTGTACCTGATTAAATAGGTTTAATAAAACAAAAATGTATATGTTTATTTAATTTATTTGAACGAACTGAATATTTGAATGAAAATGAATATACATACTTTATATGCACACAAGAAAGATATGAATACAAAAGATACCAAAAAAGGTGCCACAAAAGGCCATAATTAATCAGATTCGTCCATACTACTATTTTCACTGTCGTCACTGCTATCATCACCTACATTAATAATTATATGTTCGTTTTCTATAATATTATCTATTTTCACATCTCTTTCATAATCTTCCCTTATTAATTTAACAGTTCTATTCACAACCTTTTCCCAGTCTCCTTTAGTCACATGTTCACAAGCTTCTTCTAATAATTTTAGCATTTTTTTTGTGGTAAATGGGGGTTCTGTATTGTGTCTTGCAGCATATCCCTTAATTTGAGCCCACACCAACTCAATCGCATTATACTCACAATGGTAAGGCGGTAACCGTATAACTCTGTGCCCATGTTCTAATGCTATTTCGTCAATGACGTATCGGATCTTGGTTGGTTTGTTTTCTTTTAAAAGACGTACTAATTCCGCTTTTAACATATTCATGTTTGCATCTACGCCATTTTTACGAAGCCATGCGACGATATCAGCTTTCTTTTGGGATTGGGCAGGTGGCTTGTCAATTTGCATCGAGTGGTATGGGGCGTTGTCCATAATTATAATAGATGGTTCAGGGAGGCTACACAACATTGAGGTAAACCATTCAGTAAACTTTTCTCCATTCATGTCTTCATGATAGTCTCCAGTGGTTTTTGACGCAAAAGCCATGAGAGAACCTTCGACAAACCCGTTGATGGTTCCGGCGTGACAAATTATAAGTCGCGATCCTTTTCCTACAGGAACTTTGGAAGTAGATGCTGCTGTGTCATCGTTCCAAGAACGGCCTACAGTATGGTTAGCATTAAGCCATGTTTCATCCAAGAACACAACATTTTGCCAATTTTTGATTTCTTTCACTTGCCGTAAAAAAGTATACCTTGCCATCGCTATATCAAATCTTTCCATCAATATTTTGCGTTTGTTACATTTTTTGTATCGAAATCCAATGGTCTTCAAAATCTTCGTTAAAGAACTTTCCCCACCGAAGAATAATCCAGCTTCCTTCAGTGAATGCACCAACTTTTTTCTTGTTGGATACTCCTTCTGTAAATAGTAGCCGTAAACATGTCTTCGGATAGCATCGGCATCAAAGCTATCGATGCCTACGACTGGTTTTGCTCGTTTTCTCTTTTTTGGTGTGTGAAGTTTATTTTCTTCTGTGCCAGTCTCGCCATATTTTTTTTTAGTTATCCGTCTAACAGTTCGTTGTCCAATATTAAGCGCATCAGCTACGCGTTCAACCACTGACGTTATAGGTAAAATTGGCCCTCCATTTTGAGCTTCACGATCGAAATAGTTACGAAGGCGTATTACGAACTCACGTGTCTGACTATTTAGAACAGTTCTCTGCGTACGTTCGGTCATATCGACGAAATCCACAACAAAGGGCTTGAACAGAGTCCAAATTAACGAGCAAGGGTCAACAGTAATGCAGTATCAATATTTGAAATCCAAAGCCAGGTCAAAACTATATCACAATCGCATTGCACTGACAGTTTATACTTTTCGAAGCAACGTCAATTCGAAACTGCTTTGTTTTGCATTGAGCATTGACGCGAGTTTGCCGGAGGTAGTAGTTGTGCTAGCCAGCGATCCTATGTGACGATCGTATTAGATTCCATTTTTAAAAATTTTCAATTTAGAAAACCAAATGCCGAGTTGTGGTATATATAATATAAAAATAAAAATTTTACCTTTTGTATGAAACAGCTGATATTTTTTTGCGATTTCAGAGGTTTGTCCACATAGTGAAAATTGTTCATATTCACAAGTACATTCACCCCTTAAATGGTGCAAACTGATTTTTCTACACTTGTATACATTTTAGAAATCAATTTAATAAATAAATTTTGAGTCCTAAACCTAAAACTACATTCGATAAAATTTATGAATCTCTGCACATCACTATCGTCAATAAAGTAATACAATTATTTCCTTCAAAGTCGTTATCAATTAATACGGAACTTCATGAGCGGACAAACGTCAAACCGGCCATCATAGCGTGCCGCTAGTTTAGGTAACGTTTGTGTTTGGTATACGAGTTCAAAAATTTGGTTGTCTGTAAAGTCGGTTTACGGACGATAGTTTTACGTGATAACGTCTTAAAGAAACATTGTCGCGACACATCCGCTAACCACAGCGCGCACGCGATGACTGGCGGGTGGCGGCCGGGGCCGGGCGCTCTCTGTCTCTAGTCACAAGCCAATGCGATGCTTGGGCCCGATCGTGCCTCTCTACCGCTTGTTCCGCGCTCTTGCTTGCGCGCGCAGGCTCAGGCGGAACGTGACAATTTTTCGTGCTTGCAGCCGGTTTTCATCGATTTAAGATAAGACGTTATCACGTCAAAAAATTACTACAACGAAATTTAGTAGTGTAAAAAGATCCGTATAAGATCCGTCAAAAAAGTAACGGATACGGATCCAGATCTTTCTTTTCCCTCGGATATCCGCGGATAGGCATACAGATACGGATATCGGGCACGTCACTAGTTAAAATACTATAAATAATCAGATGCGGAAAGTAAAAACAAACACAGGTTGGAAACAAACAGAGCTTATTGACTTTTAAATTAACTTCACTTTAAACAATAATTCAAATTGAAGAAATCATTGCGCACAACCGCTAACAATTTTACAACAATAAAGGTTGAAGACACGGGTCTGCCCGCGAAATTCAAATTTAATTTGGTTTTTCGCATAATTGCGCCAGTGGAATTATCATCTTCACAGGTTACATAAAAATCTTTACTTGAAAGTGAGTTTAAGAAATTAATCAAAATACTGAGTTGGACGTGAGTTACTCACAAATTAGTCGATATTTTGATTAATTTCATAAACTGGACACTTGACGACCTCCCTGGCTCAGTGGTGAGCGCTGTTGTCTTATAACTGGGAGGTCCCGGGTTCGATTCCCGGCAGGGTCAATTTGGGAATTTTTAATTTCTGAATTTTCTCTGGTCTGGTCTGGTGGGAGGCTTTGGCCGTGGCTAGTTACCACCCTACCGTCAAAGACGTGCCGCCAAGCGATTTAGCGTTCCGGCACGATGACGTGTAGAAACCAATAAGGAGTATGGGTTGAATGTTCACTGCCATACCCCTTCCAAGTTAGTCTGCTACCATCTTAGACTGCATCGTCACTTACCATCAGGTGAGATCGCAGTCAAGGACTAGCTTGTCATCGAATAAAAAAAAAAAAAAAAAAAAACACTTTCAAGTAAAAATTTTTATGTAAACCTGTGAAGATGATACTGCCATCTGCATCGTCGCAATTAGAATGCCATAAGCCTACTTTTTCGTATTAGTTTACAAATTGCGAAAAACCAAATTAAATTTGAATTTCGCGGGCAGACCCTTGTCTTCAACCTTAAGAAATACAAACGTATGGAACGATCTTAGTAGGAATGGTACCGACAACTTTCTCGTTCGGCGAATGAGCAAGGAATTTCGCGTATGCGTGCGACTGAGAGCTCGCATTTATACATTTTTTTTCGATACCTGCACTGCCCACAATGAGTCGTATTAAAATTCTGCCTGCAATACCTAAATTAAGTTAAATTAATAATAATAATATTACATCTATAATAATAGGTAATCACTATTCCCTAATCCCTATGTCGAGAACCTCGTGAGAGCTGAGACTTCTCTGAATTACCTATAATAATATGTACTGATCGTTTTCTTTAAGATGCGTGAAATAACCTTGAGAAACGGAGCCAGCCTAGTCTAAAATCAACATCTACGCCATCTAGCGGCTACGCTCGGTACTTGCACGAAAAACACAGCAAGTACATCAGAGTACATCAGAGTACCTCAAATTAGTTCAAAGATGTTCAAAGATAAAAGATTCGTGCAGAGGGAACAGTGTTATTTTGTGTTTGCAAGTAGTTTATAAGTTTGAGGTATTTTCTTGTGTTGTTTCTCTTGCCATAATTATTTTTAATAGGTCTTTTAAAATCATTGTGAACATTCTTTGATTTTTTTTTTATTTGAATAATAAAATTTACAAAAAAAAATTTACAAACAATGTAGCCATCCTCATGAAACTTGAGTGTTTATGTGAGGATGGCGAGTACGCTTATTCTTAAAATAGTGTATTTTTACATTGCAACCAAGCGTAAGAAGCACTTCCTAGAACACACCGCCATGAACATCAGCATCCATTTCCAGGAAGTGCCTCTTACACCTCCCTAAGAATGCTTTTTTGTTGCCACTGGCATCTCCGAGCGAAGGCGGCAAGTTGTTTAGCAATTTGGGCAATATATATGTCCAGTGCCTTTTCCCATACAAATTGCGAGTTTTAGGCAACTCAAATCTCTTATATTTTTTTAATTTGCGCAGACTGTCATTACGCACTTTGCCCCGTAGTTTTTGCATGTTCGGGTATTCATCCTTTACCCTGGTATTCATCCTTTGCCATTCTTACCCTGCACTGGCAGTAATTTACAAAATTTAAACAATTCTTCGTAGTTATTAGTGTATTTTATTTTAATTTTTACGGGTACAATCGTTTTAATTATTTTTAGTTGTAGTTTATATATGCGTTCCAGATAAGTTTTGAACGTTCTACCATAGCTTCCTAAACCGTAGTCAATAATCGAATCTGCCAGTGCTAGGTAAAGTAATCTTAGCATCCTATAAGGAAGTTTATATTTCAATATGTAAAGCTTGCTAAGGATAGCTCTTAATTTATTACAAATGTGGGTTATATGAGGTTCCCAGTTAAAGCGATAATCGATTTTGAGGCCGATATACATATTATGTTCATATACCATTTCGATAGGTGGACAGTTACAATTGTTGTGATAGTTTTTAGGATTTCGTACACAAAGGGTGCCAACGGGACCCTATTAATGAGTCTCCGCTGTCCCTCCGCGGACTCCTCAACCTCCCTGTTTGTCAGCGCGGGCTGTATCTCATGAACCGTAATAGGTCTTTGAGTATTAAACCAATAATAGGTAGATATTTGTCAGAGAAACACTACATTATTATAAAACAAAGTCTCCCGCCGCGTCTGTCTGTCTGGCTGCCTGTTCACGATAAGCTGAAAAACTACTGAACAGATTTTCATGTGGTTTTCACCTTAAACAATGCATAAAAAGTAAAAACTCACTGAGTCACGGTGATTACAAAGTTATTTATATATATTTTATTTTTATTATTTATGTACATAAAAACAATCCTTAAAAATAATAATCTAGGTAATGACTTTCTTAATGATAAAGTTTTCTTAGTGGGAGAAGTTGGCTTGGCTTCCGGCTGCCCGCAAGATAGTACAATAACTTACTAGCGACCCGTCCCGGCTTCGCACGGGTAGCAGAGCATATTACGCCTATGCTTTGCAAACTCCTTGGAATGTTTCTTAAGTTATACCTTGAACAGCATATTGAACAGTACATAGGCTTATTTAAAAGAAGTATCGCTCGGAAGCGCTCGGCTTTTAACATAGCAATCCGCGGAGCGCGATTGAATTTATTTTGGCGCGATCGTTCTTATTTTTATTTCTAGCTGTCTACGCCTTGCTGCCCATTTATTAATTCAGAAGTTGGTATTCGACTAAGCTCATTGAGCTCAGTTCAAACTTGCTACGGTTACTACTACTTTTCTATTTCCTACCTTATTTAACAAACCTAACTTAAAAAAAACTGTCGATGCTTGGTTAAAGAGACTTAGCTACTATGAAATTGAGGATTTGATCGCTGAAGTGAAATCATAGAAAATAATATTATAAATACACAAACACACCCACACACCCACACACACACACACACACACACACACACACACACACACACACACACACACACACACACACACACACACACACACACACACACACACACACATACACTTCATTATTCTAACAGCTAACCCTGATTTTATAATAATAATTCAAACAATAATAATCTAAATTTGTAAAATTTGAACTATGGTCTAACTCTAGTAATCAATGGATCCGTGGGAAGGCTGCTGTGTCCGTAACACAGGTTTTCCTAGTACGGATGCCAAAGCACTCCTTCGCAACAACCAACATTGTTAGTTTACTTTTTCTGTGTCCTAGATTTAAGGAGTTGATTTATTGTAAAAACTTTTTACTAAGTTAATAAATAAATATTATTATTAAATATTATTAACGTACGTTATCAAACGTAGTACGTTTGATATTATCTGCAGTATGACTCATTATTTGTCAATTACTATACCTACAACTAATTATGTAGTGCAATAAGTGCATTCAAACTTTTTGGCCTAATTTTATTTTTAAAGTTGATGCTACATCTTAAGGAATATTACATCGATGATGGTAACGTAGTTCAATGTTCATACTTTGAAAGAAAAGTTGTACATTTTCAGGACCGGCGAAACTACGTGAAAATGCGCTTTCCGGTGTAGGGTCGCCACTCCAGCACCTTGGGACCCCAACGATCATCATTTCTTTGAACTATATGCTCTAAAATGCAATCAATCTAAAATGGAGCTAGCTTCCATTTTATCTTTGCGTCTCGCTAAACAAATGAAGTGAATATTAGTAACTATCACATAATAATAGGTACTAATTCATGTCACTATGTATGGGTTTGCGGTTTGCCAGCGGAAGCTTACGAAAGATCACTGAATATAAATAAGTAAATGATAGTAAAATCAGTTTATATCCGTTTCCAGCTTGATTATAAAATTAATATTAAATAATTTGATTATAAAATTAATAGTAAAAAAAATCAGTTTTGTCTCACAACTCCAGTGAAGCTAACGCTTTTCGATATTTAAAACTATTCAGAGCAACATGGCTGATCTGCAAAAAGATGTGGAAACTACAAGGTCAGTACAGTTTTGTCTAGTGGGAGGCGTGGCTTACCACGGTACCTTCACAAACGTGCAGACAAGTGATTTAGCGTTCCGCGACGATGTCGTGTACAAACCGATTAAGGGTTAATTTACACTGCCAAACCCTGAGGCCAAACCCCTTCTAAGTTAGCCCGCTAATATCATAGATAGAACCGTTACTACCGTCAGGTGAGATTGCGTTCAAAGGCATATTTTGTTAACCAACTTAAAAAAAATGAAAATGAGGAGGATCTCAATTCGACGCGTATTTTTTTTGTCGATGTTACTCCATATCTCCGTCAAATCTTAACTGATTTCAATAATTTTTGATGAATATCTTGGGAGATGGAGGACGGAACTCCTCAATGAATGAGAGGAAATCGCTCGCGATCAGAGTATGTGTAGATTTATCCTATGAAGCTACACTAAAACGCTTAAAATAATAATATACCTATTAAAATTCTTTAAAAAAAACCGACTTCAAACGCCACTGAAAAGTATAAAATAATTTCAGTTTGTACACGTATGTTGAAGTCGGGCGGGTCTCAATAGTACTATGAAACTGCAACGCTAGCCCGACGACTTCAAAATACCTGTACCAAGTACTATTATTATACCTGTGCCTGGACCTACAAACTAAAATTTTGGCTAGTGTGGCGCATTCGTTTCATCGTTTCTATTTAGTCCTGCCCGACTTCAACATACGTGTACAAACTGAAATTATTTTATACTTTTCAGTGGCGTTTGAAGTCGGTTTTTTAAAAGAATTATAATATATTATTTTCGAATAAAAATAAAGTACTGACTACTGTGGGATGTCGGCAATCTGATACGAGCGGAGAGAAATCAGGCGCAGAACCGAAAAATTTAAATGCTCACAATCACAAAATCCCTACTAATATTGTAAACGCGAAAGTGTGTTTCTTTGTAAGTTTGTTCTTCAATTACGTAGCCACAGAGTATGGATTGACTTAATTCTTTGCATCGGTATAGTTGAGAACATAGATAACCCGGAGAGTTAGATTTAAGTACTTTTGTCACACACAGTCGATTGCTTTCAGGCAAAGTCATTAAGGAATGTCACTACCTAATATATGTGTATTAACTATTTATACATTGTTTACATTTCGCACATGATTTTCAATAGTGTATTATCTGAAAATTTAGCGATTTTGAGTTATTAATGGTTTCAGAAACTAGATTTTTTCTCTACAAACTGATAATACCCACATATTTTTAAGTCATTAGATAACCGCTATATGATATCAAAGGTCTTTCTTGACTGTTCACCGGCGCCCTACACTACTACGAACAGGTATTATAGTCTCATCTCAGTTAATCTAGTATTGTGTTCTAGTAATCAACGCCACACGTTACTTTTTGTCTTATTTCAAAGGAGACCGCTGCCATTTTGAGCTCATAGCGTTGTGTATTTTCGCCGCGTGCGCGTCAAATCTAAGATTATTTCGTTAATCCGTCTCTCTTGGCAAAAAATATTGCAATCAAAGTGTTAAAAATATATAGTAATAGTGTTAATAGTGCATATTTTCTATCACGGGGAAATTTTGGTTACGCGTAAATGAACCCCACGTGCACAGAAGAAGTTCAAGTTCGCAGAGGAAAGAAGAGGCAGGAAAATGGTTTTTCGGGCAGTTCATCAGCGAGCAGGAGCAGCGAGAAGGAATCAGAAGGTAGCGAAACTACGCATAGAGTCTGATGATATATCCAGAAGTGGTTTGTATTTTAAGCAATTCGGTAAGTTCAATTTTTATTTTTTCTGGTCAACAAGAAGCCTTCTTGATAAACAACGTGGTGAATATATTTTCTAATAAGAATTCACTTTGCAATCACCGCCTGACAATAAGGTGGAGAAGGCTCAGATAAATAAATCGAAATTATGCGTTTCATTATTTCGATTATATTAAGTCCACAGAAATAATAACGATATTTTCAGATTACTCCTAATTTTCATTGAAATATTTCATATAAAATCCCTCTTAGTTCACAACCCTTATTTAATAACGAGGCAATTCGACGTTATTGAAAAATAGGGGGGGGGGGGGGGGGCGAGCAATAATCGTGACAGCTAAGAGGGTAAGAAATTTTATTCACAATTTACCGCTAAGTTAACGAACATTTCAAGGCGGTTGTCTCTAGTGATTTTAATATATCAGGAGACATTCACGAAACTTCCGTGAGAATAATCTAAGCGTGGAATCTTAATTATCACGACATAACCACACAGATCGAGAATTTATAGGTTAGGTTAGGTTGAGGTAGAAATACTAGAACAGAAAAAATACAGTCCAAGCTACTTTTTTTTCACGTTCTTTTTGGTTCCTTCCTATTCCTAAGTCGGACCAGCCAGATTGGAAGATGAATCAAACCTAAGTACCTACTGCCATAATTAACTGACCATCATTGGATTTTTATCAACAACAAAACCATTCGCGTCCACTACGGATTGGACAGTACAATTTGGATGACTTCTCTTGGCAAACAGCTCTTACCCGCTTGCCATTCAATCCTGTGTGTAGTTTCAAGTACAGGTAACATTTTGATGTTGAAACTTTGAAACTTGAAACTGTTGAAACTCCTAGCATGAACGAGCAAATTCGACACCTGTGTTGGTTCCGACTCGACACCTATTTCTATTGTATAGATTTCTATTCTATATTATAGATTATATGGATTATGTTTCTATATTATGGATTTCTAGGAGCTGTCGGAACCAAAAGTTAGTCCCTCAGACAGGCCAAGTTCCTAGTGGGGTTGACACAACTTTGCCATGCTGGCTCCGACGCAATGCCTTGAGTTTCTCGGCATGTGGGACACAAAACTCAACGCCGAGTCCTTGTCGGAGCAGGCGCCCCGATTCGGAACCTTGCGATGACATATGTATCGATCAATTCGGTTTGTTATCGTATGATAAGATCTATTTTTAGTGAAATTGTCGAAATACCAACCAAAATGAACCAACGAACATTTCCTTCGACTTCTTGATTCTATCAAGCTGTTTACTGTTTTTGTATAAAAAAGTCACGAAGACAAATTTTTTTTTTTGGTATGTAAATGTTTACTATATTATAGTATATTGACATTAAAAAACAATAAGTAAAATTTTGGTAAAGTAAACAATCTTCTTAAATGCACGTGTATTTTAATATATCTTGTCGATCGATAACGTAGTCGATGTCGAGTTCTCTAACCGAACGTTCTGAATTGCACATTTTCGATACGAGATCGATAGGTACGATCGTATTGAAACGGTAGGTTGTCGAAGGGTGTAGAATCGGGGTGCAAGAGTACTTTACACTACACAGTTGTACTTCAGCATCACTTTCAAAACGAAAGTGGGTCTCTCATTCAGTACTAATTTCTAATGAGAGACTGTGGCATTACAGGAACAGTCGAAAGGCAGTTGGTCCCTCAGACAGGCCTAGTTCCTAATGAGGAGACAACTTTGCCTAAGTATACGCTGTATAGTGTACTACATAGCCGCTAAGGAGTTAGAATTCTGGCGTCCATTGCTATATAACGATCGAGCTGCGAATGGTCAAAATATTTATGCGAGTCATCAGCTGGTAATGTCGAACCTAGCAACAAAATATCTGCTTGCATGTCCCGGCAAATCATGTTAAGTAATGCATGTCAGATTAATACTGAAATATATGATATAAAGAAGATGAGGCGATGGCATCCTTTGAGGAGCGTCTAAAGGAACTCGACGCCAAACGCCATAATAAAAAGACCCAGCCAACCTCCTACCTCTACACGTATAATAGGTCAGGCCAGTTACACTGCGCCGTGCAACAGTATTTGAAAAAAAAAAATTTGGTTTCGCGAGCCATATTTGCTCCCATAACCGGCTCTTGCCAAGACCGTCGTAAACGGATACGTCATGGAGGACATCATCATCATATTATACAGTAAAATGCCCCGCACTACGCATGGCATTACAGAATTTGTAGAAAGGCAGTTAGTCTCCCAGGCAGGCCTAGTTCCTAATGGGAGACACAACTTTGCCTCGTCTATTATTCGCCAAGGATGGTTTCACTGTCGAACAGTGCAGCAATACAGTCGACATCTGCTGATATATTCATCCCCCAGTCCCCCTGCAATACATATTCCGAAACCACCAACGACTTAGGTCAGGTTTTGAACGTGGGGAATACCAGTGTAGATCTGTTTGCTTACACACGGCTCATATTTGCTTCGAAATACGTGTCAAAGGATTCATAGAACGAGAAAGCCTTTGCTTACAATGCCTTTCTCTGTGACTGGAACTAAAACCCGGGCTGGCTGTAAGCACCACTCAACCTATGGAAGGGTCGATATGTTCAAATATTTTGAAATGCAGAAACTATATCAGATACCAGCTCTTCCAATAATACTGATGAAGACTTAGACTTAAGGTTAGCACTCATCGGAGGTCCAGAAGCATATTTTAGGAGGCATAATTGATTTGTGCCGGATAGACTTGGCTTATACAATTTATAAATCCTTATAACTATCCTCTTGAAAAAGAACTGTACATCAGTTTTTTGAAAAGTAAAACTAAATTTTCACAGATTTCAAAAGTTGGAACAGCATTTCGCAGGAATGTTGAATGCACTTGAATCAAAGGAACTTTTCTATTCCATTCTATGAAATCATATCTGTATAGTCATTCTAATTAATCTTTGAGTTCTCAGAACCTGATGAGGAAAACTTGTTTCAAAACGTACTGCCATTTACTTCTGCTTGCGTCGGATAGAGAGGCTTGATCTTGCTTTACCAAAGATTGACACGGAGCACATGATGGTTTATGGTGATCATAAATTATAATATAATAATGTTTGGTAATGCCACATTATTACGTTTGACCTTTGTTTGCAAAACAGATACTGCTCAATTTGGACAATCTAGTTGGAAAGACACATCACCCTAACAAGTATTAAAATGAGTTTAGTATACTGAATCCTTTGATTTTGTTCAATTTATAGGAAATACTTAAGATATGTAAATGGTTGCGAGCGCAGCGGCGAGTCCCTCGCTCGCAGCGAGGAGTCCACTGACGAAAAGCCTAACCAATAGCCATGTTGTCCCCGTCCCTTGATGGATATAAGAAATTGGGTCTAATATCCTTTCTAGCAACTGGCAGTTGGACCCTTAAGCAGGCCCTGTCCTCTTAGGGTTTTCTCAACTTGGCTACCTTCATCACCCACCGGGGAAGGTAGCAGTGCCGAACCATTCATCGACGTCATAGCAGTTGTCTGCGTCAACATCCTCTCAAACCCATGCGTTTACCGAAAGAGGTGTGTGTCGAACTAGAATGGTGGCTAGAAAATCTGATGCAGACGACTCTAATTCAGTCGAAGGGAAATCCCATGAATTATGTTATCACGGATGCATCAGATTTACATTGCCAAACATTACCAGCAAAGTGATCATCCTTGTGTCTTAACCGGTTGGGAAGCCTGTGCCCCCGTGGGCTTCACGGTCAGTGGCGAGGTCTCTCACTATAGCGTTGCTTTTGGTGGTTTCATCATTACATTGGTAAGAAGATGATTCAATTCTGGCTATAGAAATATAGTCATCTAATTCGTAATTATTTCTTTTTGCATGCCATAGCATTTTTGAACACATTATAGCATCAACAAAATAGTACCAGGAGAAATCAAACACATCACTCAACATGGATTCCGGATATCGAAGATGGAACAAATAATAGAGAGTTTTACCTACCAATAAAACTTACCTATTATTTTTCCTGAGATATCCGGAATCCACATAATTCCTACCTGGTACTTACGCTTATAATGAGAAAATAAGATGGCCCCACCCGCGATACCGCGGCGTCGCCAAATTGAACTCAAAGCGAAAACGGATACAGGGTGGGGACCCGAAGCGAGGGTATCGCTAAGTCAGAACATACGAAAAAGACACGCTACACTCAACATGGATTCCGGATATCTCAGGAAAAATAATAGGTAAGTTTTATTGGTAGGTAAAATTCTCTATTAATTTGCACATAATACCTTGTTCCTTGTCAATTATTTTTTAAAATAAGTTTTATTTCAAGTTGATACGGTCATAAATCAAAATAAATTAAAATAAATCAAAATAAATAATTTGGGTTGGCAATATAGTCCTAACTCTAAGTGGTTGTAAGAAAACGCTTTTAAAATTGAATTATAATAATATATAGCTCAATTACCACTCACTGACTGACTGACTGACTCACTGACTGATTGACACGATTGTTCTCCTAGAAAGAGACAGAAAACGATACAATGATGTAGGGGAGATATGTTCGGGTGGGGGATTCGAGTGGGGAAAAATTATGACATTTCGGAAAAACAAGATGGCGGCCGACGTGATTCTTGCAACTCTTTTGTTTTCCAACCGATTTCGTTCAAACTCGCAAGAATCGAAGAAATCAGTGAACGATCAACGGAAAAAGTGGAAAAAATTGGAAAAACAAGATGGCAGCCGAGCTGTAGTGTTTTAAAATTTTTGATTTTTCGACCCCTAACCGCGGCGCCACAGATCCGAAACGGGGCGGTCGAAGATAATAATTTTTTCTTGCTTCGCCTACAATTATCCTGTATTTTGACAGAATGGGGGTGGTTTTCAAAAATTCAAGATGGCGGCTGTTGCGGCGGCCATTCGGTTTGAGATACGAAAAAACGCTATTTTAAAATTCGAATTTCTCACAGTTGGCAACGTCGCGGAGCGTTTCAACTTGTAAGGGGCGATTGTGTGTACCGACTCAAGGTATGAGCTGGTGAAAAAAAAAGTACCCCATTTCTCGGGAAACTTTCAAGATTTACCCCAAAAATGAAAAAATCGAAATACGGACTTTTTGCAAAATCCGAGTACCAACACCCACGTGTCTCACTCGCACAAATGACATTTGGGTATTTTCGTCGCCGAGAACTGGCAACACTGGAATTTCTCAAAGTAAAAGTGATTTTCGAGATGGCCTTTTTTCAGAGGCGATCATTTCGGCTGGGTGCGAGCGAGATGAAAAATTGCAACGTCATCGGGAGCGGTATATCCTGTAGTTAATGGGAAAGTTATAAAACTATGTGAAATGATTCTGTAGAACGAGGTGGCGGCCATTTTGTATTTTTCTTTGTGGTTTTGAAAATTTCGATCATGTTTTTGAGGCAGTTGCCAACATTAGAGAAAGTTGATATGTATGGATCAATCGTGTGACCCGACTGGCAGTATCGAGCTATATAAACAGTGTTGCCACATTTGGGGTAATTTTCGTGATTTTCCCCGAAAATTTCCTCCTGGAAAATTTTGTATGAAATTTTTTTTTCACCGATGGCTTCGTATAGAGGACAAAAATTTATTCGGAGGAAAAATATGGAGTGAGCTGGATGCTGAGTGGATGATTGAGGATTTCGGAGAGGGGTGAGGAGCACGGCCAGGGTATTGCAGATAGGTGGGGTGTGCTCGAACAAAAACCACTCGAAACCTCATCCAATTGCCAGTGAGTTGAAAAAAAAAATCCAAAATGGCGGATTCAAGATGGCGGCCATACAAATTTCGTCGATGTCTATCTCGGAGAGTATACAAGATAGAAGAGTAGTTTCTGGGCAAAAGATGATCAAGACCCAAAGTTGATGAACAGGAAAAAAAAATCAAGATGACGGAATTTTTTTTCTATACAATATATTATATGGCAAATATTGATTCTTCTTTTCTCTTTTTTCTTTTTTTTCTTTCTTTTTTCTTTTTTTTTCTTCTCTTTTTTTTATTTTTTTTTTCTTTTTCTTTTTTTTTAATTTTTTTTTCTTTTTTCTTTTCTTTTTCGTTTTTCTTTTTTATTGTTTTGATTTATCTTTTTTCATTTTTCATTTTCTTTTTTTTTCTTTCTTTTTCTTTTTTTTCCTTTCTTTTTTTTTCTTTTTTCTATTTTCCTTTTTTTATTCTTTTTCTTTTTTCTTTTCTTCTTTTTTTCTTTTCTTTTTCTTTTCTCTTTTTCTTTTTCTTTTGTGAATGAGGAGCACGGCCAGGTTATTGCAGATAGGTGGGGTGTGCTCGAACAAATTTTTTGGCAAAAGATGACCAGAATACGAAGGTCTACTTGATGAGTAAAAAAATCGCGGTCCGGTCTTTAGCGGGCCGCGCAGCCCACGCGCTCTACTTTTAGTAATAACACTTCCCGCGAGCTGCTTTAGCAGCTCGCGCACTGAGCAAACACTAGTTAATTAATATATATATAGCTGCTGGGGCTGATTCACTGACTGATTCACTGATTCACTGATTCACTCACTCATTGATCACCTCTCCTGTAAAATTTTGTATGAAAAATTTTTTTTTCACCGATGGTTTCGTATAGAGGACAAAAATTCATTCGGAGGAAAAATATGGAGAGAGCTGATGATTGAGGATTTCGGAGACGGGTGAGGAGCACGGCCAGGGTATTGAAGATAGGTGGGGTGTGCTCGAACAAAAGTCACTCGGAACTTCATCCAATTCGCAGAGAGTTGAAAAAAAATTCCAAAATGGCGGATTCAAGATGGCGGCCATACAAATTTCGTCGGTGTCTATCTCGGAGAGTATAAAAGATGCAAGAGTGCTTCTTTGGCAAAAGATGATCAGGGCCCGAAGGTCTACTTGATGAATAGAAAAAAAAATCAAGTTGGCGGAATTTTTTTTCTCCATACAAAATATATGGCGAATATTGAATAGACTAGAAGCTGAGAACTATGCAAGACTTTGATACGGTTCCTTTTCAAAATTTGTTTTTATAAAAGACTGATATAGAAAGACTTCTCATTCTGACAAATGATGAGATATGATGATTGAGGGTTTGGAAGGTGGGTGAGGAGCACGGCCAGGGTATTGAAGATAGGTGGGAGGTGCTCAAACAAAAAATACTCGAAACCTCATCCAATTGGCAATGAGCTGAAAAAAAATTCAAAATGGCGGATTCAAGATGGCGGCCATACCAATTTCATCGGCATCTATCTCGGAGAGTATAAAAGATGGAAGATTGGTTATTTGATAGAAAATGATCAGGACCTGAAAGTCCACTTGACGATAGAAAAACCGCGGTCCGCTTGCGGGCCGCGCACCCACGCGCCCTACTAGTATATATATATATAGCTGCTCGTGCTGATTCACTGACTGATTCACTCACTGATTGATCACCTCTCCTGTAAAATTTTGTATGAAAATTTTTTTTTTCACTGATGGTCTCGTATAGAAGACAAAAATTCATTCGGAGGAAAATTATGGAGAGAGCTGATGATTGAGGATTTCGGAGATGGGTGAGGAGCACGGCCAGGGTATTGTAGATAGGTGGGGGGTGCTCGAACAAATGCCACTCGAAACCTCATCCAATTGCCAGTGAGTTCAAAAAAAATCCAAAATGGCGGATTCAAGATGGCGGCCATACAAATTTCGTCGGTGTCTATCTCGGAGAGTATAAAAGATGCAAGAGGGCTTCTTTGGCAAAAGATGATCATGACCCAAAGGTCTACTTGATGAACAGAAAAAAAATCAAGATGGCGGATTATTTTTTCTCCATACAAAATATATGGCGAATATTGAAGAGACTATAAGTTGGGAACTATTGATACGGTTTCATTTCGAAATTTGTTTTTATAGAAGAATCCTTATACTGACAAATGATAAGATATGATGATCGAGGGTTTGGAAGGTGGGTGAGGAGCACGGCCAGGGTATTGAAGATAGGTTGGAGGTGCTCAAACAAAATATACTCAAAACCTCATTCAATTGCCAGTGAGCTAAAAAAAGTTCCAAAATGGCGGATTCAAGATGGCGGCCATACAAATTTCGTTGGTGTCTATCTCGGGGAGTATAAAAGATGAAAGAGTGGTTTCTTAGCAAAAGATGATCAGAGCCGGAAGGTCTATTTGATGAATGGAAATAAATCAAGATGGCGGAATTTTATTTCCATACAAACTATGCAAGACGAAGGTTGCTTTTCAAAAGTTTTTATTGAAGAATTCTTATCCTGACTAATGATTCGGAGAAAAAATATGGAAAGTAATGCTGATCGAGGATTTGGCAGATGGGTGAGGAGCATGGCCAGGGTATTCAAGATAGGTGGGGGCTGCTCACACAAAAAATACTCGAAACCTCATCCAATTGGCAGTGAAATGAAAAAAATTCAAAATGTCGGATTCAAGATGGCGGCTATACAAATTTCAAAGGTGTCTTTCTCAGAGAATATAAAAGATGGAAGAGTGGTGTTTTGATAGAAATGATCAGGACCTGAAAGTCTACTTGACGAGTAGAAAATACGCGGTCCGCTTGCGGGCCGCGCACCCACGCGCCCTACTAGTATATTATAAGCCTAAAAGCCATGAATTTCACTACACTTATAGAATATTAATGTAGCAATATACCAATGCAATCATTAGATAGATTACTAATGTCTCAGAATCAGGAATTGCGATTTTTCAAAGTTTTAAAACACAATATCTCGAAACAGCGTTTTTTGAGATAATACAGTATTGAAAATCATGTGCGATTTGTGTAATGGTTAATCTACCAATTCTTCAAATGCTCTATCGTATATCTTTGTTGTATACAATTTCCAATTATCTTTCAGTAGTATGGTTGAGAAACCACAAACTCTTGAGCCAAAAGCCAAGTTCGTCTTCAATAAGTGCTGTTTCTGCATCCCCCTGAGAATTGGATGTCTCATCCTCGCATACTTGTATCTGGTATAGTACATTTCCATATTTAATACTAAACAGTGAGCTTTTTTCCTTGACCTGGACATTGAGCCGAATAACCTTACCTAGGTGATGAAAAATCTATTTATTAGTACATCTATACATATAATAAAACAGAAACGAAACCAATTCTGTACATGAAATAGATTCAAAAAAGGGTTTTTGCTTCTAATTGTGTTCAAGATATAGATATCAAAACAGAAGCTAATTTTTTTTGTCTGTTTGTTTGTCCTTCTTTCACGTAAAAACTACCGCACAGATTTCTACAGAATTTTATACCGTGGTAGCTTATTACTCGGGTCAACATCTAGGCTACTTTTTATCCCGGAAAATCAAGGAGTTCCCGAGGGACTTTAAAAACTAAATCCACGCGGACAAAGTCGCGGGCATCAGCTAGTATTATTATATTATCAAGTCACAAAAGTGGTGACTGATAGTCTAGGTTTTAAGCCTTCGGTCTCCTTCTGGCATGGAACTAGGAAAACGACTATCCGTCTGGGTTCGGTCCCAGGGACATAGTATCTCTAAATTTTCGGAATTGCCTATTTGACAGCTGTAAGTTGTAACGATAACACTAAATGAAATACGATTTAAATAATAATAAAGTAGACAGGTTAAGTATAATAAATACAATATGTTTTTTTTGCATTAAAATGAATCGTGAATATTTTTTTTTTGAAAAATAAATTTGAATTTTTTATCTGTGGATTAAAAGGACCGAAACCATGGAAATAGGATTAGACGTAGTCAAAATTTCCAGTTCCATGACCGAAACGCGGGCGGCCATGATGGAGCATCGTGTGACGTCATAAGGAAAGTCGTCGTGTCTTTACATGGTACTAGGATTCGCGACTACGTGTCTACCTTTTGCGGTATTCCAAAATGATCACAAAAATATGTTGATATGAAAATTGTTCGTGGAAATAGGCGTGCAATGTGACGTTCTAAAATATTTAAAATATTTAATAAATTTCACAGTCGATTCTAAACTTGCCTTTACACAAGTTTAAGAAATCCATTAAAATCCAGACAAAAAAGCGTGGATATAACTCACTCCAGCACTTCAGGAGACAATAATAACTGTAAACTGCATACAACATAATATCTAAAAAGAGCAACCGCCGAGTTTCTTGCTGGTTCTTCTCGGTTGGAACGGCATTCCGAACCAGTGGTAGATTCACTTGACGATTCGAAAGCACTTTTAAAAGTTTATTTAAATAAAAACTATTCTATCATATTAGTAAATAATATAATATGTCTATGTATTCTACCAATGGCTTTACTTAAGAGACGTCACAGCTCAGTAAATGCCACGTGACCGTCCGTTTTCGCGGGAATTCCAAATGAATATATAAAAAATATTGTTTCTTTTTTCTTCTAATAAATTTCGCTGTTTTAAGAAAAAGGTAATTGTAACAAGTATAAAATAAACCTACGTAAATAATATATTAAAATAATTTTCCGAAAACTATCAAATACCTAGCCAATTATGAAGGAATACACCGCGAGGAAATCGACATGCTTGAGAGTTTTCTGTTCCTAAAGGACAAATCCTGCTCATTCAAAAGAAGGATATTTGACAATGCACTAGGTACTTAGGTAGGTGTAATTCGATAGAATTAGTGGCCCATTTGGTGAGAGCTTTGTAATTGTTATCGAATTTCTCCCACCATTCGTTACTATGATTTAAATTTTTTTCAAAACTGTACATAATGGATGTCATAAAAATTTTGATTCGATTGTCGCTAAACTAATTTAGTACTTTTACTAATAAGTGACTAATCACTGCACACCGAAATAATACGCGCTGGCAGGTTAAAAAAGATAGGTAATACTTGAAGAGTCCAATCGGATTATGGGAATGAAGGAATAGAGAGTGCACAAGTGTGTTAGCCAACACAGATGCCGTGTTGGCTAACACACTTGTGCACTAATAACTCCCATGAAGTTGGCTAATCTTCAGCAGGTCAGGCACAAATTATTTATTTTTGGTTTTTTGCAGGTCTGTACCATCGCTGTCGGAATTTATTTGACTATCATAATAGTTTCAGTTGCGATGGTTATGTTACGTCTTTCGAATATCTACGGAAATTTAATCATAATGTTGGTGATACACGCACTATTCTTAGCTTTGGTGCTAGTTGCATTGGCGTTTAACATAGTTCTGCTCATTGGACTGCATCAGGTAAGAACTCCTTCGTAGCTTAAGCTTATTAATTATTACGCGCGAGCTAAATCTATTTTATTTATTTATTTTATTTTTATTATTTATGTACAAACAAACGTTCCTTAAAAGTAATAATAGATGAAGTGGACAAAGGTGAAGCTTATCTCTAAGTAGAGATTTCTTCCAGCTTCCCTCGAAAGTGAGTAACGTGAGGTAAGGTATAGGTCTAAAATATAGATAGATCCCTACATATATATTAAGGTACCTACTAAAATAAAATATAATATTATAGTTATATAATAAACTACAAATACACAAAAATGTATAAATAATAAAATACATACCTGAATAATATAAACATGCCATACATATATTATTATGTGTGTGTGTGTGTTACATCGCCAAGCTATAGGTGGAACGCTGACCTACCACGCAACCGCGAGCCACGAGGAGCAGATTCAGCAATTGCGACACCGCGACCCAAATTCTAGTTTTCATTATAATTGCTTGTAATTTTTATAATTATTATTGATCCAACATTAAATCTAGTAACTGCATCGCGCAGTTTTAGATAAAACTAGTTTGTAATTAGTATTAAGTTTAATTTTAAATAAATAAGTCAAAAGTTTTAGTTTTTTTTGGGACCTCGGGCTGTGTCTTCCTTTACTGGCGCAGTCTTAAAGGGGTAGGCATTTCTGGAAGAAGCTGCAGTCATCGCGACCATCTTCTCAAGAAGACCTACTGAAGAACCTAGAAGCCACTGCCTGAGGTGAAATCCAAACATCGATCCCGAAGAAGACTAAAATGCATATGTAAGTACATAGAACTAGCCTGTGTCCTTACTCCCCCTATTTTTAAGTATCCCAAGATTTTCCATCCTGAAAATCAAGCCCCGGAGGGCCTGCATCGCGCAGGGCTTCTCGTAAATCTAGGTTAGATATAGATTTTTAAGGATTCCAAGATTTTCCATCCTAGGAAATCAAGCCCGGAGGGACTGCATCGAGCAGGGCCTCTCGTCAATCTAGGTTAGATATAGATTTTTAAGGACTCCAAGATTTTCCATCCTAGGAAATCAAGCCCCGGAGGGACTGCATCGAGCAGGGCCTCTCGTAGATCTAGGTTAGATATAGATAGGAAGTTAGATACCGTTATAGAATCAACAGTCATGGCATCTCATGACCCCGACACGATCCTTAAGGCTGTACGAGCCGTTCCCGAATTCGACGGGAACCCGCGCATACTACCCAGATTTATTAACACATGTGACCAACTAGTAGGGCACTACGTAGGAACCGAACCCGGATCTGCATTAACTAACCTAACTCTCATAAATTGCATCTTAAATAAGATTACCGGCCCAGCCGCGCGTTTCATTATCTCCAATAGTATTGCAGAGAATTGGTTAGGGATTAGGACGGCTCTAATAAATAATTTTTTAGACCAGCGAGAAGAGACCGCCCTTTATAACGATCTTGCTTTAGTAACTCAGGGCATTAGTACTCCCCAAGAGTACGAGCGCTGCCTTGCCACGACAGTAGACGCGAAACGCGCTCTATATAACAGATTAACCATGCAGTTACCAAAGCCCATGATTGGAATTGTTAGCTATATACCTAGGCCACCCTCGAATTTCAATAGTCATGGATTCACACCACAAACGACCTCAAGTCATCACCCTCACGAGATGAACGTTCATGAACGTTCCGAAACCGACGATGACGCGAACTGTAACAGTACACCTTTCTATGACGTGACTAATGAGAGTCCAAGTACAGACCTTGACGAACATCCTTCGACTAATGATCCTAAGTCGGATTTTCAGAAAGTCGTGAAATCAAAAAGACCAAAATAGAGGTCAACTTGCAAACGCAGATGCAGCTTCCATATATACAGATTAACAACCCCCTTATTAGGTTACCTATTTATACTGGCGCTAATCAATCGTCTATTAGCCCGGAAGCTGTTGAATTATATTTCCCTCATATTTCACTAAACTATGACCCTTTTGCAGTGAACCCTATTCAAATGTACAACTCGCGTAATACGAACTATTATGAGGCCGTTATACCTGCGAAATCATCAAAACTGATCAGGTTACCGATAAATAGTCTAGACGGCGATGCCTTTGTCCCCGAGCAAGTAATATCAAATTGCATAATACCTAGTTGCTTAACAGCTGTTAAAAGTAATCGAGGAATTTTAGAAGTTTTTAATCCAACTCCACATGACGTTATTTTCTCCATGGATAAGTCGATTAGTACCGAAATTTACAATATGGAATGTTTTCAAAAGGTTAATTTATCGTCCCGCGCGAAAGAAGTGTTATCGCGACTTCGTACCGAGCCGCACCGAATAAATCATAATAGAATGTTACCCTACTGTCCCACCAGTAACGGGAATGTAGAAAGACTTCACCTGACTTTACTCGAACATCTTTGTATTTTAAGACTACAAAATAAAAATGACGCAGTGACCTCCCTTATTCCCTACGCTATCATTGTCTATAATAGCTCAGTACATAATACTACGATAAGTCAGGATAAATTCCTGGCTGACCTTCCGATCCATATCTGTGCATCTAAGAAAGAAAATCCAATCGCAAACCATAGAACAAGCGAGTCCCTAAAAACCCTCAATTGTTACAGGGCTTGTGTTCTTTCAACCGTCATCCCACTGATCCTCCTGACAGTTCGACCGACAGCGACTCAGAATGTACAACTTGAGAGTTTGGAGAACGGACCTGGACTGTTACCATTTAAACTAGGACCGACAAGACTAGTAACTCACTATCATTCATTCCTACAATATATCCGACTCGACGACATTGAGGACAGGATTTCAACCATACAGAGTCAACTATTTGATTTTAAGGAATCCCTAGAAAATGACACCTTCGCTTTATACGAACTACAGATTGACTATCTTCACAGTAAACTGGATAAGGTGATAACTCAACTGAGAACCTTAAAGCCTGATCGTTCCAAGCGAGGTCTCATAGACGGATTAGGGTCCTTAATAAAGAGCATTTCGGGTAATTTAGACTATAAGGACGCAATCAAGTATAATAATGCTATAAAGCTTTTAGAGAACACTCAAACCAACATTATTTCCGAATTTAATAGTCACATTACTATTAGTAAAGAATGGATGAACTGTCATAGTAAAATTATCTCACAGTTAGTCGAAAATCAAAGTAAGCTTAACGCTACTTTACTGTTACTTTTAGACAAGAAAATTTATAGTGAATCCAGCTTAATAAAATACGCTAGGTTTGCTCAACTTCTTACGATCATAACGGAGAACGTTGACGACGTGCTAGGAGAACTGTCAAATATTGAAAATTCCTTAGCCTTCATTAGAGCTTCCAGCACTCATCATTCGACCCTAAGCATAGATATAGTAGACAAAATGGTGGATAGGCTTAAAAGGATTTACAATAGGGAGCAAATTATAGAGTTAGAGCTTAGACAATACTATGATATTATAAAACCAGGTTACTACTACTATGGAAAACAAATAGTTATAATTTTTAAGATACCTGTAGCATCTGTAGAGTCTTTTGATTTATATAAATTAGCCGTATTCCCAAATAGGAACATGCAGGCTCTCTTTCCACCCTCTCCCTATATCCTATCCAACAGGCATATGTTCTTGTACATGGAGGCTGAATGCCCGAAGTACAACAACCAATGGTACCTCTGCGAAAAGAACAGTAACCAGCTTCGCACATCATTGGACTGTATCCAGAACCTAATTCAAAACCAAACCATGGACCACACCTGCGGTATGACTACTCTGAAACTCTCTCAAGAAGCTATGGAGGAATTGGATGGACGACATTACATTCTATCATTCCCACGCCCTATGCAAGTCCATACGATATGCCAAAGAGAAGATTTTATCAAGCTAAAAGGGAGCTTTCTAGCCACAATCCCGCTAGACTGCATCCTGCACGCAGGAAGCTTTTCAATTAGCAACACTGAAGACAAAATTACGGGCCAACCCCTCAAAATCGTGGATATCAACTACGAGATGGGACCACAAAGCACGAGCCTCAACTACGTCAGCCTGAAATCTATCGACCTCGGAAACCTGCATTCTATACAGAGCAAGGTCATGCTGCAACCAACACTGCACAAGGAAAAGGAACCCTCAACATTGTACCACACGACGATACCACTCTACGTCATTCTATTAAGTACACTTGCACTCATCAGTAGTATCGTAATAGTTCGCCGATGTAAGAGCACACCTAGAGTTAAAACTGAGAAGAAAATTAACGAAGAAAATGACCATCAAGAAGATGCAAATCCCGGAAGACCTCAGGAGCAGTTTCCAGCAACATTTTATCACACCGTTCTCAAATAGTTGCTGATCTCAGGGTGGAGGTGTTACATCGCCAAGCTATAGGTGGAACGCTGACCTACCACGCAACCGCGAGCCACGAGGAGCAGATTCAGCAATTGCGACACCGCGACCCAAATTCTAGTTTTCATTATAATTGCTTGTAATTTTTATAATTATTATTGATCCAACATTAAATCTAGTAACTGCATCGCGCAGTTTTAGATAAAACTAGTTTGTAATTAGTATTAAGTTTAATTTTAAATAAATAAGTCAAAAGTTTTAGTTTTTTTTGGGACCTCGGGCTGTGTCTTCCTTTACTTGTGTAGTTGTGTGCGTGCGTGTGTGTGTGTCTGCGTGTGTGTGTGCGTGTGTGCGTGTCCGCGTGTGTGCATGTGTGCGTGTGTGTGTGTGTGTGTGTGTGTGTGTGTGTGTGTGTGTGTGTGTTGCGTGTGTGTGTGTGTGTGTGTGTGTGTGTGTGTGTGTGTGTGTGTGTGTGTGTGATGAATGGATTATACTAGAACTTCAAGAAGTCCTTCAGTACATTTTAAAAGTAAGGTTACAGTTAGTTACTATGCCAAGGTATTAAGTATATGTGACATTTTCAATAACTTGAAGGCTAGGCTTCAATAACTTGTTTAGCAATTAACTTGAATGCAGAGATGTTCGATGGGAGCGAAGAGTATACATTAATTAAGACATTTTGTTTTACTTATATTTAATGTAAGTAGATTATTGTTAAGCCATTCTCTTACAGCATCAAAGCCATTCTGAGCAAGGCGATAAGTATCAGACCAAGTTTTAGACGAAAAAACGAGAGCTGTATCATCAGCATAGGAAAATATCGTGCCCTTTTCGAGACGGATGTTACATATATCGTTAATATAGATTGAAAATAAGCTCGGGCCAAGTACACTGCCCTGAGGCATGCCATGAGTTATAGGTAGCTCAGAACTAGAGTAAGAGTCTATATTGACCGTTTGCGTTCTTCCTGATAAGTAACTCTGAAAAAGTGAAAGCTGGTTACCCCGAATTCCAAAAGACTGAAGCTTAGATATTAAAATTGGGATCGAAACAGTGTCGCAGGCCCTAGCAAAATCAAGAAACATAGCCTGTACAAGTACTATGTTTCCCAAAATCTAAAGGTAGTTTATGTTGGGGTTTAACAAGAAAGTCAGGCTGCAGGCCGGGTACTTAGGTTCCATTCGGTATAATCAGATATGCGTGCATACTTAACTTAGGTATATTAACTAAATGGAACCGAAGTCCTGACTCTTCATGTCGGACTTCAACCTAACCTAACTTTAGATTTTGGCAAACATAACTGTCAACTACAGACGCTTCCTGTTATTTCACGATACTGAACGGATCATTGTATGTTTCCAGGAGAGACGCAAGTTCGTGAAGATGTTTGTGATATTTCAGCTGGTGAACGTTATACTAAGTGTACTTGAACAGATTGTTCTCATTTCCTTGGGGTATATGCACGCTGTAGGCATTGCTATAAACCTGGCCTCTGACGGTAAGATTCTTTTTTAAAAGTGAAAACTTCTTTTGTCGCACCCTTTGAGTATTAAAAATACTCAAAGGGCGCACCGCACACACATTTTTATTTACGTGGGTAGTAAGTTCCGTCACGCTCTGAGGTGAAAGACTCGATCGGGTGAACTCGGGACCGCCGAGTGTACCCGAGCAAAATACAGTCAGCTGCTCTTCTGTTGTGTCGCAATTAATACGTAATAATTGTCATTATTAATTTAATAGTTATTAATTGTTAATAGATAAATTGATTGCTTATTGCCAATGAAGTTTTCACTCCTGCCGTGCGGTCTTAAGCACACACTCTATTTTTTTCTTATAATATCTGCCTTATAGTATATGGTAATCATCTGTGACTCCGATGGGAGTCCGTGTGGTGATAATAAGTGAACTTTGCATGGGTACTCAGGTGCTCTGTATGTGATACTTCTAGAGAGAGGTAAAGTTATTAGTAGAGACAGGATTATATGCATTTGCATATTATTTAAGCCATCCTCAACTCTAATTTAACGTTGCTAAGAGGTTATAGAATTTTGTTAACTAATGGGGAGGAAGTAATAAGAAATAAGTATCACATATTCAAACCACATAAAAAGTTTAATGTAGAAAGTAATAATGATAGCGATGAATGACTTAATGATGTACCGTCTCCAAATATTAGAGTTAATAATGGTAGCAATGAAAATGTTAATGTCAATGATGAAAATGTTAATGTTAATAGTGAAAATGTGAAGGTATCTAGATTTGGTAGAGAAATAAGACAACCTGTGTATTTTAAAGACTATGTAGCATAAATTGTAAAAGGAAAAAAGGGGGATGTCAGGTGTAGCACTGGCAACACCATAGTCTACGGCTGGGGACGGGCGGCCATCTTAATAGGTTATTACTTGTTGTATCGGCATCGGATCAGAGAGATCAAACATGTGTAATTATTATAAGTAAGGGCTTCAGTATTCCGTAATAAACACTAGAAAACTTAAATAGTGAGTTTCAATTATATAAAATGACAGTTATTAAAAGGCACTTAGTTCCAACCGGGGGTTTTCCACGACACTTACGCATTTTTTTCCTGTATTTTTCAACTAGTAGGTTACTGGAAGAGCGGCGTTGTATAGCGCGAGCGGCATGTTTTACTATAATATTACAGTTTTTTCTGGTTGGACGGATTATAGCAAGTGAATTTTGTTTATCCTTGAGTATCAACGAATTCCGCAAAGTAACGCCTGCTTCTATCCAAGGGCAGTATGAACATCTCCGTACAGTTCCTTGCATTAGTATAGTTCTTGCAATTCACGAGGGCGACTGACTTATGGTTGTGTGTGTGTCGTATCTGTATAAGTGTGAGCGAGCGCAATGCTCGCGCCTGCCCGCTCCCACCTAGGCTTTGAGGCACGCACACTTATGCAATGTGCATGTACACGAAATAACCTCGAGTAAAGCTCACTCGCCTTCGCGAATTGCAAAGACTGTAAGTGCTTCTAGGTGTCGCGTTGTACGCGTTCCGTTACGTGCTATAGAGCGTCAATGTATACTGAACAAAACGTTTTAATTTCAGTGTTGAACATCTATTATCTGCTCGTGATGAGAAGTCAGTACGTGAAGATGGGCGAAGCCATCGACAAGCTGCCGAGCCAAGTGTACCGAGATGGTCGTGTTAAAATTATGCCATAGAGTCCCACAGCCATGTTGATTCTTCGAGCAGAATATGAAATCCTTTCTTTCATCCGCAAAGTAAATTAACTGCTATCTTATATCTCGTAAGATTTTTTTATAACAAGACTCAATGGCGATAGCAAAGACGTCCATAGAGGAAGAAAAAAAATTTTGGAATAAAAAATTGAAAAATAATTAAAATAATTTATTTCACGTAGGCCAACGTGTGGGTGGCTCTTATGACAGGTCAATACTCTACCACGTCTCTATAAACGGTTCGGAAACCAGATTCTGCTGAGAAGAGCCGGCAAGAAACTCAGCAGTTGCTCTCGTCAGACTTCCTATATCTCAGCGATTTTTATATTTTGATTGTTATTACGAAATCTATCTTTCTAAGATTCTGAGTCTTTTATAATGATAATTTGTTAAAGAAATTAATTGATGTCCAAAATAACTTTTTTCAATCTCTGTAAAATCATACAAAATCTACAATACCTTACTTTATTAAGTGATGTGCTCATATCACCACCGACGC
The DNA here is from genome assembly GCA_029955525.1 of Oeneis ivallda. Taxonomy (NCBI): domain Eukaryota; kingdom Metazoa; phylum Arthropoda; class Insecta; order Lepidoptera; family Nymphalidae; genus Oeneis; species Oeneis ivallda. Next base: position 21,055,816 of record JARPMR010000018.1, on the reverse strand, counting down.
GACGGTGAGTTTTGACAGATTTCAATACTGCCAACGCCCCGATTGTCTAAAAGTTTCCGATCAAAATCGTATTCATTTGATGGCATTAGCGTTAAAGTAAAATAAACCATAATAGCATTGGATTAGAGCTCAATTTCGTGTTGTATGTATTCTTATACGTTTAGGTATGTACCATACGCTCCATAACGCTCCATGTTAAAATCGGTTTTACTGAATTTGTGACTTTAAATCAATACCGTCAAGGAATATTTTACTTTGACGCTAATGCCATCAAATGGGTACGATTTTGATCGGCAACTTTTAGACAATCGGGGGTTAAACGTCAAAACTTCTCGGCTCTAGGTAAATCGGTTATGGTGAAATTGACACCAAAATAAATTTTAATTTTTGTAACATAAACATATTCGCTGTTCATAACATACAAATACATTATGAATGTGAAATACTTATTATGTTTTTTATTTAAGCGATCTCATATGAGATATAATTTCCGAACTGAAGAGGCATTTGAGGAGCAATAAATCTGACAACCCTATATCTGGCCCTAGTTTGAATGAAAAGCACTAACGTGTGTTAACACTGTGAGGGTGAAGCAATTTGACTATCGCCATTTTGGCGCTGATTGCTAAGAGAAGTGACAGTGAAGGTACTCGGAACTAATTTGAATCGTTAATTCGTTACCTAATAGTACCTACCTAGTTCCTAGTATGATACAACATAATAGACTCATATATCATACTAATATTATAAATGCGAAAGTGTGTTTGTTGTTTCTTGGTTTGTCCTTCAATCACGCCGCAACAAAGCCACAGATCGACGTGATTTTTTGCATGGGTATAGTTGAGGAACTGGAGAGTGACATAGGCTAATTATCCCGGAAAATTAAAGAGTTCCCGAGGGATTCTAAAAATTAAATTCAAGCGGACAAAGTCGCGGGCATCAGCTAGTGATAGAAGAATTATGAAAGTTACGGTATAGTCTCGGTCTTGCATCGCCTGTATCCTCTATCCAGCGGCTCCCTCCAACTCGTCAGATTTCATAAGTCCACCTATTGGAAGGTCTGCCAACACAGCGCTTTCCTACAGGGTCGCAACTCCAGCACCATGGGACCCCAACGACCATCGGTTATTCGAACTATGTGCTCAGCTAGTTTCCACTTTATCTTTACGTCTTGCTAACACAAATGAAGTGAATATTGATAACAATCATATAATAATACTGGTTGATGCCCGCGACTCCGTCCGCGTCCATATAGTTTTTAAAATCCCACGGTAACTTTTTGATTTTTCGGGATAAAAATTAGCCTTGGTCTCTACTATATCTGTGCAAAAAATCACGTCGATCCGTAGGTCTGTTGCAGCGTGATTGAATACACAAACCAACAAATAAACATGCTTTCGCATTTATAATTGACCAAACGAAGCGAAGGTCTCTGAGTCTACTTGCGTGAATTAGCACTTGTCCCGGACTCTTATAAGACAACTTGTCCGTCCGTCTGTCAGAGCCTAATAACTTCTGAATCACTGAACGTAATTAGGTACTTCAAATTTAAAATATAATAAGTAAACCGATGGCCTTCAGCTAAATAGAGCTTGAAAAGTTATAAAAATCTTTATTTCAGGGGGGCTCTCATAGAAGCGAATGCAAAGTAAAATATTTTTTATAGCGTGACATAGGGTTGCAGTATATCATTTTAAAGATAATTTTGAATAGAGTACAAAAACATATTTTTTTAATTTTTTCCTCAAAATTGACGACGCTTTCAAACTAGAGATTGAATTTGACGCTAGAACTCAAAATCGGCTGAAAGGCCGAAACTTGAATGAATTATTTTTTGTATTAAATGAATTATTTGAGTTATATCTGTACTTGAACAACAAATACTAAAATTAGATAAATATTAAGTATAAGGAAACGAAATTACTTAATTTTTAAATGAGCTTCAGTATTTTTAACATGACTTTAATGATGTCAAAAGAGGGCGCTCTCATCTACTATTGCAAGAAAAGCAGCATTATTTTGTATAACAAGTACTTAATACTTATACTTAATAACTTATTATTCAATTAATACTATTAATTACTTCATTTTGTAAGTATGTTTTTCTGTTCGATGACTCTTTGCACAGATATAACTTAATTTGAAATGGCGCTTTGTTAAATGTTTTAGGTGACACTCTCTGTCAAATTCGTTATCACGAACCTCTACGGGACACCTAAAGGTGAAAACAAATGTAAATTAAAAACTTTATTTTTAAAAACAAGCTTTTAGTAGCTGGCTACATCGTCAGACCCTGGCTATCATCTAGAACCTACTACTACTAGACTACTTGTCAAGACGAATCAAACGAGCCCAAACTCGATGGGGTTACGTCGTTTTATTACAGAGTTGCTAAAACCACCTTACGGCTTCATCATGAGACCTTGAATATCATCTAGGACCACCACCTAGGATACTTGTCAACACTAATCAAACGAGTCTAAACTCGATGGTATTACGTCATTTTATTACAGAGTCACCAAAAACACCTTCCGGTTTCATCATCAGACCCCGATCAAATCAGACTCTGGTAAACATCTAAAAACAAAGTACTCGTCAAGACGAATCAAACGAGCCGAAACTCGATGGGGTTGCGTACGGAAGAATTAATACCACGTTAATAAAGGCGATCTAATTAAATTTTAGAACACAAAAGCTACTATTGTGACTTAAATATGATAGTGAGATATATTCCCTCGGGGACTTCATTATTGCAAGTTTCTTAAGGACTTAAGGATCTCAAAATCTTTTCGCAATAAATTATAGCCCATGTTACTTCCTGATAACTTAGCTTTCTACTGGTGAAAAAATCCAGCCCAGTAGTTACAGAGCCTATTCGGTACAAACAAACAAACAAAAAAATCGTTCCTCTTTATCTAATCTTTCTAATATATATAAACTAGCTGATGCCCGCGACTTCGTCCGCATGGATTTAGTTTTTAAAAATCCCGCGTGAACTTTCATTATCCGAGATAAGAAATAGCTCTCCCGGTCTGAGGAACCACTACTACATCCAATACTATACCCATGCAAAAAATCGCATCAATCCGCTGTTCTGTTGCGACGTGATTGGAGGACAAACCAACAAACAAACACACTTTCGCATTTATAATATCAGTAATGCTTTATTATAACACTTTTTATAATTGTCAAATTTTTTACCATACTTAACCAAAGACAAAATTACGTTTAGCTGTCATTTACGTTTTGTTATTCCACTGTCATTTGCGTTTTGTTATTCCATGTCGGATGCGTTTTTGTTATACCACGTTTTATAGTGACTTGACGGAAATGCGGTCGAACGGGATAAAAAGTATCCTATGTCCGTCTCCTGGTTCTAAGCTACCTCTCCACCAATTTTCAGCCAAATCGGTTCATCCGTTCTTGAGTTATAAATAGTGTAACTAGCACCACTTTCTTTTATATATATAGACAACAAGCAGTCCCTATATCCATTTTCAAAAATTGCAAAAGTCTCCTTCAAACTTCCATCCCTTAGTTCAAGGGGTTGGGGGGTAAAAGTAAGTTTAAATTTTTTTGTTATTTGTGTAGTAATACTAGTTTACATACCAAATTTCAGCTTTTCAACTAGTGCTGTCTGCTAGTAGTGCTAGTAGACTAGCTGATGCCCGCAACTTCGTCCGCGTGGATTTAGTTTTTAAAATCCCTCAGGAACACTTTGATTTACCGGGATAAAAGTAGCCTATGTCACTCTCCAGGTCTTCAACTATACTACCTATGCAAAAAATCACGTCGATCCGTGGCTCTGTTGTAGCGTGATTGAAGGACAAACCAACAAACAAACAAACTTTCGCATTTATAATATTAGTATGATTAGAATATTAAATTGCATTCCTATGCAATTTAATATCACGTCCGTACGATGTATTACATCCATACCTACTATGTAGTATGCAGGTATAATGAACGTTTGGTCAACCACTTCAATCTTAAAAGTACCCGCGTTCTAACAAAAAAATACGCCTTAATGAATTACAGCTAAATACACGTTTTGATTTTCATCCCCTCTCCCAAGGGAACCGTGCTGAATTTCAGGATAAAAAGTATCCTATATTATACCTCGTAGTATGAACTTAAATCATGCCAAGTTTCATTTAAATCCGTCCAGTAGTTTCGGCGTGATGCGCGGCCAAGATACAGACAGATAGACAGACAGACAGACAGACAGACAGACAAAAAATTAAAAAAAATAGTTTTGGCTTCAGTATCGATTATAGAGTGCCCTCAAATAAAAATTTTCAAAATATCTTCAATGTACAGAATTGGACATGTTACAGTTTTATTATATTATTATATATATTATATTATAGATAGATAGAAGATAGATTACGTGTCACGTTGTTTGTCCGCGATGGACTCCTAAACTACTTAACCGATTTTAATCAAACTTCGTAACTACCTGTAATTTGGTCCAACTTAAAAGATAGGATAGCTTTTTTGGATTGGGATAGTTTATTTGTTTTATTTATAAGTTGTTTATTTGTTTTAATTTTATGGGTGGATTTCCCAACAGCAAAATTTATTACGCGGCATGTATGAAATCGGTAGTGCAGACCGTTACTGTACAGTGCTTATATTTTTTTCAAGGCAGAAGAGTATGTTATCTTTATGGAGCCAGTAAATATTTCTCGATAAAGATTGCAGTTTAGGAATAAAAAAAAATTTAAACCCCTAATTTTTCATTTCTGTGGCTGTCCTCACAACATTTTTCAGTGTAATTTCCCTCATAAAACAAAAACTATTGGTTGTTTTGGCTTATGGCTACTTTTATTTAGATCGTTAATAGTGTTAGTATTATCACAAAGTAATTTTATAATAATATCTACCCAGATTAAGAACTGATAAGTTAAAAATGCATGTGTCCCAGAAAGTCCTTTCATTTCGGTGGCTTAAAGTTAATCAAGAATATTTTTGCATAGATCAACTCTAGCTCCCCCCTTATGCGTTAAGAACATACGTAATAGTGGCCTCTAGGTGTTTATCCTGTATGGAAGTGCGCCGATTGCCTGCTTGTTCCCCAAAAAAACGTTTGTATGTCATTTCGGTGACGTGCGACACATTTCTTTTCATTTCCGTGTATAGGTATAAATTGTCTTGCAATGAGCTAGTATACTTAAAAAAGTAAAATTAAAAATTTAAAAAACCCCCCGACACAAAAAATAATCTCTAAAAACTAACAAATAATATTTTATACCTATATATAATTATTATCGTCACATATATTATGTAAGTTCAAATATTTTTATTTTCCAAGTGTCGTCGTCGCGTCGCGGGACCGCTAAAGTTTATAAAGTATTTTTCCAACAGCTAATTAATTATTACGAATTACATTTAGGTACGAGCGATCTTAAGTTTCATGCATGTATAGTCTACGCTCTACGTAATGCCGCGCGCGACACGTGAGGGCAGACGACGTTGACGGTTGTGTCGATTTTGAGTAAATTCTTTTGTTGCAATCTGCGACTACACCTGTTTTTCTCACTTAGCGGTCCCCCGTCGCGACGACGATACTTGGAAAATAAAAATATTTGAACTTACATAATATAATATGTGACGATAATAATTATATATAGGTATAAAATATTATTTGTTAGTTTTTAGAGATTATTTTTTGTGTCGGGGGGGTTTTTAAAATTTTTAATTTTACTTTTATTTAGTCCTATTTAAAGTAGGTATAAATATTAGGAAGGTATTTATAGTGATTTGTTAGCGCAGTGGCAATTGAGCCTAATTGATCCCATTTAATTACCCACCTTCGAAATCTAAACCTTACTCTAACATGTCATATTTAAAGTTATGGTTACCTTACCATGTTCTTTCAATATCATTGAAGTAATACGGTACCTTTCGAATCGATAGGACATATGGAAGGTAGTCAGATCACCTCATCAACTATTAAAGAGCTGATGATCTTCAAACGGCTGATCAGGTCATGGTTACCTTACCATATACTTTCAATATCATTGAAGTAACACGGTACCAAATTTCGAATTGATAGGACATATGGAAGGTAGTCAGATCCCCTTATCAACTATTAAAGAGCTGATGATGTTCAAAGGGCTGATCAAGTCATGGTTACCTTACCATATACTTTCAATATCATTGAAGTAACAAGGTACCAAATTTCGAATCGACAGGACATATGGAAGGTAGTCAGATCCCCTCATCAACTATTAAAGAGTTGATGATCTTCAAACGGCTGATCAGGTCATGGTTACCTTACCATATACTTTCAATGTCATTGAAGTAACACGGTACCAAATTTCGAATCGATCGGACATAAGGAAGTTAGTCAGATCCCCTAATCAACTAGAAAAGAGCTGATAATCTTCAAACGGCTGAACAGATTTTCATGAAACATGGCTAAGAACGCTCGGGATGAAATTATCTATGACACAAAAAAAACTAAACGAAAATCGGTTCATCCGTTTGGCGGCTACGCTACCACAGACAGATACACAGATACACAGACACGTTAAACTTATAACACCCCTCTCTTTTTGCGTCGGGGGTTAATTAAATACTAATGAATGAGATATTGGTAATATGTTTATTTGTGTAGTATTCCTTATATCCTATAACAAATACTTTTTAGGGTTCCGTACCCAAAGGGTACCAACGGGACCCTATTACTAAGCCTACGCTGTCCGTCCGTCCGTCCGTCTGTCAGCAGGCTGTATCTCGTAAACCGTAATAGATAGACAGATGAAATTTTCACATATTATGTATTTCTATTGCCGCTATAACAACAAATAATAAAAATTAAATTAAATTAAAAAAATTAAATTAAAATATTTCCATGGGTACATGGAAATATTTTTATTTAATTGTCTTTTAACGGAACCCTAAAAGAGCGAGGCCCGACTCGCACTTGGCCGATTTTTTTAGTTATGCTAATTTTTACCCTTGGTTTTCATTTCGGTGTTTTCATTTCAGTGGATTCGGAGTGATAAAAAATCCACCGAAATGATAAAAATTCTCATTTCGGTGAGCTTTTATCATTTCGGTGTATAATAGTTTCATTTCGGGGGATTGTTTTATCATTTCGGTGGATTATTATTTCATTTCGGTGAAAATCCGGATCAACACGTGAATTTTTCAAAATATTTATTTAATTTTATAGTATGTATATATATGAAAATTTTAATAGGAGGACGCTTTATTACCGATACTGTGAAACAACTTTTTTTATTTTAGTCTGTCTGTCTGATTGTCTGTGCGCGCATTACGTGAAAACTACCCAACGGATTTTAATACAATTTGGTATAGTAGGTAGCTGATACTCCGGGTCAACATATAACATATAAGATAATAGATTTTATCCTCACAAACAATAAGGTTCCTCCGGGATACGAGATGAAAATTTTTGTCTATTTTAATCCATAACTCCGTGAAAGTGAAAAGATTATCAATTTAGGTAAGGTGTATGGTTGAGGCACAGAGTAACGAAGGTAAAGTTCATGAGGTTAGCGTTTGCTCAGTAGGAATAGGAATATTTTGTCTGTCTGTATACGTTTTCGGTGCATTTTAATTTCGGTGGACACATTCTTTCATTTCGGTGGTTAGTTATTTCATTTCGGTGGTTAGTTATTTCATTTCGGTGAACGAATGTTTCATTTCGGTGGCATCCAAATTTCAAACACGAATTTACATAGGTTAAATAGGATATATTTTTATGGCATTACATGAGAGCATAACCTATATCAAGAAGTATAATATACTACAGCTTTTTTTTTTTTTATTCGATGACAAGCTTAGTCCTTGACTGCGATCTCACCTGATGGTAAGTGACGATGCAGTCTAAGATGGTAGCGGGCTAACTTGGAAGGGTTATGGCAGTGAACATTCAACCCATAAGTAGGTACCCCTAATTAGTTTCTACACGCCATCGTGCCGGAACGCTAAATCGCTCGGCGGCACGTCTCTGACGGTATGGTGGTAACTAGCCACGGCCAATAAGCCTCCCACCAGACCAGACCAGAGACAATTCAGAAATTATAAATTCCCAAATTGACCCCGCCGGGAATCGAACCCGAGACCTCCCAGTTATAAGATAACAGCGCTCACCACTGAGCCAGGGAGGTCGTCAAATTAAATTAAAAAAATCTTATAATACGAAAGTTCACCGAAATGAAAGAAAAAAACCACTTTGTTCGAAGTACGAAGTTCGCTGGGTCAGCTAGTAATATTATATAGTATAACTAGTTATATAGTATAATATAGTATAGATGTCACTTTATAGTTTAGATATTTTAAAAATATTAAAGTAATCCTTGCGCGCACAAACAAGACATCAACAACATAGTACCTATTCCAGCAAGCACTTAACATACGCTCACACACACACACACTCACACGCACACATACACTCAAACGCACGCATACACACATACACATAATGTTAGCCTAATTAAGTTTTAGTAATATAAAATCAGAATGTTGTATCCTTGGAAGGAACTATCTTCTGCAATACAGGTTTTCCTAGCGCAGAGGGTAGGGACTACTTGTTTTGTTGTAAAAAAAATTCTGTACCAATAAAGAAATTCTTATTCTTATTGTAATTCTAGTTTTTGCCAGCGGAAGCTTACAGATTACTGAGGTAGGTATTTATATGATAGTAAAATCAGTTTACATCCGTTGCCAGTTTGAAAATAAAATTAATAACTATTCATAATAGTAAAAAAAAATCAGTTTTGTCTCACAACTCGAGTGAAGCTTACGCTTTTCGATATTTAAAACTATTCAGAGCAACATGGCTGATCTGCAAAAAGATGTGGCAACTACAAGGTCAGTACAGTTTTGTCTAGTGGGAGGCGTGGCTTACCACCTTACCTTCACAAACGTGCAGCCAAGTGATTTAGCGTTCCGGGCGATGGCGTGTACAAACCGATTAAGGGTTAATTTACACTGCCAAACCCCTTCTTAGTTATCGCGCTACTATCATAGACTGAATCGTTACTACCATCAGGTGAGATTGCTGTCATTAGGCTATTTGGTTCTTCGAATAAAAATAAAATACACGACTACTGCAGCAGTGACAGCCTAGTGGTTACGATTACGATGTGGTCTCCTATTCAGGGGTCGCGGGTTCGATCCCGGGTACACACCTTTGACTTTTCGAAGTTAAGTGCGTTTAAGAAATTAAATATCACATGTTTTAACGGTTAAGGAAAACATTGTGAGGAAACCTGCACACTTGAGAGTTCTCCATAATGTTCTAGAAGGTGTGTGAAGTCCGCCAATTCGCATTGTGCCAGCGTGGTGGACTATGGCCTATAACGCTTGTCTGAGGAGACCTCGCTCAGTAGTGAGCCGATGATGGTTTGATAATGATGATGATGATGACTGACTGATACGAGCGGAGAGAAATCAGGCGCAGGACCGAAAGATTTATATGCTCCGCTAGGTAATCATAGCTATTAGTCGTAGGTAGTCGATCCACAACATAGGATCTTCTAAAACACTGGTCTAAAATCGAGGGTACAAAATTAAGTACTGACTACTGTGGGATGTCGGCAATCTGATACGAGCGGAGAGAAATCAGGCGCAGGACCGAAAGATTTATATGCTCCGCTAGGTAATCATAGTTGTTAGTACTCTTAGGTAGTCGATCCACAACCTATGATCTTTAAAAACAGTGGTCTAAACTCAAGTGTAAAAAATCCCTACTGATATTATAAATGCGAAAGAGTGTTCGTTTGTAGGTTTGTTCTTCAATTACGCAGCCACAGTCAATGAATTAACTTTAATACTCAAAAGATTAAATTAATTCTTTGCATCGGTATATACCGATGCAAAGAATTATTAATTGAGGAAATAGATAACCTGGAGAGTTACGTAGGTACTTTTTATCTCTGGAAAACAAAGGATCCCGTAAGATTTGAAAACTCACCGCGGGGCGGGGTCGCTGGTGAAATCTATTAAATAAATAAATAAACTGTTGTTGTAAAAGTAGTTGCTCTTTTCAAAATAAAAGTGTTAAAATTATGTCTTACCTATCTTGTGGACAGCTGAAGTAAAGTCGATTGCTTTGAGGCAAAGTCATTAAGGAATTCCGTAAGTATAATGACGTCTACTTATTACTAAATTTATATTTACCATCGGTATTTACATATTGTTTACATTAATTGTGTAATGGTAAATCTCCCTAACCTCCCTAAGGGTAATAACCCTTCTCTGAGAGGAGACCTGCGCTCAGTAGTGAGCCGTTGATGGGTTGCTAATCATCAAATCTCCCAATTCTTCAAATGCTCTAACGTAAATCTATGTTGTGTACAATTTCTGATTATCTTTCAGTAGTATGGTTGAGAAACCACAAACTCTTGAGCCAAAAGCCAAGTTCGTCTTCAATAAGTGCTGTTTCTGCATCCCCCTGAGAATTGGATGTCTCATCCTCGCATACTTGTTTCTGGTATAGTACATTTCCATATTTAATACAAAACAGTGAGTTTCTTCTGCTGCTGCTGCTTCTGCCGCTGCTGGTTCTTCTCGGTTGGAACGGCATTCCGAACCTGGTGGTAGATTCACTTGACGATTCGAAAGCACTTTTAAAAGTTTATTTATATAAAAACTATTCTATCATATTAGTAAATAATATAATACTACGCGTTCGTTTGAAGTTGAGCCCTGCACCATAGAGTAAAGAAATCGAAGTAGTCGTAATTCCTAGTTCCATGCCGACAGTACGGACACAGTATAGGATATATGCAGTAGTTTGACACCTTTGATCTAGTGGTACTACGCGTTACAAATTTCCCCTAGCTCTCTCGCGCTTCCCCGCACCGCACCTCAAGTCAGACCCACTTAGTAAACCGCTCGCGAAGCACCGCTTATTAAAAATAAATTTCAAATTCAAATTATTTATTTGCACAGATTGAGTAGTACAATGGTGTTACATTATAATAAAAGTCCTTACAATCTGCCGGATAAGCATGCAAAAATAATATTTAATAATAATTCTTATTCTAAGTTTACGTATTAAAAGTTCAATTTATTAAATTGAACTTTGGATATTAGGAGTTTTGGTAGGTTTGGTTAAAAAAAACTAAGAATGTTGTATATCGTAATTAGAATATTTTTTTATTATTTATACCAATTCAAATTCAATATTCATAGTTAAGACAGGTCAGCTAGTACTTAATAAATAAAACAATAGATAAACTATTATACTGCATCTTCTTATACTGTGTCTTTAGGTACTGTGGGTCTGACTTGAGGTGCGGTGCGGGGAAGCGCGAGGGGTGAAGATTTCTTTACTCTATGGTGCAGGGCTCAACTTGAAACGAACGCGTAGTATGTCTATGTATTCTACCAATGGCTTTACTTAAGAGACGTCACAGCTCGTGAATGCCACGTGACCGTCCGTTTTCGCGGGAATTTCAAATGAATATAATTATTATAAAAAATATTGTTTCTTTTTTCTTCTAATAAATTTCGCTGTTTTGAGAAAAAGGTAGTAACAGGTATTAAAAAAAACCTACGTAAATAATATAGTAAAATAATTTTCTGAAAACTATCAAATACCTAGCCAACCGACTAGCCAGCCTACCTAACCGACATGCTTGAGAGTTTTCTGTTCCTAAAGGACAAATCCTGCTCATTCGAGAGAAGCATATTTGACACTGCACTAGGTACTTCGGTAGGTGTAATTTTTTTTTTTTTTTTATAAAAGAATATCAACCAAGTTGAACTTGACTAATATTCTCCTCTCCCCTCCAAATAAGCGGAAAGCTTGTGTTAGGAGTGGGTACGACAATAGTGCAACGGGTGGTATTCGAACCTGCGACCTTTCAGTTTTCAGTCCGCACCTTTAACCGTTGGGCTATTGAGGCTTAAATAAAATTAAAATAAATTCGATAAAATTAGTGGCCCATTTGGTGAGAGCTTTGTAATTGATATCGTTACTATAATTTGAATTTTGGACTATTTAGTAGGTATTTATTGGATGTCTTAAAAATCTTTCGATTGTTGTTAAATTAGTCACACGAGATATTACGCGCTGGCAGGTTAAAAAAGATAGGTAACACTTGAAGAGTCCAATCGGATTATGGGAATGAAGGAATATAGAGTACATCCGTGTATGTTCGCACACTTGTGCACTATCGTATCTCCCATGAAGTTGGCTAATCTTCAGTAGGTCAGGTTCAAATTATTTATTTTTGATTTTTTGCAGGTCTTTACCATCGTTTTCGGAATTTATTCGACAATAGGAATAGTTACACTTGTGATGATGATGTTACACCTTTCGAAAATCTACGGAACGTTTCTTTTAATGGTAGTGATAAAAGCAATATTCTTAGCGTCGCTGCTACTTTCATTGGCGTTTAACATAGTTCTGCTCATTGGACTGCATCAGGTAAGAACTCCTTCGTAGCTTAAGCTTATTAATTAATATGCGCGAGCTAAATCTATTTTTTTAATTTTTTATTATTTATGCACAAAAAAAAACAATCCCTAAAATACATATATATAATATATTTTATATAAGATATAGTTGCCTGGAAGAGATCACTATTAGTGATAAGGCCGCCGTAATAGAAAATAAATAAATAGATAAAAATATATAGGTGTCTACTGTCAAGTACAGACGCCTGTTATTTCGCGATTCTGAACGCATCATTATATGTTTTCAGGAGAGACGTAAGTTCGTGAAAATCTTTTTGATATTTCGGCTGGTGATCGTCATACTAAATGTAATTCTACAGATTGTTATGTTTGCCTTCTGGTACATGGACACTACAAGCATTGCTATAAACCTGGCCATTGACGGTAAGATTCTTTTTTTTTCTTATATCTGTCTTATAGTATATGGGAATCATCAGTGACTCCGATGGGAGTCTATTGATGAAATTATGTGAACATAGCATGGGTGCTCTGTATGTGACACCACTAGAGAGAGGTATAGATAATAGATTGCTGTTATCATTCGTTACTCGTAAAAACAAAGTCGCGAGTCGCGATACTGAAGTGGAAATGGGCGGGGCACATAGTTCGAAGAGCTGATGGTCGTTGGGGTCCCAAGGTGCTGGAGTGGCGACCCCGCACCGGGAAGCGCAGTGTTGGCAGACCCCCACCAGGTGGACCGACGACATCAAACGAGTCGCAGGGAGCCGCTGGATTCAGGCGGCGCAAGACCGAGGCCTGTGGAAGTCCATGCAAGAGACCTTTGTCCAGCAGTGGACGTCTATCGGTTGACAAAGAAAAAGAAGAAGAAAAACAAAGCTCGCGCACCACGTACAGTACCCGGCGATATATATTGCACATCGGCCTTTGGAATAAAACGTTATTAATTCTATTCTATTGCAAGGAAAGCTAGTTAAGCTAAGCTAAGTTTCACCTTTGAGGTTAATAAATACCCTAGAGTGTTATACCTCGTTGGATAGCTGATCAAATGTAGATGTTTTTAAGCACATCTGCAGAGCAAGTGCCATAATAATTTTTTGAGATATCCAGAAAAGAAAAATATTTTTTATAATTTGTACTTATTTTCTTAAGTTTCGATCGTCTACAATGACCTATTTAGTTAACTTACGTGCAATTTTAGTCATTGAGGTCATTAAGCATCTCATTTTTCATGTAAAAAACCAAAAAAATAATCATAAGAGTCAAAAAAATTCAAAATATTCAATTCAATAGCCGAAAAATTGGGCATTTTCATAAAAAAAATTAAAACTCGAATAGCTCGAAAACGGTTAAGTTTAGGATGGGGGTTCCATAGTGAAATCATTCAGAAATGATGTGTACTACACGCCCTTAACGGATCTAGGTCGACTTTTCCTGTAACCCTGTATATCGCCGGGTACTGTACATACATTTGCTACAGAAAAGAAATATCTTTATGGTACAACACCGTGCACCGCCGTACCTAGCCATTATACCTACCGCCATTATATTATTATTATTACATATAATGTATATAATTTTCAACTTTTTTTTTTGGAATTTCTCCTTTATTTGTGCTGTTAGACCTTGCTTTTTGCCAAATTTCGTGATTCTAGGTCAGCGGGAACTACCATATAGGTTTTCGACCCTAAACCTATAGGGTACTTCCGACAGACCTAGAATTGTCAATTTTTAGGGTTCCATAGTAAACAAGGAACCCTTATAGTTTCGCCATGTCTGTCTGTCTGTCTGTCCGCGGTTTAGCTCAGAGACTATTGGTACTAGAAATCTGTAATTTGACAAGGGTATAAATATCAATCACACCGACAAAGTTGTGAAATAAAATTGTGAAAAATATTTTTTTTAGGGTACCTCCCCTACATGTAAAGTGGGGATGAATTTTTTTTTCTCGTCTATCCCATAGTGTGGGGTGTCGTTGAATAGGTCTTTCAAAAATATTGTGGATGTGTGCACATCATTTTTCAATTCATGGATCCGTTTGTGAAATATGATATTTTAAAGTGCTAAATTTTATTAGAGTCAAGTGTCGTCCCCCATGTCACAGCAGTAATATAATGAATTTTAAAGGAAAACTATCACGGCTAAGTAGGGTTCATTAGTTAAGGAGTTATATCTGTTTTTTATAAGTTAGGTATTACACGTAGTGTAAGTTGCATATTTTGTAGAATATTATAGTATTTAAACCATTGAACTCAAAATTTATTCAATATTCATAAATAAAACAAAGGCACTATCCTAGGTCAGCAATAATATTTGAGACTTTCAACTACGGAACCCTACACTGCGCGTGGCCCGACACGCACTTGGTTTTATTTTTTTGTTAAAAGCAAAGTCTTACGTCTTACAGCGCAAGTAAAAGGAAAATTCCAAAAAATAAAAAGTTGAAAATTAAGGTAAAGTTTGGTACTTACAAGTTTTCGCGAACATCTGCCCATATTTTTTTATTGTGTTAACTCATGACCTTGATTTTTATACACTTATAGGGACTATAGACCTCAGTATCTGGTACAAATTTCAACTTGCTTGGTCCACCCGTTCCTGAGAAAATCGGTGGTGACACACGGACAGACAGACGGACAAGTTATAAGGGTTCCTTTTTTACCTTTTGAGGTACGGAATCCTAAAAAGTGTAAGAATTTTCTGTCACGACACACACACGTTCCATTATAGCTTTGTTGGTGTAGAGGATAAACGAAGGAGTGAAACTATGGTTCGGGGGTTCAAATCCTAACTTCAGATATTATTATTTTTTATTTTATTTTTATTATTAATGTATTATTAAAAGGCACTTAGTTCCAACTAGGGGTTTTCTACGACACTCACGCATTTTTTCCCTGTATTTTTCTACTCCTTGAAGAGCGGCGTTTTACAGCGCGAGCGGCATGTTTTACCATAATATTACAGTTTCTTCTGGTTTGACGGCTAATTTGGAAGCAAAGGAATTTGGTTTATCCTTGAGTATCATCGAATACCGCAAAGTAACGCCTGCTTCTATCCAAAGGCAGTATGAACATCTTCGTACAGTTCCTTGCATTAGTAAGTGCTTCTAGGTGTCGCGTTGTGCACATTCCGTTACGTGCTATGCCTAGTACAATAGAGGTCAATGTAAACTGAACGTAGAAACAGTAGAACTGAACGTAGAACAGAACGAACATAGTTCGAAGAGCTGATGGTCGTTGGGATCCCAAGGTGCTGGAGTGGCGACCCCGCACCGGGAAGCGCAGTGTTGGCAGACCCCCCACCAGGTGGACAGACGACATCAAACGAGTCGCAGGGAGCCGCTGGATGCAAGCGGCGCAAGACCGAAGCCTGTGTAAGTCCATGCATGAGACCTTTGTCCAGCGGACGTTTATAGGTTGATAATGATGATGATGATGATGTAAACTGAACGAAACGTGTTAATTTCAGCGTTCAACATCTTTTATCTGTTGGTGATAAGAAGCCAGTACGTGAAGATGGGCGAATCCACCGACAAGCTGCCGAGCCAAGTGTACCGAGATGGTCGTGTAGAAATTATGCCATAGAGTCCCACAGCCGTGTTGATTTTTCGAGCAAAATTACTTTAAAATTACTTCGAACGAGATTTTTTTTTCCCCAGAAAAGTAAATTAACTGCGGCTATACATATTTATTATCTCGCAAGATTTTTTTTGATTTTGTAAGATTAAAGAGAAAAAAATTTAAACCCAAGTTAAGCTCAACTGACGAATTTTAGTGTTCTGACAGATTGCCAATACAAAAACTGTCAAAATATTCGTTTTTAACAGTGTACTTGACGATAATATTGCATATGTCCTCAATGTCATATATTATGTAAATTATGTAAAAAATAAAAAGAAAAATTGGAAAAATAAACTCCGTTATTTATTATTTTCATTTCCCTATATTAATTGTTTTAATAGAGTATATTAAAACTGAAACTTCACTTGGAAGTTACTGCCCTTCAAGTAATTTTATTTGAGGTGGTAACTTCCTATGTTCGGCGAGATGGCTTGAATTATATTTTCCACGCAGTATGGGGTATCTGGAAGAAATCATTTCGGTCTTAATAACTTGTACTAGAGATACTTCATTAAGAGATAATATTTTGACTTGGGATGCTATGGATGTCTCTACATCCTTAAGGCAAACTAAACGGGTCTGCCCGCGAAATTCAAATTTAGTTTGGTTTTAACAAATTTGTAAACTAACACGACAAAGTAGGTTTATGGCACTCTAATTGCGCCAATGGCAGTATCATCTTCACAGGTTTATATAAAAATCTTTACTTCAAAGTCTCCAGTTTAAGAAATTAGTCAGAATATCGACTAATTTGTGAGTAACTCACGTCCAACTCGATAATCTGACTAATTTCTTAAACTGAACACTTTCAAGTACTCCCACTGTCGCGATTAGAATGCCATAAGCCCACTTTGTCGTAATTAGTTTACAAATTGCGAAAACCCAAATTTCGCAGGCAGAAGGTCAGACCCGTATAATCAACCTAAAAAAGTTGTAAGGTCCTTACCAACGTGAACCCATTCAGTGTCTAGATGGCCGTACTCCTTCCTCGCTTCAACGATTCCTTCGTGCAGCGCGTGGACCACCGCTACCGCCAGGACCAGCGCTGGCTCCCCGGTCGCTGAAACGAAGGGTGACAAAACATACTTTTCATCATACCTATTCGAAAAACGAATAATTGGCTTCAGAGGATAGCGGGAGCAAAATTTAATTTTAACCCCATTGGACTTTTCATTTCTCTCTTCTGATTGGTCCGCGTTCGTGCGTTAGTATGCGTCGAAATTCAAAAATGTTTGAGAAGCTGTTGTCTTCGATTAGTCACGTGATGAATTTGTCGATCGGATATACGCCCATACTGTATCCAACAAAAATAATTATATTTAATTATTTAATAATAATTTATTTGTGTTTTATTTAAACTTTTAATATACGATGTCTATAGTACATAGTAGGTTGATACTCCTAGCTTTTTCTCATAGGTAATGATGAAAAATAGGGTATGTCATTCGGGGCCAAAATATTTTGTTCTCGGGCTGCGCATATTGAATTCCTCGCTACGTTCAGGATTCTACTACAGAATCCTTCACTTCGCTCTGAATTCAAAATAACGCCCTCGGGGAACAAAAAATTTCTTTGGCCCCATATAACACAAATAACTATTTCTTTTTATTCTGATTGGCTTGCACTTGACGACAATCAATACTGGAAAGCATTGATAAGGTCTGGGCTGGAGCGCGCTTGCCTAGAAAATGCCTGTTCACTCTTGCTTTGAAGGTACTGAGGTACTTACTGTACTATAATGAGGTGTAGAGTGTACTTATATATAAACATATTATGGTAAAACAAGCAGTTATAGCTTAGTGGTTAGAACTGCGGTCTCCTATTCGGGGGGTCGCAGGCTCGATCTCGGGACCTCTGACTTTTCGGTATATGTGCGTTTAAGCAATTAAATATCACATGCTTCAACGGTGAAGGAAAAGATCGTGAGGAAAACTGCACGCATGAGAGATCCATAATGTTTTCGAAGGTGTGTGAAGTCTGCAACTTCGATTTGGGCCAGTGTGGTAGACTATGACCTTTAACCCTTCTCTCAGAGGAGACCTGCGCTCAGTACTGAGACGTTATTATAGGTTGCTCATGATGATGATGATGATGATGGATGGCAGAATGGTGATGATCCAATAAAACACGTCGGGTTAAGAGTGACCAGTTGCTAGTTGTAGATGAAACAATAAGAAATACAATTGTTGTATTTTAGAGCAAGATGCTGTTACACCGAGAGTAGATGTAAGTGTGATAAACTGAGCTACACAACAGAATAACCTATAAGAATGCTCAGAGAGATGGAGAGATTTAGGCTGAAACCACATCTGTGCGCCTCGCTTCGCATTTTGTCCATACAAAACTGTCATTTTTCATGGTCGTGTACGCATCAATTCCTTGGTTCCAGCCTTACACAATCCTCAAAAAGAGGTGAACTCTGAATTTAGGGAGCTATTTTTAAAGGCACTAACTTGCTTGAAGACCACTCTTCGAAAAATAAGTGTTGCGAGAGATGACTTACGGATCCGAAATATGGTTGTTTACTATGGCCCACATCCTATCTTTTATGCCATAATATTATCACATATGGGCTCAGGGTTGCTCAGTAGGTGATGGAGAGAGCAATGCACGGAGTATCCTTCGAGATAAATCAGGATTGAGGAGATCCTTAGGAGAACCAAAATCACCGACATAGCTCAGCGAGTCGAAATGGACGAGGACCTAGCTCGAAAAACTGATGGTTGTTGGGTTGACGATCTCTGCCAGGCAGATCTCAATATCTACGCTACGTCAGCAGATAGAATTCTTACCCTTAGACCTCAAAACACCGTTATTGTTGAGCGAATTCCTCCTGAAAGATATTCTGAAGTCCACCGGAATGTCGCAGGCACCGGGTGGCTTGTAGGTCCATGTTCTATTGGTGAGTAAACGCCCTGAAGGGTCGTATATTAGTCTCTCAGACGTCCAAAGCCCCAGACCCATGATAAAGGCACCCTCGATCTAAAAACACAAAATATCAATTCTTATAAGATTATAAAACGTTACAGTTAGCTGATATCTGTGATTCCATACGCATGGATTTTGGTTATAAATTATAAAAAACTAATGAGAACTTATTGATTTCCGTGATAGCTTTTCCGGAAGGTTTTGTATTGATCCAATCTGTACAATGTATGGATTATATATAAGGATTTACCTAGGTACCTAGCTGTTTTTTTTGTGGATATTTTTCGGATCAGCACTCATTCCAAAAAAATCGTAGCTTTCGTTTAAATAATTCGAAAATAATAATCCCAATATCGAAAATAAATTAGATACTTTTATGTAAATGGTCCCAAGGTGCTGAAGTGGCGACCCTGCACCTGGAAGCGTAGTGTTGACAGACCCCCCCGCCCCACTAGGTGGACCGACGACATCAAACGAGTCGCAGGGAGCCGCTGAATTCAGGAGGTGCAAGACCGAGGCCTGTGGAAGTCCATGTAATAGACCTTTGTCCAGCAGTGGACGTACATCGGTTGATAAAGAAGAAAGAAGATGGTATTTTTAGTAACTAAGGATTACCTGTCCAACATCAATGTCAGGGCTGAGACTGCGTCCAGTGTCCTCGACCAAGTCTACCCGAGTCAAGATATGGTTACCAGTTAACACGTCCAACTCTACTTCGGCAGCACATATACCGAAGATTGAATAGGGTGTCAACTTGTCCAGATCTGATGTCATTGCGCTTACTTGGAGATTTATACCTGATAATGTGAAAGGATTACATTAAATTTAGAAATTAAAGTGACTGTCTTATGTTGTCTCAGTGTTGGACAAAATCTTCTTCTATGGAATTTTGTCGATAGACAAAGCAGTTTGCCCAGTGCGGCTTGTTGGCAGTATTACAGCCACTGGATCTTAGGATATACCGTATTCACCTTGAGAAAGGTATTTGAGCACATTTTTAGTATCCACCTTATTCAACGAAGACTATTAACAGCCTCACCGATAACTCACGACTTTATCATCCCAACAATTCCCTTTCATTTTGTAATTAATGGAAAGGGTCGCGATTCTCAACAATGAGAAATACACAGCAAAGAGCGGGATCCTTTTGAATTTGCTTAGTATTTTTGTGATTTGCTATAATGGTTTGATGAATAACTCTGAAGATTCATTAACAAGTTAATTCTGATTCAATATGTTTTATAATTCAAAACAAATAACCTTTGTTAAACGCTGCTGTAACAATTTCCTCCCAAGTGGGTTCATTCAGTTCAGCTTTCGCTGGTTCCAATCTCGCCAATAGCTCATTACAAGCCTTGACCGTCGCAAACGCTACAGATTCACTGGTAATACTTCCATTGGTCGCCATACTGTTTGGAGAAACGAAGGTATCCGATCCTTTAACTGTCACTATACTTAAAGGCACTTTCAAAGCATAGGCACAAACTTGGGCCACTTTTGTGTTGATGCCTTGCCCCATTTCTATTCCACCATGAGATATCAAGACTGTTCCGTCAGCGTGGTAGACTGATATAGTTACGGGGAAATTACCCCCATACTCCAATGGAAAGGACATCATTGCAACTTGTAACCCTTTCTTTTTCCAAGCATTTTCAGTGTTAAACTTCTCAATAGCCACCCTCCGAGCTTCGTATTCACAGTCTATTTTGAAAGTGTCAACCATTTCTAAAATGGGAGAATTTTCTGAAGTGACATTCCGAGTTCGAACTTCAAAAGGATCTTTTTTGGTAACATCCGCTATTCTTTCCATTATATGCTCGGCTGCGGCAATCCCTTCTGTTGTAGCTGCAATACAAAATAGCAAATATACTTTAAAATTTTGACGTAAATAAAATTATTCGTGGTGTGAACTGTGGCCTTATTGTCATTTGGATGATGACCTAATTTGGGTTCTTTATTCTCTTCAATGCCACAAACAGCTGCTTTCATTATTATCTATCTTTTTAATATATTAATATATATATAGCTGCTGGGGCTGATTGACTGATTCACTGACTGACTCATTGATCACCTCTCCTGTAAAATTTTGTAAGAAAAATTTTTTTTTCACTGATGGTTTCGTATAGAGGAAAAAAATTCATTCGGAGGAAAAATATGGAGAGAGCTGATGATTGAGGATTTCGGAGACGGGTGAAGAGCACGGCCAGGGTATCGAAGATAGGTGGGGGGTGCTCGAACAAATGTCACTCGAAACCTCATCCAATTCGCAGTGAGCTGAAAAAAATTCAAAATGGCGGAAAAAAGATGGCCGCCATACAAATTTCTTCGGTGTCTATCTCGGGGAGTATAAAAGATGGAAGAGAGGTTTCTTGGCAAAAGATGATCAGGGCCCAAAGGTCTATTTGATGAATAGAAAAAAATCCAAGATGGCGGAATGTTTTTTCTCCATACAAAATATAATATGGCGAATATTGAAGAGACTAGAAGTTGGGAACTATTGATACGGTTTCATTTCGAAATTTTTTTTTATAGAAGAATCCTTATACTGACAAATGATGAGATATGATGATCGAGGGTTTGGAAGGTGGGTGAGGAGCACGGCCAGGGTATTGAAGATAGGTGGGAGGTGCTCAAACAAAATATACTCAAAACCTCATTCAATTGCCAGTGAGCTAAAAAAGTTCCAAAATGGCGGATTCAAGATGGCGGCCATACAAATTTCGTTGGTGTCTATCTCGGGGAGTATAAAAGATGGAAGAGTGGTTTCTTAGCAAAAGATGATCAGGACCCGAAGTTCTATTTGATGAATGGAAAAAAATCAAGATGGCGGAATTTTATTTCCATACAAACTATGCAAGACGAAGGTTGCTTTTCAAAAGTTTTTATAGAAGAATTCTCATCCTGACTAATGATTCGGAGAAAAAATATGGAAAGTAATGCTGATCGAGGATTTGGAAGATGGGTGAGGAGCATGGCCAGGGTATTCAAGATCGGTGGGGGCTGCTCAAACAAAAAATACACGAAACCTCATCCAATTGGCAGTGAAATGAAAAAAATTCAAAATGGCGGATTCAAGATGGCGGCTATACAAATTTCAAAGGTGTCTTTCTCAGAGAATATAGAAGATGGAAGAGTGGTTTTTTGATAGAAATGATCAGGACCTGAAAGTCTACTTGACGAGTAGAAAATAAGCGGTCCTCTTGCGGGCCGCGCACGCACGCGCCCTACTAGTTAATATATATATAGCTGCTGGGGCTGATTCACTGATTCACTGATTCACTCACTCATTGATCACCTCTCCTGTAAAATTTTGTATGAAAAAAATTTTTTTCACCGTTGGTTTCGTATAGAGGACAAAAATTCATTCGGAGGAAAAATATGGAGAGAGCTGATGATTGAGGATTTCGGAGACGGGTGAGGGGCACGGCCAGGGTATTGAAGATAGGTGGGGGGTGCTCGAACAAATGTCACTCGAAACCTCATCCAATTGCCAGTGGGTTGAAAAAAAATTCCAAAATGGCGGATTCAAGATGGCGGCCATACAAATTTCGTCGGTGTCTATCTCGGAGAGTATAAAAGATGGAAGAGTGGGTTCTTGGCAAAAGATGATCAAGACCCGAAGGTCTACTTGATGAACAGAAAAAAAACCAAGATAGCGAAATTTTTTTTCTCCATACAAAATATATGGCGAATATTGAATAGACTAGAAGCTGAGAACTATGCAAGACTTTGATACGTTTCCTTTTCAAAATTTGTTTTTATAAAAGAAATCTCAATCTGACAAATGATGAGATATGTTGATCGAGGATTTGGAAGATGGGTGAGGAGCATGGCCAGGGTATTCAAGATCGGTGGGGGCTGCTCAAACAAAAAATACACGAAACCTCATCCAATTGGCAGTGAAATGAAAAAAATTCAAAATGGCGGATTCAAGATGGCGGCTATACAAATTTCAAAGGTGTCTTTCTCAGAGAATATAGAAGATGGAAGAGTGGTTTTTTGATAGAAATGATCAGGACCTGAAAGTCTACTTGACGAGTAGAAAATAAGCGGTCCTCTTGCGGGCCGCGCACGCACGCGCCCTACTAGTTAATATATATATAGCTGCTGGGGCTGATTCACTGATTCACTGATTCACTCACTCATTGATCACCTCTCCTGTAAAATTTTGTATGAAAAAAATTTTTTTCACCGTTGGTTTCGTATAGAGGACAAAAATTCATTCGGAGGAAAAATATGGAGAGAGCTGATGATTGAGGATTTCGGAGACGGGTGAGGGGCACGGCCAGGGTATTGAAGATAGGTGGGGGGTGCTCGAACAAATGTCACTCGAAACCTCATCCAATTGCCAGTGGGTTGAAAAAAAATTCCAAAATGGCGGATTCAAGATGGCGGCCATACAAATTTCGTCGGTGTCTATCTCGGAGAGTATAAAAGATGGAAGAGTGGGTTCTTGGCAAAAGATGATCAAGACCCGAAGGTCTACTTGATGAACAGAAAAAAAACCAAGATAGCGAAATTTTTTTTCTCCATACAAAATATATGGCGAATATTGAATAGACTAGAAGCTGAGAACTATGCAAGACTTTGATACGTTTCCTTTTCAAAATTTGTTTTTATAAAAGAAATCTCAATCTGACAAATGATGAGATATGTTGATCGAGGGTTTGGAAGGTGGGTGAGGAGCACGGCCAGGGTATTGAAGATAGGCGGGGGCTGCTAAAAGAAAAACTACTCGGAACCTCATCCAATTGGCAGTGAGCTGAAAAAAAATCCAAAATGGCGGATTCAAGATGGCGGCCATACAAACTTCAACGGTGTCTATCTCGGAGAGTATTAAAGATGGAAGAGTGGTTTTTTGATAGAAAATGATCAAGACCTAAAAGTCTACTTGCTGAGTAGAAAAACCGCGGTCCGCTTGCGGGCCGCGCACCCACGCGCCCTACTAGTATATATATATAGCTGCTGGGGCTGATTCACTGATTCACTCACTGACTCACTCATTGATCACCTCTCCTGTAAAATTTTGTATGAAAATTTTTTTTTCACCGATGGTTTCGTATAGAGGACAAAAATTCATTCGGAGGAAAAATATGGAAATATAAACATGCTCAAGGTAAGGGAAAATTTTACTTATACAAAGCAAATTTTCTGAACTTTACCTGGTGCTCTACACCATGTGTTGCTGGGCTTGTCAGTGATAACACTATACCCTTTGATGTTCCATCGCTTTTTGTTATACAGGCGTGACAAAGGCTCTGCGATGTAGCTAGGCAAGTTGTCATTAACTGAAGAACCGCCATCTGAGTAGAAATTTACATCTGCGTACTGGATGACTCCATCGCTATTCACACCTATCTGAAATTGAATTAAAGTTATGGTCAACCGATTGAGTGAAATAGAAAATCCTGCGAATGAAAATTGAAGAATTATGGTCTGTATATATTGTTAAAGTTTATCGTAAGAAAATCTACATAGATAATAATATTATAATAGAAATTGGACTGGTCACAGTATCAACCAACTACTTATTTAGTTGAAGCAGTGTATTTATTTTAGTTATGCCTTCGAATTTTACATGTTTCATCGCCATCGATTTAGTGTTCCTGAAGTGTGAAAATAAGACAACAATTTCAATATTACAATACTTAATGGAGAGAAAAAGAGAGAAAAGAATTCGCACCTCATATTCAAAATAAGCCGGCATTCGTTTTCCGATAACCTCCATGTTGTCAGTGAGCGGCATCACGAGGGAGGCTTTGCGGTTGAGTTTGTAGGCGACAAGAGCGCAGGCGCAAGCGATCAGCGAAGCCCGGGAAGCCTTCCCGCCGTAACCACCCCCTAGTTGTGGCACTTCTACATCCACCCTGGATTTTATTTTATTCCGGTTAAGAATATATCCTAATTCGTAACAGATTTTGGTAAAGCGTTTGATACAGTGCATACATAATTGTGTCTTAATTTATCAGGAAAGGCCAGTTTTTAAAGCATTTTGTTAACCTAATTGAAGGGTTTCCTTTACATCTACCTGGAATATCTTAGTAGTCTCTCAAAGCTCAACTCTAGCCAAGCTCTATCTATACATATAAACAAAGGTAGGTAAATAAATATATATTCAAATTCTATTATATTTTTATATTTAACTTGGCAGAGTTGGAATCATCCCAATAATATGTATATTGTGAAAAATACTTATTAAATAATTTTCTTTTATGCTAATGTCATCGTATTCTTATACGATCAAACGAATTAAAACTTGAAATAAGCATACACTTTAGGTTAAGGTTCGAGTTCAAACATATCGATAGCACTGTAAATATCTATTTAATTTTAGTATTTGTTGTTCAAGTACAGGATATATGTGAAATAAAAAATAGTTTCAGCTTCATGATTTCGTACGCTTTTCTCAATAAACTCACCTATTCAATGGCAAATTCAGACTCTTTGATACAGCAACTTGTACCAGGTCCATCCACTGCGTCGCCGATCGTACTCGGACTCCTCGACGAGTTGGCGACACGGTACAGCTCTGCGTCTCCATTGTGAAGTGATACTGATCTGGTACGTAGAAGTTCCCATTGATGACGTGGGCCGTATCGGTACCTTTATCTGTTGCTGTTATTGTTATGGCTTCGAGGATCTGAAAGTATTACGCGGTAAAGATTCGGAACGTAAATGAAAGTGTATCTATCTATTTTTATATAAAACATTTGCTTACAATCTGATATAGAATAGAATAGAATAGAAATATATTATTTTTAGTCAAATAAACTTTTACAAGTCATTTCGAATCGTCAAAATATGAATCTACCACTGGTTCGGAATGCCCTTCCTACCGAGAAGAACCAGCAAGAAACTCGGCGGTTGCTCTTTTCAAAACAATTTACAATACAATATATACTATGCTATGTATACAGTGTTCCCACACAGAGGGAAAGTTCCACAAAAGCATATCTAATTATAATTCAATACATGTTAAGACGGGCAGACAGAAAGTAGCCCTATTCTCTCCAGTGACACCCATTCACGAGCATGACGCATGACCCAGCCGTTGCTTCGCTCAACCATATTTGAGGGAACGTAACAACCGGCATCACACGACACCACCACACAAATGTTTAAAGAGAGCATGACATAAGTACTTAGGCTACCAAACGCATCGGATTGAACACTAATATGTAAACTGAAATTTCGGTTATTCTATTCCCACCCGTATACTATTGATGTACCCACTCCCACGTTACGTTCCCTCAAATATGGTTGAGCGAAGCAACGGCTGGGTCATGCGTCATGCTCGTGAACGAGTTCTACCGACGGGAATGGGGCTACTTTCTGTCTGCCCGTCTTAAAATGTATTGAATTGTAAGTAGGTATGCTTTTGTGCAACATTAATCGGAGGATTCAGTGTAACTGTTACGGTAAATGTGATTAATTGAAAATTATTAATAATTACCGATCATTATTAATAATTACCAAGATTGATGGTAAAAGTAATAAATTATTCAGCAAGAAAAGGTTAGAATTATTTTGCTATAATCCGCCAACAGAAAAAATCTGTATGGTCAAACATGCAATTAAAAGCTAAGCACCACTCACCTACCCAGCCAAGCAAAAAAGCCAAGTTCCCAAGCAAGCAATGCCACCACCACTCACATGCACCACCACACAAGACTTTTACACTACTCTCGACGCACGTTTCGCCCGAGAGTAGTGTAAAAGTCTTGTGTGGTGGTGCATGTGAGTGGTGGTGGCATTGCTTGCTTGGGAACTTGGCTTTTTTGCTTGGCTGGGTAGGTGAGTGGTGCTTAGCTTTTAATTGCATGTTTGACCATACAGATTTTTTCTGTTGGCGGATTATAGCAAAATAATTCTAACCTTTTCTTGCTAATCATGAACTTCCGCAAAGTAACGCCTGCTTCTATCCAATATATAAATTATTCACTTTTTTCGGTGATTATTAATAATTATACCTTACTCTTGGTAAATTTAATAAATTTTTAAAAATAACATTCGCTTAAAGGTAAACCGTCGTAAACTTGGCCATCGCGATGGTCTAATAAGGGCTTGGGGCGGGTGATGTGTTCGGGTATACACGATGCGACGGAATAACCGACTTAAGATCGAATACATACATGATATTTTTTAAACAAATGCATTATTTTATTCTATTAGAACTAAATATATGTATTAAATGTATATATAATATGTATTAAAACTTAACCGAGTATATTCTAATGCAGTGATCTAATGAACAAACTAAAATAAATTTAAACAATGGTCTTTATTATGTTTTATTTATTATTCGCATACATATTTGAAAGCAGGCAATACAAAAACACACATTTACATTAATCTGAACTTTCTGTATTATCAGAACATTCTTTATTCGAACATTCCTATGATGTATTATGCGATTGTTAAATATTAAAAATTAAAATACCATGTTCAGCTGTCGCTAGGAAAATATCACAAGTCAGTCAGACAGCGGCAGAATACCTGATCATTTGAGCGCGCTCTCACCCCGCATCCCGCAGATCATCAGGAAAGCCAAGTTTA
This sequence comes from Oeneis ivallda, assembly GCA_029955525.1. Lineage (NCBI taxonomy): Eukaryota > Metazoa > Arthropoda > Insecta > Lepidoptera > Nymphalidae > Oeneis > Oeneis ivallda. Next base: position 21,028,310 of record JARPMR010000018.1, on the reverse strand, counting down.
CTTATACTTAGAATTATTTTGTTTCGATAAACAGAGGTGGGAAGGGGTTGTGACAACTTGCGGGGGCAAGGCAATAACGCGTCATTTGTTACCATTCCTTTGTTTTGAAAGCACGTGTGCAAAGTGGTGTTGTTTCCGTGAATAAAACTTGTGGATTTGTGCCTCGAGCTCCATGATGTAGTCTATGCTTAGTGGCTACAATATCAATTCGTAATCGAAAATTACTAAATAAATCCCCGCAGTTTGGGTGGGCAGTACCCTGCAGCATCAGGATTGAGGAGCTATAACCTAAAGCGCCATGATATAGTCTATGCTTAGTGGCTGCAATATCAATTCGTAATCGACAACTCCTAAATCCCCACAGTTTGGGTGGGCAGTACCCAGCAGCATCAGGATTGAGTAGCTATAACCTAGAGCTCCATGATGTAGTATATGCTTCGGCTTCAATATCAATTCGTAATCGACAATTCCTAAATCCCCGCAGTTCGGGTGGGCAGTACCCTGCAGCATCAGGATTGAGGAGCTATAACCTAGAGCTCCATGATGTAGTCTATGCTTAGTGGCTCGGTCCCTAGCCGAAACATCGCTGGTATTTTCTAATTGGTCTAGGTACGAGGAATCAAAATATTGCCTTTGGGCGGCACCATTAGGACCACCCGTATATACTTGTATCTGGAAATCCTTACTGTTGGCTCGGTTGGCAACTTTTATAACCACCCAGAAATGCTTTTACCCGGAAATCCTTACTGTTAGTTAGGTTCATCAGAGCTTTCGTTGTTATTTTTATATGACAACGTAGGAATACTTGCACCCGAAAATCCTTACTATTGGTGAGGTTAAAAGTGGCTGGAGAAAGGAGTCGAGTGGGGTTTAGAGGGGTTGTCAGACTGTTTCTCGTTTGTTTTATCACTTTTACCAAAGACAACAGTAAATTATTAATAATAACCGATAAAAGTGATGAAATTCATAGTATTTATCAAATTTACCAAATGGTGAGGTAATTATTAATAATTACCGAAAATTATTAATAATTATCACATTTATCACATTTACCGTAACATAACTATTAAAGATACGGTTAATTGATCGTAAAACTTTCATTGAGTATGGACTGCTATACTCAGGACTCAAATATAGATAATATGGCAGCTGTAAACTGCAAGTCCAAGAACCAAATCTTTAAAATACCAAAATTTTTCCTAGAGACTGTCAATAAACTCATATACATGCAACATGTTTCATTCACCTACCCGCTTTTTCTTATCAGGAGCTACCAAAGCTTCTTTGATAGTCAAGACTGGTTTGTTTGGGTCCTGCTTATACGATACTTTGACTAAATCCACAGCTTTCAAAGCCAAATTTTTGGTCACAGCTGCGACTATGCCAATTGGCTGACCGTAAAAGGAAATTCTCTTGCTTGCCAAGATTTCCTCTTCGACATCAATCAAGGGGATACCCAGTGGTGTGAAGGTGTTCTTTCCAGGAATATCTTTTGCTGAGAAAAAACCGACGACGCCAGGAATTTTCTGAAAAGTAGCATATATATAATTAATGTAAAATATAAGATACTAGCTGACGCCCGCGACTTCGTCCGCGTGGATTTAGTTTTTAAATTCCATCGGGAACTCTTTGATTTTCCGGGATAAAAAGTAGCCTATGTCACTTTCCAGGTCCTCAACTACACTCATGCAAAAAATCAAGACAATCCGTTGCTCTGTTGCGGTGTGATTGAATTTTGTGTGTTTGTTGATTTGTCCAAACCAACAAACACACTTTCGCATTTATACTATTAGTAAGGGTTAATAAGATAAGTAGACTATTTGGGTTAAGACTATCTCGCAATCTAACATCGTTCGAGATTTAGGTTGCTAGGTTGCCTAGCAACCTAAATCTCGAACTGTGTATATGACTGTCGTGTAATTAACATATTTTAATTTGCAATAACAAATACTGATTTCAATAATTAAGATAAAAAACTATCCTATCTTTTAAGTTGGACCAAATTACAGATAGTTACGAAGTTTGATCAACATCGCTCGGTTCGGTAGTTTTTGAGTTTATCCCAAACATACATCGTTAAAGAGATTTTTATATGTATTGTATACTAGCTGACCCAGTGAACTTCGTACCGCCAACAAAAATATTTAGGGGTGGGTCACTCTTATCATTTAGGGGTATGAAAAATAGATGTTGGCCGATTCTCAGACCTACCCAATATGCACACAAAATTTCATAAAAATCGGTCCAGCCGTTTCGGAGGAGTTTGGTAACAAACACCGCGACATGAGAATTTTAAATATTAGGTAGATAGATTAAGAACTTTTATTAAATAAAAACGAAGTTTGTTTACCAGAGCTTCACTGGCATCGATGTTAACAATCTCTCCAAGACATATTGTCGATAGCACGAAGGCAACGTGAACATCCCGGGCTGTAGGTATACTGTCGCCGACAAACAACGCCTCGCCAGAACACTGTAGATCGATAGCATAACTTAAATGCTTAAAGCTATACCTATAAGACTAGCTAATGCTCGCGACTCCGTCCTCGTGGATTTAGTTTTTAAAATCCCTCGGGAACTCTTTGATTCTACGGGATGAAAAGTAGCCTATGTCACTCTCCAGGTCCAAACTATACCCATGCAAAAAATCACGGCAATTCGTAGCTCTGTTGCGGCGTGATTGAAGGACAAGCCAACAAACCAACAAACAAACAAACAAATAACAAACTTTCGCATTTATAATATTAGTATGATCGTAATAATAGAATTTACCTGGACATCTATATAGTTGAAATTATAAACAGTACATACAACAGCTTTGTAGACAAAGGAAAACGATAAAAACTATTCACAGGTCACACACATTCGAAATAAAAAATTAACTATATAAAGGTAATTCGTCGCTATAAAAAATGAACTGTTTAAATAAATTAGTATATTATTAAGTTTTAAATTTTTTGAGCACTATTTTAAAATGGTGCTCTTTTTTGTCACTAACTGCCGCACTCAGAGTCGCTAATCGTTACTTAACGACTTACTTTAAAATGTTTCATTCTCAGAAGTTATCGCTTCGTTTGTACATTAATGACAATTCAGTAATAGATTTAATGATAATTAATTAATTAATCATTAAATACTATGATTTAATACATGCGGCGGAGTGCGGCAGTTAATCGCAAGTCAATGATTAATTAATCTTAATTTAATGAATGACTGAGTGCGGCAGTAAAGATCTAATTATAATGAAGAGCTAAAAAGGTTCATAATATGGTTATTCATGACAACATTAAAAGTGATCGTAGGTTTTACGAATAGGAAATGTGTATAATGAAGTTATACCTGAGTTAGAGCTTCCAGTTTGGGTACTGGTTGGTTCAGAGGCCACACAGTTTTGTCTGTGTCGTATGTTTGAGTACCGTGTGACACAGGTCTGATCAACTCAGTGCTTCCAGATATGTATCGAGGGTTAGCTGATGGATGTAGTGATAGAATTGCCTGGGGAGAATCATTTGAGATTTAAATAAAAGAAAAATTCTTACTAGTCAAAGCTCTGCAAAAACAGCAGCCACAATACCTACAATCTGTTAAGAAACTCATCAAAACTACAAACACCAATACACGCAAAGCCCTTCTGTAAAGGTGGATACTACGCTTTTCGAATGAGCTCATCAGAAGTAAATTATATGAATAAATATTACTAAAGATGTATAATAATTTAATTAAAGATCGGATCGGAGGAATAATCGGTGGCGACCTCGTCGCTTGCAGTAGCTGACTCTTGTTCGTAGTCGATCTTTGCAACTGAGAAAACGAAAGATGTATGGTTTTATTTAAAAATAAAATGAACAGTTTAATAAAATAACTTGTGTATCTAGTATTATGCCAATTGAACTTGTAGCCCACTTCATTGTTCTGGAAAATTAAGCCGGAACATTTGGCGTATTACAACAATTTAGTGGTACCTTATAAAATAATCCCAAAGCTATCGCCTTTCTACATGCCGGAGTTGGTTCAGGTAAATTCTCTACAGGCTTCAAATCTGCATCCAATAATTCCAGTGCCTTTTGCAGAGTTTGCTCATTAAACAAGACATGCCCTCTAAGGAAGTTTTCAACATTTATCGCGTGGGTGTAATCAGGAGCGATGGATCCGTAAACTATAGTGTTAGAGACGACTTTTCCATCGGCATCCAAGGTGAAATTGAAACCGGCATTAACGATAGCGTGAGCGTTTTGGGCGCGAGGCATTATCTGAAATATCACGTTTCTTTATTTTTCTTCGTCCTAGAATATCTCTGATCGTAAATCTGTCTGAAGTCAACTGTTAGACTGTTGAGAAGTTAACTTTTGGAAATAACACACAGTTATCTTCACAGATCTTTAAAGCATACTTTGATTTGTCCTAGACTTAAGACAGAGTTGAAACGAGTATCTCCTAATATTATAAATCTGTTTCTTTTCAACGATCTTGAGATTGAGCAAAAAGAGTGTGCATCTATAGATTTCAGCAAGGTCTTTGATCTCTGGTACCCAGAGCTGGTACCGTATTGAAATCATTTAAATTCCACATCACAATAGCTTATTCTATTCGACTAACCTTATACGTTCGTATCAAATGGTTTCCGGAGAGAGGTGGTATTTTGACATTAATTATGAGCTTATCTTTCAAGTCCGTCGCCAAAAACTTTTGTAAATTCATTTCACTGTACTTTAAATTTCTGTCAACTGAAAAAAACGATGTTTTGTCATGAGATGTGGATCAAATGTTGAGTAATTTTAGCCTAAGGGACAGTTCACACCGAGACGTGACACGAACAGACGAAGCGCGCACGCACGCACAGACGCGTTTCTTGATACCATTAAATATAGATCTTATTAACTAAGCAATAAGGTACAAATTTCAGCTTCTTGGGCTCTCGTACATCTTCAAGCGTCTCCGGGCCTCGTCGCGTCGCGTCGCGTATCAGTCTGAACTGACCCTTACTTAAAATCCATACCTAAAGTAACAGCTGCATTAACTGTTTCAAATATAAGGAACACGTCGGATGGAAAGTCGTGATGGGCATTCTTCATCGCCAGGTTCCCTCCAATGGTGCCAATCTGCAAGATGAAAAAAAATCATACCTTGTTCGTTCTAATTCTTGCATGTTGTATGGCTGTACTTATATGTTTTTGATGCTGAAACGTGCTCATTGACAGAGGGTCAATTGATCTACATAATATTTAGTCGCTCAGTAAGCTATGGAGTGAAAATACATGAAATAAATAATTTTGAATTTTAATTTGAAAAGTTTGACGCCCTCCAGCAGGATGAGATATGATTAGTTATCAGATCATGAGATCATAGGTCGTGTCAATATAATTGGGGCAAAGTACTAATCATCATCATGATTTCAGCCTGTTGATGTCCACTGAATGATCTTGATAGGCCTTTCTTATACATCACCACAAGACTCGGTTCTGTGTTTTCCTTACCTTACCATCCCACGCTACGCTTACTCTCTTGTTATTGATTAAAATGAACATCGCGATTGTTACGAAATACCAATTATATTATAGACAATCCCACATTAGTACTCATAAACCCGACTCCTACAGTCATCACTCGATTAATATCGTAGCATTTGTCATTACAAATATAAGAAATGAAAAATAATTTTACATCTTTCGCGATGAAGTGAGTGATTTTGATTTTGTTCATCTTATCATGAACGTACACGGTCGAGGAAATGTCAAGGTCAGAATATATCAGTAGCTACTTTAACTCACGATTAGTATTCTCACTTGAAAACACGGTGAGGTTATTACCCTTTTCCAATCTCGATACTTTGATTCCATTTTCCTTCTCCGAAACTTATATAAGACGCGAAACATATTTTAGTTATTTTAGATACTGTAAAGTTTTCAAGAGTTGAAAATGTTAAAATTCTTGTGGATTTTTGCAATAGTCGGTTTAGGGTTATGCCAAGTGGAGCAAAGTATTTTTGCCCAATTATATTATCCTCCAGTACGGAATTATGTGAGAACAATACAACATACAACCACGCAACAAGCTCCATTAAATGTTATACCACTTTTGACGGAGAACGAGAGAAGACCAAAATCCCAGAATAAGTTATAATTCATAAGAAAACCATTAAAGAAAGAGCTGCAGAAACGGCCATAGTATGAGAATTTATATTGTGTGCTTTATTGTACCACAGTATAAGGTATGAACCTTACGCTGTGATTTTACTGACTATTGTTCCACATACTTATCTTTTCAACCCATCGCCAGCCCACTTCAGGACATAGTTCTCCTTTCGGAATAAGAACGTTGGAACATCCTACACATTTATAAAAATAAATTTTTATCCGGTCTTTTCATAATTTATACGTGCAAGTATCATCTGCATCAGCTGAAATGCACAAAGGTAGCTTGCAACCTGGAACCAGTTTGTGGATAATACTCATACTGAAAGGAGTTTATTAATAAACGAAGTTGCACACATCAGCTTGTCCTAAGGTGCCAGAGTTGTAACCTACACCGAAATGGGTAGACCCTCCACTAGGAGGAAAAAACATCGAAGGAGTCACAGTGAGCCGCGAGACACAAGCGAAGCAAGAACGCGGCATGTGGAAGTTCCTAGAAGATATAATTGTGTACAACAGTGGACATATATCGGAATGAGAAAGACGAAGTAGACAGGTGTGAGATATATTATGTTAAGTGTAATTTGAAGATGAAGATAAAGTGATCCCTATGAAGGCTTTAATATACATTTTTCGAAGGGAAGCCGAAGAGTCTGCACTCACATTTTTCACTGGTACGTTGGCAACTAGCTCCAAATGATGATGAAAATGTTCCAAATAGCGGAAATTATCATTTTTCATCTGCCTCTCAAATATCGCCATCACTTCCTGGATGGAGAGACCTGCTCCAAGCACCAGGTTCTCATCTATTAATGTGTCCTTTAACGTACTTATTGAGGTTATGTCGATGAAAATACGGGGTTCTTTTGTTATTGGAAACACTCCTGAAAAAAAAAGTTTTATTTAATTAAGTAAATAAATATCAAACTTGAAATTCTTTTATTATTTTGATCAGTTTCGAATATGTTTTAGGTTTTACAATATGTTGTGCCATTAAAAAATCTACTACATCTATACTAATAGATAATCTAATTGGTGTATTATGTAGGTTTTTGTAAAAGTTATCAATATTTTTAGACGAAAATGACATTTTAAATTTCAAAACATTTTAAGCGAAGTGCATCTTTGCCCCCATTATCCCCCCATATATCAATCTGATCGCCAGAGAAGACAGAAGAGCTTCCGTGGTATAGTTCTTGCAATTCACGAGGGCGACTGACTTATGGTTGAGTGTGTGTCGTATCTGTATAAGTGTGAGCGAGCGCAATGCTCGCGCCTGCCCGCTCCCACCTAGGCTTTGACAGGCACACACACTTATGCAATGTGCATGTACACGAAGTAACCACAAGTAAAGCTCACTCGCCTTCGTGAATTGCAAAAACTGTAGCAGATATTGATCCAATGAACATGAGTGAGCCAAATGGCATCACTCATCTGTGACACGAAAAAATTTTTCGAGCTTACAAACTCTACTAAACTCAACAATAAGTAAGAGTTTGTTAGCACGAATAGTATAAAGAACAAAGGCTGAACTTTGTTACATTTAATAACTAAAAACAATATATTAATTATATTTATATTATTACCCTTCCCAGTGTTTCCTGCGACAAGTCTGTGGTTGTCCAAACCCTCCTTAGTAAGAACCTAAAACACACATTAACCTATAGTTTTACGTATCTATATCTATATCTATATCTATATAATATATAAAAATCTCGTGTCACGATGTATGTTCGGGATAAACTCGAAAACTACTGAACCGGTTTTGATCAATAATTTGGTCCAACTTAAAAGATAGGATAGTTTTTATCTTAATTATTGACATCAATATTTGCTATTGCAAATTAAAATATGTTAATTACATGCCAGTCATTAAACAGTTCGAGATTTAGGTTGCTAGGCAACCTAGCAACCTAAATCTCGAACGATGTTAGATTGCGGTTGTCTAGATTGTGTTATAATTTTGCGTTGCTGATATTATGAATGAGAATGTGTGTTTGTTTGTTGGGTTGTCCTTCAATCACGTCGCAACAGAGCAACGGATTGATGCGATTTTTTGCATGGGACCGGGAGAGCTACTTTTTATCTGGGATCAAAGAGTACCCGCGGGATTTTTAAAAACTAAATCTATGCAGACGAAGTCGCGGGCATAAGCTAGTATTAAGTATGTTTGAATAGCCCTTCTATAATAGCACAAACTGCGCTTACCTTAAAAACATCTTCGATTGAATACGCCTTGTACCACCTGTTTGCGTCCATTTGTATGTCCAACATATTCTCGCTGCTGTTGTTGTATAAGAAACACCAATCCTTTTCCTCCTTTGTGCATTTCTTTATACATTTATTGGCACACTGCATTTCGTGTAGGTCTTCTAAATCCTGAAAATTTGCCGACAATTTTAAATTATAGTGGATTAGAACTCATGATCTTGAAATTCGTTCCTAGAAATTTTGACCTCATACTTAGAATTATTGATTTCATGCCTAGAATTATTTATTACCTACACTGTTTGAATCGACAAACTTATTTCACTTCTTCGTAACAACCGTAAGCAGTTTGAACCATTGATAGCCTAGTGGTTACGACTGTGGTCTACTATTCGGGGGGTCGCAGGTTCGATCCCGGCTACGCACCTCTGACTTATCGAATTTAAGTGCGTTAAAAAAAATTAATAAATATCACAAGCTTTAACGGTGCAGGACAAAATCGTGAGGAAACCTGCACACCTGAGAGTTTTTCATAATGTTCTCGAAGGTGTGTGAAGTCTGCCAATTCGCATTGGGCCAGCGTGGTGGGCTATGGCCTATAACCCTTCTCTGAAAGGAGACTTCGCTCAGTATTGAGCCAATGATGAACAGTCTTGGCAGAGCGGTCGTGGTCATCGCGAAGTGACGTCTTTAACGGCAGATGTGATACGCCTCACGAGCATTCGCCATTTCTCCCTGCTGGCCGACAGCCCGGTACACTCGTGCAATGGACCGCCAACAGTAAGTCTGCTGTTTTTCGATTTGTTCGATCCATCCCTTTGGTGACCTTCCTCACCCTCTATCCCCTACTTTGCCCTGCACGATAGATGCACTCACTAATGGGCTCACTCTCACGTGGGGAAAGGTGTCCGAAGAACTTTTGTATACCTTGTACTACCTCCGAAAGGTGGTACTTTATATCGAGTTCTTGGAGTACAGAGACGTCGTTGCTGCGTATTTCGGGCCCAAGAGACTCTCAGCATTCGCCTCTATTCAAATAGGTATGGTGTATACGAAATAGTAAGTTTACTTACCTTTAGTTTTAAATCGTCTTGGACCACGTCCGTGGCAAAGCTTTTAAAAGCATCCAGTATGGGCCGATAACCGGTGCAGCGGCAGATGTTGCCCGCGAACGCTCTCTCGATCTGATGCATCGTTAGCCGCTTCTCAGAGCCCTGGTATAAACTGGAACAAAATATGCATTAGAATAGAATAGAATAGAATAGAAATATTTTTTATTCAAATAAACTTTTACAAGTGCTTTTGAATAGTCGATGAATCTACCACTGGTTCGGAATGCCTTTCCTGCCGAGAAGAACCAGCAAGAAACTCGGCGGTTGCTCTTTTCAAAACAAATTTACAATACAGTAAATACTATGCTATATACGCAGTGTTTCCACAATGAGGAAAGTTCCAAAAATGCATACCGACTAACTTCTATCTTAAGATGGGCAGACATAAAGTAGCCCCATTCCCGCCGGTGGCACCCGTTCACGAGCATGACGCATGACCCAGCCATTGCTTCGCTCAACCATATTTGAGGGAACGTAACAACCCGCATCACACGACACCACCACAGAAATGTTTAAAGAGTGCGTGACATACTATGCTACCCATGTTAAGGCACCGAATTGAAAACTAATTTCAAATGCTCATTTTAAGACATCATTTATCATTATAATAACAAATCCTTATTAAATATTTAGGAATAACAAATACGACCTCCTACAGCTTCAAGGAAAAATAACTGACTGAAGACGACCTGGTTGGAGAAGAACATCGCTGCTTAAAAACCTGCGACTACGGTATGGGAAAAGTATCCTTGTTCCGTGCAGTAGTTTCCAAGGTGTCTGAGCTAATGGTTGACGACCTCCGAAATGGCATTATAAGAAGAAGAGTAAAACATAAAACCCTGGTACTTCACTAGACGATTCAAAAGTACTTTGAAGTTTATTTGAATAGAAAATTATTCTTGTCTATTCAATATTCATTTTGTCAATATATTAATTTAAAAATTATTCAATATCTGTTTTATCGCCGGTCTCTCTGTATGTCACAGCCATTTAATTCTGAAACTTATAAACTTAAACCCAACGACAATAAACTCTTCGAACTATGTGCCCCGACCACTTCTACTTCAGTTTCGCGACTCGCTGAGCTATGTCAGTGACTTTGGTTCTCATACGGATTTCCTCATTTCTGAAATCCCATGTAATACTACGATTACACTAACAGAAAAGCGGTCAAGCATAGAGGCACTCCAATGTTTGCATCGGGGTTTAAAAAAATCCGTACCTGTACATGTTCATGATCCAACCAGGGGAGCAGTATCCACACTGAGTTCCATTAAAGGTTGCTAGTCTGGTCTGGAGCTCGTTGTAACCATTTTTGCGGTTCCCCACCCCTTCTATAGTGGTGATGTTCCATTCGTGACATGATAGTACGTGGACCAGACACTGGAATAGAAATTGGAAACTGGAGTACCATGACGAAGGTAGCATTATGTTGGCAACGTGGCTTCAGGTAAGAAGAGCTCTGGATAGCCTTTGAGGGTATGCGTTTGTATATGGAAGCTGTAGGTACTCGCCCTTTAAATAAATTTTGAATTCATCATCATCAGCAACCTTTGAGTATTAAACTATCATCACTCAAAGTCAGCAACATATAAACCGTTCATTATTGAGCGAAGGTATCCTTTCAGGGAAGGGTTAGCCTATAACTCTAACTTAAAGGTCACAGTCCACCACGCTGGTCCAATGTTATACCTTTAAGAACATTATGGACAACTATCATCAGTGTAATTTACATAGTTTTATTTATGCCCTAGAAGAGAGTAGTGATAGCCTAGTAATTAGGACTGTGTTCTGCCATTTTCGGAACTATGTGCGTTTATGCATTTTAAAATCACATGGTTCAACGGCGAAGGAAAACATCGTGAACTGCATACCTGTGAGTTCTCCAAAATCTTCTTAAAGATGTGCGAAATCTGCCAACCAGTGAACCTATAACCCTTCTCTGAGAGGAGAACTGCGCTTAATAGTGAGACGTTGATGGGTTGCTGATAATGATGATTATGATACTTACAGAGTTAACAGCGACCACGTGTCTCTCGTTAGTGCCCGGGTGTGTCTTGGCCACAGACACCACACAAGCTCCGCAGCCGCCCTCATGGCACATCGCCTTCGTGCCCACCAGACCGATGGCGTTCCTGATAGATACTTACAGAGTTAACAGCGACCACGTGTCTCTCGTTAGTGCCCGGGTGTGTCTTGGACACAGACACCACACAAGTTCCGCAGCCGCCCTCATGGCACATCGCCTTCGTGCCCACCAGACCGATGGCGTTCCTGATAGATACTTACAGAGTTAACAGCGACCACGTGTCTCTCGTTAGTGCCCGGGTGTGTCTTGGCCACAGACACCACACAAGCTCCGCAGCCGCCCTCATGGCACATCGCCTTCGTGCCCACCAGACCGATGGCGTTCCTGATAGATACTTACAGAGTTAACAGCGACCACGTGTCTCTCGTTAGTGCCCGGGTGTGTCTTGGCCACAGACACCACACAAGCTCCGCAGCCGCCTTCATGGCACATCGCCTTCGTGCCCACCAGACCGATGGCGTTCCTGATAGATACTTACAGAGTTAACAGCGACCACGTGTCTCTCGTTAGTGCCCGGGTGTGTCTTGGCCACAGACACCACACAAGCTCCGCAGCCGCCTTCATGGCACATCGCCTTCGTGCCCACCAGACCGATGGCGTTCCTGATAGATACTTACAGAGCTAACAGCGACCACGTGTCTCTCGTTAGTGCCCGGGTGTGTCTTGGCCAGACACCACACAAGCTCCGCAGCCGCCCTCATGGCACATCGCCTTCGTGCCCACCAGACCGATGGCGTTCCTGATAGATACTTACAGAGCTAACAGCGACCACGTGTCTCTCGTTAGTGCCCGGGTGTGTCTTGGCCACAGACACCACACAAGCTCCGCAGCCGCCCTCATGGCACATCGCCTTCGTGCCCACCAGACCGATGGCGTTCCTGATAGATACTTACAGAGTTAACAGCGACCACGTGTCTCTCGTTAGTGCCCGGGTGTGTCTTGGCCACAGACACCACACAAGCTCCGCAGCCGCCCTCATGGCACATCGCCTTCGTGCCCACCAGACCGATGGCGTTCCTGATAGATACTTACAGAGTTAACAGCGACCACGTGTCTCTCGTTAGTGCCCGGGTGTGTCTTGGCCACAGACACCACACAAGCTCCGCAGCCGCCCTCATGGCACATCGCCTTCGTGCCCACCAGGCCGATGGCGTTCCTGATAGATACTTACAGAGTTGACAGCGACCACGTGTCTCTCGTTAGTGCCCGGGTGTGTCTTGGCCACAGACACCACACAAGCTCCGCAGCCGCCCTCATGGCACATCGCCTTCGTGCCCACCAGACCGATGGCGTTCCTGATAGATACTTACAGAGTTAACAGCGACCACGTGTCTCTCGTTAGTGCCCGGGTGTGTCTTGGCCACAGACACCACACAAGCTCCGCAGCCGCCCTCATGGCACATCGCCTTCGTGCCCACCAGGCCGATGGCGTTCCTGATAGATACTTACAGAGTTGACAGCGACCACGTGTCTCTCGTTAGTGCCCGGGTGTGTCTTGGCCACAGACACCACACAAGCTCCGCAGCCGCCCTCATGGCACATCGCCTTCGTGCCCACCAGGCCGATGGCGTTCCTGATAGATACTTACAGAGTTGACAGCGACCACGTGTCTCTCGTTAGTGCCCGGGTGTGTCTTGGCCACAGACACCACACAAGCTCCGCAGCCGCCTTCATGGCACATCGCCTTCGTGCCCACCAGACCGATGGCGTTCCTGATAGATACTTACAGAGTTAACAGCGACCACGTGTCTCTCGTTAGTGCCCGGGTGTGTCTTGGCCACAGACACCACACAAGATCCGCAGCCGCCCTCATGGCACATCGCCTTCGTGCCCACCAGACCGATGGCGTTCCTGATAGATACTTACAGAGTTAACAGCGAACACGTGTCTCTCGTTAGTGCCCGGGTGTGTCTTGGTCACAGACACCACACAAGCTCCGCAGCCGCCCTCATGGCACATCGCCTTCGTGCCCACCAGACCGATGGCGTTCCTGATAGATACTTACAGAGCTAACAGCGACCACGTGTCTCTCGTTAGTGCCCGGGTGTGTCTTGGCCACAGACACCACACAAGCTCCGCAGCCGCCCTCATGGCACATCGCCTTCGTGCCCACCAGACCGATGGCGTTCCTGATAGATACTTACAGAGTTAACAGCGACCACGTGTCTCTCGTTAGTGCCCGGGTGTGTCTTGGCCACAGACACCACACAAGCTCCGCAGCCGCCCTCATGGCACATCGCCTTCGTGCCCACCAGGCCGATGGCGTTCCTGATAGATACTTACAGAGTTAACAGCGACCACGTGTCTCTCGTTAGTGCCCGGGTGTGTCTTGGCCACAGACACCACACAAGCTCCGCAGCCGCCCTCATGGCACATCGCCTTCGTGCCCACCAGGCCGATGGCGTTCCTGATAGATACTTACAGAGTTAACAGCGACCACGTGTCTCTCGTTAGTGCCCGGGTGTGTCTTGGCCACAGACACCACACAAGCTCCGCAGCCACCCTCATGGCACATCGCCTTCGTGCCCACCAGACCGATGGCGTTCCTCAGGTAATCATTGAGGGACGTCGACGGTGACACCTCGGAACCCGCTGCAAAAAATTAATATTATTCTTACTTATTGATAATATTATTAATGCGAAAGTATGTTTGTTTGTTGCTTTGTCCTTCAATCTCGCTGCAAGAGAGCTACGGTTCGACGTGATTTTTCACCTGAATGTATATTGACTAGAGAGTGACATATTTAATTATATTATTATAGAGGGAATTGGTACTTAAAATCTATAAAAAAAAAGATACCGGTTGAAACTAGCCACTTAATTTACAGAATAAAATATTATGAAGTTTTTATTACTTACATAAAGAATATGGTTCTCCGTTAACTGTAAAACTGATTTTGCTCATTCTTAAAACTTGTTTTTCGACTATATTCTCAAAAAAGTTCTTCTCGTCGTAGAGTCAGAAACGTGAGATGATCTGAAATAAAATTAAACAAAATTAAAATGTAATCGGTATCACCGAAGCAACGGCTGGATCATGCGTCATGCTCGTGAACGGGTTCCGCCGCTGGGAATGGGGCTACTTTCTGTCTGCCCGTCTTAATTGAATTGTAGTACGTTTTTTTCTTGGAACAGAAATGAGGGGATTATTTTGGAAATATTATATTTTATTCTAACAAAGATGCATGGGTTAAATCAGCTTGGCATCCAGCTGCCCGCAAGATAGTATAAAAACTTATTACAATGTAATAGCTATTTATTAATTTTATTAATATTGTAAAATGATTATTTTGAAAAGAGCAACTGCTGAGTTTCTTGCCGACTCTTCTCAGCAGAATCCGCTTTTTCGAACCGGTGCTAGAGTCATGACGTGTCATAAGAGTCACAGATTGGCCTACGTGAAATAAATAATTTTGAATTTTGAATTTTTTGAATTTTTTTAAAAGTTTCTTTTTAGGATTCCCTAGTAAAGCCTTAGATACGTCCAGCCTGTTTGTCTGTCTGTCTATCCGTCTGAAACAATTGTTCTTGATGTAATTTCATGAGCAGTCTCACTACTGAGCGTTTCCTCTCAGAGAAGGGTTATAGACCATAGTCCACCACGCTGGCCCAATGCGAATTGGTAGACTTCACGCACCTTTGAGAACATTATGGAGAACTCTCATGCGTGCAGTTTTCTCCACGATGTTGGCCTTCACCGTTGAAGCATCATAAATCATACTTCATAATATCATACTAAATATAACATACATAAATAAACATAAACATACATACATATCATATAATAAATACGAAAGTATGTTTGTTTGTCCTCCAATGATGCTGCAACGGAGCTACGGATCGACGTGATTTTTTTCATGAGGTCCTGGAGAGTGACATAAGCTACTTTTTATCCGGGAAAAGCAAAAATTTCCCGCGGGATTTTAAAAACTAAATCCACGCGAACGTAGGACCGCGCTCATGAGCTAAGTAGTTGTTTTTTTTGTTATGTTATAGTACATACCTAGATTTTGATAGAGAAAAAGGGCGAAAACTAATATGTTTATTTATTTATCGCGCTTATTCTCTATCAAAGACTAGTAGAAGAAGAAGTATAATATTATGTTAATAAACATATCCGTAATTTAACTGTCGAAGATTGACCCTTTGACTTACGGTAGTAATTATATAAATATCTGGTGACCGAGCTTTGCTCGGCTATTATTTTTTTTTTTTTTGGTTAATCGTGTTTTTTGAAAATTATATATAAAAATATTAAAAAATAATAATAATATAATAAATAATAATAAAATTCATAGGGGAAAAAATAATCGTCTGGACTCGAACCGGTTTTAAGGGTTTACTTTAAAGGGTTCTGGTTTCGAGACCGCCCGATATCCTAACCGAGCTACTGGGATTTCACAGTTAACGGCGTTTACCTTCGTATTCTAATGATATTGTAAGGGGTTTTTCATTGCCTGAAAACACGGATAAAACGGCGTTTTCTATAAATGAAACCTAGCTAGATCGATTTATCGCCCCCGAAACGCCCTGCATACTAAATTTCATGAAAATCGTTGGAGCCGTTTCCGAGATTTAGATTATATATATAATCTAAATCTCGGAATATCGGTACATTTATAATACAAAATGCCGCAAAATAATATCAAGACACTTATGTCTTTGATCAGCTGTAGCGGCATCTAGTCTAGCCCTAGCCAAAACTTCAAGCGTTGACGATCGTAGACAGAGTAGATACAACGAAGTGTAACTTAGCTACAGGGGCAGTTTAGTTCACAACGGCGCGGCGGGGCGTTGACCAAATACCGCAATATCGCAATGTCACGCCTGTCAGTGAAAACACCAAGAGGTCACAACACTGACTTTTATAATTAAACTATGATTGTAACACTATCCAGTGCCCAGTAGCCTATCCAGGTTATGTTACCTCCCTGTATACGTTCCCTCAAATATGGTTGAGCGAAGCAATGGCTGGGTCATGCGTCATTCTCGTGAACGGGTGCCACCGGCGGGAATGGGGCTGCTTTCTGTCTGCCCGTCTTAATATGTATTGAATTGTAAGTAGGTATGCATTTTTGGAACCTCCCCCCATTGTGGAAACACTGCTACAATAGCATAGTACCTATTGTAAACTATTTTGAAAACTTAGAATTTGAATTTGAATCACACGCCTAATAAGCAAATATGTTTACTTATTTGGAGGGAAGAACGAAACACTTGTCAAGTTCATCAAGCATGGCTAATATTCAAAAAAAAAATTTGCATCACCGTTCTATATAACATTTTCACAGTAACATTTTCAATTTAAATTAATTTCGGAAACATCGTAATCTTGATTTTAAATATAACGCGGGCAAAGCCGATGGCAAAACCTACATAGTTTGAATTAAATTAACACATGATTAAAATAATTATAATATATTTAATAGCGCAGCGTAGATCGCTATTTTCCGCGAAACCACTTATTATTTTATTCACTGACCAAGGAAGGTTAAGGACAGACCACCGAGTAGGTATAATAATTTAATCACAACGACACAAACTGCTGCATATTATTAGACGTTGGTCTTGGTATGATACCTACGTCATAGGTAAATTAAAAAAGGTTTTGGAACGTAAGTTCCTTATCACGCGGTGCGGAAGGGGGCTAGACGAAAAAAATTAAGGAACTGACACTCGACACATTTTTGAAACCGACACTTTTTTGTTGAATGTGAATTTTGCCTTGTATTCGGTATTTTCGCGGTACAATATTGGGTCTCCGTAGCCTAGTGGCTTCGGCAGTCGCTTAACAGTTACAAGTCGATGGTTCGAATCCCAGCTCGACAGACTGAATTTTCTATTTTCAATTTTATTTTAAATAATTTCTACATGTGGAATTTTTCCCTAATTTTTTATTGTATAAATTGAATAAAATGTTATTGTACTACTAACGCCATCTGTTAAAAAACCAGAGTAACTCTTTGGTTTTGTAACATTGCTGCAATAGAAATAAACTAAATATAATTCATCGTAGTTAATCAATTTAATACTAGATGACACCACTAGCTTATTACAATTCCTTCACTAATTAATCGAAAGGAACTTCGTTCCATCCGGGTGTCCCTTGACACCTCTCAAGTTTTTTAATTTATCTATGCCTACGTCTAACAATAATACATAATTGTAATGTCCTCCCGAGTCCCGACCGAATCCGGTCACGGGCGGCCAACCTCCTCAGAGATTATCCATTTATATTTACATATTACAGTCAGATATTACAGTGCACAAGTGTGTGCGATAACACAGGTGCACTCTCTATTCCCTCACTCTCATAGTCCGATGGGACGGGAATTCGACACGACCGGAGAGAAGGGGAGAGGCGCAGGACCGACGGTTTTACGTGCTCTCCGAGGCATGGGGGTGACACACCGCCAACTTCTTAACTCCGGGCTAGTATCTACTGAGAATTTTTTGACAGAAAACCCAATACATTTTTTGGCCCGACACGGGAATTGAACCCGGGACCCCGTCATCCGTAGTCGAACATGCTAACCACTAGACCAACGAGGCAGTAACAATTTATTATCATGACAATTGCATCATTTTTTCTTATCGAGTTCCTGACATAACGTGTAATTTCATGTGCCTAATCTTAATTCCATTAATGAGCATGTACAGTACCCGGCGATATATATTTCACATCGGCCTTTGGAATAAAACGCTATTTTATTCTATTCACAGTTCGACTGCATTTTTTTTATATATGTTACGTGATGTGCTCGCCGATTGTGAAGAGATTTCAGTAATTACTACGTGAATGTCTGGCTAGCTTTCCTTGCAATAGAATATAAATAGCGTTTTATTCCAAAATCCGATGTGCAGTATATATCGCCGGGTACTGTATTTCATATTCCATTTTTTTCCAATTGTCGATTTTTGTTTGATAGTTTTTCTGAAGATACCTACTTAAATCGACAATCGATTTTTCAATTATTGTTCTACTAGCTGATGCTTGCGACTTCGTCCGCGTGGATTTAGATTTAAAATCCCTCGGGAACTTTGATTTTCCGGGATAAAAAGTAGCCTATATCACTCTCCAGGTCCTCAACTATATCCATGGAAAAAATCACGTTGATTCGTAGCTTTATTGCGTTGTGATTGAAGGACAAAACAGCACACAAACACAATTTTGCATTTATAATAATATCAGTATGAAGTATGATTCATTCGATTGTTTTTTTTTTTGCAACAATCACCCATCTTCTACCTAATAATAACGTCCTCCCTACCGAATCTGATCTCCTTAGAGATCAGCCATCTGCGCGGGAGATATTATAGTGCACAAGTGTGTGCGCAAACACAGGTGCACTCTCTATTCCCTCACTCTCATAGTCCTACATCATCAGCCTGTATTCGTCCACAGCTGGACATAGGCCTTTCCGAGAGCGCGCCACCAAACACGGTCCTCCGCCTTCCTCATCCAACAGGGGGGCCTTTGTTTGTTGGCGCTGCTCATCCAAAGTAGTGCCCATACTGACCACGCTGGGCAGGCGGGTTGGTCAGCGCAGGGCTTGGCTTCCTCGCACCAGAGATGCTGCTGCCCATCTCCAGTCTGCTATTTGAAGCCTAGCATTAGTTTAGAATGGTTATCCCGCCATTCTTCGGTCGTCATATCCTCGTTCGCTAATTAGCAGGGGGCACCACGGGCAGGTGAGTAAGGGGGCGCACCAACATCTAAGCGCCCCAATTGTCAATTTGTCAACCTCATAGTCCGATGGGACGGAAATCCGACACGACCGGAGAGAGATCAGGCGCAGGATCGACGGCTTTACGTGCTCTCCGAGGCACGGGGGTGACTAACCGCCTACTTCCAAACTCCGGGCTAGTACTGAGAATTTCTTTGGCAGAAAAACCCAATACATTTTTTTTAACCGCCCGACCTAGGAATCGAACCCGGGACCTCTTCATCCGCAGTCGAACAAGCTAACCACTAGACCAACGAGGCAGTGGCCAGTCTACTTAATAACACCCTCCTGTAACCCCGTCATTAGACCCCAACAATAAAATCACAGTAAAATTAAATAAAATCACAGTTTACCGGGCTATAATATAAAATTTTCAATTCAATTCAAAATGATTTATTTTATCACCGAAGATATTCATCAGATCTTTACCAAATTTAAATGGGACCAACGTGACTGCATGTCCTTTTAAATAAAATAAAAATGATTGAAAACGGTTCAGATTTCACGAAGTTATGGAGTAACATCAACAAAAATTGAGGAGTTCCGTCCTCCATCATCGAAGATCAAATCTTCACCAAATTTAAATGGGACCAACCTGACGGTATGTTCCTTCAAACATAAAAAATATATATATTGAAATCGGTTCAGATTTGACGGAGTTATGGAGTAACATCGCCAAAAAACACATCGAATTGAGAACCTCCTCCTTTTTTTGTTTGAAGTCGTTTAAAAAGAAACCTGATATTTATTTTTTAGGGTTCCGTACCAAAATGGTGAAAATGGAAAAATTATGGTGAGACTTTCTCCGTCAGTCCGTCTGTCACAGTCGATTATTTAATTTTAGTAATTAGGTCGGCCACATACATCAGTTTTCCTGATTCGGAAACAGTATCATGAAAAATCCCGTACAATTACCACACACATTCGTTTTTTTCCGTTCGGAATACCTCGATTAGTCTTGGAGTAGCTTCACTGGAGTTCACACGTTTGGAAGAAACATGGATTTCGACGACGATTTCCTCCTTGCAATTGCATTTTTACTTTATCAGAAAAAGAAAAAGGGTCGTCGTTACTGGGTACATCCACTAAACACATAAAGATTAACAGAGGGCCAGTATTACGTGAAAAGAGCTAAATTACGAGCCTATCCAGAAAGATTCTTTGATTATCATCGGATGTCCATAAGCTCTTTCAACGAATTATTTGGTAGAATAAGAGACAAACTCGTAAAACAAGATACCCACATGAGACTAGCAATTCCTGCAGAAGAAAGACTTGTTCTTACTTTGAGGTAAGTAATAATAAAAATATTTTTTTATATAAGTACATTCCGAAAAATTTAACATATGTTTTTATGTAGGGGAGACTGAGGCTAAAATTAACAGATTACACATTTTTGAAGATAATGTGTCCTGTCTTTGAATTTTGGGTGGTTTATAAGTACTAGAGACATAGGTTGGTTCAATGGCTACAGGTTTTCATAAATAGAACTTGGAATATAAAATTCCATATTAATGTAGGGCATTTTTTTTAAAACAATTCGCGTATTAATTCTAATCCCGCCTTTGGGGCTAGAATTAACAGCGCTGGGGTTTATACAGTGCGCTAGAAAAAGTACCTTTTTCCTTTTAAGGGGTGCTTCTACTCATAAAACTGAACAACTTTTCCGAAGGAACCCCTATCGAATTCTGAAAAAAAATTAGACTTTGTATGGAGACTTAGCCAATCAGCTGATCGATCTTCATGTAAAATCCAATTTTTTTTTTGAGAATTAGATATGGTTTCCTTGGGGAAACTTGTTCAGTTTCGTAAGCAGAAGCACCCCTTAAAAGAAAAAAGGTACTTTTCCTAACACCCTGTATTGAACACATTTGTGTTAAAAAAGTACGTTATATATTTTTTCATCATTTATTATTGACAATACAATACATACTAAAATTAGAAATTATATGTACTTAGCGAAAAATATAATGTACCAAGTAATAATAATGGGACTGACAACCTTAACCAAAATTTCTTCAAGAAGGTAAAGTAGAGCTTCTTATCTTATGATGAAATACATAGTGTGTACTCTCCAAGAACGTTCTTGTCGCCAGGAGTCTGATATTGTGGAATGTTCCTAACTGATTGTATGACAGCACGTGGATTATTGGGTGGTGTAGGTGAAGTAATGTTAGTTTGATAATTTAATTATTGTCTTCTGGAATATTGAGGACATACGCATAATTTGTATCCTGAACATGTGGATAAACTGTCGAGCTGTCATGTTCTGGAACGTTAAGAACATACTGGTAGTTCGTGTTCCGAGAAGAATTTTGTTGTGTTACATCAAAATTCAAAAAGAGATCAGCCGCCGAATCCAACTCGGCTGGGCAGCGTTCGGGAAGCTCCGAGATGTCTTCTCGTCCAAAATTCCTCAGTGCCTGAAGACTCAAGTCTTCGAACAGTGCGTGTTACCAGTGATGACTTACGGATCCGAGACATGGTCGCTAACTAAAGGCCTCATAAGTAGGCTCAGGACCGCTCAACGGGCGATGGAGAGAGCTATGCTCGGAGTGTCCCTGCGGGATCGAATCAGAAATGAGGAGATCCGTAGGAGAACCAGAGTCACCGACATAGCTCAGCGAGTCGCGATACTGAAGTGGAAATGGGCGGGGCACATAGTTCAAAGAGCTGATGGTCGTTGGGGTCCCAAGGTGCTTGAGTGGCGACCCCGCACCGGGAAGCGCAGTGTTGGCAGACCCCCCACCAGGTGGACCGACGACATCAAACGAGTCGCAGGGAGCCGCTGGATTCAGGCGGCGCAAGACCGAGGCCTGTGGAAGTCCATGCAAGAGACCTTTGTCCAGCAGTGGACGTCTATCGGTTGATAAAGAAGAAGAAGAAGAAGAAGACATCAAAATTAGAAAGTGGTGTTCCTGGATTAGAACTTAAGTAATTGCTTGTACTAGTAGAGGGGCGGGAATTTTGAGATTCATTTGAGCTTGTTATGTTTTTCATCAGTTGCAGCATACCAATTTTAAAATCAAGTTTCTGGCTATTATTCATCTTTTTCATGTCACTGCGAAAACTAAGTAAAAATTTTTCATCGTCATCTTCTTTACTAAGTAGTAGTTATCGGTGCCGCCAGTTGTGTACGCCGTGTTAATATATCTAAAATAGCTGTTGGTACATCTTTTTTCTTTTTAATGGTTTTGGTGGAAACTTGACTGGAGCTTCCGTGAACTTCAGGAGTAATTTGCGAACCTGTTGAATGCTGCACAACGTTGTTTTCTTGATTTTGGAATAATGGATCTTCTTTGGGAATTGGGTCAGTAGGTACTTGGGTCGTTTGCTGCATCAATATGGTTGCCTTCAGATTGTCTTCTTTCAAAAATGGGCCTTAAAAATTCAAGAAAAGGAGCATATGTATACGACTTATGTTTTTTCGCACCTGATCCAGATGGTGTATTTTGAGATTTCTGTAAGTCTTTCCTATAATAGTCGCGTATGTGGTTCCACTTCTTTTTTATGTTATTACCTGTAAATAAATTTAATTTATTTAAATTAGACTTACTTAACCATTTATAAACTATACATATGAATTGGCATAGATTAATAAATTAAAATAAATAAATTAAAATTAATCAAATTAATATAAGTTTTTTTTTTCAGATTCTTAGCAACGGGAAATAATTTTGAAGAAATGAATTTCAATTTTCATTTGGGGAGTTCAACTCCATCAAATATAATTCGAGAAACGTGTCAGATCATTTGGGAGACGCTACAGCCATTGGAAATGAAAACACAAGTTTCCACCCAACTAGCAAAAATAAGTCATATAAGAGTTTTGCAAACGTTTTGGATATAACTGAATGGTATGCAATTGAGTCATACAATGGTCATACAAACGTTTATACAACGCGATTTTGGCGCAGTTACTATGGCTATTAAGTCGTACAGCTGTCATTCAAAAGTCATAAGCAAACCCGTTTAGTCAATTAGGTGTTATAAAATTAATATTTTAAGTATATTTCGTCATAGTAGTGTTGTAATTTATTATTTGTATGAGTATTTAGTCGTATAGTTAGCTATCGCTATGATTAGCGCAGACGTTTATCTGACCAATGACTCGTTTTGATGCAGTATTGAAGCGCTTTCAATCATAAGTAATATTAATAAATTCTATTGTCTGAGCAGCTCGGCGTCTTCAAAAAATTAAAAAACAAAGAGTAATATGTATTTAATATTTTATACCTCAGTGTAATCAATATTCACAAGTTTGAAATGGGATGTGTTTATTTTTAAGTTAGGAAAACTTAATGCGAATGTCACTTTTGCGACCAACTTTTTAGGTTTATTAATAAATTTTAAATGCCCCCTTGATTTCTTTTAAATTTAATTATATTTTTCTTTAATAAAAATAAATTATTATTTGTCATAATGCCATTATGATTTACAAAATACTTATATACGATAAATAATGCTGTGTTAAGAGTAAAAACTCCTTCATAATGCCATTATGAGTTACAAAATACTTATATACGATAAATACTGCGGTTTTAAGAGTTAAAACTTAAAGAACGCCATCATTACAAACCTATCAGAGTTCCTTAAAACATTTTAGTAATCCGTCTTTTGTCATTCCAAAACATAGTTCTTTTACATTATCAGAACATTTTAGAGAACATAACTTTTTTGGGAATATAACTATTGCATAGATAGGTATATTATAGACCTCGCCTAACGTTTTAGTCGCAATTGTATTTTAAGAAAGTAATAATATAGTACAGTATAGTATAGTACAGTTGGTATACTTACCTAAATGTAAATTTTTGTGCATCAAGTACCTATAACTAGTACCTACCTACTATTTTTTTTAGATTTCAAATATAGACGTGGTCTTTCTGGATGTGGACGATTTTCTTAAGAAAAGCGATTTTGAAATATTGAGAGAATTAAAATGGCCGTGGCAAAAAACACATTTTGTCAAAGTCGAAAAATGTCATAATTGTCGGTTTCCAACTCTATCCACAATGCTTAAACATTTTGTCATGCCAAATAACAAAAATATAATAATGTTGCTTCACTATAATTTTTTTTGGTGCCAGCAGTGCAAAGATTTCGCTATTTATGATCATTATCCATGCGATGAATGTATCTGTAACGAGTAGATAATCAAGAAGCAATTAAAGTATATTTAGTACTACCATGGTAGGTTTGTTTTATTATACTAGTAACTAGAGGATGCCCGCGACTTCGTCCTCGTGGATTAAGGGTTTTTAATTCCCGCGGGAACTCTTTTTTCGGGTTAAAATGTAACCTATGTGCTTTCCTGGGTATGAGCTATCTCTATTCCAAATTTCAACCAAATCGGTTCATTCTTTGTCGCGTTAGAGTAACAAACATCCATCCATCCATACATACCTACATCATCACAAACTTTCACATTTATAATATTACTAGCTGATGCCCGCGACTTCGTCCGCATGGAATAAGTTTTTAAAAATCCCGCGGGAACTCTTTCATTATCCGAGATAAAAAGTAGCTCTCCCGGTCTGAGGAACCACTACTACATCCATTACTATACCCATGCTAAAAATCACATCAATCCGCTGTTCTGTTTTTTTTTTTTTAAAGTATCCTATGTCCGTCTCCTGGTTCTAAGCTACCTCTCCACCAATTTTCAGCCAAATCGGTTCATCCGTTCTTGAGTTATAAATAGTGTAACTAACACCATTTTCTTTTATATATATAGATATTAGTATGATGTGATTAACTTTAAAGAAATTTTTTCTTCTTCATAATTTTAATCAATTTTAATCAATTTCATAATTTTTTCTTTTTCTTCTTTCATAATTTTACGGTTTATGTACGGAACCATCACTCTCTGTCGCGTTTATTTAAAATGTCAGAATTCTGACGTTTTGAACCAAACAAATCATAAGCACTAGCTTTTAGTCATACAGTGGTTTCGGATATGACATTTATATGACTTTATTGACATGTAACATTCATAAGAAACCGAAATTATGACTAGTCTTACAGTTGCGGATATAAAAGCTTTAATATAACCAAATTGCTATAAGGTGTCATATATAACTTGTAATACCAGCCAAAATGTCCTGGCTAAAACGTTTGTATGACTGTTTATTTTCTGCGATTAAATTGCTTTATAGCTATGTCATACAAACGTTTGTACGAGGACATTTTATTACCAAATAGCATTAAAACATAAATGCAATATACATGACGCCTGTACAACGTCAAGTTTTAAAACTTGCTAATATACGATACTTATAGGACGAATTAGTCATAAAAGGTTAAAATGTTATGACCATTTTGTTAGTTGGGCACGGACCGTTGGAAAGAGATCGCAGATAATTTTTATAAACGTACAAAGTTTCCGAATTGTGTGGGTGCATGTGATGGAAAACATATACGTTTGATTTCACCTCATCATAGTGGTTCCGCATATTTCAATTATAAAAAATACTGCTCTATAGTGTTAATGGCCGTAGTCGACTCTGATTATTGTTTCACTGCTGTAGATGTAGGATCTTACGGTAGGGAAAGTGATAGCAGTGTTTTTAGTAAATGGGCATTTGGGAAAAAACTGGCGGAGGAGCGCTTAAATTTACCAGAACCCCAACCACTTCCAGGCACTGATAATCCAGCAATGCCATTTGTCTTTTTAGGTGATGAAGCATTTCCGCTGGGAAATAATTTCCTAAGGCCATATCCAAGAAGTAACCTCACCACAAAAAAAGAATTTTCAATTACCGGCTTTCATCAGCCAGAAGAATAGTAGAATATACATTTGGAATTCTTTCAAACAAATGGAGAATTTTTCATACACCTATGACCATTTCACCAGACTTTGCCATTTTGATCACTAAAACAGCATGCGTTTTACATAATTTTGTTAGAAGGCGTGATGGTTTTCGGTTTGAGGATACACTGTCACATTACTTTGAAAATGTGGAATTTAATACAGCGCCCAACCGATCAACCAACCGAGGACGAGGTAACAGAGATTTTTTTGCGGAATATTTCGTTTCACCGTCAGGAGAAGTAACGTTTCAATATAACGAAAGAATAATAGGTAATAATAACGATTGATCGATGTAAATACTATACAATAGGGTAAGGTGAGGTACTATGAAACAAAAAAGTTAAAATGCTTTATAGAACGTAAACTATTCATGTGCTTGAATAGTTTACGTTCTGTAATGGATGGCTATTGACGTGCTTGACAAAAATGAAATGTAATTGAAACTAAAAAGTTTAAAAGCGTCATTGAAATTACACACAAAGATGGAAATATTGATATTGTTACACTGTACCCCGTGTTACAGAGTGCCCCACCTTACCCTACTTAATTAATTAATACACCATTGCAATTACTTAATTAATTATTAAATATTAAGTTCTAATAACAATAAGTAGGTATAACAACTAAAATATAAAAAATATGATAAACAACAAATCAAAATTATTATTTTTTGTAGCTTAGTTGATTAAAGCGTTGGGCCGGTTTCCCAAAGACGCGGGTTCAAACCCTGTCGGCGGTTTGAAATTTTTGATTTGTTGTTTATTGTTTATCATTTTTTATAAATTAAATAGCATTTTAAATGTAAAAAACACATATAAATAACTAAAATATAATTAGAAAATCAACTTACATGAGTTTAATTTCTGTGTGCCATGTAATGTCTCCCAGTCAGTGTAGATTTCCTTACAAATTTGTTGCCAGGCAAGATCTTTCATTTCCCTGTTATGGTAATCTTCGTTACTTACAACCCACAGGCATGGGAACCCTTCCACAGCAATGATTAAATGTTCAACATCACTCATTGTCGATTTTCGTATTTGTGGGTGTCCCAGCAATGACTACGCAACGCATCCGCTCAGCTCGATCGCGCAACGCTGACTGAGCGTTCCGTTCGGAATTTTCGAATGTGTGTGGCGGTCCCTACAAAATGTAGGTAGGTTTTGCATCCGTTACGTTTTTTCCGTCAGGAATTCCGGATGCACGGGCTTACATTCGGAAAGAACGGACGGAAAAAAAACTGTACGGAAAGTTATCGAATGTGTGTGATATGCAATTACTTTTGTATGAATTTACTGCGCTCGGAGCCTCGGTTTCGGAACACTGATCAGGAAATCGAATCAGGAAAACTGATGTATGTGGCCGGCCAAGCTATCGACATGAAATTTGGAATAATTGTGTATAATAGTGACCCGACATCATTGGAATAAAAGAAAACGAAATTTATTTTTAGTTTTATTTAAAAAGGGGAAAATCGGGGGTTTGAAATTTCAAAGTAAGATAACTATACCGAATGGAGTATCATATGGAAGGGCTTTACCTGTACATTCTAAGACAGTTTTTTTTTGAGTAATCGAGCAAAATGTCGAATACATACCGCTTCCCCCCCCCGTCCCCCCCCTATTCTTCGAAGTTTATCAATCTAAAAATCAGAAATAATTATGGTCAATTGAAGTATACTTATTTTACAGGAAAAATAAAACCAACGCTCTAACTAGCATAGTTTTTTTGATATTAACAATAAACCTCTATAAACAAAGTTAAAATCATATTATTACTATCGTTTTACTTTTACTTCTGGAGTACGGAAGCCTCGTTGCGCGAGCCCGACTCGCACTTGGCCGGTTTTTTTGTAATTAACTTTGGTGATTATTTTATTATTGAATAAACCAGGTGTGCTGTGTGACATCATTAATTGTTTATATCAATATGTGAGATGAGATACTTTGCTACTTATTTTCTTATTTTTTATGCATAGTTAATTTATAGGTATTTTATTGGCTGGCTTGTGTCGTTATAAAAGCTTTATTATTACATTTTTTTCTCGACTTAAGTACAAGTTACATTATGCTATAGCAATAGACCGATTAGGTTTTTTTGTAGGTTAATTAAAATTAACGGAGAAGTACCTACTACTACGTACTATTAATTTGAACTAGGTACAACTAATTTGATACGGTAACAATTATAAAATCGGCCTTGGGTTTATACGGCGATTTTTGTTTAAATCACAATGAAAGATTTTTTATACCGACTAGATAAGACTCAAAATAAAATTTGCGCTTCAAAACAACGGAAGAGACTACATTTTTTTGTTGATTTAAATAAAAATTCTATTCCTAGTGCTAGAGTGAAGACCGCGTATAGCTTGAGTACTATTAAATATGCCCACGCCCATAAAATCCATGTTGTCCATGTCCATAGTCCATAACCTATGTCCAGTTATAACTGGGCACAGGTTATGGACCCAGTTATAATTAGGCAAAGGTTATGGACCCAGGTATAACTGGGCACAGGTTATGGACCCAGTTATAACTGGGCACAGGTATCCTCTCACAAGGTAAAGAGTTTAGGGCATAATCCACAACGATGGCCAAATTGGCAGACTTCACACAATTTTGAGATCATTATGGAGAGCTGTCAGGCATGAAGGTTTCCACACTATATTTTCCTTCACCGTTAAAGCATGTTAAATAAACTTGACATATTTTTTTAATTTCTTAAACTTACATAACTCCGTAAAATCAGATTCGTGTCTGGAATCGAACCCTTAACCCCTCCAAAAGGAAGCTGAAGTATTAACCACTAGGCTGTCGCTGCTGCGTACATAAATAATTCCCATGCCACGGAGAGCACGTGAAGCCATCGGTCCTGCGCCTGATCTCTCTCCGGTCTTGTCGGATTTCCGTCCCATCGGACTATGAGAGCGAGGGAATAGAGAGTTCACCTGTATTTGGCCACGCACTATAATATGTACTATAATATCTCCCGCGCAGATGACTAATCTCTGAGGGAATTGGGCACCGTGACCGGATTCGGGACGACATTAAAACATCGATAAAAATCAAATGTTTAACTGTTCATCCTTATACTGTGTTAGCGTAACGTTCTTCCGATTGAGCTGAAACTTGACACTGAGATAGCTCGTATCCTAGAGGCGGTTCGTAGATACTTTTTACCCCATAAAAAGTTCCCACTTCCCAAATGAAGTCGCGGACGTCAGCTGGCAAGTAGCTAAGAACACTATTAAATCACTAAATAGCATACTCTGTGCTAATAGTAGGCTTTCTTCGTCAATCAATAGACGTCCACCGCTGAACAAAGGTCTCTTAAGGACTTCCACAGTCTCGTTTTTGCGCCGTTTGTATACCACTCCCATTGTCGATGTCGTCTCTCCACCTATTATTTATTTATTTACAGTTCAAAATAATTGTATTTTCACAAAATATATTCGAGGGCATTGAAAAAACCACAGAGGTTTGGCCTCAATGCCGTCCGCACCCAGCGCCTTACATCGTACTTAATTACGTGTCCGTGAACTTAGCAGAGCAAGTGCCAGCAGATCAAAAATAAAATGGAGTTCTGTTCGCATGCAGATGAGTTCTATAGTTCCTGATACATTTTAGAGATAGTTCTGGCGAGATAACCGAAAAAACGTCTGTTGAAAAAATGATCTGCTAACTTCCGGTAGCAGATCATTTTCCAGAAAATCAAAAATTAAAGTGTGTTCTGTACGCATCTGGCTGAGTTCTAGAGTTCCCTATACTTTTCAGAGATAGTTCTAGCATTTTTACCTAAAAAAAAGTCGGTTAAAAAAAATGATCTGCTACGGGAAGTTAGCAGAGCATCTGGCAGAAAATAAAATAAAATTCACAGAAACGAGTACTTTCTCTAACGAGGCTAAAACTCTGCGTCTTAAGATAGAACAGTAATAAAACTATCACATCTAGCAAATAATTGATCTGAAACTCTCTTAAAACTTCCAGCAGAGCATAGCAGAAGATGACCATGAGTCGTCGACATGAAATAATAACTATAATGAAAAAATTCACTTACAACAGAACTCTCACCCTAGAGACTAGAACTCTTTGGAACTATTTAGACGAGTGAAAGGTCTATACTTTCCATTACAAATCTAAACTAGAACTCTCTTAAAACTTCTAGCAGAGCATAGCAGAAGATGACCATGAATCGTCGAAATGAAATAATAACTACAATTTAAAAATTTCGCTGACACCAGAACTCTCACCCTAGAGACTAGAACTCTTTGGAACTATTTAGACAAGTGACAGGTCTGTAGTATCCATCACAAATCTAAACTAGAACTCTCTTAAAACTTCCAGCAGAGCATAGCAGAAGATGACCATGAATCGTCGAAATGAAATAATAACTACAATTTAAAAATTTCGCTGACACCAGAACTCTTACCCTAGAGACTCCAACTCTTTGGAACTATTTAGAGGAGTGACAGGTCTAAAGTTTCCATCAAAAATCTAAACTAGAACTCTCTTAAAACTTCCAGCAGAGCATAGCAGAAGATGACCATGAATCGTCGAAATGAAATAATAACTATAATTAAAAAAATCGCTTACAACAGAACTCTCACCCTAGAGACTAGAACTCTTTGGAACTATTTAGACGAGTGACAGGTCTATACTTTCCATCACAAATCTAAACTAGAACTCTCTTAAAACTTCCAGCAGAGCATAGCAGAAGATGACCATGAATCGTCGAAATGAAATAATAACTACAATTTAAAAATTTCGCTGACACCAGAACTCTCACCCTAGAGACTAGAACTCTTTGGAACTATTTAGACGAGTGACAGGTCTATAGTTTCCATAACAAATCTAAACTAGAACTCTCTTAAAACTTCCAGCAGAGCATAGCAGAAGATGACCATGAATCGTCGAAATGAAATAATAACTATAATTAAAAAATTCACTTACAACAGAACTCCCACCCTAGAGACTAGAACTCTTTGGAACTATTTAGACGAGTGACAGGTCTATAGTCTCCATCACAAATCTAAACTAGAGCTCTCTTAAAACTTCCAGCAGAGCATAGCAGAAGATGACCATGAATCGTCGAAATGAAATAATAACTATAATTAAAAAATTCACTTACAACAGAACTCTCACCCTAGAGACTAGAACTCCTTGGAACTATTTAGACGAGTGACAGGTATATACTTTCCATCACAAATCTAAACTAGAACTCTCTTAAAACTTCCAGCAGAGCATAGCAGAAGATGACCATGAATCGTCGAAATGAAATAATAACTACAATTTAAAAATTTCGCTGACACCAGAACTCTCACCCTAGAGACTAGAACTCTTTGGAACTATTTAGAAGAGTGACAGGTCTATACTTCCCATCACAAATCTAAACTAGAACTCTCTTAAAACTTCCAGCAGAGCATAGCAGAAGATGACCATGAGTCGTCGACATGAAATAATAACTATAATGAAAAAATTCACTTACAACAGAACTCTCACCCTAGAGACTAGAACTCTTTGGAACTATTTAGACGAGTGAAAGATCTATACTTTCCATTACAAATCTAAACTAGAACTCTCTTAAAACTTCTAGCAGAGCATAGCAGAAGATGACCATGAATCGTCGAAATGAAATAATAACTACAATTTAAAAATTTCGCTGACACCAGAACTCTCACCCTAGAGACTAGAACTCTTTGGAACTATTTAGACGAGTGACAGGTCTGTAGTTTCCATCACAAATCTAAACTAGAACTCTCTTAAAACTTCCAGCAGAGCATAGCAGAAGATGACCATGAATCGTCGAAATGAAATAATAACTACAATTTAAAAATTTCGCTGACACCAGAACTCTTACCCTAGAGACTCAAACTCTTTGGAACTATTTAGACGAGTGAAAGGTCTATACTTTCCATTACAAATCTAAACTAGAACTCTCTTAAAACTTCTAGCAGAGCATAGCAGAAGATGACCATGAATCGTCGAAATGAAATAATAACTACAATTTAAAAATTTCGCTGACACCAGAACTCTCACCCTAGAGACTAGAACTCTTTGGAACTATTTAGACGAGTGACAGGTCTGTAGTTTCCATCACAAATCTAAACTAGAACTCTCTTAAAACTTCCAGCAGAGCATAGCAGAAGATGACCATGAATCGTCGAAATGAAATAATAACTACAATTTAAAAATTTCGCTGACACCAGAACTCTTACCCTAGAGACTCCAACTCTTTGGAACTATTTAGAGGAGTGACAGGTCTAAAGTTTCCATCACAAATCTAAACTAGAACTCTCTTAAAACTTCCAGCAGAGCATAGCAGAAGATGACCATGAATCGTCGAAATGAAATAATGACTATAATTAAAAAAATCACTTACAACAGAACTCTCACCCTAGAGACTAGAACTCTTTGGAACTATTTAGACGAGTGACAGGTCTATACTTTCCATCACAAATCTAAACTAGAACTCTCTTAAAACTTCCAGCAGAGCATAGCAGAAGATGACCATGAATCGTCGAAATGAAATAATAACTACAATTTAAAAATTTCGCTGACACCAGAACTCTCACCCTAGAGACTAGAACTCTTTGGAACTATTTAGACGAGTGACAGATCTATAGTTTCCATCACAAATCTAAACTAGAACTCTCTTAAAACTTCCAGCAGAGCATAGCAGAAGATGACCATGAATCGTCGAAATGAAATAATAACTATAATTAAAAAATTCACTTACAACAGAACTCTCACCCTAGAGACTAGAACTCTTTGGAACTATTTAGACGAGTGACAGGTCTATACTTTCCATCACAAATCTAAACTAGAACTCTCTTAAAACTTCCAGCAGAGCATAGCAGAAGATGACTATGAATCGTCGAAATGAAATAATAACTATAATTAAAAAATTCACTTACAACAGAACTCTCACCCTAGAGACTAGAACTCTTTGGAACTATTTAGACGAGTGACAGGTCTATACTTTCCATCACAAATCTAAACTAGAACTCTCTTAAAACTTCCAGCAGAGCAAAGCAGAAAATGACCATGAATCGTCGAAATGAAATAATAACTATAATTAAAAAATTCACTTACAACAGAACTCTCACCCTAGAGACTAGAACTCTTTGGAACTATTTAGACGAGTGACAGGTCTATAGTTTCCATCACAAATCTAAACTAGAACTCTCTTAAAACTTCCAGCAGAGCATAGCAGAAGATGACCATGAATCGTCGAAATGAAATAATGACTATAATTAAAAAAATCACTTACAACAGAACTCTCACCCTAGAGACTAGAACTCTTTGGAACTATTTAGACGAGTGACAGGTCTATACTTTCCATCACAAATCTAAACTAGAACTCTCTTAAAACTTCCAGCAGAGCATAGCAGAAGATGACCATGAATCGTCGAAATGAAATAATGACTATAATTAAAAAAATCACTTACAACAGAACTCTCACCCTAGAGACTAGAACTCTTTGGAACTATTTAGACGAGTGACAGGTCTATACTTTCCATCACAAATCTAAACTAGAACTCTCTTAAAACTTCCAGCAGAGCATAGCAGAAGATGACCATGAATCGTCGAAATGAAATAATAACTATAATTAAAAAATTCACTTACAACAGAACTCTCACCCTAGAGACTAGAACTCTTTGGAACTATTTAGACGAGTGACAGGTCTATACTTTCCATCACAAATCTAAACTAGAACTCTCTTAAAACTTCCAGCAGAGCATAGCAGAAGATGACTATGAATCGTCGAAATGAAATAATAACTATAATTAAAAAAATTACTTACAACAGAACTCTCACCCTAGAGACTAGAACTCTTTGGAACTATTTAGAAGAGTGACAGATCTATAGTTTCCATCACAAATCTAAACTAGAACTCTCTTAAAACTTCCAGCAGAGCATAGCAGAAGATGACCATGAATCGTCGAAATGAAATAATAACTATAATTAAAAAATTCACTTACAACAGAACTCTCACCCTAGAGACTAGAACTCTTTGGAACTATTTAGACGAGTGACAGGTCTATACTTTCCATCACAAATCTAAACTAGAACTCTCTTAAAACTTCCAGCAGAGCAAAGCAGAAAATGACCATGAATCGTCGAAATGAAATAATAACTATAATTAAAAAATTCACTTACAACAGAACTCCCACCCTAGAGACTAGAACTCTTTGGAACTATTTAGACGAGTGACAGGTCTATAGTTTCCATCACAAATCTAAACTAGAGCTCTCTTAAAACTTCCAGCAGAGCATAGCAGAAGATGACCATGAATCGTCGAAATGAAATAATAACTACAATTTAAAAATTTCGCTGGCACCAGAACTCTCACCCTAGAGACTAGAACTCTTTGGAACTATTTAGAAGAGTGACAGGTCTATACTTTCCATCACAAATCTAAACTAGAACTCTCTTAAAACTTCCAGCAGAGCATAGCAGAAGATGACCATGAATCGTCGAAATGAAATAATAACTACAATTTAAAAATTTCGCTGACACCAGAACTCTCACCCTAGAGACTAGAACTCTTTGGAACTATTTAGAAGAGTGACAGGTCTATACTTTCCATCACAAATCTAAACTAGAACTCTCTTAAAACTTCCAGCAGAGCATAGCAGAAGATGACCATGAATCGTCGAAATGAAATAATAACTACAATTTAAAAATTTCGCTGACACCAGAACTCTCACCCTAGAGACTAGAACTCTTTGGAACTATTTAGACGAGTGACAGGTCTAAAGTTTCCATCACAAATCTAAACTAGAACTCTCTTAAAACTTCCAGCAGAGCATAGTCATATAGCATATTCATGGTCATCTTCTGCTATGCTCTGCTGGAAGTTTTAAGAGAGTTCTAGTTTAGATTTGTGATGGAAAGTATAGACCTGTCACTCGTCTAAATAGTTCCAAAGAGTTCTAGTCTCTAGGGTGAGAGTTCTGTTGTAAGTGAATTTTTTAATTATAGTTATTATTTCATTTCGACGATTCATGGTCATCTTCTGCTATGCTCTGCTGGAAGTTTTAAGAGAGTTCTAGTTTAGATTTGTGATGGAAACTATAGACCTGTCACTCGTCTAAATAGTTCCAAAGAGTTCTAGTCTCTAGGGTGAGAGTTCTGTTGTAAGTGATTTTTTTAATTATAGTTATTATTTCATTTCGACGATTCATGGTCATCTTCTGCTATGCTCTGCTGGAAGTTTTAAGAGAGTTTTAGTTTAGATTTGTGATGGAAACTTTAGACTTTTCACTCCTCTAAATAGTTCCAAAGAGTTGAAGTCTCTAGGGTAAGAGTTCTGGTGTCAGCGAAATTTTTAAATTGTAGTTATTATTTCATTTCGACGATTCATGGTCATCTTCTGCTATGCTCTGCTAGAAGTTTTAAGAGAGTTCTAGTTTAGATTTGTAATGGAAAGTATAGACCTTTCACTCGTCTAAATAGTTCCAAAGAGTTCTAGTCCCTAGGGTGAGAGTTCTGTTGTAAGTGAATTTTTTAATTATAGTTATTATTTCATTTCGACGATTCATGGTCATCTTCTGCTATGCTCTGCTGGAAGTTTTAAGAGAGCTCTAGTTTAGATTTGTGATGGAAACTATAGACCTGTCACTCGTCTAAATAGTTCCAAAGAGTTCTAGTCTCTAGGGTGGGAGTTCTGTTGTAAGTGAATTTTTTAATTATAGTTATTATTTCATTTCGACGATTCATGGTCATCTTCTGCTATGCTCTGCTGGAAGTTTTAAGAGAGTTCTAGTTTAGATTTGTGATGGAAAGTATAGACCTGTCACTCGTCTAAATAGTTCCAAAGAGTTCTAGTCTCTAGGGTGACAGTTCTGTTGTAAGTGAATTTTTAAGTTATAGTTATTATTTCATTTCGACGATTCATGGTCATCTTCTGCTATGCTCTGCTGGAAGTTTTAAGAGAGTTCTAGTTTAGATTTGTGATGGAAAGTATAGACCTGTCACTCGTCTAAATAGTTCCAAGGAGTTCTAGTCTCTAGGGTGAGAGTTCTGGTGTCAGCGAAATTTTTAAATTGTAGTTATTATTTCATGTCGACGATTCATGGTCATCTTCTGCTATGCTCTGCTGGAAGTTTTAAGAGAGTTCTAGTTTAGATTTGTGATGGAAACTATAGACCTGTCACTCGTCTAAATAGTTCCAAAGAGTTCTAGTCTCTAGGGTGAGAGTTCTGGTGTCAGCGAAATTTTTAAATTGTAGTTATTATTTCATTTCGACGATTCATGGTCATCTTCTGCTATGCTCTGCTGGAAGTTTTAAGAGAGTTCTAGTTTAGATTTGTGATGGAAACTATAGACCTGTCACTCGTCTAAATAGTTCCAAAGAGTTCTAGTCTCTAGGGTGAGAGTTCTGGTGTCAGCGAAATTTTTAAATTGTAGTTATTATTTCATGTCGACGATTCATGGTCATCTTCTGCTATGCTCTGCTGGAAGTTTTAAGAGAGTTCTAGTTTAGATTTGTGATGGAAAGTATAGACCTGTCACTCGTCTAAATAGTTCCAAAGAGTTCTAGTCTCTAAGGTGAGAGTTCTGTTTTAAGTGAATTTTTTAATTATAGTTATTATTTCATTTCGACGATTCATGGTCATCTTCTGCTATGCTCTGCTGGAAGTTTTAAGAGAGTTCTAGTTTAGATTTGTGATGGAAAGTATAGACCTGTCACTCGTCTAAATAGTTCCAAGGAGTTCTAGTCTCTAGGGTGAGAGTTCTGGTGTCAGCGAAATTTTTAAATTGTAGTTATTATTTCATGTCGACGATTCATGGTCATCTTCTGCTATGCTCTGCTGGAAGTTTTAAGAGAGTTCTAGTTTAGATTTGTGATGGAAACTATAGACCTGTGACTTGTCTAAATAGTTCCAAAGAGTTCTAGTCTCTAGGGTGAGAGTTCTGGTGTCAGCGAAATTTTTAAATTGTAGTTATTATTTCATTTCGACGATTCATGGTCATCTTCTGCTATGCTCTGCTGGAAGTTTTAAGAGAGTTCTAGTTTAGATTTGTGATGGAAAGTATAGACCTGTCACTCTTCTAAATAGTTCCAAAGAGTTCTAGTCTCTAGGGTGAGAGTTCTGGTGTCAGCGAAATTTTTAAATTGTAGTTATTATTTCATTTCGACGATTCATGGTCATCTTCTGCTATGCTCTGCTGGAAGTTTTAAGAGAGTTCTAGTTTAGATTTGTGATGGAAAGTATATACCTGTCACTCGTCTAAATAGTTCCAAGGAGTTCTAGTCTCTAGGGTGAGAGTTCTGTTGTAAGTGAATTTTTTAATTATAGTTATTATTTCATTTCGACGATTCATGGTCATCTTCTGCTATGCTCTGCTGGAAGTTTTAAGAGAGCTCTAGTTTAGATTTGTGATGGAAACTATAGACCTGTCACTCGTCTAAATAGTTCCAAAGAGTTCTAGTCTCTAGGGTGGGAGTTCTGTTGTAAGTGAATTTTTTAATTATAGTTATTATTTCATTTCGACGATTCATGGTCATCTTCTGCTATGCTCTGCTGGAAGTTTTAAGAGAGTTCTAGTTTAGATTTGTGATGGAAACTATAGAGCTGTCACTCGTCTAAATAGTTCCAAAGAGTTCTAGTCTCTAGGGTGAGAGTTCTGTTGTAAGTGAATTTTTTAATTATAGTTATTATTTCATTTCGACGATTCATGGTCATCTTCTGCTATGCTCTGCTGGAAGTTTTAAGAGAGTTCTAGTTTAGATTTGTGATGGAAACTATAGATCTGTCACTCGTCTAAATAGTTCCAAAGAGTTCTAGTCTCTAGGGTGAGAGTTCTGTTGTAAGTAATTTTTTTAATTATAGTTATTATTTCATTTCGACGATTCATAGTCATCTTCTGCTATGCTCTGCTGGAAGTTTTAAGAGAGTTCTAGTTTAGATTTGTGATGGAAACTATAGACCTGTCACTCGTCTAAATAGTTCCAAAGAGATCTAGTCTCTAGGGTGAGAGTTCTGTTGTAAGTGAATTTTTAAATTATAGTTATTATTTCATTTCGACGATTCATGGTCATCTTCTGCTATGCTCTGCTGGAAGTTTTAAGAGAGTTCTAGTTTAGATTTGTGATGGAAACTATAGACCTGTCACTCGTCTAAATAGTTCCAAAGAGTTCTAGTCTCTAGGGTGAGAGTTCTGGTGTCAGCGAAATTTTTAAATTGTAGTTATTATTTCATTTCGACGATTCATGGTCATCTTCTGCTATGCTCTGCTGGAAGTTTTAAGAGAGTTCTAGTTTAGATTTGTGATGGAAACTATAGAGCTGTCACTCGTCTAAATAGTTCCAAAGAGTTCTAGTCTCTAGGGTGAGAGTTCTGTTGTAAGTGATTTATTTAATTATAGTTATTATTTCATTTCGACGATTCATGTTCATCTTCTGCTATGCTCTGCTGGAAGTTTTAAGAGAGTTCTAGTTTAGATTTGTGATGGAAACTATAGACCTGTCACTTGTCTAAATAGTTCCAAAGAGTTCTAGTCTCTAGGGTGAGAGTTCTGGTGTGAGCGAAATTTTTAAATTGTAGTTATTATTTCATTTCGACGATTCATGGTCATCTTCTGCTATGCTCTGCTGGAAGTTTTAAGAGAGTTCTAGTTTAGATTTGTGATGGAAAGTATAGACCTGTCACTCGTCTAAATAGTTCCAAGGAGTTCTAGTCTCTAGGGTGAGAGTTCTGGTGTCAGCGAAATTTTTAAATTGTAGTTATTATTTCATGTCGACGATTCATGGTCATCTTCTGCTATGCTCTGCTGGAAGTTTTAAGAGAGTTCTAGTTTAGATTTGTGATGGAAACTATAGACCTGTCACTCGTCTAAATAGTTCCAAAGAGTTCTAGTCTCTAGGGTGAGAGTTCTGTTGTAAGTGATTTATTTAATTATAGTTATTATTTCATTTCGACGATTCATGGTCATCTTCTGCTATGCTCTGCTAGAAGTTTTAAGAGAGTTCTAGTTTAGATTTGTAATGGAAAGTATAGACCTTTCACTCGTCTAAATAGTTCCAAAGAGTTCTAGTCTCTAGGGTGAGAGTTCTGTTGTAAGTGAATTTTTTCATTATAGTTATTATTTCATGTCGACGACTCATGGTCATCTTCTGCTATGCTCTGCTGGAAGTTTTAAGAGAGTTTCAGATCAATTATTTACTAGATGTGATAGTTTTATTACTGTTCTATCTTAAGACGCAGAGTTTTAGCCTCGTTAGAGAAAGTACTCGTTTCTGTGAATTTTATTTTATTTTCTGCCAGATGCTCTGCTAACTTCCCGTAGCAGATCATTTTTTTTAACCGACTTTTTTTTAGGTAAAAATGCTAGAACTATCTCTGAAAAGTATAGGGAACTCTAGAACTCAGCCAGATGCGTACAGAACACACTTTAATTTTTGATTTTCTGGAAAATGATCTGCTACCGGAAGTTAGCAGATCATTTTTTCAACAGACGTTTTTTCGGTTATCTCGCCAGAACTATCTCTAAAATGTATCAGGAACTATAGAACTCATCTGCATGCGAACAGAACTCCATTTTATTTTTGATCTGCTGGCACTTGCTCTGCTAAGTTCACGGACACCTTAATTACATACTTACTTACACAATAGGTAGGTACATACAAAAAACGCTTATTACTATTAAGCCAGAGAACTATTTCCAAGGCACCAAAAAACATAGCAAAATACATGGGTAGGTAGCTAAGAAAGTTAATCAATAAATAATTATCGTAATCAAAGTTTGCCTAGGAAATAGTCCTTCAGCTTCCGCTTAATATTCCTATATTTTAGGTCTCCCAAAACTTTCCGGTGCAAGGTCTCCATTTCAACACCGTGAGACCCCGATGTCTATTGACTATTGTAACGGTTCTTTGAACTATGTGCCCCACCCATTGCCACTTCAAGTTCGCCGTTCGCGGCACCTTGAGCTATACCGGTAACATTATTTATTCTACGCATTTACTCATTGAGCGGGCAAACTGGCTACTTCTAGTGGTTCTGCGACTGCATCGCGTTTTCGCGACTCTAAGTGCATTCGATACGATGCTAAAAGTAGCGAGGCGTTTAAAAATCGCAAAACTCGATAGGTACTAATAATTTAAAATAAAATTAGTTGTCTGTAAAGTCGGTTTACGGACGATAGTTTTATGTGATAACGTCGTTAACATTGATGACTGGCGGGCAGCGGCGGGTACTCTCTTTA
Organism: Oeneis ivallda; assembly: GCA_029955525.1. Classification (NCBI taxonomy): domain Eukaryota; kingdom Metazoa; phylum Arthropoda; class Insecta; order Lepidoptera; family Nymphalidae; genus Oeneis; species Oeneis ivallda. The sequence continues at coordinate 20,988,019 of JARPMR010000018.1, read as the reverse complement.
AACGCTTGGGCCGATCGTGCCTCTCTATCGCTTGTTCCACGCTCTCGCTTGCACGCTCAGGCTCAGGCGGAACGTGACACTTTTTCGTGCGTGCAGCCGGTGTTCATCAATTTATAAGTCGTTATCACGTCAAAATATTTTTAAAAAACCGACTTCAAACGCCCGCGCCACTACATAGTAAGTAGGTATATATAATTTATTTTTTAAAAACCGCCCGACCGATTTCGATAAAATTTAAATGCCCTTTCAAACAAAAAGAATTTTTCAAATCGGTTAAGGCGTCTTCGAGTAATCGGTGAACATACATAAAAATATTTAAAAAAAAGATTCCAACGAACTGAGAACCTCCTCCTTTTTTGAAGTCGGTTAAAAAACATAACTCGATCGCAGTCGCAGACTGGCGTTTGTTGTGTGCCAGACAGCGGCTATTAATAAGCTATAAAAACGCCAATCGCTGCCGCTATAAGTAGCCAGTCTACCCTCTCCCTTATTTCTGATTTGATCGCGTAGATAATTATCTTCATAGCTTCTTCCCCATCGCCCGCTGAGTGATTCTGACTCACTTGAATTGTAGTACGTTTTGTGGAAATGTCATATTCTATTCTAACAAAGATGCACGGGTTAAATCAGCTTGGCATCCAGCTGCCCACAGGATAGTATAAAAACTTATTACAATGTAATAGCTACTTATTAATATTGTAAAATGATTATTTTGAAAAGAGCAACTGCTGAGTTTCTTGCTGGCTCTTCTCAGCAGAATCCGGTTTCCGAACCGGTGGTAGAATCTTGACGTGTCATAAGAGCCACAGGTTGGCCTACATGAAATAAATAATTTTGAATCTTGAATTTTGAATTTTGACTTTTCTTAAAAGGCCCATCCTTAGCAACCATAAATTACTAGCTGATGCCCGCGACTTCGTCCGCGTGGGCAGAACCCCTGCATCATCAGGATTGAGGAGTTGGCTCTTGGAATAATAACTATGTAGTCTTTGCTTGGCACCTACAACAACTATTTATAATCGACAGTCAATAAATCACCACAATTTAGGTGGACAGTAACCCTACATCATCAGGATTGAGGATTTAGAACCCATTTTTAATGGGATCATCTGGCAAAGGTTCGAATCGATTAAAAAACGCAAATCGATTTACAAATCACACAGATACTGATATACATACGTAGGAAACACAACTCTTTTTTGAAAGTCGGTTAACAAAGTAGTCTATGTCACTCCTTATAACATCAGCTATCTGTCAGTGAAAGTCCCGGCAAAATCGGTATAGCCGTTCACGCGTGATGTCGTGACCAAGGGAAATAGGGATTCATTTTTATATACTAACTAGCTGACCCAGCGAACTTCGTACCGCCACTACTTATAAATGAAAAATTTGTTAAATAAACATTTTCCAGTGGACCAAATTGTGAATCTAAACCATCCTCGAATCCCCTTGAACTCACGCAAAAAATTTCATCAAAATCGGTCCAACCGTCTAGGAGGAGTTCAGTGACATACACACGCACACAAGAAATATATATATTAAGATATAGACTACGTACTAAATATAAAACAAATAAACGATATCTACATAATACGCGAAAAGACCGGCTTCTTTGTTTACGTTACCTTTTCACATCGAATATTCCATTCCATAATAAAACTTCACACAAAAAACACTATTTAAACTACACTACTGCTTACTAGAATAATATAAAATGTTATACTAAAGTTTAATAAAGTATATTTTTTAAATAAAATAGGTATTGCTGACCGGTTGTCGAACCTGCGATCGGCGAGGTGTCTCAGTAAACACTGGTTCGCTAACTGCAATCATAATATATCAAGCGATAGCGTCGTCCGTAGCGCCATCGGTACAAGATTATAATTAGGGTTCCGTAGTAAGCACAGAATAGAATAGAATAGAAATGTTTTTTATTCAAATAAACATTTTTACAAGTGCTTTTGAATCGTCGATGAGTCTACCACTGGTTCGAAATGCCGTTCCTGCCGAGAATAACCAGCAAGAAACTCGGCAGTTGCTCTTTTCAACAAGGAACAAGGAACGCTATATAGTTTCGTCTGTTTTTAAACCCCGATGGAAAAAGAGAGGTGCTATAAGTTTCACGAGTGTATCTATGTGCCAGTGCATCTCTCTTTGTGTGTGACTAGGTATCTTTGTGTCTTTGTGTCTGTATATCTGTGTATATGTGTGTCTGCCTGTGTGTCAGGTGTCTGTCTGTTTCCTTGTAGCTCCCCAACGAATGGACCAATTTTGATGCGGTTTTTTCTGTTTGAAAACTAATATGATCGGCTATGGTTCTTGGCTATAACATTTATGAAGATCTGTGAGTTTTTCTGAGAGTTTTTTTTTTGTTAGAAGATCATCGGCTCATTTCTTACTTGATTAAAGAATTTAGAAATTTTCACAGGTGCCATTGATTTGAAATTTTTGAAAAAAAAATTACAAGACATGGTAACCTTGAGCTTATGCTGCAGCATCAAATGGTCTGCGGGATCCTAACTCATCAGTAACTTACAGCATATTATTAAGTGTGTTTGGGCTCACTAGAATGGTCTCATATTTTATTTTTTTTATTTACATAAAACAAGAATATTACAAAGACAGTACAGTTTGGTGTAAACATAAACTCATTTGAGTTTTTCTGTACACCATTGCCGTCGACATCGATAGGCGGAAAAATACTTAAATCTAAAAATTAAATCTATAATAGTATATTGTAGGAACCTAATAACTATTCATTACAATAAAAATAAGCTACATCAAATACTTATAGCTACATAGTAGTAAATTTATTATATTTTAATGTAGGTAGGCCAACAATAATTTAAAAGTGAAGAGCGTAAAAACCTTTTGTTAGCACTCGATTCACTTCAAAGTTTCAACGTAAATATAGACATGATACAGGATGATTAATTTTATATTACTTAAATGTTATTAAGTGGTGCGTATATAAATATAAGTGTAAGTATTCGAGTATGTTTTATCAATAATTAGTATACTAACTACTCATAACCAATGCAATAGCATTAGTTATGAGTATTGAATAGGTTTTAGATAGATGATGATTGAGGAACGAGGAGGAGGATCTAATGATGGAGCAGAAACTGGGTAACAACTGCCAAAACAATACTTTGCACATAAATTAAAAAAATGGTTACAAGGGAAAAAATTTTACTCCTTGGAGGAATTCTTTCAATACGACAAAAAGTTTTTGACATTTTAATTGCCGTAACAGTCTATTAACTCTTGACATAATTTTGGAATTTTAAAAGCCATTTGACATTTTGATATTTAATTGATAAGATTAACATTGTTATTATTATATTGTATATTGTTAAAAAAATATTCATATAAAATGTTCCTTATTACATTAGACTCCCAAAATATTTGTACGCCGATACGGCTAATGTGCTGGACCAATAATTGTATTTACTATCTTATCGTCACACATTTTACAAATAAAGAATTGAATTGAACAGGATGTTGGGTATATCGTACATAGTCCGGCCATACGTTCCCTCAAATATGGTTGAGCGAAGCAGCGCGGCGGCTGGGTCATGCGTCATGCTAGTGAACGGGTGCCGCCGGCGGGAATGGGGCTATTTTCTGTCTGCCCATCTTAATATGTATTGAATAATTGTAAGTAGTATGCATTTTTGGAACTTCCCCTCATTATGGAAACTATCGATTGTATTGTAAACTTGTTTTAAAAAGAGCTGCCGAGTTTCTTGCTGGTTCTTCTCGGCAGGAACGGCATTCCGAACCAGTGGTAGACTCATCAACGATTTAAAAGCACTTGTAAAAAAGTTTATTTGAATAAAAATAATTCTATTTTATTCTATAGATTCACATGTGGGGGGTGTTTTAAATTTTTAATTTACCTTGTTAACCTGGGCTACGGAACCCTATCATAATCTTGATCTCACACGCACTTAACTAGCTGTTTTTATAGACACGATTGTCCTACAGGTTCCACAGGTTCTGCAGCATAAGATTTTTTTTATAGGTAGGTACTATAGTCAATAAAACTTGTCTAGACCACGTATGAAAATAAGCAAATACACAGACAAATAAGGATTGCTAATTCCATTTAGGTATATAATACTAGCTTTTGCCAGCGGCCTCGCTCACGTTAGTATAGATTTTTCAAACCCCTATTTTAACCCCTTGGGGGTTGAATTTTCAAAAACCCTTTCTTAGCGAATGCCTACATCTTAGTTATCTGTATGCCGTGCTGTGCGTTGATAGATGAGTCAGTCAGTCATCTTTTCCTCTTGTATATATTGAGATGTCGATTAAAGAAGAGCTGACATAGTACCTAGATAGATATAAAATAAGACACCACTGTGGATTACGTATTATCTTACTGAATTTGGGCTACGTAAATTTTTTTTTCGTTTCAAAGCCTAGACCTTATCCTTCAGAAAAAACCCTAACCCACCCCTCTCCATAGATCACTGTGAGCGTCTTTGATTTTATGAATCAAGTCACCATAGTAGGAAATATCGTTCCCCCGAATGTTTAAAAATTGCCGATCAAAATCTTATTGAATATTAGTTTTCAATTCGATGCCTTAACCTGGGTAGCATAAGTATGTCACGCACTCTTTAAACATTTCTGTGGTGGTGTCGTGTGATGCGGGTTGTTACGTTCCCTCAAATATGGTTGAGCGAAGCAATGGCTGGGTCATGCGTCATGCTCGTCAACGGGTTCCACCGGCGGGAATGGGGCTACTTTATGTCTGCCGATCTTAAGATAGAAGTTAGTAGTTTGCATTTTTGGAACTTCCCTCATTGTGGAAACACTGCATATATAGCATAAGTAGTATTTACTGTATTGTAAATTTGTTTTGAAAAGAGCAACCGCCGAGTTTCTTGCTGGTTCTTCTCGGCAGGAAGGGCATTCCAAACCAGTTGGTAGATTAATCGACTATTCAAAAGCACTCGTAAAAGTTTATTTGAATAAAAAATATTTCTATTCTATTCTATTCATTTCATGGCATTAACGTCAAAGTAAAATAAACCATAACAGCATTAAATTAGAGCTCAATTTCGTGTATGCATTCTCATACGTTTAGGTATGTACGATACGCTCCATAGCGCTCCATGTTAGAATCGGTTGTACACTGTCTTGTACTGAATTTGTGACTTTAAATCAATACAGTCAAGGAATATTTCACTTTGACGCTAATGCCATCAAATGATTAAGATTTTGATCGGCAATTTTTAGACAATCGCACCTCTGATAGGCACTAGTAGACTTTGGACGAAAACGCGGGCATAAATTAGTATCATTCTCGCATCAAATGAGCCTTTGTTCTGTCGGTTTTGATCAAAAATCCATGCACGCCAAATGCCAATACACGCATGTACATAAAACACTCTTAGCTATGTTAGCGTTTAACATAATTTTTAACGTGGTTCTTCGCACGCGATGTACCGACCTTTATATAGCATGAAAAACAAAGATGTTTACAGGATCATTGCTCTCTGAACCATAAATGGTAAATTACATAAAATACTAGCTGATGCCCGCGACTTCGTCCGCGATGTATTAGCAAGGAAGAATTACTACTACGATAATAAAGGCGATCTAATTAAATTTTAGAATACAAAAGGTACTATTGTGACTTAAATATGATAGTTAGATATATTCCTTTGGTGACTTTTTTGTAGAGAATAATGCGTACTTAAATCATGTAGTACCTACATAATTTTTATGTATCATCAATAGTTTTCTCAGCAAACGCCAAATAATGCATTTTATAGGCAAAATTTTGCTACTTTGAGTTACATTATTGCAATTTTCTTAAGGATCTCTAATTTTTTGAAAATAAATTATAGCCTATTGTTACTTCTTATTGGTTAAAAAATGGTTAAAATCGGTCCAGTAGTTACAGAGCCTATTCGGTACAAACAAACAAACAAACAAACATAAAAATCTTTCCTTTTTATAATATTAGTATAGATGAAAAACAAAGATGTTTACAGGATCACTGCTCTCTGAACCGTAAATGGTATCTACATAAAATATTATGATCCTCAGACTTGGTTCACGGCACATACTCACATACAGAATGTAGGGCGCTCTTCAGAATAGATGGAGCGATGACATCCGGAAAGTGGTTGTTATCGATTAGATGCGAAAAGCAGCCGATGTTTGGAAACTTTGGCAGTTCTTTTTTTAACCGACTTCAAAAAATCGGCCAAGTGCGAGTCGGGCCTCGCTCTTTTAGGGTTCCGTTAAAAAAAATTAAATTAAAATATTTTCATGTACCCATGGAAATATTTTAATTTATTTTTTTTTAATTTAATTTAATTTTATTATTTGTTGTTATAGCGGCAATAGAAATACATAATATGTGAAAATTTCATCTGTCTATCTATTACGGTTTACGAGATACAGCCCGCTGACAGACGGACGGACGGACGGACGGACGGACGGACGAACGGACGGACAGCGTAGGCTTAGTAATAGGGTCCCGTTGGTACCCTTTGGGTACGGAACTCTAAAAAAGTATAAATTTTCTTCAATTCAAACAGAAAAAATGGCATCAAAACGTCATGTGCCCCGACAAATAGCGAGGGACCCTTTTTGTCGGGGCACATGAGTAACCAGTTGTGCAAATCAAAGAAAATTTATGCTCCTATAACCATCTTACTAGATTAGTCTAGTTAGATAAGATATATTACTAGATCGCGTTCGTATAATAGCTATTTTCCTAGTAAGATAGTTATGAACCGCTTCCTTATAGCTATATTCCCGTAGCCGTGATATAGCTATTATATAAACCTAGGTTTACTCGTTTAGGCGAGCCTCAGAGAACCGATAAACGTTAGGGTCCCAAGAGGATGACTATACGGGTCTGCCCGCGAAATTCTATTTTAATTTGGTTTTTCGCAATTTGTAAACTAATACGACAAACTAGGCTAATGGCATTCCAATTGCGCCAGTAGAATTTTCATCTTCACAGGTTTACATAAAAAAATTTACCTACTTGAAAGTGACCAGTTTAAGAAATTAATCAAAATACTGACTAATTTGGGAGTAGTCCAACTCGGTATTTTGATTAATTTCTTAAAGTGGTCACTTTCAAGTAAAGATTTTTATGTAAACCTGTGAAGATGATAATTCTACTGGCGCAATTTTGAATTTCGCGGGCAGACTCGTATAATCCACCTTAATGGCAACCAAGCAACGAGACACCTGGCATTGTGTACGGAAGATCTCACGTGAGTCAATGGGAGTCTGTACAGGATCACGTCTAGAAAACAGGAAAATAGTTTACAAAACTGTACCCGACAGCGGAAAATTAGTTATTAAAATTAGCCTTTATTAAAATTAATTATGTAAGTGTAACATCCGTTATATTGATTTAGTTCGTGTAAAATGTAGTCCATGTCACCCGGACAATGATAACGAATCGATTGACAAGTCATTCATCAAAATCGGCTCAGTAGTTTAGGCGCCACGGTGGAACATTCAAAATTCAAAATTATTTACTTCACGTAGGCCAACCTGTGGCTCTTATGACACGTCATGACCACATGAGTAATAAAGTATTTACTCGTGTGTCATGACTCTACCGCCGGTTCGGAAAGCCGTGATATGGCTATAAGTATACACGGTGCATGTAAAATACTCCTAAAAATTCCACCCTAATTATGAGTCCGATATAGGGAATCTCTTTGCATTAATAAAAATAGGTAACCTCTGGCCATAAAATACTCTAGCGAAAAAAACATTTTTAATTTTGAAAAAATATGAAACCCTGTGAATTATGTTTACGAAAGTACGTATGCGAAGTAAACTCCGATAATAAAATTCAAGGATTTCACATTCTATCGTAGAGAAATTTTGTGAACCAATAGCGAAGGGTTGATTGAAAAGTTCCTGTGAGCCGACGTCCAATCATGCGCCCGCGCTCCCTTTGAAGTTACGCCCCGCCCCCTAATAGCAAAATGCAAAAATTAGATTAATTTACGTTAGTCACGGCCGAATCGCCAAACGCGCGAAAGCGGAAGTTCAGTACGCTTTAGTCTGTTTGTTTAGTATGGGAACTAGAAACTACCAATACTCGAATTTCGAGTACTTACAAATGGTACGCCTATACGCCATAGCTGAACCTGAACAGAGTAGGTATATTTATATTAAAGTAACAGAGCGGAAGCTACATACAAACGGCTCGCGGCGGGCTCACCCATACATAGCCCAACGCTGTGTGCGTGAGCTCTCACCGACACATTCACCGACACGCCGCGGCGCGCCGCTCAGGGTAAGTCAGGGTCAGGACGTAAGGGCTGACGGTCGTGCGTTTAATAGAAATAAATAGACGAAGAGTGAGTGTTTGTTTGTCGTGAGTTTAGATTTATTTGTGTATATACAAATGTATGTAACATGTATGTAATATATGTATGTAATAGTGTAAAAATGAAAAACTCTTGCACAGTTTGCTTAAAACAAGCCAGAGACAATAAGGACATTTCCTTTTTTTTATATCTGAGAGATAAAGAGAAGTAAGTACTTTTTTATACGTACCTATCCTATCTGTACAATAAAACTAGGTAATAACATTGATAGTCAAGTGAGAATGACGTGTATGGTATGACAGGTATGAAGCCGAGCGATGATGTCGTCTCACCTACTTGAAGACAGTGCTCAGATAATAGGATACCCGAAGTACCTACCTTATAAGGTTAAAATAGGGTAAATATGGGGCAGGGGTTTCCTATTTACCCCTGGCTTCACCACCATCACTACCATTAACCCCACTACCACCACCAACATTTTTAACCGACTTCAAAAGGGCTTGACCCGCATATAGGTATGTGTGTGTGTGTGTGTTTGTTAACGATTTTCCCGGAAACCAATGAACCTATTTGTATGATTTTTTCACTGGTGTAATTTACGTACCTACTTCGCATAGGCGTGGCGTTGCGCGGCGCGAGGTGCGTCGTGTCGCGCGATAAACTCAAACATTTATGGCCAAGTATGAGAGCGTTTATAGAGAGGCGTCGGCGTTGAACGCGGCGTCGCACGCGACGACCGACGTTAATGTTATTATTCGGCCAGTTTGTGTTTAGCAAGGAAGGCGAGCGTACGTATGCGGTATGAATGACGAAAAAGTAGAACTTTTTATTTCTGCAATTCAAGAGCGACCCGAACTGTGGATGGCTTCTTGCACATCACAATATAATGAATGGTTTTGGGAACATTAACAAAGGGCCCGCCAATTCAAATTTAATTAACTGTGCACAGCGTCATCTATCGACACAAACACAATTATTTGTAAATTGTAACGAATAAACTTTTGCAAAAATAACGACGTGAAGTTATTAATAGTTTTATTGATATTTGATAATTGAATAACATAATTATTAATACTTTTCATACAAAACTAGTGTAAATTAAAAAAAGTATTTTTACAAGACAAGCTTTTCGTAGCTGGCTACATTACCCATGGACCATCATTTAGGACCAAAGAACTTGTCAAACGAGCCCTAACTCGATGAGGTTACGATCTTCCAGCTCAATCAACAGAACAGCTCCATATCCCAAAAATATTGCAGAGTCATCCGATTTACACATACACGCAAAATTTCAGCTCAACCGGAAAAGTGGTTCTATCTCATCTTGTAAGATTTGATACATGTATGTTTACATGTATGTATGTACGTTGAATACATATACCCATGTATACATACATACATACATTGCAAGTTAAATAAAAGCTTGTAATAATAATAATAGTCGATAGTAAATGACGATGCCATCTATTAACATTAATTGTGAAGTTATGGCAAAAATACTGATGTTCATTAAAAAAAATCATTTCTGTATATTTTTGTTAATTTAAGTATTTGTTGTTCAAGTTCAGGATTTAACTGAAATTATACATAATTATAAAAACTTTAAAATATCTTTATTTTTTCCTTAAATTGTTGACATGCATCAGGTGACAACCCTAGCAGAATAGGTATACTTCTTCGCCCTTGTTAGGAAGCTTCCTCTCTGTTCGGTTACTCGTGTGACCTGACCTAACCTGAATTAGTGAAAGATGAACCTAGTGTTTCCTGTAGGTCCTACTCTCAGTACGGCGAAAAGATAAAGTGATTAAAAACTCATCATCAAACATTTTTATGACGTAGGTACTTACCTTATTTGAAAGAAAACTTACAAAAACGTGCTCGTTTTGTTACAAAAACTTCTGTTTTGGTGGTCTGTGTGTTAATCTACTCATGTTGCATTGAACATACCTATGGAAAAATTATGTATTAGGTAAGTACCTAAAGATTGTAAAACGTTTAAATACCTAGACACTAGAGAGGTATCTTCTTGATTAATTTTTTTTAAAAGAGCCTGAAACTATTCACTTCCTATTTTATTCCTAACCCATGTAGGTTTTTTATTCGATGACAAGATAGTTCTTGACTGCGATTTCACCTGATGGTAAGTGTCAATGCAGTCTAAGATGGTAGCGGGCTAATTTGGAAGGGGTATGGCAGTGAACATTCAATCCAGGTACCCCTACGGTTTTTACACGTCATCGCGTCGTGCCGGAACATTAAATCGCTTGGCGGTACGTCTTTGACTTTGGTAGGGTGGTAAATAGCCACGACCAAAGCCTCCCCATCCATGGCGATCAGAACAGACCAAAGACAATTCAGAAATTATAAATTCCCGAATTAGCCCCGCCGGGAGTCGAACCCGAGACCTGCCAGTTACCTATAAGACCATCACAGCGCTCACCACTGCGCCAGGGAGGTACCTCATAGGTAATCTACAAATTATTTGTTGGATTTGAAATGAAATGTTTATTTCATGTAGAAAAATTGTTTCTGGAAGTCGTATGAAAGGAAGGTTGGAATTAAGTAAGTAGGTACATAACTACATCAATAATTCGAGCCCTGCATTGCCAGCTCAGCTGATCGAATGAGGCACAGTAGGTACCCGTACCTTTGCCTAGGTAGGTAGGTAATCGGCAATTACTATGCTAGTAACTTTCGTACATAATTAACTTTTTTGTTTCTTATTATTAGGTCCTACCTATTCCAGTAAAAGCGAATGACCTCAAAGACGCACCCCACGCGGCGGCACCTACAAAGCGGCGCGCACGCCGCGCCGCGCCGCTTTGTAGGTAGTAGTTACCACAGTAGGTACTCAGCTCGCCTACCAAGGCGGCTTGCGTCGTCGCGCAGTATTTGTACTTACTTACGTTCCCTATAGGGTGTTTTCAATTAAAGCAATTATTTAAATTTTTATCCAATTAAATTTATTGAAATGTTTTCTCTTATTTTTAATTCTTTAACAGTGGATCGTAGTCATTGCGTACATTAACTGGTTTGCTTTTTCAGGAGTATTTTACATGCACCGTGTATAGCTATATCACGGCGACTATCTTGCGACATACCTACCACTCGACCTGTATTCCGAACGTATCAAACTGAACATCCGTTTGACCCGCTCAATATTATACTTCCCAACTCTACTTTTATATTTGGCTCAATTGAGCTGGACGTCAAATGTTAAGTAATAAAATTTTGCCTGTTGCAGGAGTTGCACAGCAACACGACGACGTGCATACTACGGTTCTATTTAAAAAACCGGCCAAGTGCGAGTCAAGAAAATGTGTTTATATGCGTATCATCGTACAATATTTAACACTAGCTAGCTATTAATATGATATAGCAGCAAAAATATAAGAGTTTATTGTACGGAGACCCTCTTTGATTTTTAACATTTTTTGATATTTGTTGTTAAAGCGCCAATAGAAATACAGATTCTGTGAAAGTTTCTAGATCTAGCTATTACCACAGAATATATAATAGTACTACTGCTATTACGGTGCATGATAATATACAGCCCGCCGACAAACGGACGGACGGGCGGATGGTCGGACGGACGGGTGGGCGGACGGACGGACGGGCACCCTTTGGCTTTGCCGTAGCGAGTAAAATATTAGTAGTAGTAGATAGTAGTAGTAGTGGTAATAAAAGATAGTAAAAAACTCACTTAACTTACTACTCACTAGAGACATGATGGTCCAGGCGTGCAGGTTCCCTCACGACATTTTCCTTCACCGTTGAAGCATGTATATGTACGTTTCATAGGTTTGTAAGTATTTTTTTAATACAGTTGCTCAAAAAGTGGCGTATTGCAGGGACGTATAGCGTTCGGGATGTGAGCTATTACACACTCGTGCTTTTTTTTTACCTTTCCCGAACTCGTGCGTTCTCTTTCCCAACTGTCAAAATAAAGTCTATTAAAAAGAAAAACCAACCATGAAGTTTTTACTAAAAAAATTCATAGAAGTTTTTATAATTCATGCAAATACGTATATTTCTAAAAAGAACCTACTAATTTGTTTCAATATCAGATTTAATGATTTGATTGAATGAGTTTGGTTAGGTTTCATTTCATTTCATCTCATTAAATTTCATTTTCATTTCATATCAACAAAAAAATTCTACTGAAGACTTGGCTGTATGGGCATAGCCCTTTGCCTACCAGAATGGGTGAAAAAAAAAAACTCTGCTTATATTCTACGGTTGGCGCCATTTTTCAGAAATTTTCTTTGCGAGTTTAGTTGTTTGTTGCACAAAATGAGTAATTTCGACCCTAGTTTTTTTGAATTAACACCACCGGAACTCAGTATAATTGCACAAAATGCTTCGGAGAACATTTTACCGGAAAAGTCAAAAAGTCGCTACATATCTACATACGACGAATTTATTGCGTGGAGAGAAGAGAAAAAAGCAAATAGTTTTTCAGAAAATGTTATGTTGGCATACTTCTCCGAACTCGCAGCAAAATTAAAACCTTCTACGTTATGGTCGAGGTTTTCGATGATAAAAATTATGCTGAAAATAAGGAACAACGTGGATATAAGTGAATACATCTACCTTCGTTGATAGTGATAATTCATCAGATCCAACTCCATCAACTAGCAAACGCCATTGTATGACAAATATACATGAACAATCATACGAAATTAATAATAGTTTGTCTCAAACAGTAAATATGCAACCTAAAACTTCCCCAGTTAGTATAAAAAACTGTACCAATTTCAATGTATATGTGAATTATAACTTTTATAAGAAATAAATGTTGAGTTAGTTGAGTTTATTGTGTTTTTATTATTTTATTAAATTGCTTCATTTTTTCGCAACTGTATTAAAAATAGTCGTTCAGTACACTTGTTCCGACTGTCAATCCTCGCCTTCGGCTGCGCCTCGGCTCGGGTAGACATTTGTCGGAACTCTTTGCAATGACAGCCTTTCCGCACTTGTAATGAAATATACTATATAGTGAGAGTCAAGAAAATGTGTTTAAACTTAATAAAAGTAAAAAGTTATTTTTATTAACATTTAATATAATTGTCTTATTTAAAAAATGTGTGAGTGTCGTGGAGCACTCGGTCGGAACGAAGTTAAATAATAAATTAATAATAAAAATAAATAAAATAAAAATCTGAAGTCAGGATTCGAACCCCCGAACCGACAGTTTCACTCCTACACTCACTCTTCTACTCCACCAAAGCTTTAATGGAAGGTATATAGGTAATAAACGAAGGCAACGAGTGTCGTGACGGTAAATTCTTACACTTTTCTTCTAATCTCCATCCGCCAAACCGTCTGAAAAGGAACTTCGTTCCAAAAAAGGACTTGTCATCCAATAAACGTCTGGCTGGAACTGCTCTTTTGCGGCGCTTGTATCCAGTGGCTCCCTACGACTCGTCTGATGTCTTCGGTCCACCTAGTGCTGCCTGCTAACACTGCACTTTTCGGTGCTATGTCGTAATTCAACCACTTTAGTACACTAATAAAGCATGGATCAGTGCATTAATTTTAAGAAGAAAACATGTTATTGTGATAAAAACTACCAATCTACATAAACGTCTATAACATAAATCATGATTTAACAAAATGAAGGTCGTCGTTTTATTCATAGAAAAACACATTATTATTTATTTGTTATTATTCAAACATGTACATAATAATTGACTATTATATATCATTAGGTATCTATTTTTATATAACCAGTATTACATATATTATACTTTTATACAACATCATTTTTTTAAATAAACATACTTTGCTTTGGTATTTCGAGTAGGTTTTATTATAAAATATTATATAAAACCTGTCTGGTTTCCTAGAAAACGATACTTATTGCAGCCTTATTAGAATAGGTAATTATATCATACAATAACAATGATATTTTATAATATGAATATAATATCATTGTACAATAACATATTATTACTTATTTGCATTTATCACAGATATTATGAATGTTTTTTTTTTAAGTTTTTTGTAGAATTACTATAACATCAAATCAATTTGAATCTTGTGAATTTTATTCTTAGTCTTTCAATAAGAATTATGTATTTAGTAACGTAATACTTATATTATTTATTAGGTACAGTAAACAAACAACAATACAACAATATAATATGTTCCGTAATATTAAGTAAAAATATACATAGCTAGCCTTAAACTTCTTCTCGACTGTTTAGTAGCTTGTAAAAACTGTTGCTTAGAAGAATTGAGTAAACATTGAGACCTGAAAAAATTACATACCGTTTAAGACTTAAGGTGGATTATACGAGTCTGCCCGCGAAATTTAAATTTAATTTGGTTTTTCCCATTTTGTAAACTAATACGACAAAGTAGGCTTATGGCATTCTAATTGCGCCAGAAGAATTATCATCTTCACAGGTTTACATAAAAATCTTTACTTGAAAGTGACCAGTTTATGAAATTAATCAAAATACCGAGTTGGACGTGAGCTACTCACAAAGTCAGTATTTTGATTAATTTCTTGAACTGGTCACTTTCAAGTTAAGATTTTTATGTAAACCTGTGAAGATGATAATTCTACTAGCGCAATTAGAATGCCATTAGCCTAGTTTGTCTTATTAGTTTACTAATTGCAATTACAAAGTCAATAGTTTAAATAAATCACTGAAACTGAAGAAGTACAGAAATCTCAGTAAAAGCTTTGAAGAAGCGCGTAACCGACAGACGTAGCCGGGCGCTTACGACGTTCTTAAGAGTGGGTGCAGCAAACAGATTTGATTTCTACAGTAGTAGATCAAGTTTCAACTATCCGAAAAAAAAACACGCAAAAATTACATCATACTGCCAATGGACGTGCCTGGGCAAAAACATAAAATGATGAAATTTGTTCGATAATAAAAAAAAGCGAAGTTAGGTCTAATTTTGCAAAAAAATAAAATGTGTTGCATATTACAGAGCCAAAATTTTTACATTAAATTCCGATTGATATTATCAAGAGAGTAGCCTAGTGAATTGAAAAGAAAATGAATATTTTACGAGTTACAAAGTATTTGGCGCTTACTACACTCCTATTCCGCGCAAAACGCTTTCTATTGTCGCGTCTCACATGAGGTTACGGCTATGTTTTATTTCATCGCGAAATCTGATTTTATTTTGGCGTTACACGCGTTCTTAAGTTATATTTTTCACTTGTACTATTATGGATTTTTGTTTGAAGCGGAGAGACTTGTTTTGTAATGGTGGAATTGGGATTTGAAGAAACGGAATTTTGGAAAGGATCAGAAAAACTATGGACTATGGCTCAAACTACTGGACTAACTAATTGGACTATGGCATATCCCTGCGAGATCAAATCAGAAATGAGGAGATTCGTAGGAGAACCAAAGTCACCGACATAGCTCAGCGTGTCGCGAAACTGAAGTGGAAATGGGCGGGGCACATAGTTCGAAGAGCTGATGGTCGTTGGGGTCCCAAGGTGTTGGAGTGGCGACCCCGCACCGGAAAACGCAGTGTTGGCAGGCCCCCCCACCAGGAGGAACGACGACATCAAACGAGTCGCAGGGAGCCGCTGGATTCAAGCGGCGCAAGACCGAGGCCTGTGGAAGTCCATGCAGGAGACCTTTGTCCAGCAGTGGACGTCTATAGGTTGATGAAGAAGAAGAAGAAGAAGATGGCTCAAACGCTCGACGCGCGGAGCCACTAAACAAACGAAGAAGAAGAATGTTTATTTTTTTGTTATTATGCGCTATGTCATAGATTTATGGACTGGGAGCCCAAGACGATCGACGACGTGAATTTCGGTTTTTCAAAATCCTGCGGAAACCATGAATTTTTACGGGATAAAAAGTAGCCTATCCAGGGAATAATCCATACACATAGGATATATACATAATATATAAAAATCCATGATTCACCAAATCCCTACCTTATATTATCTCCTAAAGCCACCATGATCCCAACTTCATAGTTGGGGATCGTTCTTACCTCTATTGATCCCCAATACGCAGAGAAGCTTTTATAAAATGACGAAGGTCTGATCGTCCTGGGCTCCCTCTCTATAAGGATTGGTAGTTTTAAGCTTAGTCGCTACTAGATACCGTACTTCCTACAAACAATCCTACTAATATTATAAATGGGAAAGTTCGTGAGGATGGATGGATAGATGGATGTTTGTTACTCTTTCACGCTACAACAAATGAACCGATTGGCTGAAATTTGGAATGTAGATGGAGTAAGGATGGAAGTATGCGTTTGTAACAATCTTCTTCTTCTATATAAATAAAAACCGGTCAAGTGCGTGTCGGGCCACGCGCAGTGTAGGGTTCCGTAGTTGAGTCTCAAATATTATTGCTGAACTAGGATATAGTGCTTTTACTTTATTTATGAATATTGAATACATTTTGAGTTCCATGATTTAAATACTATAATAATATACTACAAAATATGCAACTTACACTCCGTGTAATACCTAACTTAGAAAAGACAGATATAACTCCTTAACTAATGAACCCTACTTAGCCGTGATAGTTTTCCTTTAAAAGTCATTATATATATACTACTGTGAATTTTTTCTTGTATCCTATATACAACCATTTAGCTGGCAGAGGGGGGGGACACTTGACTCTAATAAAATTTAGCGCTTTAAAATATCATATTTCACAAACGGATCCTTGAATTAAAAAATGGTGTTCCCACACCTACAATATTTTTGAAAGACCTATTCAACGACACCCCACACTATGGGATAGTCGAGAAAAAAAAATTTATCCCCACTTTACATGTAGGGGAGGTACCCTAAAAAAAATTATTTTTCAAAATTTTTTTCCACCACTTTGTCGGCGTGATTGATATTTATACCCTTGTCAAATTACAGATTTCTAGTACCAATAGTCTGTGAGCTAAACCGTGGACAGACAGACAGACAGACAGACAGACGGACGTACATGGCGAAACTATAAGGGTTCCTTGTTTACTCCGGAACCCTAAAAATGAATGTTGGTGAGCGCATAACTCAAGAATGGATGGACCAATTCGGTTAATTTATTTTTTTGTATGTTCCATAAGGTCCACGGAAGGTTTTAATACTTAATAATAAAAAAAAAATATAATACCTAGATAAGTTGGCGGTACGAAGTTCGCCGTGTCAGCTAGTCTCTAATAAAAAATTGCTTGTCTGTAAAGTCGGTTTATGGACGATAGTTTTACGTGATAACGTCTTAAAGAAACATTGATGACCGCTAACCACACGCACGCCACGCGCACGCGATTACTGGAGGGCCCGGCGGCCAGCGCTCTCTATCGCTTGTTCCGCGCTCTCGCTTGTACGCGCAGGCTCAAGCGGAACGTAACACTTTTTCGTGCGTACAGCCGGTTTTATCGATTTATAAGACGTTATCACGTTAAAAATTAAAAAAAAAACGGCCAAGTGCGAGTCGGGCCTCACTCTTTTAGGGTTCCGTTAAAAAAATTAAAATTAAAATATCCATGTACCCATGGAAATATTTTAATTTAATTTTTTTAATTTAATTTAATTTTTATTATTTGTTGTTATAGCGGCAATAGAAATACAAAATATTATGTGAAAATTTCAACTGTCTATCTATGTTCTAACTGTATATGTCTATTACGGTTTACGAGATACAGGCCGCTGACAGACGGACGGACGGACAGCGGAGGCTTAGTATTAGGGTCCCGTTGGCACCTTTTGGGTACGGAACCCTAAAAAAGATTCCGACGAATTGAGAACCTCCTTCTTTGAAGTCGGGTAAGAACACTAACCTATGTAGACGACTTCCATACAAATGTGTCCAGCGGTGTAGTGCGGCGCGTTCAGGAAGAACGTGAATATGGACAGGATGAAGAACACCACCCACATGATGAAGTAGGCCCGTATGAGACCGGCGCGCTCCTGAATCGTTACAAAAAATACTTTAGCATAACTCCGTAACTTAAGACACGTCATGACTCTACCACCGGTTCGGAAAGCGGATGCTGCTGAGAAGAGCCGGCAAGAAACTCAGCAGTTGCTCTTTTCAAAATACTTAATCATTTTACAATTATAGGGAAGCGCAGTGTTGCAGACCTCCAACCAGGTGGACCGACGACATCAAACGAGTCGCAACGAGCCGCTGGATTCAGACAGCGCAAGACCGAGCGCTGTGGAAGTCCATGCAAGAGACATTTGTCCAGCAGTAGACGTCTATCGGTTGATAAAGAAGAAGAAGAGGAAGATTATCTGTAAAAAAAAAACAATTATCACAGTTACCAATTGGCATAGGTACCTATATTTAATCGCCTATTAAAATATTATGGTCAAGGCTATTTTTAATTAAAATTTTGAAATTTTAATGTCTGGTAATAGTAATTCATGAACGATTTTTAAAGGCAAAATATTATACCATCGCATTTGCAATAAAATTATTATCTTTATTTTAATATATTTATTATAATATGTCAATTAGTAAACAGATCGGTGCATTTACTTGTGCCGACTAACCTGTTTATATGTCTGCTTGCCCGGTAATAGGGAATGTTCCATATTAAGTTACTTATATAATTTTATTTTGGTAAACAAGAGAGTGAAACGTGGACAAAAATTTTAATCAGTTTTTTTAGCTTTAACAGCCTTGAACATAATATTATTATTTTAATAGGCAATACAATTGCGATATGTTTTTTATAGATAATATTCAATGAAAAATTCCATCCAATTTCCCGTCAATTCCATGTAGGTATTCATCTGGTAAACAGATTGGTGAAGAAAGACCTCTCTTCAAAATTCAAAAATTCAAATTCAAAAAAAATTTCAAAATTCAAAATAATTTATTTTACGTAGGCCAACCTGTGGCTCTTATGACACGTCATGACTCTACCACCGGTTCGGAAAGCGGATTTTGCTGAGAAGAGCCGGCAGGAAACTCAGCAGTTGCTTCGGATCTTAGACCACACATTTTACAAATAAAGAATTGAATTGAAGGGTTATAGGCCTCCTCGTTATAGGTTTCCTCACGACGCGATGTTTGCTTAATCCGCCCATCCCATACACCCATTTTTATAAAATAAAAAACGAATATTAACCATATTGGATAGAAGCAGGCGTTACTTTGCGGAAGTTCATGATTAGCAAGAAAAGGTTAGAATTATTTTGCTATAATCAGCCAACAGAAAAATCTGTATGGTTAAACATGCAGTAACAAGCTAAGCAACAAGAGATGTCGACTTTACAATGCAGTAATTGCATTGTAAAGTCGACATCTCCTGAGGATGCTCCGGTGTCGGGGCGAAACGTGCGTCGAGATTAGTGTAAAAGTCTTTTGTGGTGGTGCATGTGAGTGGTGGTGGCATTGCTTGCTTGGGAACTTGGCTTTCATGCTTGCTTGGGAAGGTGAGCGGTGCTTAGCTTGTTACTGTATGTTTGACCATACAGATTTTTTCTGTTGGCGGATTATAGGAAAATAATTCTAACCTTTTCTTGCTAATATTCTAATATTAACCATGTTAAACCTAATTAATATTCTCTTCCCCCCCAAATAAGGGTAGGAGCGACAATACTACAACAGGTGGGGATGGAACCGTGGTCCAGTTTTCAGTCCACACCTTTAACCTTTGGGCTGTTGAGACTATTTTGTCTCTGGGGATAAAAACTTGAGAGGTGTCAAGGGACACCCCGATGGAACGTAGTTCCTTTCGATTAATTAATTTGGCATTGTGTTCGGTATTTTCGCGGTACAATAATGGTTCTCCGTAGCCTTGTGGCTTCTGCAGTCGCCTAACAGCCAAAGGCCGATGGTTCGAATCCCAGCTCGACAGACCGAATTTTCCATTTTCAATTTTATTTTAAACAATTTCTACATGTGGAACCTTTCCCTAATTTTTTGTAACTTATAACTTAAAGTTCGGTTTCAAAAAAGTGTCGATCCGTCTAGCCTAGGAACTACGTTCCAAAAATCTTACCGCCACGACTCCATAGACGAAGACCACGTCAAAAGCGAACTTTGCTAGGAACATGAGGCACAGTATGATCGACATCGCGTACAGCCCGGTGAAGGCAGCCTCCGCGTCATAGTCTTTCTCTTCTTCCGCCAACTCCTTGAAGGGCTCCAGGGTGCAAGCCACCACTACCATTATTATGAACATCACGAATGAGAGCAGCTGGAACGAGAAAAGGCGGGCTCGCACACTTAGGCCCGCTTGCAGAGACGCCGAGTTAGTTAACCCAGGAATAAATTTGTAATTTTGACAGAAGCTTTATACCTACGCAATCTGTCAAATCTGTCTTTTTAACCCAGAGTTAGCTGCTAACTCTTGGTTAAGACGTTTCTGCAAGCACGCCTATAAGAGTTCCGTGTCATCATACAAGATTTAGCACCAGATATTAATAAGATATAGCAGCAAAAATAAAAGTTTATTGTATGGACAACCTCTTTGATTTTTAACTTTTTTTATTATTTGTTGTCAAAGCGGCAATAGAAATACATATTCTGTAAAAGTTTCAACCTATCTACCTATTATGGTTCAAGAGATCAGCTAACAGACGGACGGACGGGCGGATGGTCGGACGGACGGGTGGGCGGACGGACGGGCGGGCACCCTTTGGCTTTGCCGTAGCGAATAAAATAGTAGTAGTACCTAGTAGATAGTAGTAGTAGCAGTAGTAGATAGTAAAAAACTCACTAAACTTACTACTCACTAGAAACATGATGGTCGTTAACCAGAACTCTCGGCAGGCGTGCAGGTTTCCTCACGATATTTTCCTTCAACGTTGAAGCATGTATGCACGTTTTATAGGTATGTAAGTATTTTATTTGCTTAAACGCATATAACACTGACAGAGCTGCGTGGCCGAGATCAAACATGCTACCCCCCGAATAGGAGACCGCAGTCCTAACCACTAGGCTATCACTGCTACAATATATCTACAAGCAACTGCACTAGTTTCACTCCTTCGTTTAGCCGCTACGCCACCAAAGCTATGACGGAACGTGTGTAATAAACGAAGACAATGCACAAAGGTCGTGACGGAAAAATTCTTACAATTATTTTCGCCTAGCCTCCATCCGCCAAGTTCATACCGTCCGATAGGCAACTTCTTTCAAAAAGTTAGCCCTTTACATCGATGTCATGTAAGTAAACTGACTTATTGATCAAAGGTGCGACTGTCTAAAGTTATTCCATTGATCGTAATCGTATTCGGTGACAGCGTCAAAGTAAAATAAACCATAACAGCATCGAATTAGAGCTCAATTTCGTGTATGCATTCTTATACGAGTACGTTTAAATGTGTACGATACGCTCCATGTTAAAATCGGTTGTACTGAATTTATGACTTTAAACAAATACAATCAAGGATTACTTTACTTTGACGCTAATGTCATCGAATACGAATACGATCAATGAAATAGCTTTTCGACAATTGGTACCCAGACTATACACCGCACAGAGTGTAATTGTTTATTATCTTCATATTTGTAAGTATTTGTGCATGAATATTGTTGGCTTGTCAAATAAAATAAAATTAAAAAAAAAAGTAATATGACGTAATCGGATACGAACCGCGTTGATACATCCCATCACGATGTTGCCAGTCTTCAGGTCGAGGACAAAACAGAACGTCTCCAGACGAGGCAGCCCCATAGTGAAGTGTGAACTGAAACAATCTCACTTATTATAGTTACGAAGCAAAAACTGTACACTGAGGGTGACATGGATATCTATAGATGGCGTTCGTACTCAGCTTACGCCCTGTTCCAATGTTCGGATCTATCTATAATTTTTTTTATTTTTATTCGATGACAAGCCAGTCCTTGACTGCGACCTCACCTGATGGTAGGTGACGATGCGGTCTAAGATGATAGCGGGCTAACTTGGAAGAAGTATGGCAGTGAACATTCAACCCATACCCCTAATTGGTTTCTACACGCCACCGTCCTGGAATGCTAAATCGCTTGGCGGCACGTCTTTTGACGGTAGGGTGGTAACTAGCCACGGCCAAAGCCTCCCACCAGACCAGACCAGAGACCATTCAGAAATTATAAATTCCCAAATTGACCCCGCCGGGAATCGAACCCGAGACCTCCTAGGCAGCAGCGCTCACCACTGAGCCAGGGAGGTCGTCACAAATAATTCTGTTGATAAGCTACCTATCAACTTTGAGAACTGAATGGACTTTTTAAAAAAGTTTTAAAATCCTGCGGGACTTCTTTGATTTTCCGGGATAAAAAGTAGCCTATGTCACTCTCCAGGTCCTCATGCAAAAAATCTCTTCGATCTGTAGCTCTGTGGCAGCGTGATTGAAGGAGAGATCAACAAGCCGACAAAAACACACTTTCTCATAGGATATTTTAGGTAGGGGCCTTCCTAAAACAAAAGTATATACATATTTTTTCTCACTTTTTCATTGTAAGGCTAGGCAAAAATCATATTATTATGCGGTTTACCAGAGTTTGATTTGATTTAAATGTGACGACAGACCCTGTCTGCAATCTCACCTGATGTTAAGTGACGATGCAGTCTAAGATGGTGCCGGGCTAGCCTGGAAGGTTAAGAAGCAGTGCAAATTAATCATCCCTAATCGGATTGTACACACGGCCGAATCTTTTTATATATGACTAGCTGACCCCGCGAACTTCGTACCGCCAGCAGAAATATTTAGTGGTTGGTCACCCTTATCATTTAGGGGTATGAAAAATAGATGTTGGCCGATTCTCATATCTACCCGATCTGCACACAAAATTTCATGAGAATCGGTCAAGCCGTTTCGGAGGAGTACGGGAACGAACATTGTGACACGAGAATTTTATATATTAGAGATACTCTAGGGATAAAGTACTACTTTATGATACTCTAGGGAGAAAGTACTACTTTACATAATAATATTTATATTAAGTATCTATTATTATACAAAAGTCGCTCAGCGCGCTATGGAGCGAGCTATGTTGGGAATCTCTCTCAGGGATAAAATCCGGAACGAGGAAATTCGTAGAAGAACAAAAGTGACCGACATAGCTCTGAGGATTAGCAAGCTGAAGTGGCAGTGGGCAGGTCATATCTGTCGCAGAACCGATGGCCGATGGGGCAGACGTGTTCTGGAGTGGAGAACGCGTACCGGCAAGCGCAGTGTAGGACGCCCTCCAGCTCGTTGGACCGATGACCTTAAGAAGGTGGCGGGAAGCGGTTGGATGAGGAAGGCGGAGGACCGTGTTCGGAAAGGCCTATGTCCAGCAGTGGACGAATTCAGGCTGATGGATGATTATCTTAGATATCTACATATAAGTATATTAATCAGCTATGAACTACAGATCTATTTCACTGCAACAATCCTTACTATTATTATAAATGCGAAAGTGTGTTTGTTTGTTGGTTTGTCCTTCAATCAAGCCGCAACAGGGCTACGGATCGACGTGATTTTTTGCATGGGTATAGTTGAGGACCTGGAGAGTGACATAGGCTACTTTTTATCCCGGAAAATCAAAGAGTTCAAGAGGGATTTTAAAAATTAAGTCCACGTGGACGAAGTTGCGGGCATCAGCTAGTTAGCTCATAAATAGGTGCCCCTACCTACATTTCAATAGGTACATACGATGGGTACGTATAATTAAGTTACTAGTACTTACTAAAATAACTGTATTCCTTCTTTAAAACACTACGAAGCACCGAACACTGGAAAGGAGATACGGTTACTAGTTACTGTAAGAGGAAGGCTGAAGACATCCCCTACGGGGGCAAAGAATATAACGCAGAACCGCCTGCCTATTTATTTGAAGCAAAGCGTCGTGTTGAAGTTTTTGCCTCACTAAAACGCGTACGCGCGCGTATTGGTCTAGGTTTGTGTGTATAATTACTGTTTCTAACACTACGTTTGTACAGTCCCACAAGCTTATTTGACCCGATGTTCAAAAGTGGCACTAATGAATTTTTTAATGAAATAATATTTATTGGCAACACTAAATGCGATAGCAGCGTTAACGTTAAGTGTCATATAAGTTTGTGAGATTGTAACTTTGTAACGAATGTAGTACAGTACCCGGCGATATATATTGCACATCGGCCTTTGGAATAAAACGCTATTCTATTCTATTCACAGTTCGACTGCATTTTTTTTATATATGTTACGTGATGTCCTCGCCGATTGTGAAGAGATTTCAGTAATTACTACGTGAATTTCTGGCTAGCTTTCCTTGCAATAGAATAGAAATAGCGTTTTATTCCAAAGGCCGATGTGCAATATATATCGCCGGGTACTGTAATTTTATTGTCTTCTGGCAATTTAACTTGATTAAGCAAATACTTACAGAAATCAAATCAGGCTTACTAAAACTTAGTTAAATTGACTAAGTATTGGTTATCTAGGTGTTTAGTCCTATAGGTTATTTGCACAGTAACTTCACTTTGTTCAGGGAACTCAACACATTATTATACAAATAAAATACCTACCATTATTTTATTGATCAGCCTTAAGCAAGAGGAATACGCCGCTAAGAGAAAAATCCACGAGGACAAATTTGCTAGCATCATCTAGGACTAGTTATGTATTATGCCTTTTTTCATGAAAAGGTCACATCTGTATTTATTTATTACTAGCTGATGCCCGCGACTTTGTCCGCGTGGATTTAGTTTTTAAAGTCCCTCGGGAACTCCTTGATTTTCCGGGATAAAAAGTAGCCTAGATGTTGACCCGAGTAATAAGCTACCACGGTATAAAATTTTGTAGAAATCTGTGCGGTAGTTTTTACGTGAAAGAAGGACAAACAAACAGACAGACAAACAGACAAAAAAAATTTTGCTTCTGTTTTGATATCTGTATCTTGAACACAATTAGAAGCAAAAACCCTTTTTTGTATCTATTTAATGTACAGAATTGGTTTCGTTTCTGTTTTATTATATGTATAGATAGTCATTGCCAAACTCCGGCGTCGGGAAGTCGGCATTATTAATCAATGACTCCCGAAACTCCGACGAAAACACGAGAATTACCGAATTTTAGACTTTCGTTTCATAAATTTCCCGCTAGAGGGCGAAACCTATTTGTACTGACACTATATTTTAACCCCAGGCAAAAAGAGAGGGGTGTTATAAGTTTGACGTCTGTATCTGTGTATCTGGGTGTATGTCAGTTCCCTCGTAGCTCCCTAACGAATTCCCTCCGGGTGCCACCGGCGGGAATGAGGCTACTTTATGTCTGCCCATCTTAGGAAAGAAGTTAGTCGGTATGCATTTTTGGAACTTCCCTCATTATGGAAACACTGCATATATAGCATAGTATTTACTGTATTGTAAATTTGTTTTGAAAAGAGTAACCGCTGAGTTTCTTGCTGGTTCTTCTCGTCAGGAAGGCAGTGGTAGAGTCATCGACGATTCAAAAGCACTTATAAAAAGTTAATTTGAATAAAAAATCTTTCTATTATATTCTATTCTATTCTAATGGACCTATTTTGATGCGGTTTTTTCTGTTTGAACGCTAACGTAATCAAGGATGTTAGTTATAATTTATGATGATCTGCTCAGGCGTTTGGAGATCATCAGCTCATTTCCTACATGATTAAAGGGTCTTACAAACTTTCACTGATGCGATTAATTTGAGGTGTACTGTTACTTCGGATCATTTCCAAGGCATGGTAACCGAGAGCTGATGCTGCAGCATCAAGTAGTTTTAGGATACCCAATCCCTCAGCCACTTACAGCAGATAATTTGAACTCCTTATAGTCCAGTCATTTAAGCTTAAATTAGGTAAGAATCTCGGAATTCGAGATACCCAGCTGTAATTCTGTAAATACTTGTATATTGACACCCTTAAAGTTGTCTCAAAACCTACATATGGTAGGGTGTACGCAACTATTAAATTTCAAGGTCAAATGTCACAAAAATCGGTTTTTTGCGCTTTTTTTGGAAATATCTCATTTCCTATGGGTTTTTTGTTATTTATATTTATTATCAATATTGTAGAATACAAAATTCTCTACAAATATTGTTAAATAATTTTTTTTATACGGTGAACCGTTTTCCGGTGAACGTTCGAGATAGAGGGCGGAGAGCACGCGGTCACAGCATCACTTCAGGTCAACCGGTGCCTCCCGTCGAAAACGCGCCATATACAGTGTGTCCGGACATGAACTAGTGATATTTTAAACACTTATATAACAACTATTTTTAAGTACAAATACACCCTAAACTTGGGCCCAATCCACTTCCCCCTATGTGGCAGTGAAGTGTATGAGACGTAATTAGTAAAACCACCGCTATTCACGACGACTCGTTTATTACTGATTGCTGTACAGCGCGTAATTAGAAAGTAGGTTGGTAGGTACCTATACATAGGTGATGATAGGTGTATACACATCATTCCTCCACACTTAGTTTTTGAAACCTGACAACAAAGAACATAAAACATTTGTTACTAAACTTAAATTTATAAATGTTATCTGAGTACCTACTTACTAAATATATTTTTTTTATAATCGAAATTTGTGTACACTTTTTTTCTTTCCCGCTTTTGATGCGAGAGAGTGGGCGACGGCGGCGGCGGCGGCGGCGGCGCGTTCGGGACGCGGTCTCGCCGGGGCGCCTGCGCCTCGTCACACACGGCCGACGCGGATGGTTCGTCCGGTAACGCGGCCGCCGCGCGACGAGATTCAGCGAGCCCTCGCTCACACTCTCCATCCTCACAATCTCTCCATTCTTCACCATCACCACCACCATCGTCTGCCACACATTCGGCAGCTGGCGACGATGTCGTTCGAGCTTCATCAGTTCCTTTTTCCACCACCTGCTCGTCCGCGCGTTGGGTGTTCGCGGGCGTTAAGCAATGATTATTATCATTCCCACTGGCGCTTGCGATCTCGATAGAGGGGGGCGGAGAAAAGACCTGATAAGGCTCACTCTCGACATTCTCTTGTCCAGTATATCGAATTATTTGATCCACGTGTCTAATAAGTAATAACGCAAATTTCAAGATCGTGGATAAAAACTTTATACATTTTATTTCCTACCTTGGCTTTTATGGATCCTAACTGCCAAGTTTCCTTCCGTGCACTGTACCCTCTGGCCCAAACAACGTCTCCGATGTTAAAATGTCTTTTCCCCGGCACCGCTTGTAAATCTGGGTAAGTGTTACTCGTAGGTAGAATTAAGTCGAGGCGAGATCGCAGATTTCTCCCAAACATTAACTTGGCCGGTGTTTCGCCCATGGTACAGTGCACGGTATTTCTATAATTAAATAAATAACCTAATAATAATTCGTGAGTTTGCTGAATTGACGAACTATCTTTTAAAATGCATTTTAACATTTTTTTACATGTTCTAACCGAGTTCTCAGCTTGACCGTTACTGGGCGGGTGATATATGGGTGTCGTCATATATTTAATGCCGTTACTTGAACAAAAGCTCTTAAACTCGTTAGAATTAATTTTAACATCGTTATCGGAAACCAGCACCTCGGGGAGACCTAAAGATGAAAAAATAATCTTTAATTTCCCTATTAAGGCCTTTGTCGACGTGCCATTATTCATATATAGGCACTCAACCCATTTGCTAAAGGCATCAACCACTACTAGGTACATCCGTTGGTCGACGGTCATGTAGTCAATATGTATTCGCTGCCAGGGGCCGGCGGCGGCAGGCCAGGGCGCGGGGGGGTCGCGCGGCGGCGCGGGGCGCGCCTGCACGCACGTCTCGCATGAACCGATCCAGCGCTCGATCTGCGCGTCCATCTGAGGCCACCACATGCGTTGACGTGCATTGCTTTTACTCTTAACGATGCCCAAGTGAGAATCGTGTAGTTCGCGCAACATCTTTTCCCTTAGGGCTGACGGTATGACTATCCTATGACCCCTAAATAGGCAACCGTTTTCAAACTGCAAATCCGACTGGCACTGAAAGTAAGGTAAAATCGATTTACAGCCTATTTTGCGAGGCCAACCTTGTTTCATATATCTTATAACTGTTTGCAAGGTGGCGTCGCTCTCCGTCATTCGTATGACGTCATGAATTGTTATCGCCGCGGGAGTTTCGTCTAGAAATTTCAGCGCGTAGCGAGTATATACGTCATCTTGATCGGAAAAATCCCCCGTACTATGGTTTAAGGGGGCTCAGTATGCGCGAACGAAGTTGCCAGCGCACGTGGGTAACCTGCTTGCTATTTCAACTAACATTGTGTGAGAAAGAGATAGACTCAGTGTAGCGAGTGCATGCGCGCATACTTCCGTGCTACCGTCCCGCTCCCGCTCCGTGTCGGGTGAGAGGCGCGATAATTTACACCGAAATCAAGCGCGCGAAAAGGGTTGAACAGTCGTTTGGGAAAAGTGTTTTTGAGAAAAAACTACTAAATGTATGTTTACAAAGTAAAGTTATTTGAACTGATGAATAAATAAACTATGTCTAATGATAATTTTTTTTGGAATTTTCATACTCCTAATGTTATTTATTTGCGCCAAAAGTTGTCATAAATTTTGTGTGAAAATGACGATCTTTCGAGGCTCGTAACTTTTTAGCGAATATTTTTTTCACTATTTTATATATCAATAAACCTAGATAATGACGAGGCAAATCGACATAATACTTAGTTTTGAGCGTACAATATCAAATAATGTAGTAATCACTCATCTACGTTTGTATGAAGAAGGTACTGGCTTGCGTCCCCTTAAGGGCGCGCGAGAGAAATAATCAGCTATCATATTATTATCGCTAGACACATACTGAACCGTATAATTATAAGCGGACAAAATAATTGCGTATCTCTGTAATCGAAGCGCTGTCGTCACCGGTATACCGGTCTTACTATTAAAAATAGACACTAAAGGCCTATGGTCGGTTTTTAATATGAAGGGTTCTTTACAACCATACAAGTATTGGTGGAAACGTTTCACACCGAATATGATAGCGGTCGCCTCCTTCTGTATCTGACTATAGTTCCTTTCGCTGGCTATGAGCGAACGTGATGCGTACGCCAGAGGCCGCTCGCTGCCGTCCCCGGCGCGCTGCGACAGCACGGCCCCGAGCCCGGCGGGGCTCGCGTCCACCGCCAGCACGAGTTGCGCTCCGGGCTCGAAGTGGGCGAGCACGCGCTCCGAGGCGAGATGTCGGCGCACCGCCGCCAGGCTGCTGCGCTGTCGTTCGCCCCACTCCCACGGAGCGTCACTACGTAAAAGCTCGTGACGTGGACTCAATAAAGCCGACGCGTTAGGAATAAACTGCCTATAATAATTAACGACACCTAAAAATCTTTTAACTTCGGTCGCGTTATTCGGTTCCAGTGCACTGATTATAGCTTCGACCTTATCCGGGCAAGCTGATAGCCCAGCCTTACTTATTACATACCCTAGGTACTTGACGCTTTTTTAGGGTTCCGTACCCAAAGGGTACCAACGGGACCCTATTACTAAGCCTACGCTGTCCGTCCGTCCGTCCGTCCGTCCGTCCGTCCGTCCGTCCGTCCGTCTGTCAGCGGGCTGTATCTCGTGAACCGTAATAGATAGAGAGATGAAATTTTCGCATATTATGTATTTCTATTGCCGCTATAACAACAAATAATAAAAATGAAATTAAATTAAAAAAATTAAATTAAAATATTTCCATGGGTACATGGAAATATTTTAATTTAATTTTTTTTAGCGGAACCCTAAAAGAGCGAGGCCCGACTCGCACTTGGCCGATTTTTTAAAAAAAATCGCACTTCTTCTTCTCCAAGCGTAAGCCCGCGTTAGACAATCTGCTTAGAACCTCGCCTAGCCTTTGTAAGTGCGAGTTCCTATCGCGGCCCGTAATACAAATATCGTCGAGCCAGACGCTAACGCCATCGATTCCCGCGAGAAGAGATTCCATTGACGTTTGGAAAATTGCAGGGGCATTGGCCAATCCGTACACTAATCTAGTGTACTTGAAAAGTCCCCTGTGGGTATTTATTGACGTAAGCTCCTGAGAAGAATCGTCTAGAATGAATTGGTTATAAGCGTTTTTTAAGTCTATTTTGCTATATCTCTCTCCCCCTCCTATTTTCGCAAATACCTCCTCTATTCGGGGCAGAGGATATTTTTCAATTAGAAGATCCTTATTCAATGTAACAGAAAAATCACCTGCAATTTTTACTTGGCCGTTGGCTTTTAATACGGGCACTATCGGTGTAGCATATTGAGAATAATTAACTGGAACTAAAATGCCTGCACGGACTAATCTATCGAGCTCTTGTTCAACCTTGTCTTTTAGGGCGAAAGGTACGGTGCGTGGTTTAAAAAATTTTGGAACTGCATTATCTTTGTAATGACGCGAAACGGAACGTCCATAGACTATAGCGTAGGTCACTTGTCACTTGTCAAATATAATTACGCAATACGCATCAAATTTTCAACTGTGAATTGTAAAAATTATTAAGAATATAAAATTGGAACATACTAAGTATTTCTTTTAGTAATCGCATCTTAAATTCAAGAAAAACGCATATAAGGAACGCCTGCGGTATCTCCAACAATCAACAAGCGCCATCATTACACGCAAAGGATCTGCGGGCACATAAGCTGGTCCTTCGAACCGGATCATCATCGTGAATCGCCAACCACTCCCATCCTCACCTTTTCCTAAGGTATTTCAACGCGTTAAACGTGAGTACTTCACCTTCATCTCTTGTTTTTCTAAACTTCCCCTTTAAAACGCATAAATTTTCGCATTTTACTCCACCTTTTTTAAGCAATCGAAATGAGTACAAATGAGTTGAAACCTAGGTCTAAATC
This sequence comes from Oeneis ivallda, assembly GCA_029955525.1. Taxonomy (NCBI): domain Eukaryota; kingdom Metazoa; phylum Arthropoda; class Insecta; order Lepidoptera; family Nymphalidae; genus Oeneis; species Oeneis ivallda. The sequence continues at coordinate 20,956,979 of JARPMR010000018.1, read as the reverse complement.
GCCTTATAGAATAACATTAACTGATGACGAAAGCACTAATGAGTTAATACGTGATTTAGTCAAAAAACGTGCCATAGTTAAGAGTAGGTTAACAAGATTTTCCACCTATATTAATGGAATCAAATCTGACGATTTGTCTAGTCAAACTCAACTCGATTTAAAGCTGCGTATACAAGGTGCAACAAGCCTGTATTCTGAGTTCAATGAGCTTCAATCAAAGATTGAAGAATTAGTGTTGGAAGTAGATTTGGAAGAACAATTAAATCAACGCGATGCTTTTGAGAATAATTATTACAGTACATTGGCCCGTGCTGAGTGTATGATGAAGGAGGAAAGCACTAGTGCATGCTCTAAGCGCTGTCACAGTCACAATGACACAATAAAGCTACCTACTATCTCAGTTCCTACCTTTGACGGTTCATGTAACCACTGGTTAGAGTTTAGGGATACCTTTCAATCGTTGGTTCATGAGTCTACTAATATAAACAGTATTCAAAAGTTTCACTATTTAAAATCATCATTAAAGGGTAGTGCAGCCCTAGTTATAGATTCAGTGGAGTTCTCGGCTGATAATTACTTGGTAGCATGGGAGTTATTATTAAATAGATTTAATAACAATAAATTATTAATTCATAGTCACATTAAGGCATTGTTCACACTTCAGGCATTGACAAAGGAAGCACCAGAGTTATTAAGAAATTTAATAGACACTTATTTAAAGAACCTACGCGCACTAAAAATATTAGGTGAACCAGTCGATAGCTGGGATACAATATTATTATAATATATATAGCTCGATTACCACTGATTCACTCACTGACTCATTGACATAATTGTTCTCCTAGAAAGAGACAAAAAACGATACAATGATGTAGGGGAGATATGTCCGGGTGGGGGATTCGAGTGGGGAAAAATTATGACATTTCGGAAAAACAAGATGGCGGCCGACGTGAATCTTGCAACTCTTTTGTTTTCCAACCGATTTCTTTGAAATTTTGGATTATTGTAGAAATTAGTAAACGATTAACAGAAAAAGTGAAAAAAATTAAAAAAACAAGATGGCGGCCAAGCTGTGACGTCTCAAATTTCCACCCCTCTCCTGTAAAATTTTGTATGAAAAAAATTTTTTTCACCCATGGTGTCGTATAGAGCTCAAAGAATGTGACTCGGAGAAAGGTGGAGAGAGCTGATGAGTGAGGAGTTCGGAGACGGGCGAGGGGCACGGCCAGGGTATAGAAGATAGGTGGAAGGTGCTCGACCAAATGTCATTCGAAACCTCGAGCAGTTGCCAGTGAGTTGAAAAAAAAATCCAAAATGGCGGAAAAAAAATGGCGGCAAATTTTGTCCGTCTCTCTCTCGGAGACTATAAAAGATGGAGGAGCGGTTTCTCGACAAAAGATGATCACAACCCGGAGGTCTACTTGGTGAGTAGGAAAAAAATTCAAGATGGCGGATTTTTTTTTCCCCCCATACAAAATGTATGGGGAATATTGAAGGGACTAGAAGTTTGGAACTATGCAAGACATTGATTTTGATAGGTTCATAGGTGTCTTAGATCTCGGAGAATTAAAAAACAAAAATATACTGGCCGAATTGAGAACCTCCTCCTTTTTGGAAATGGGTTAAAAAAGGTGAAAGAGTGGTTTTTTTGCCAACTATCCACGCGACCAACTAGGTGGGGTATGCTCCAACAAAAATTACTCGAAACCACATCCAATTAGCAGGGAGTTGAAAAAAAAACTACAAAATGGCGGATTCAAGATGGCGGCCATAGAAACTTTCTCTGGTGTCTATCTCGGAGAGTATAAAAGATGGAAGAGTAGTTTCTTGGCAACAGATGATCAAGACCCAAAGGTCTACTTGATGATCAGGAAAAGAAACAAGATGGCGGATTTTTTTTCCATGCGAAATATATGGCGAATATTGATTTTTCTTTTTTTTTCTTCTTTTTCTTTTTCTTTCTTTTTTTTTCATTTTTCTTTTTTTTTTCTTTTTCTTTTGCTTTTACTTTTTCTTTTCTTTTTTGTTTTTTCTTTTTCTTTTCCTTTTTTTTCATTTTCTTTTTTTTCTTTTTTCTTTTTTTCTTTTTTTTCTTCTTTTTGTTTATTTTTTTTTTCTTTGTCTTCATTTTTCTTTTTTTTTCTGTTTTTCTCTTTTCTTTTTTTCTTTTTCTTTTGCTTTTACTTTTTTCTTTTCTTTTTCGTTTTTCCTTTTTTCTTTTTCTTTTCCTTTTTTTTTCATTTCCTTTTTTTTCTTTTTTCTTTTCTTTTTTCATTTTTTTTTTATTTTTTTTTTTATTTTTTTTCATTTTTCATTTTCTTTTTTCTTTTTTCTTTTTTTTTTCTTTTTTTTCATTTTTCATTTATTTGCTTTTTTTCTTTTTCTATTTTCTTTTTTTTTCTTTTTTTCTTTCTTTTTTTCTTTCTTTTTTCCTTTTTTTTTATTATTTTTCTTTTTTTTCATTTTCATTTTCTTTTTTCTTTCTTCATTTTTTCTTTTTATTTCTTTTTCTTTTGTGAATGAGGAGCACGGCCAGGTTATTGCAGATAGTTGGGGTGTGCTCGAACAAATTTTTTGGCAAAAGATGACCAGAGGTTTTACTTGATGAGTAAAAAAATCGCGGTCCGCTTTAACGGGCCGCGCACCCACGCCCCTTACTTTTAGTAATAACACTTCCCGCGAGCTGCTTTAGCAGCTCGCGCACCGAGCAAACGCTAGTTATTATAATATATATAGCTCGATTACCACTCACTGATTCACTGACTGATTGACACGATTGTTCTCCTAGAAAGAGACGGAAAACGATACAATGATGTAGCGGAGATATGTCCGGGTGGGGGATTCGAGTAGGGAAAAATTATGACATTTCGGAAAAACAAGATGGCGGCCGACGTGATTCTTGCAACTCTTTTGTTTTCCAACCGATTTCTTTGAAATTTTGGATTATTGTAGAAATTAGTAAACGATTAACAGAAAAAGTGAAAAAAATTAAAAAAACAAGATGGCGGCCGAGCTGTGACGTCTCAAATTTCCGACCCCTCTCCTGTAAAATTTTGTATGAAAAAAATTTTTTTCACCCATGGTGTCGTATAGAACTCAAAGAATGTGACTCGGAGAAAGGTGGAGAGAGCTGATGAGTGAGGAGTTCGGAGACGGGCGAGGGGCACGGCCAGGGTATAGAAGATAGGTGGAGGGTGCTCGACCAAATGTCATTCGAAACCTCGAGCAGTTGCCAGTGAGTTGAAAAAAAATTCCAAAATGACGGAAAAAAAATGGCGGCAAATTTTGTTCGTCTCTCTCTCGGAGACTATAAAAGATGGAGGAGCGGTTTCTCGACAAAAGATGATCAAAACCCAGAGGTCTACCTGGTGAGTAGGAAAAAAATTCAAGATGGCGGATTTTTTTTTTCATACAAAATGTATGGGGAATATTGAAGGGACTAGAAGTTGGGAACTATGCAAGACATTGATTTTCATAGGTTCATAGGTGTCTTAGATCTCGAAGAATTAAAAAAGAAAAATATACTGGCCGAATTGAGAACCTCCTCCTTTTTGGAAATGGGTTAAAAAAGGTGAAAGAGTGGTTTTTTTGCCAACTATCCACGCGACCAACTAGGTGGGGTGTGCTCCAACAAAAATTACTCGAAACCACATCCAATTAGCAGGGACTTGAAAAAAAACCTCCAAAATGGCGGATTCAAGATGGCGGCCATAGAAACTTTCTCTGGTGTCTATCTCGGAGAGTATAAAAGATGGAAGAGTAGTTTCTTGGCAACAGATGATCAAGACCCAAAGGTCTACTTGATGATCAGGAAAAAAAACAAGATGGCGGATTTTTTTTCCATGCGAAATATATGGCGAATATTGATTTTTCTTTGTTTTTTCTTCTTTTTGTTTCTTTTTTTTTCTTTTTCTTTTTTTTCTTTTTTTTCTCTTTTCTTTTTTTCTTTTTCTTTCGCTTTTACTTTTTTCTTTTCTTTTTTCTTTTTCTTTTCCTTTTTTTCATTTTCCATTTTCTTTTTTTTTTTCTTTTTTCTTTTCTTTTTTCTTTTCTTTTTTTTCATTTTTCATTTATTTGCTTTTTTCTTTTTCTTTTTTCTTTTTTTTCTTTCTTTTTTCCTTTTTTTTTATTATTTTTCTTTTTTTGCAGCCTACGCTGTCCGTCCGTCCGTCCGTCCGTCCGTCCGTCCGTCTGTCAGCGGGCTGTATCTCGTAAACCGTAATAGATAAACAGATGAAATTTTCACATAATATTATGTATTTCTATTGCCGCTATAACAACAAATAATAAAAATTAAATTAAATTAAAAAAAATTAAATTAAAATGTTTCCATGGGTACATGAAAATATTTTAATTTAATTTTTTTAACGGAACCCTAAAAGAGCGAGGCCCGACTCGCACTTGGCCGATTTTTTTCTTTTTTTTCTTTTTCTTTTGTGAATGAGGAGCACGGCCAGGTTATTGCAGATAGGTGGAGTGTGCTCGAACAAATTTTTTGGCAAAAGATGACCACAATCCGAAGGTCTACTTGATGAGAAAAAAAATCGCGGTCCGCTTTAGCGGGCCGCGCACCCACGCGCCTTACTTTTAGTAATAACACTTCCCGCGAGCTGCTTTAGCAGCTCGCGCACCGAGCAAACGCTAGTTATAATATATATAGCTCGATTACCACTCACTCACTCACTCATTGACATAATTGTTCTCCTAGAAAGAGACAAAAAACGATACAATGATGTAGGGGAGATATGTCCGGGTGGGGGATTCGAGTGGGGAAAAATTATGACATTTCGGAAAAACAAGATGGCGGCCGACGTGATTCTTGCAACTCTTTTGTTTTCCAACCGATTTCTTTGAAATTTTGGATTATTGTAGAAATTAGTAAACGATTAACAGAAAAAGTGAAAAAAATTTAAAAATCAAGATGGCGGCCGAGCTGTGACGTCTCAAATTTCCGACCCTCTCCTGTAAAATTTTGTATGAAAAAATTTTTTTTCACCCATGGTGTCGTATAGAGCTCAAAGAATGTGACTCGGAGAAAGGTGGAGAGAGCTGATGAGTGAGGAGTTCGGAGACGGGCGAGGGGCACGGCCAGGGTATACAAGATAGGTGGAGGGTGCTCGACCAAATGTCATTCGAAACCTCGAGCAGTTGCCAGTGAGTTGAAAAAAAATTCCAAAATGGCGGAAAAAAAATGGCGGCAAATTTTGTCCGTCTCTCTCTCGGAGACTATAAAAGATGGAGGAGCGGTTTCTCGACAAAAGATGATCAAAACCCGGAGGTCTACCTGGTGAGTGGGAAAAAAATTCAAGATGGCGGATTTTTTTTTTTTCATACAAAATGTATATGGGGAATATTGAAGGGACTAGAAGTTGGGAACTATGCAAGACATTGATTTTGATAGGTTCATAGGGCTTTTTTTCTTTTTCTTTTTTTTCATTTTACATTTGCTTTTTTTCTTTTTTTTTTCTTTTTTTTTCTTTTTCATTTGTGAATGAGGAGCACGGCCAGGTTATTGCAGATAGGTGCGGTGTGCTCGAACAAATTTTTTGGCAAAAGATGACCAGAATCCGAAGGTCTACTTGATGAGTAAAAAAATCGCGGTCCGCTTTAGCGGGCCGCGCACCCACGCGCCCTACTTGTAGTAACAACACTTCCCGCGAGCTGCTTTAGCAGCTCGCGCACCGAGCGAAATAAATAAAGCCAAACAATCGCGGTCCGCTTTAGCGGGCCGCGCACCCACGCGCCCTACTTGTAGCAATAACACTTCCCGCGAGCTGCTTTAGCAGCTCGCGCACCGAGCGAATTATATAGAGCCGAACAATCGCGGTCCGCTTTAGCGGGCCGCGCACCCACGCGCCCTACTTGTAGTAACAACACTTCCCGCGAGCTGCTTTAGCAGCTCGCGCACCGAGCGAAATAAATAGAGCCGAACAATCGCGGTCCGCTTTAGCGGGCCGCGCACCCACGCGCCCTACTTGTAGCAATAACACTTCCCGCGAGCTGCTTTAGCAGCTCGCGCACCGAGCAAATGCTAGTTATAATATATATAGCTCGATTACCACTGACTGACTGATTCACTGACTCATTGACAGGGTTGTTCTCCTAGAAGGAGACGGAAATCGATATAATGATGTAGGGGAGATATGTTGGGGTGGGGGATTCGAGTTGGGGAAAATTATGACATTTCGGAAAAACAAGATGGCGGCCGACGTGAATCTTGCAACTCTTTTGTTTTCCAACCGATTTCTTTGAAATTTTGGAATATTGTAGAAATTAGTAAACGATTAACAGAAAAAGTGAAAAAAATTAAAAAAACAAGATGGCGGCCGAGCTGTGACGTCTCAAATTTCCGACCCCTCTCCTGTAAAATTTTGTATGAAAAAAATTTTTTTCACCCATGGTGTCGTATAGAGCTCAAAGAATGTGACTCGGAGAAAGGTGGAGAGAGCTGATGAGTGAGGAGTTCGGAGACGGGCGAGGGGCACGGCCAGGGTATAGAAGATAGGTGGAGGGTGCTCGACCAAATGTCATTCGAAACCTCGAGCAGTTGCCAGTGAGTTGAAAAAAAAATCCAAAATGGCGGAAAAAAAATGGCGGCAAATTTTGTCCGTCTCTCTCTCGGAGACTATAAGAGATGGAGGAGCGGTTTCTTAACAAAAGATGATCACAACCCGGAGGTCTACCTGGTGAGTAGGAAAAAAATTCAAGATGGCGGATTTTTTTTTCCCCCCATACAAAATGTATGGGGAATATTGAAGGGACTAGAAGTTGGGAACTATGCAAGACATTGATTTTGATAGGTTCATAGGGCTTTTTTCTTTTTTTTTTTTCATTTTACATTTGCTTTTTTTCTTTTTTTTCTTTTTTTTTTTTTCTTTTTTTTCTTTTTCTTTTGTGAATGAGAAGCACGGCCAGGTTATTGCAGATAGGTGGGGTGTGCTTGAACAAATTTTTTGGCAAAAGATGACCAGAATCCGAAGGTCTACTTGATGAGTAAAAAAACCGCGGTCCGCTTTAGCGGGCCGCGCACCCACGCGCCCTACTTGTAGTAATAACATTTCCCGCGAGCTGCTTTAGCAGCTCGCGCACCGAGCGAAATAAATAAAGCCGAACAATCGCGGTCCGCTTTAGCGGGCCGCGCACCCACGCGCCCTACTTGTAGCAATAACACTTCTCGCGAGCTGCTTTAGCAGCTCGCGCACCGAGCGAAATAAATAAAGCCGAACAATCGCGGTCCGCTTTAGCGGGCCGCGCACCCACGCGCCTTACTTTTAGTAAAACACTTCCCGCGAGCTGCTTTAGCAGCTCGCGCACCGAGCAAATGCTAGTTATTATAATATATATAGCTCGATTACCACTCACTGACTGATTCACTGACTCATTGACATAATTGTTCTCCTAGAAGGAGACGGAAATCGATAAAATGATGTTCGGGAGATGTGTTCGGGTGGGGGATTCGAGTGGGGAAAAAGTATGACATTTCGGAAAAACGAGATGGCGGCCGACGTGAATCTTGCAACTCTTTTGTTTTCCAACCGATTTCTTTGAAATTTTGGATTATTGTAGAAATTTGTAAACGATTAACAGAAAAAGTGAAAAAAATTAAAAAAACAAGATGGCGGCCGAGCTGTGACGTCTCAAATTTCCGACCCTCTCCTGTAAAATTTTGTATGAAAAAAATTTTTTTCACCCATGGTGTCGTATAGAGCTCAAAGAATGTGACTCGGAGAAACGTGGAGAGAGCTGATGAGTGAGGAGTTCGGAGACGGGCGAGGGGCACGGCCAGGGTATAGAAGATAGGTGGAGGGTGCTCGACCAAATGTCATTCGAAACCTCGAGCAGTTGCCAGTGAGTTGAAAAAAAATTCCAAAATGGCGGAAAAAAAATGGCGGCAAATTTTGTCCGTCTCTCTCTCGGAGACTATAAAAGATGGAGGAGCGGTTTCTCGACAAAAGATGATCACAACCCGGAGGTCTACCTGGTGAGTAGGAAAAAAATTCAAGATGGCGGATTTTTTTTTCCCCCATACAAAATGTATGGGGAATATTGAAGGGACTAGAAGTTGGGAACTATGCAAGACATTGATCTTGATAGGTTCATAGGGCTTTTTTTCTTTTTCTTTTTTTTCATTTTACATTTGCTTTTTTTCTTTTTTTTCTTTTTTTTCATTTTTTTTTCTTTTTCTTTTGTGAATGAGGAGCACGGCCAGGTTATTGCAGATAGGTGGGGTGTGCTCGAACAAATTTTTTGGCAAAAGATGACCAGAATCCGAAGGGCTACTTGATGAGTAAAAAAATCGCGGTCCGCTTTAGCGGGCCGCGCACCCACGCGCCCTACTTGTAGTAATAACACTTCCCGCGAGCTGCTTTAGCAGCTCGCGCACCGAGCGAAATAAATAAAGCCGAACAATCGCGGTCCGCTTTAGCGGGCCGCGCACCCACGCGCCCTACTTGGAGCAATAACACTTCCCGCGAGCTGCTTTAGCAGCTCGCGCACCGAGCAAACGCTAGTTATAATATATATAGCTCGATTACCACTGACTCACTGACTGATTGACATAATTGTTCTCCTAGAAAGAAACAAAAAACGATAAAATGATGTACGGGAGATATGTCCGGGTGGGGGATTCGAGTGGGGAAAAATTATGACATTTCGGAAAAACAAGATGGCGGCCGACGTGATTCTTGCAACTCTTTTGTTTTCCAACCGATTTCTTTGAAATTTTGGATTATTGTAGGAATTAGTAAACGATTAACAGAAAAAGAGAAAAAAATTAAAAAAACAAGATGGCGGCCGAGCTGTGACGTCCCAAATTTCCGACCCCTCTCCTGTAAAATTTTGTATGAAAAAATTTTTTTTCACCCATGGTGTCGTGTAGAGCTCAAAGAATGTGACTCGGAGAAAGGTGGAGAGAGCTGATGAGTGAGGAGTTCGGAGACGGGCGAGGGGCACGGCCAGGGTATAGAAGATAGGTGGAGGGTGCTCGACCAAATGTCATTCGAAACCTCGAGCCGTTGCCAGTGAGTTGAAAAAAAATTCCAAAATGGCGGAAAAAAAATAGCGGCAAATTTTGTCCGTCTCTCTCTCGGAGACTATAAAAGATGGAGGAGCGGTTTCTCGACAAAAGATGATCACAACCCGGAGGTCTACCTGGTGAGTAGGAAAAAAATTCAAGATGGCGGATTTTTTTTTCCCCCCATACAAAATGTATGGGGAATATTGAAGGGACTAGAAGTTGGGAACTATGCAAGACATTGATTTTGATAGGTTCATAGGGCTTTTTTTCTTTTTCTTTTTTTTCATTTTACATTTGTTTCTTTTTTGTTTTTTTTGTTTTTTTTTTCTTTTTTTTCTTTTTCTTTTGTGAATGAGGAGCACGGCCAGGTTATTGCAGATAGGTGGGGTGTGCTCGAACAAATTTTTTGGCAAAAGATGACCAGAATCCGAAGGTCTACTTGATGAGTAAAAAAATCGCGGTCCGCTTTAGCGGGCCGCGCACCCACGCGCCCTACTTGTAGTAATAACACTTCCCGCGAGCTGCTTTAGCAGCTCGCGCACCGAGCGAAATAAATAGAGCCGAACAATCGCGGTCCGCTTTAGCGGGCCGCGCACCCACGCCCCTACTTGTAGCAATAACACTTCCCGCGAGCTGCTTTAGCAGCTCGCGCACCGAGCAAATGCTAGTTATTATAATATATATAGCTCGATTACCACTCACTGATTCACTCACTCACTGATTGACAGGGTTGTTCTCCTAGAAGGAGACGGAAATCGATATAATGATGTTTGGGAGATGTGCTTGGGGGGGGGATTCAAGTTGGGGAAAATTATGAGATTTCGGAAAAACAAGATGGCGGCCGACGTGAATCTTGCAACTCTTTTGTTTTCCGACCGATTTCTTTGAAATTTTGGATTATTGTAGAAATTAGTAAACGATTAACAGAAAAAGTGAAAAAAATTAAAAAAACAAGATGGCGGCCGAGCTGTGACGTCTCAAATTTGCGACCCCTCTCCTGTAAAATTTTGAATGAAAAAAATTTTTTTCACCCATGGTGTCGTATAGAGCTCAAAGAATTTGACTCGGAGAAAGGTGGCGAGAGCTGATGAGTGAGGAGTTCGGAGACGGGCGAGGGGCACGGCCAGGGTATACAAGATAGGTGGAGGGTGCTCGACCAAATGTCATTCGAAGCCTCGAGCAGTTGCCCGTGAGTTGAAAAAAAATTCCAAAATGGCGGAAAAAAATGGCGGCAAATTTTGTCCGTCTCTCTCTCGGAGACTATAAAAGATGGAGGAGCGGTTTCTCGACAAAAGATGATCACAACCCGGAGGTCTACCTGGTGAGTAGGAAAAAAATTCAAGATGGCGGATTTTTTTTTCCCCCCATACAAAATGTATGGGGAATATTGGAGGGACTAGAAGTTGGGAACTATGCAAGACATTGATTTTCAACCAACAAAAATTACTCGAAACCACATCCAATTAGCAGGGACTTGAAAAAAAAACTCCAAAATGGCGGATTCAAGATGGCGGCCATAGAAACTTTCTCTGGTGTCTATCTCGGAGAGTATAAAAGATGGAAGAGTGGTTTCTTGGCGAAAGATGATAAAGAACCGAAGGTCTACCTGATGAACGGATAAAAATTCAAGATGGCGGATTTTTTTTCCATGCGAAATATATGGCAAATATTGATTTTTCTTTTTTTTTCTTCTTTTTGTTTCTTTTTTCTTTTTTTTCTTTTTTTTTCTCTTCTTTTTTTCTTTTTCTTTTGCTTTTACTTTTTTCTTTTCTTTTTCGTTTTTCCTTTTTTCATTTTCTTTTCCTTTTTTTCATTTTTCATTTTCTTTTTTCTTTTTTTTTCCATTTTTCATTTATTTGCTTTTTTTCTTTTTCTTTTTTCTTTTTTTTTCTTTTTTCTTTTATTTTTTCCTTTTATTTATTTTTATTTTTTTTTCATTTTTCATTTTCTTTTTTTTTTTCTTTTTTTTTTCTTTTATCTTTCTTTTTCATTTTTCATTTATTTGCTTTTTTCTTTTTCTTTTTTTTCTTTCTTTTTCCTTTTTTTTATATTTTTCTTTTTTTCATTTTTTTTCTTTTTCTTTTGTGAATGAGGAGCACGGCCAGGTTATTGCAGATAGGTGGGATGTGCTCGAACAAATTTTTTGTCAAAAGATGTCCAGAATCCGCTTGATGAGTAAAAAAATCGCGGTCCGCTTTAGCGGGCCGCGCACCCACGCGCCTTACTTTTAGTAAAACATTTACCGCGAGCTGCTTTAGCAGCTCGCGCACCGAGCAAACGCTAGTTATTATAATATATATAGCTCGATTACCACTGACACACTCACTCACTCACTCACTCATTGACAGGGTTGTTCTCCTAGAAGGAGACGGAAATCGATATAATGATGTAGGGGAGATATGTCCAGGTGGGGGATTCGAGTTGGGGAAAATTATGACATTTCGGAAAAACAAGATGGCGGCCGACGTGAATCTTGCAACTCTTTTGTTTTCTAACCGATTTCTTTGAAATTTTGGATTATTGTAGAAATTAGTAAACGATTAACAGAAAAAGTGAAAAAAATTAAAAAAACAAGATGGCGGCCGAGCTGTGACGTCTCAAATTTCCGACCCCTCTCCTGTAAAATTTTGTATGAAAAAAATTTTTTCCACCCATGGTGTCGTATAGAGCTCAAAGAATGTGACTCGGAGAAAGGTGGCGAGAGCTGATGAGTGAGGAGTTCGGAGACGGGCGAGGGGCACGGCCAGGGTATAGTAGATAGGTGGAGGGTGCTCGACCAAATGTCATTCGAAACCTCGAGCAGTTGCCAGTGAGTTGAAAAAAAATTCCAAAATGGCGGAAAAAAAATGGCGGCAAATTTTGTCCGTCTCTCTCTCGGAGACTATAAAAGATGGAGGAGCGGTTTCTCGACAAAAGACGATCACAACCCGGAGGTCTACCTGGTGAGTAGGAAAAAAATTCAAGATGGCGGATTTTTTTTTCCCCCCATACAAAATGTATGGGGAATATTGAAGGGACTAGAAGTTGGGAACTATGCAAGACATTGATTTTGATAGGTTCATAGGGCTTTTTTCTTTTTCTTTTTTTTCATTTTACATTTGCTTTTTTTCTTTTTTTTCTTTTTTTTTCTTTTTTTTTCTTTTTCTTTTGTGAATGAGGAGCACGGCCAGGTTATTGCAGATAGGTGGGGTGTGCTCGAACAAATTTTTTGGCAAAAGATGACCAGAATCCGAAGGTCTACTTGATGAGTAAAAAAATCGCGGTCCGCTTTAGCGGGCCGCGCACCCACGCGCCCTACTTGTAGCAATAACACTTCCCGCGAGCTGCTTTAGCAGCTCGCGCACCGAGCGAAATACTAGTTATAATATATATAGCTCGATTACCACTCACTCACTGATTCACTGACTCATTGACACAATTGTTCTCCTAGAAGGAGACGGAAATCGATATAATGATGTAGCGGAGATATGTCCGGGTGGGGGATTCGAGTGGGGAAAAATTATGACATTTCGGAAAAACAAGATGGCGGCCGACGTGATTCTTGCAACTCTTTTGTTTTCAAACCGATTTCTTTGAAATTTTGGATTATTGTAGAAATTAGTAAACGATTAACAGAAAAAGTGAAAAAAATTAAAAAAACAAGATGGCGGCCGAGCTGTGACGTCTCAAATTTCCGACCCCTCTCCTGTAAAATTTTGTATGAAAAAAATTTTTTTCACCCATGGTGTCGTATAGAGCTCAAAGAATGTGACTCGGAGAAAGATGGAGAGAGCTGATGAGTGAGGAGTTCGGAGACGGGCGAGGGGCACGGCCAGGGTATAGAAGATAGGTGGAGGGTGCTCGACCAAATGTCATTCGAAACCTCGAGCAGTTGCCAGTGAGTTGAAAAAAAATTCCAAAATGGCGGAAAAAAAATGGCGGCAAATTTTGTCCGTCTCTCTCTCGGAGACTATAAAAGATGGAGGAGCGGTTTCTCGACAAAAGATGATCACAACCCGGAGGTCTACCTGGTGAGTAGGAAAAAAATTCAAGATGGCGGATTTTTTTTTTCCCCCCATACAAAATGTATGGGGAATATTGAAGGGACTAGAAGTTGGGAACTATGCAAGACATTGATTTTGATAGGTTCATAGGGCTTTTTTTCTTTTTCTTTTTTTTCATTTTACATTTGCTTTTTTTCTTTTTTTTCTTTTTTTTTCTTTTTTTTTTCTTTTTCTTTTGTGAATGAGGAGCACGGCCAGGTTATTGCAGATAGGTGGGATGTGCTCGAACAAATTTTTTGGCAAAAGATGACCAGAATCCGAAGGTCTACTTGATGAGTAAAAAAATCGCGGTCCGCTTTAGCGGGCCGCGCACCCACGCGCCCTACTTGTAGCAATAACACTTCCCGCGAGCTGCTTTAGCAGCTCGCGCACCGAGCGAAATAAATAAAGCCGAACAATCGCGGTCCGCTTTAGCGGGCCGCGCACCCACGCGCCCTACTTGTAGCAATAACACTTCCCGCGAGCTGCTTTAGCAGCTCGCGCACCGAGCAAACGCTAGTTATTATTATAATATATATAGCTCGATTACCACTCACTCACTGATTCACTCACTCACTCATTGACAGGGTTGTTCTCCTAGAAGGAGACGGAAATCGATATAATGATGTAGGGGAGATATGTCCGGGTGGGGGATTCGAGTTGGGGAAAATTATGACATTTCGGAAAAACAAGATGGCGGCCGACGTGAATCTTGCAACTCTTTAGTTTTCCAACCGATTTCTTTGAAATTTTGGATTATTGTAGGAATTAGTAAACGATTAACAGAAAAAGTGAAAAAAATTAAAAAAACAAGATGGCGGCCGAGCTGTGACGTCTCAAATTTCCGACCCCTCTCCTGTAAAATTTTGTATGAAAAAAAATTTTTTTACCCATGGTGTCGTATAGAGCTCAAAGAATATGACTAGGAGAAAGGTGGAGAGAGCTGATGAGTGAGGGGTTCGGAGACGAGCGAGGGGCACGGCCAGGGTATAGAAGATAGGTGGAGGGTGCTCGACCAAATGTCATTCGAAACCTCGAGCAGTTGCCAGTGAGTTGAAAAAAAATTCCAAAATGGCGGAAAAAAAATGGCGGCAAATTTTGTCCGTCTCTCTCTCGGAGACTATAAAAGATGGAGGAGCGGTTTCTCGACAAAAGATGATCACAACCCGGAGGTCTACCTGGTGAGTAGGAAAAAAATTCAAGATGGCGGATTTATTTTTTTTCCATACAAAATGTATGGGGAATATTGAAGGGATTAGAAGTTGGGAACTATGCAAGACATTGATTTTGATAGGTTCATAGGGCTTTTTTTCTTTTTCTTTTTTTTCATTTTATATTTGCTTTTTTTCTTTTTTTTCTTTTTTTTTTCTTTTTTTTCTTTTTCTTTTGTGAATGAGGAGCACGGCCAGGTTATTGCAGATAGGTGGGGTGTGTTCGAACAAATTTTTTGGCAAAAGATGACCAGAATCCGAAGGTCTACTTGAAGAGTAAATAAATCGCGGTCCGCTTTAGCGGGCCGCGCACCCACGCGCCCTACTTGTAGTAATAACACTTCCCGCGAGCTGCTTCAGCAGCTCGCGCACCGAGCGAAATAAATAAAGCCGAACAATCGCGGTCCGCTTTAGCGGGCCGCGCACCCACGAGCCCTACTTGTAGCAATAACACTTCCCGCGAGCTGCTTTAGCAGCTCGCGCACCGAGCGAAATAAATAAAGCCGAACAATCGCGGTCCGCTTTAGCGGGCCGCGCACCCACGCGCCCTACTTGTAGTAATAACACTTCCCGCGAGCTGCTTTAGCAGCTCGCGCACCGAGCGAAATAAATAAAGCCGAACAATCGCGGTCCGCTTTAGCGGGCCGCGCACCCACGCGCCCTACTTGGAGCAATAACACTTCCCGCGAGCTGCTTTAGCAGCTCGCGCACCGAGCAAACGCTAGTTATTATAATATATATAGCTCGATTACCACTGACACACTCACTCACTCACTCACTCATTGACAGGGTTGTTCTCCTAGAAGGAGACGGAAATCGATATAATGATGTAGGGGAGATATGTCCAGGTGGGGGATTCGAGTTGGGGAAAATTATGACATTTCGGAAAAACAAGATGGCGGCCGACGTGAATCTTGCAACTCTTTTGTTTTCTAACCGATTTCTTTGAAATTTTGGATTATTGTAGAAATTAGTAAACGATTAACAGAAAAAGTGAAAAAAATTAAAAAAACAAGATGGCGGCCGAGCTGTGACGTCTCAAATTTCCGACCCCTCTCCTGTAAAATTTTGTATGAAAAAAATTTTTGTCACCCATGGTGTCGTATAGAGCTCAAAGAATGTGACTCGGAGAAAGGTGGAGAGAGCTGATGAGTGAGGAGTTCGGAGACGGGCGAGGGGCACGGCCAGGGTATAGTAGATAGGTGGAGGGTGCTCGACCAAATGTCATTCAAAACCTCGAGCAGTTGCCAGTGAGTTGAAAAAAAATTCCAAAATGGCGGAAAAAAATGGCGGCAAATTTTGTCCGTCTCTCTCTCGGAGACTATAAAAGATGGAGGAGCGGTTTCTCGACAAAAGATGATCACAACCCGGAGGTCTACCTGGTGAGTAGGAAAAAAATTCAAGATGGCGGATTTTTTTTTTTCCATACTAAATGTATGGGGAATATTGAAGGGACTAGAAGTTGGGAACTATGCAAGACATTGATTTTGATAGGTTCATAGGGCTTTTTTTCTTTTTCTTTTTTTTCATTTTACATTTGCTTTTTTTTCTTTTTTTTTCTTTTTTTTTTCTTTTTTTTTCTTTTTTTTCTTTTTCTTTTGTGAATGAGGAGCACGGCCAGGTTATTGCAGATAGGTGGGGTGTGCTCGAACAAATTTTTTGGCAAAAGATGACCAGAATCCGAAGGTCTACTTGATGAGTAAAAAAATCGCGGTCCGCTTTAGCGGGCCGCGCACCCACGCGCCCTACTTGTAGTAATAACACTTCCCGCGAGCTGCTTTAGCAGCTCGCGCACCGAGCGAAATAAATAAAGCCGAACAATCGCGGTCCGCTTTAGCGGGCCGCGCACCCACGCGCCCTACTTGTAGTAACAACACTTCCCGCGAGCTGCTTTAGCAGCTCGCGCACCGAGCGAAATAAATAAAGCCGAACAATCGCGGTCCGCTTTAGCGGGCCGCGCACCCACGCGCCTTACTTTTAGTAAAACACTTCCCGCGAGCTGCTTTAGCAGCTCGCGCACCGAGCGAAATAAATAAAGCCGAACAATCGCGGTCCGCTTTAGCGGGCCGCGCACCCACGCGCCTTACTTTTAGTAAAACACTTCCCGCGAGCTGCTTTAGCAGCTCGCGCACCGAGCGAAATACTAGTTATTATACTATATATAGCTCGATTACCACTGATTCACTGACTGATTCACTCACTCATTGACAGGGTTGTTCTCCTAGAAGGAGACGGAAATCGATATAATGATGTAGGGGAGATATGTTGGGGTGGGGGATTCGAGTTGGGGAAAATTATGACATTTCGGAAAAACAAGATGGCGGCCGACGTGAATCTTGCAACTCTTTTGTTTTCCAACCGATTTCTTTGAAATTTTGGATTATTGTAGAAATTAGTAAACGATTAATAGAAAAAGTGAAAAAAATTAAAAAAACAAGATGGCGGCCGAGCTGTGACGTCTAAAATTTCCGACCCCTCTCCTGTAAAATTTTGTATGAAAAAAATTTTTTTCACCCATGGTGTCGTATAGAGCTCAAAGAATGTGACTCGGAGAAAGGTGGAGAGAGCTGATGAGTGAGGAGTTCGGAGACGGGCGAGGGGCACGGCCAGGGTATAGAAGATAGGTGGAGGGTGCTCGACCAAATGTCATTTGAAACCTCGAGCAGTTGCCAGTGCGTTGAAAAAAAATTCCAAAATGGCGGAAAAAAAATGGCGGCAAATTTTGTCCGTCTCTCGCTCGGAGACTATAAGAGATGGAGGAGCGGTTTCTCGACAAAAGATGATCAAAACCCGGAGGTCTACCTGGTGAGTAGGAAAAAGATTCAAGATGGCGGATTTTTTTTTTTCCATACAAAATGTATATGGGGAATATTGAAGGGACTAGAAGTTGGGAACTATGCAAGACAATGAGTTTGATAGGTTCATAGGGCTTTTTTCTTTTTCTTTTTTTTCATTTTACATTTGCTTTTTTTCTTTTTTTTTCTTTTTTTTTTTCTTTTTTTTTTCTTTTTCATTTGTGAATGAGGAGCACGGCCAGGTTATTGCAGATAGGTGGGGTGTGCTCGAACAAATTTTTTGGCAAAAGATGACCAGAATCCGAAGGTCTACTTGATGAGCAAAAAAATCGCGGTCCGCTTTAGCGGGCCGCGCACCCACGCGCCCTACTTGTAGTAATAACACTTCCCGCGAGCTGCTTTAGCAGCTCGCGCA
The DNA here is from genome assembly GCA_029955525.1 of Oeneis ivallda. Taxonomy (NCBI): domain Eukaryota; kingdom Metazoa; phylum Arthropoda; class Insecta; order Lepidoptera; family Nymphalidae; genus Oeneis; species Oeneis ivallda. The sequence continues at coordinate 20,939,520 of JARPMR010000018.1, read as the reverse complement.
CCGAGCGAAATAAATAAAGCCGAACAATCGCGGTCCGCTTTAGCGGGCCGCGCACCCACGCGCCCTACTTGTAGCAATAACACTTCCCGCGAGCTGCTTTAGCAGCTCGCGCACCGAGCAAATGCTAGTAATTATAATATATATAGCTCGATTACCACTCACTCACTGACACACTCACTCACTCATTGACAGGGTTGTTCTCCTAGAAGGAGACGGAAATCGATATAATGATGTTCGGGAGATGTGTTTGGGGGGGGGATTCGAGTTGGGGAAAATTATGACATTTCGGAAAAACAAGATGGCGGCCGACGTGAATCTTGCAACTCTTTTGTTTTCCAACCGATTTCTTTGAAATTTTGGATTGTCGTAGAAATTAGTAAACGATTAACAGAAAACGTGAAAAAAATTTAAAAAACAAGATGGCGGCCGAGCTGTGACGTCTCAAATTTCCGACCCCTCTCCTGTAAAATTTTGTATGAAAAAAATTTTTTTCACCCATGGTGTCGTATAGAGCTCAAAGAATGTGACTCGGAGAAAGGTGGAGAGAGCTGACGACTGAGGAGTTCGGAGACGGGCGAGGGGCACGGCCAGGGTATAGAAGATAGGTGGAGGGTGCTCGACCAAATGTCATTCGAAACCTCGAGCAGTTGCCAGTGAGTTGAAAAAAAATTCCAAAATGGCGGAAAAAAAATGGCGGCAAATTTTGTCCGTCTCTCTCTCGGAGACTATAAAAGATGGAGTAGCGGTTTCTCGACAAAAGATGATCACAACCCGGAGGTCTACCTGGTGAGTAGGAAAAAAATTCAAGATGGCGGATTTTTTTTTCCCCCCATACAAAATGTATGGGGAATATTGAAGGGACTAGAAGTTGGGAACTATGCAAGACATTGATTTTGATAGGTTCATAGGGCTTTTTTTCTTTTTCTTTTTTTTCATTTTACATTTGCTTTTTTTCTTTTTTTTCTTTTTTTTTTCTTTTTTTTTCTTTTTCTTTTGTGAATGAGGAGCACGGCCAGGTTATTGCAGATAGGTGGGGTGTGCTCGAACAAATTTTTTGGCAAAAGATGACCAGAATCCGAAGGTCTACTTGATGAGCAAAAAAATCGCGGTCCGCTTTAGCGGGCCGCGCACCCACGCGCCCTACTTGTAGCAATAACACTTCCCGCGAGCTGCTTTAGCAGCTCGCGCACCGAGCGAAATAAATAAAGCCGAACAATCGCGGTCCGCTTTAGCGGGCCGCGCACCCACGCGCCCTACTTGTAGCAATAACTCTTCCCGCGAGCTGCTTTAGCAGCTCGCGCACCGAGCGAAATACTAGTTATAATATATATAGCTCGATTACCACTGATTCACTCACTGACTGATTCACTCATTGACAGGGTTGTTCTCCTAGAAGGAGACGGATATCGATATAATGATGTAGGGGAGATATGTCCAGGTGGGGGATTCGAGTTGGGGAAAATTATGACATTTCGGAAAAACAAGATGGCGGCCGACGTGAATCTTGCAACTCTTTTGTTTTCCAACCGATTTCTTTGAAATTTTGGATTATTGTAGAAATTAGTAAACGATTAACAGAAAAAGTGAAAAAAATTAAAAAAACAAGATGGCGGCCGAGCTGTGACGTCTCAAATTTCCGACCCCTCTCCTGTAAAATTTTGTATGAAAAAAATTTTTTTCACCCATGATATCGTATAGTGCTCAAAGAATGTGACTCGGAGAGAGGTGGCGAGAGCTGATGAGTGAGGAGTTCGGAGACGGGCGAGGGGCACGGCCAGGGTATAGAAGATAGGTGGAGGGTGCTCGACCAAATGTCATTCGAAACCTCGAGCAGTTGCCAGTGAGTTGAAAAAAAATTCCAAAATGGCGGAAAAAAAATGGCGGCAAATTTTGTCCGTCTCTCTCTCGGAGACTATAAAAGATGGAGGAGCGGTTTCTCGACAAAAGATGATCACAACCCGGAGGTCTACCTGGTGAGTAGGAAAAAAATTCAAGATGGCGGATTTTTTTTTTCGATACAAAATGTATGGGGAATATTGAAGGGACTAGAAGTTGGGAACTATGCAAGACATTGATTTTGATAGGTTCATAGGGCTTTTTTCTTTTTCTTTTTTTTCATTTTACATTTGCTTTTTTTCTTTTTTTTCTTTTTTTTTTCTTTTTTTTTCTTTTTCTTTTGTGAATGAGGAGCACGGCCACGTTATTGCAGATAGGTGGGGTGTGCTCGAACAAATTTTTTGGCAAAAGATGACCAGAATACGAAGGTCTACTTGATGAGTAAAAAAATCGCGGTCCGCTTTAGCGGGCCGCGCACCCACGCGCCCTACTTGTAGTAATAACACTTCCCGCGAGCTGCTTTAGCAGCTCGCGCACCGAGCGAAATAAATAAAGCCGAACAATCGCGGTCCGCTTTAGCGGGCCGCGCACCCACGCGCCTTACTTTTAGCAATAACACTTCCCGCGAGCTGCTTTAGCAGCTCGCGCACCGAGCAAACGCTAGTTATTATAATATATATAGCTCGATTACCACTGACTGACTGACTCACTGATTGACATAATTGTTCTCCTAGAAAGAGACAAAAAACGATAGAATGATGTACGGGAGATATGTTCGGGTGGGGGATTCGAGTGGGGAAAAATTATGACATTTCGGAAAAACAAGATGGCGGCCGACTTGAATCTTGCAACTCTTTTGTTTTCCAACCGATTTCTTTGAAATTTTGGATTATTGTAGAAATTAGTAAACGATTAACAGAAAAAGTGAAAAAAATTAAAAAAACAAGATGGCGGCCGAGCTGTGACGTCTCAAATTTCCACCCCTCTCCTGTAAAATTTTGTATGAAAAAAATTTTTTTCACCCATGGTGTCGTATAGAGCTCAAAGAATGTGACTCGGAGAAAGGTGGAGAGAGCTGATGAGTGAGGAGTTCGGAGACGGGCGAGGGGCACGGCCAGGGTATAGAAGATAGGTGGAGGGTGCTCGACCAAATGTCATTCGAAACCTCGAGCAGTTGCCAGTGAGTTGAAAAAAAATTCCAAAATGGCGGAAAAAAAATGGCGGCAAATTTTGTCCGTCTCTCTCTCGGAGACTATAAAAGATGGAGGAGCGGTTTCTCAACAAAAGATGATCAAAACCCGGAGGTCTACCTGATGAGTAGGAAAAAAATTCAAGATGGCGGTTTTTTTTTTTTTCATACAAAATGTATGGGGAATATTGAAGGGACTAGAAGTTGGGAACTATGCAAGACAATGAGTTTGATAGGTTCATAGGGCTTTTTTCTTTTTCTTTTTTTTCATTTTACATTTGCTTTTTTTCTTTTTTTTCTTTTTTTTTTTCTTTTTTTTTTTCTTTTTTTTTCTTTTTCATTTGTGAATGAGGAGCACGGCCAGGTTATTGCAGATAGGTGGGGTGTGCTCGAACAAATTTTTTGGCAAAAGATGAGCAGAATCCGAATGTCTACTTGATGAGTAAAAAAATCGCGGTCCGCTTTAGCGGGCCGCGCACCCACGCGCCCTACTTGTAGTAATAACACTTCCCGCGAGCTGCTTTAGCAGCTCGCGCACCGAGCGAAATAAACAAAGCCGAACAATCGCGGTCCGCTTTAGCGGGCCGCGCACCCACGCGCCCTACTTGTAGCAATAACACTTCCCGCGAGCTGCTTTAGCAGCTCGCGCACCGAGCGAAATAAATAAAGCCGAACAATCGCGGTCCGCTTTAGCGGGCCGCGCACCCACGCGCCTTACTTTTAGTAAAACACTTCCCGCGAGCTGCTTTAGCAGCTCGCGCACCGAGCAAACGCTAGTTATAATATATATAGCTCGATTACCACTCACTCACTCACTCACTCACTGACTGATTGACACGATTGTTCTCCTAAAAAGAGACGGAAAACGATACAATGATGTAGGGGAGATATGTCCGGGTGGGGGATTCGAGTGGGGAAAAATTATGACATTTCGGAAAAACAAGATGGCGGCCGACGTGATTCTTGCAACTCTTTTGTTTTCCAACCGATTTCTTTGAAATTTTGGATTATCGTAGAAATTAGTAAACGATTAACAGAAAAAGTGAAAAAAATTAAAAAAACAAGATGGCGGCCGAGCTGTGACGTCTCAAATTTCCGACCCCTCTCCTGTAAAATTTTGTATGAAAAAAATTTTTTGCACTCATGGTGTCGTATAGAGCTCAAAGAATGTGACTCGGAGAAAGGTGGAGAGAGCTGATGAGTGAGGAGTTCGGAGACGGGCGAGGGGCACGGCCAGGGTATAGAAGATAGGTGGAGGGTGCTCGACCAAATGTCATTCGAAACCTCGAGCAGTTGCCAGTGAGTTGAAAAAAAAATCCAAAATGGCGGAAAAAAAATGGCTGCAAATTTTGTCCGTCTCTCTCTCGGAGACTATAAAAGATGGAGGAGCGGTTTCTCGACAAAAGATGATCACAACCCGGAGGTCTACCTGGTGAGTAGGAAAAAAATTCAAGATGGCGGATTTTTTTTCCCCCCATACAAAATGTATGGGGAATATTGAAGGGACTAGAAGTTGGGAACTATGCAAGACATTGATTTTGATAGGTTCATAGGGCTTTTTTTCTTTTTCTTTTTTTTCATTTTAAATTTGCTTTTTTTCTTTTTTTTCTTTTTCTTTTGTGAATGAGGAGCACGGCCAGGTTATTGCAGATAGGTGGGGTGGTGTGCTCGAACAAATTTTTTGGCAAAAGATGACCAGAATCCGAAGGTCTACTTGATGAGTAAAAAAATCGCGGTCCGCTTTAGCGGGCCGCGCACCCACGCGCCCTACTTGTAGCAATAACACTTCCCGCGAGCTGCTTTAGCAGCTCGCGCACCGAGCGAAATAAATAAAGCCAAACAATCGCGGTCCGCTTTAGCGGGCCGCGCACCCACGCGCCTTACTTTTAGTAAAACACTTCCCGCGAGCTGCTTTAGCAGCTCGCGCACCGAGCAAATGCTAGTTATAATATATATAGCTCGATTACCACTCACTCACTCACTCACTCACTGACTGATTGACACGATTGTTCTCCTAAAAAGAGACGGAAAACGATACAATGATGTAGGGGAGATATGTCCGGGTGGGGGATTCGAGTGGGGAAAAATTATGACATTTCGGAAAAACAAGATGGCGGCCGACGTGATTCTTGCAACTCTTTTGTTTTCCAACCGATTTCTTTGAAATTTTGGATTATCGTAGAAATTAGTAAACGATTAACAGAAAAAGTGAAAAAAATTAAAAAAACAAGATGGCGGCCGAGCTGTGACGTCTCAAATTTCCGACCCCTCTCCTGTAAAATTTTGTATGAAAAAAATTTTTTGCACTCATGGTGTCGTATAGAGCTCAAAGAATGTGACTCGGAGAAAGGTGGAGAGAGCTGATGAGTGAGGAGTTCGGAGACGGGCGAGGGGCACGGCCAGGGTATAGAAGATAGGTGGAGGGTGCTCGACCAAATGTCATTCGAAACCTCGAGCAGTTGCCAGTGAGTTGAAAAAAAAATCCAAAATGGCGGAAAAAAAATGGCTGCAAATTTTGTCCGTCTCTCTCTCGGAGACTATAAAAGATGGAGGAGCGGTTTCTCGACAAAAGATGATCACAACCCGGAGGTCTACCTGGTGAGTAGGAAAAAAATTCAAGATGGCGGATTTTTTTTCCCCCCATACAAAATGTATGGGGAATATTGAAGGGACTAGAAGTTGGGAACTATGCAAGACATTGATTTTGATAGGTTCATAGGGCTTTTTTTCTTTTTCTTTTTTTTCATTTTAAATTTGCTTTTTTTCTTTTTTTTCTTTTTCTTTTGTGAATGAGGAGCACGGCCAGGTTATTGCAGATAGGTGGGGTGGTGTGCTCGAACAAATTTTTTGGCAAAAGATGACCAGAATCCGAAGGTCTACTTGATGAGTAAAAAAATCGCGGTCCGCTTTAGCGGGCCGCGCACCCACGCGCCCTACTTGTAGCAATAACACTTCCCGCGAGCTGCTTTAGCAGCTCGCGCACCGAGCGAAATAAATAAAGCCAAACAATCGCGGTCCGCTTTAGCGGGCCGCGCACCCACGCGCCTTACTTTTAGTAAAACACTTCCCGCGAGCTGCTTTAGCAGCTCGCGCACCGAGCAAATGCTAGTTATAATATATATAGCTCGATTACCACTGACTGATTCACTCACTGACTGATTGACACGATTGTTCTCCTAGAAAGAGACGGAAAACGATACAATGATGTATGGGAGATATGTCCGGGTGGGGGATTCGAGTTGGGGAAAATTATGACATTTCGGAAAAACAAGATGGCGGCCGACGTGAATCTTGCAACTCTTTTGTTTTCCAACCGATTTCTTTGAAATTTTGGATTATTGTAGAAATTAGTAAACGATTAACAGAAAAAGTGAAAAAAATTAAAAAAACAAGATGGCGGCCGAGCTGTGACGTCTCAAATTTCCACCCCTCTCCTGTAAAATTTTGTATGAAAAAAATTTTTTTCACCCATGGTGTCGTATAGAGCTCAAAGAATGTGACTCGGAGAAAGGTGGCGAGAGCTGATGAGTGAGGAGTTCGGAGACGGGCGAGGGGCACGGCCAGGGTATAGTAGATAGGTGGAGGGTGCTCGACCAAATGTCATTCGAAACCTCGAGCAGTTGCCAGTGAGTTGAAAAAAAATTCCAAAATGGCGGAAAAAAAATGACGGCAAATTTTGTCCGTCTCTCTCTCGGAGACTATAAAAGATGGAGGAGCGGTTTCTCGACAAAAGATGATCACAACCCGGAGGTCTACCTGGTGAGTAGGAAAAAAATTCAAGATGGCGGATTTTTTTTCCCCCCATACAAAATGTATGGGGAATATTGAAGGGACTAGAAGTTGGGAACTATGCAAGACATTGATTTTGATAGGTTCATAGGGATTTTTTCTTTTTCTTTTTTCATTTTACATTTGTTTTTTTTCTTTTTTTTCATTTTTTTTTCTTTTTTTTCTTTTGTGAATGAGGAGCACGGCCAGGTTATAGCAGATAGGTGGGGTGTGCTCGAACAAATTTTTTGGCAAAAGATGACCAGAATCCGAAGGTCTACTTGATGAGTAAAAAAATCGCGGTCCGCTTTAGCGGGCCGCGCACCCACGCGCCCTACTTGTAGCAATAACACTTCCCGCGAGCTGCTTTAGCAGCTCGCGCACCGAGCAAACGCTAGTTATAATATATATAGCTCGATTACCACTGACACACTCACTCACTCACTCACTCATTGACAGGGTTGTTCTCCTAGAAGGAGACGGAAATCGATATAATGATGTTCGGGACATGTGTTTGGGGGGGGGATTCGAGTTGGGGAAAATTATGACATTTCGGAAAAACAAGATGGCGGCCGACGTGAATCTTGCAACTCTTTTGTTTTCCGACCGATTTCTTTGAAATTTTGGATTATTGTAGAAATTAGTAAACAATTAACAGAAAAAGTGAAAAAAATTAAAAAAACAAGATGGCGGCCGAGCTGTGACGTCTCAAATTTCCGACCCCTCTCTTGTAAAATTTTGTATGAAAAAATTTTTTTTCACCCATGGTGTCGTATAGAGCTCAAAGAATGTGACTCGGAGAAAGGTGGCGAGAGCTGGTGAGTGAGGAGTTCGGAGACGGGCGAGAGGCACGGCCAGGGTATACAAGATAGGTGGAGGGTGCTCGACCAAATGTCATTCGAAACCTCGAGCAGTTGCCAGTGAGTTGAAAAAAAATTCCAAAATGGCGGAAAAAAAATGGCGGCAAATTTTGTCCGTCTCTCTCTCGGAGACTATAAAAGATGGAGGAGCAGTTTCTCGACAAAAGATGATCAAAACCCGGAGGTCTACCTGGTGAGTAGGATAAAAATTCAAGATGGCGGATTTTTTTTTCCATACTAAATGTATGGGGAATATTGAAGGGACTAGAAGTTGGGAACTATGCAAGACATTGATTTTGATAGGTTCATAGGGCTTTTTTTCTTTTTCTTTTTTTCATTTTACATTTGTTTTTTTTTCTTTTTTTTTTCATTTTTTTTTTCTTTTTTTTCTTTTTCTTTTGTGAATGAGGAGCACGGCCAGGTTATTGCAGATAGGTGGGGTGGGCTCGAACAAATTTTTTGGCAAAAGATGACCAGAATCCGAAGGTCTACTTGATGAGTAAAAAAAATCGCGGTCCGCTTTAGCGGGCCGCACACCCACGCGCCTTACTTGTAGTAATAACCCTTCCCGCGAGCTGCTTTAGCAGCTCGCGCACCGAGCGAATTAAATAAAGCCGAACAATCGCGGTCCGCTTTAGCGGGCCGCGCACCCACGCGCCCTACTTGTAGCAATAACACTTCCCGCGAGCTGCTTTAGCAGCTCGCGCACCGAGCGAAATACATGAAGCCGAACAATCGCGGTCCGCTTTAGCGGGCCGCGCACCCACGCGCCCTACTTGTAGTAATAACACTTCCCGCGAGCTGCTTTAGCAGCTCGCGCACCGAGCGAAATAAATATAGCCGAACAATCGCGGTCCGCTTTAGCGGGCCGCGCACCCACGCGCCCTACTTGTAGTAACAACACTTCCCGCGAGCTGCTTTAGCAGCTCGCGCACCGAGCAAACGCTAGTTATATTATAATATATATAGCTCGATTACCACTGACTGATTCACTGATTCACTGATTCACTGATTCACTGACTCATTGACATAATTGTTCTCCTAGAAAGAGACAAAAAACGATAAAATGATGTACGGGAGATATGTTTGGGTGGGGGATTCGAGTGGGGAAAAATTATGACATTTCGGAAAAACAAGATGGCGGCCGACGTGAATCTTGCAACTCTTTTGCTTTCCAACCGATTTCTTTGAAATTTTGGATTATTGTAGAAATTAGTAAACGATTAACAGAAAAAGTGAAAAAAATTAAAAAAACAAGATGGCGGCCGAGCTGTGACGTCTCAAATTTCCACCCCTCTCCTGTAAAATTTTGTATGAAAAAAATTTTTTTCACCCATGGTGTCGTATAGAGCTCAAAGAATGTGACTCGGAGAAAGGTGGAGAGAGCTGATGAGTGAGGAGTTCGGAGACGGGCGAGGGGCACGGCCAGGGTATAGAAGATAGGTGGAGGGTGCTCGACCAAATGTCATTCGAAACCTCGAGCAGTTGCCAGTGAGTTAAAAAAAAATTCCAAAATGGCGGAAAAAAAATGGCGGCAAATTTTGTCCGTCTCTCCCTCGGAGACTATAAAAGATGGAAGAGCGGTTTCTCGACAAAAGATGATCACAACCCGGAGGTCTACCTGGTGAGTAGGAAAAAAATTCAAGATGGCGGATTTTTTTTCCCCCCATACAAAATGTATGGGGAATATTGAAGGGACTAGAAGTTGGGAAGAAATCGATATAATGATGTTCGGGAGATGTGTTTGGGGGGGGGGGGGGGGGGGGGATTCGAGTTGGGGAAAATTATGACATTTCGGAAAAACAAGATGGCGGCCGACGTGAATCTTGCAACTCTTTTGTTTTCCAACCGATTTCTTTGAAATTTTGGATTATTGTAGAAATTAGTAAACGATTAAGAGAAAAAGTGAAAAAAATTAAAAAAACAAGATGGCGGCCGAGCTGTGACGTCTCAAATTTCCGACCCCTCTCCTGTAAAATTTTGTATGAAAAAATTTTTTTTCACCCATGGTGTCGTATAGAGCTCAAAGAATGTGACTCGGAGAAAGGTGGAGAGAGCTGATGAGTGAGGAGTTCGGAGACGGGCTAGGGGCACGGCCAGGGTATAGAAGATAGGTGGAGGGTGCTCGATCAAATGTCTTTCAAAACCTCGAGCAGTTGCCAGTGAGTTGAAAAAAAGTTCCAAAATGGCGGAAAAAAAATGGCGGCAAATTTTGTCCGTCTCTCTCTCGGAGACTATAAAAGATGGAGGAGCGGTTTCTCTACAAACGATGATCAAAACCCGGAGGTCTACCTGGTGAGTGGGAAAAAAATTCAAGATGCCGGATTTTTTTTTCCCCATACAAAATGTATGGGGAATATTGAAGGGACTAGAAGTTGGGAACTATGCAAGACATTGATTTTGATAGGTTCATAGGGCTTTTTTTTTTCTTTTTTTTCATTTTTTTTTTCTTTTTTTTCTTTTTTCCTTTTTTTTATTCTTTTTCTTTTTTTCATTTTTCATTTTCTTTTAGTCTTTCTTCTTTTTTTCTTTTTTTTTCTTTCTCTTTTTTTTTCTTTTTCTTTTGTGAATGAGGAGCACGGCCAGGTTATTGCAGATAGGTGGGGTGTGCTCGAACAAATTTTTTGGCAAAAGATGACCAGAATCCGAAGGTCTACTTGATGAGTAAAAAAATCGCGGTCCGCTTTAGCGGGCCGCGCACCCACGCGCCCTACTTGTAGCAATAACACTTCCCGCGAGCTGCTTTAGCAGCTCGCGCACCGAGCGAAATACTAGTTATAATATATATAGCTCGATTACCACTCACTCACTGATTCACTGACTCATTGACACAATTGTTCTCCTAGAAGGAGACGGAAATCGATATAATGATGTAGCGGAGATATGTCCGGGTGGGGGATTCGAGTGGGGAAAAATTATGACATTTCGGAAAAACAAGATGGCGGCCGACGTGATTCTTGCAACTCTTTTGTTTTCAAACCGATTTCTTTGAAATTTTGGATTATTGTAGAAATTAGTAAACGATTAACAGAAAAAGTGAAAAAAATTAAAAAAACAAGATGGCGGCCGAGCTGTGACGTCTCAAATTTCCGACCCCTCTCCTGTAAAATTTTGTATGAAAAAAATTTTTTTCACCCATGGTGTCGTATAGAGCTCAAAGAATGTGACTCGGAGAAAGATGGAGAGAGCTGATGAGTGAGGAGTTCGGAGACGGGCGAGGGGCACGGCCAGGGTATAGAAGATAGGTGGAGGGTGCTCGACCAAATGTCATTCGAAACCTCGAGCAGTTGCCAGTGAGTTGAAAAAAAATTCCAAAATGGCGGAAAAAAAATGGCGGCAAATTTTGTCCGTCTCTCTCTCGGAGACTATAAAAGATGGAGGAGCGGTTTCTCGACAAAAGATGATCACAACCCGGAGGTCTACCTGGTGAGTAGGAAAAAAATTCAAGATGGCGGATTTTTTTTTCCCATACAAAATGTATGGGGAATATTGAAGGGACTAGAAGTTGGGAACTATGCAAGACATTGATTTTGATAGGTTCATAGGGCTTTTTTTCTTTTTCTTTTTTTCATTTTACATTTGTTTTTTTTCTTTTTTTTCATTTTACATTTGTTTTTTTTTCTTTTTTTTCATTTTTTTTTTCTTTTTTTTCTTTTTTTTTTCTTTTTTTTTCTTTTTCTTTTGTGAATGAGGAGCACGGCCAGGTTATTGCAGATAGGTGGGGTGTGCTCGAACAAATTTTTTGGCAAAAGATGACCAGAATCCGAAGGTCTACTTGATGAGTAAAAAAATCGCGGTCCGCTTTAGCGGGCCGCGCACCCACGCGCCCTACTTGTAGTAATAACACTTCCCGCGAACTGCTTTAGCAGCTCGCGCACCGAGCGAAATAAATAAAGCCGAACAATCGCGGTCCGCTTTAGCGGGCCGTGCACCCACGCGCCCTACTTGTAGCAATAACACTTCCCGCGAGCTGCTTTAGCAGCTCGCGCACCGAGCGAAATAAATAAAGCCGAACAATCGCGGTCCGCTTTAGCGGGCTGCGCACCCACGCGCCTTACTTTTAGTAATAACATTTCCCGCGAGCTGCTTTAGCAGCTCGCGCACCGAGCAAACGCTAGTTATTATAATATATATAGCTCGATTACCACTGACTGATTCACTCACTCACTGACTGATTGACACGATTGTTCTCCTAGAAAGAGACGGAAAACGATACAATGATGTAGGGGAGATATGTCCGGGTGGGGGATTCGAGTGGGGAAAAATTATGACATTTTGGAAAAACAATATGGCGGCCGACGTGAATCTTGCAACTCTTTTGTTTTCCAACCGATTTCTTTGAAATTTTGGATTATTGTAGGAATTAGTAAACGATTAACAGAAAAAGAGAAAAAAATTAAAAAAACAAGATGGCGGCCGAGCTGTGACGTCCCAAATTTCCGACCCCTCTCCTGTAAAATTTTGTATGAAAAAATTTTTTTCCACCCATGGTGTCGTGTAGAGCTCAAAGAATGTGACTCGGAGAAAGGTGGAGAGAGCTGATGAGTGAGGAGTTCGGAGACGGGCGAGGGGCACGGCCAGGGTATAGAAGATAGGTGGAGGGTGCTCGACCAAATGTCATTCGAAACCTCGAGCAGTTGCCAGTGAGTTGAAAAAAAAATCCAAAATGGCGGAAAAAAAATGGCGGCAAATTTTGTCGGTCTCTCTCTCGGAGACTATAAAAGATGGAGGAGCGGTTTCTCTACAAAAGATGATCACAACCCGGAGGTCTACCTGGTGAGTAGGAAAAAAATTCAAGATGGCGGTTTTTTTTTTCCATACTAAATGTATGGGGAATATTGAAGGGACTAGAAGTTGGGAACTATGCAAGACATTGATTTTGATATGTTCATAGGGCTTTATTTCTTTTTCTTTTTTTTCATTTTACATTTGCTTTTTATCTTTTTTTCTTTTTTTTTTTCTTTTTTTTTCTTTTTCTTTTGTGAATGAGGAGCACGGCCAGGTTATTGCAGATAGGTGGGGTGTGCTCGAACAAATTTTTTGGCAAAACATTACCAGAATCCGAAGGTCTACACTCTACATGATGAGTAAAAAAATCGCGGTCCGCTTTAGCGGGCGCCCACGCGCCCTACTTGTAGTAATAACACTTCCCGCGAGCTGCTTCAGCAGCTCGCGCACCGAGCGAAATAAATAAAGCCGAACAATCGCGGTCCGCTTTAGCGGGCCGCGCACCAACGCGCCCTACTTGTAGCAATAACACTTCCCGCGAGCTGCTTTACCAGCTCGCGCACCGAGCGAAATAAACAAAGCCGAACAATCGCGGTCCGCTTTAGCGGGCCGCGCACCCACGCGCCTTACTTTTAGTAAAAACACTTCCCGCGAGCTGCTTTAGCAGCTCGCGCACCGAGCAAATGCTAGTTATTATAATAATAATATATATAGCTCGATTACCACTCACTCACTGACACACTCACTCACTCATTGACAGGGTTGTTCTCCTAGAAGGAGACGGAAAACGATACAATTATGTAGGGGAGATATGTCCGGGTGGGGGATTCGAGTGGGGAAAAATTATGACATTTCGGAAAAACAAGATGGCGGCCGACGTGAATCTTGCAACTCTTTTGTTTTCCGACCGATTTCTTTGAAATTTTGGACTATTGTAGAAATTAGTAAACGATTAACAGAAAAAGTGAAAAAAATTAAAAAAACAAGATGGCGGCCGAGCTGTGACGTCTCAAATTTCCGACCCCTCTCCTGTAAAATTTTGTATGAAAAAAAATTTTTTCACCCATGGTGTCGTATAGAGCTCAAAGAATGTGACTCGGAGAAAGGTGGAGAGAGCTGATGAGTGAGGAGTTCGGAGACGGGCGAGGGGCACGGCCAGGGTGTAGAAGATAGGTGGAGGGTGCTCGACCAAATGTCATTCGAAACCTCGAGCAGTTGCCAGTGAGTTGAAAAAAAATTCCAAAATGGCGGAAAAAAAATGGCGGCAAACTTTGTCCGTCTCTCTCTCGGAGACTATAAAAGATGGAGGAGCGGTTTCTCGACAAAAGATGATCACAACCCGGAGGTCTACCTGGTGAGTAGGAAAAAAATTCAAGATGGCGGATTTTTTTTTCCCCCATACAAAATGTATGGGGAATATTGAAGGGACTAGAAGTTGGGAACTATGCAAGACATTGATTTTGATAGGTTCATAGGTGTCTTAGATCTCGGAGAATTAAAAAAGAAAAATATACTGGCCGAATTGAGAACCTCCTCCTTTTTGGAAATGGGTTAAAAAAGGTGAAAGAGTGGTTTTTTGCCAACTATCCACGCGACCAACTAGGTGGGGTGTGCTCCAACAAAAATTACTCGAAACCACATCCAATTATCAGGGAGTTGAAAAAAAAACTCCAAAATGGCGGAGTCAAGATGGCGGCCATAGAAACTTTCTCTGGTGTCTATCTCGGAGAGTATAAAAGATGGAAGAGTAGTTTCTTGGCAACAGATGATCAAGACCCAAAGGTCTACCTGATGAACAGGTAAAAATTCAAGATGGCGGAATTAATTATTTTTTTGAATTTATTTTTTCCCATAAAAAATGTATGGGGAATATTGAAGGAACTAGAAATAGACTTTGATGTCGCCGCCATCTTGAATTTTTTTGTTATTGGACCGATTTTGTTCAAAATCGATATTTAGGCTTCCCTGCAGTCAAGAAAGAGGAAATGGATGTCAAAATTTTAAAAAAATCGCCACCATATTGAAATTCTTTGTTATTGGACCGATTTCATTAAAAATCGATATTTAGGCTTCCCTGCGGTCAAGAAAGAGGAAATGGATGCCAAAATTGTAAAAGTCACCGCCATATTGAAATTCTTTGTTATTGGACCGATTTCGTTTAAAATCGATATTTAGGCTTCCCTGGGCTCTATAAACAGGAAATGGATGCCAAAATTGTAAAAAGTCACCGCCATATTGAAATTCTTTGTTATTGAACCGATTTCGTTTAAAATAGATATTTAGGCTTCCCAGGGGCCAAGAAAGAGAAATGGATGCCAAAATTTTAAAAAGGCACAGATAATAATTGAAAGGACATCACCCAGCCTCCATACATTTTTGGCTCATTTTTGAAAGTGCCATTTAAAATAAACTTTATATTATAATAAAATTGAGCAAAATAACCACTTTTTATTATGAAACCAAAGCTGTAGCCCAAAATTTATAGTAGCCCAAAATGTATGGAGGCTGGGTGATTAGAGGGTGAATTCATAACTAAATATAATCTGAGAGAATTTACTTAAGACTTTTAATTTACTAGGTATAGTAATAAAGTGTTTATTTTGCTCTAAGAGTAGACCAAAATAAACACTTTATAATAGAGAATATAATTATAATGTAATAGAGAATTATTAATTAATTAGAGAATATATTATATTATAATATAATATTATAATAATATAATAGAGATTATGAAATTAAAGTTTATTTTACTTGGCTGGTACTTTCAAAAATAAGCCAAAATTCTATACAAGTTAGGTGAATTCGAAGCTGTTTTCAGTTTGAATTATTATCTCACAGACTTGACTTAGAGATTTGGTCTAATAATAAAAAGTCTTTATTTTGTTATAATTATTCTATTTTTTTTTAATATAAAGTTTATTTTAGTTGGCCGGCACTTTCAAAATTGGGCCAAAATGGTTGATCTCCTTTCACCATTTTATGTTTTCAGTCCGTTCAGTCACTTGAAAGTTTAATGTAATTATTGCATGTTTTTTTTTGGATAGCTGAAGTTTGATCTTGTAAAAATCAAATCTGCGTCTGACTATTTCACGTTACGCCCGGTCTTAATGATTACTTACTTAGTTAAAGGAAGGAGCAAATGTTGCAAGAAAAATTAATAACCATACCTACCTACACAGATTAGTAGAAGTCTAATAATCTACATCGAATTCAAATAGGTAAGTTACTAACTTAATGAATAAAGAATGCTAAATACCTAAGCAATGAATTATTAGTCGTGTATACAGTATAATTATGATCTAAGTACCTACCTACCTAGATAGGTACTAAAAAAGCCGAGAGGTGTCAAGGGACACCCGGATAAAACGAAGTTCCTATCGATTAATTTGAAATAAAAAAAGCAAAAAAATATTAATTAAATAAAATATAAAAGCCGTCTATAAAATATAAAATAAAATAAAAAAAAAACATTAAAGAAATAAATCCAGACTCGAACCTGAGTTTGATTGGGAAATTCCGGGGCCATACCAATCGAGCCAATGAGAAACAGTAGAAGGTGACGAAATTTACTTTCGTATTCTAATTAGCAGTCACAAATATAGCAAAAAGTGTCGGTTGAAAAGTGTCGTTACAATTTTTAGTTTTAAATAGGTAATTTATTCCGTCTAGCCCCCTTTCGTATCGCGCGATAAGGAACTCCGTTCCAAAAATAATTCAGTAGTTAGAAATAAGTTATACATTTGTTCATAATAAAGTAAGTAGATACCTACACAGTATAGGTAGGTCTAGGGAAACTAGGTATTTACAGACGTTTGAAACAGCTCAATCACACAAACATATGCATCAACGGGACCCAAAAGCGGTTGTTAGTAGGTACCTACTGAGAGGATCGCGACGTCCTCTTATGGGTCTCGTCGATGTGCATGTTTGTGAGAGTGAGCCGTTTCGAACGTTTGTAGGTAGTTTCCGTACTGGTCCTACCTATACTGTGGTAAGTAGGTACAGAGGCCCATGTTCAGGTAGGTACCTAAACCCCGCTTTCATCAACGTAATGTGTTTCCATTCTAATCTGTGGTGACGTTTATCCTCGGATCACAGAACACTACCTACTCTTACGAGAGCTCGGATTAAATTGGGCTCTATGAATTGGGCAGTCCGACAGTTTTTGTATTGAAAATACAGTCAAAATCAAGTCAGAAAGCTAAAACGGTGGGTTGAGACTTATTTTACATTAGTGAAATAGGCCCTAAATACCTACCTATATTTGCATGGACTTCCATAGGCTTCGGTCTTGCGCCGCTTGAATCCAGCGACTCCCTGCAACTCGTTTGATGTCGTCGGTCCACCTGGGGGGGGGGGGGGGGGGGGGGGGTCTGCCAACACTGCGTTTCCCGGTGCGGAGTCGCCACTCCAACATCTTGGGACCCCAACGACCATCAGTTCTTCGAACTATGTGCCCCGCCCATTTCCACTTCAGTTTCGCATCACGCTGAGCTATGTCGGTGACTTTGGTTCTCCTGCGAATCTCCTCATTTCTGATTTGATATCGCAGAGATATACCGAGCATTACTCTCTCCATCGCTCGCTGGGTGACACTGAGACTTCTTATGAGGCCCATAGTTAGCGACCATGTTTCGGATGCGTAAGTCATCACTGGCAACACGCACTGTTCGAAGACTTGAGTCTTCAGGCACTGAGGGATTTTGGACGAGAAGACATCTCGGAGCTTCCCGAACGCTGCCCAGCCGAGTTGTAATCGGCGGTTAATCTCTTTCTCGAAATTGTACCTACCTAGCTGGACTGTATGTCCCAGGTATATATACTCGTCTACAATTTCGAGTGCAGAGTTCTCAACGATTACTGGGTGGAGCGGAACATGAGCATTGGACATGATTTTCGTCTTGCTCATGTTCATTTTCAGGCCCACCTGTTGAGAAACCCTGCTGAGATCATTGAGCATTGTATTGAGATCTCTCAGAGTCTCTGCTATGACTACTATGTCATCGGCAAATCGCAGGTGAGTGATGTACTCGCCGTTTATGTTGATGTCAAGTCCGTTCCAATCCAGAAGCTTTAAAGACGTCCTCCAACGCAGCGGTAAAAAGCTTCGGCGAGATTACATCTCCCTGTCGCACTCCACGCTGCAAGTGGATTGGTCTCGTAGTCTGGTTCTGTATACGTACTGACATAGTGGCGTTTTCGTACAAGCACTTCAACACTTGGATATACCGGTAGTCAATCCGGCATCTCTGCAGCGACCTCAATACAGCCCAAGTTTCCCCCGAATCGAAGGCTTTCTCATAGTCCACAAACGCTAAGCAAAGTGGCCGGTTATACTTAGGTTTAGGTTAAGTAGTAAAAAATATATTGCTGACTAACTGATGCCCGCGACTTCGTCCGCGTGGATTTAGTTTTTAAAATCCCTCGGGAACTCTTTAATTTTCCGGGACAAAAAGTATCCTATGTCACTCTCCGGGTCCTCAACTATACCCATGCAAAAAATCACGTTGATCCGTAGCCCTATTGCGGCGTGATGGAAGGACAAACCAACAAACAAACACACTTTCGCATTTATAATATTAGTAAGGATATGATTAAAATTATAAATTGCATAGGAAAACACTGTAATATCACACTTACTTTAATATTATATACCTACTCTGTGGTAATATTACGTCCATACGATGTATTGCATCCATACCTACTATGTAGGTATAATGATCGTTTGACAATATCTGACGCCTTTGGAGTAGTTTGACTTTGATAAAATAGGGCTATCCATGATGGCTATACGAAAAAGTGTAAGTGCCAGCTTAAGATGAGCCGTACATTCAAAGTATCCCGTAGATTCCGGGGCTCAAGTTATTTTGGTACCATACTGATGTCTATAATTTCTGAACTACTAAACCGACGACCTTGAAATAATTACAGGACAATCTCTAAAGTATCTGCTTTCTAACAAAAAAAGAATGAATGAAATCTGAATGCGCCTTTATGTATTACAACTAAATACACATTTTGACTTTCATCCCCTCTCCCAAGGGAACTATGCTGAATTTCGGGACAAAAAGTATCCTATATTATACCTCGTAGTATGAACTTAAATCATGCCAAGTTTCATTTAAATCCGTCCAGTAGTTTCGGCGTGTTGCGCGGCCAAGATACAGACAGACAGACAGACAGACAGACAGACAGACAGACAAAAAATTTAAAAAAAATTGTTTTGGCTTCAGTATCGATTATAGAGTGTCCTCAAACAAAAATTTTCAAAATATCTTCAATGTACAGAATTGGACCTGTTACAGTTTTATTATATTATAGATGAAGAGAAAACTAGAAATCTATATAAATGCAAATATTGGTTTCAAGAAAGAGCACTGCGAATAACTGCATCTATAGTTGGAACCATAGTTCATATTATAACCGACAAGAGAAATAAATACAAGTTCTCCATAATCAATCCTAAATATTTTTAATTTGAACAGACTACTTAGGAGAAAATAAATGAGAATGCTATATCAGCATAAAAAGAAGCTGCCAAAAACATTGTGGTGTGTTATGGACTATTTATCTCATCACACTAATATTATAAAGGTGAAAGTTTGTGTATCTGTCTGTCTGTGTGTATGTTTGTTCCTCTTTCACGCAAAAACATTCATATTTGACCACCTCATCCAATGACTTTGTTCATAGTCTAATAGTTTTAGTAGTGTTTTTACCTACTCAATCAAGAATGAAATTATCAATGTAAATAATTTAATTTAAATGATATAGAAATAAAAATAAAGAACAAGTTTGCTTTAAAATAAAGTTCTAACTAACTACCTACTACCAAGAGCAAACACAAATGTAAGTCCCTGGCCGGCAATTTTGTAACTTTGTTTTGATTTTTTTAACTACCTAATAAAATCTAGAAGTAATGAGAATAAAAAACACATCCATTTAATATATATCAAAATAAATTAATCGCCAGTCTCAACCAAGTTTTGCCTACAAGCTTGACGATGTCGTCAGACCAGCGCGATGGTTGCCTCCCCACATTTCTCTTGCCGGTATGTGGTCTCCACTCAAGCACCAAACGGATCCATCAGTCATCTGTTGTCCTCGCCATGTGCCCCACCCATCTCCACTAATAAACATACATTATTATTATTATCTGGTACTTATTTTTCTAGCCTTTCCATCATATTAGAATGTAGGTTCACAAGCATGAAACACATATATAAAGGTAATCAAGTTTGAAGTCAATAGTAGGTTGAGTATTCTATAAGTTTTACTAATCCCTATCATATTTTGTTCTACATGCATTTTTGATCTTTACATTTCACATTTTCTTAATTTTAATTAATTAATTTAAATTATAATTAATTATTTTCATATTAAGGTAATTTTGTGAAGGATCTATATTTTTAATTCCTTAAATTGATAATATAAAAAAATGTATTCATGTGATAAGTATAATATGATACTGAAGTCATTGATTTCAAATCTAAAAGCTAATTATTTATTTATCATATCGCTCCTTAAAATGCAATAATACTGAAGAAAAATTCATTTTTGTTTTTAAAAAGTAATCACATGGTTTTTGTGTGGTGAATGGATATTAATTTAGGTTAGGTCTCATTAGAAAAACCGGTGTAGAAGTTCAACTTTCTTTAATTTCTTATATTATACATGGACGTATAAAAAATATAATAAAAATTTTTTTCAAAACACATTGCATATTTTTTATCACCATATAGGTAAGTATGTGGTTTCATTATAACTGCTTGTTTCACTAATGCTTTCGCATTTAAGTTCAATATCTTTGTTTGACATTCTACAGTCATTTCACTAATTGATATTTCAACAAAAGAAACTGCCCTCCTGTAGGGATTTAATTAATAGCTGTTGCTGCAGATCGTTTTTTGCTCTTGCTGACTTTTGGACTTTTTCTCACAGACTCAGGTTCTCAGTAACTCAGTAGGTTTCGTCCAAAGAAGTTGGCTGGGTATTATATAATCTATAGTAAACAATTTACGCTTAGCTGAAAAATAAACTAACCTAAATGAAAGAGTTCCAGGTAAAGATAAAACATCTGTGGATTGAACTTTAAAAAACCAACACAATATTATCTACCTACTTGCGATCATGTTTATACGTCCATACTTGCGATTTTCACTCACTGAGGGCATAGGTTTAATAGACATAGGTACTCTGATGGTAAAAATTAATGTTTTTTTACATACGAAATTAATTTGAATAATATACAAATTACAATTAATTAATTTACAATCACATGAATCACCAGTGTTGCCAGCGACAGATAGTCAAATCCACTCCCAGTATATAATAATATGTTCCTTGGTCAAATCACAAATGTAACATGTGATAGCTCAAAAAGTAACATTTTCACGAGAAAAGTAACATTGTCTTAATTTATGGAAAACGCCGATTCAATAAATATGGCAAAAAGAAAAAAGTGGGCAAAATGTGAAAATGTTACTTAGTCGGATTGTAGCTTCTTAAACTTATTCATTGCTTAATAGGGTATTTGACTATAATAAAAATATCGTTTCAACTGGTGTCATCCTAAAAAATTATTATCTAAAAACATTATTCCATACGACAAAACTAAAAAATAAAGCTTTATTTAATTAGAAAACATTAAATAAAATTGCTATAATTCTGGCCATGGTCACGTGATCGAAAACGTTCCGTGATCTCGAATGACGTCACAGTCCACACCACCTATGGAATTCTCATTTTGTCAATACATTTCGACGTGTTTGTGCGGCGTAATAGGCTAATTTCGTCTGTTTTTCATCGTTACTATTTTATTAATTACCAAATAGTATGCGACACGCGGCCTAAACACATATTATAAAATTGTCATTGTTTGAAATGTGAACTGTTACGTCATGAGAGCAAATGGAACGTTTCGGCGGCAATTTATTTTTTTGAATTTATTTCTCGATTTTTATGAAAAATAATGAAAATTATGCCGAAATATATGTTTTGTTAGTTTCAGCATAGCATTATTAACAATTTAAAATGATTTTCTAAAAGTAGTCAAATAGCCTATTGCCTAGAAGAAATCTTCTTTCAAACGAAAAAAGAATTTTCGAAATCGGTTCAGGCGTCTTCGAGTAATCAGTGAACATACAAAAAAAAACATAAAAAAAAAATAATAGGTATTCCACCATGGAACTAGGAATTGCGACTTATTCCTATTTCTATGTATTCCACCGAATTGAGAACCTCCTCCTTTTTATGTCGGTTAAAAGTAGCCCACGTACAACTGATGTTGCTTCACTTTAAAAAATCAAGTGCTCAAGTACATGTAGGTAGTCGTAATTCTTAGTTCCATGGCTCCAACACGACGAACTATGAAACTAGGAATTACGACTTAATGCGACGAACGAAAACTTGGATTCGTCCCACGATTATTTTTGTTTGCAGGATAAATTTATATACCTTTTAATTCCTCAAAAGTAACGTAAAAGTAACATTTTGAGTCGTGTAACATGGAGGTAACGTGAGAGGTTCAAAAGTAACGTTAAATGTTACAAAAGTAACATTCTAGCAACGCTGTGAATCACTTAGAACGTAGTGGTTTATGGTTACATTCTCTTTCTCTTTGATTAAAGAAGGCATAGGCCATAGACCACGAACATCATAGTGTTGTGCCTCGTGGTCTATGACGAACCAATCAGTAGACTTGTAGACCACAAACCACGAAAAAAATTGTAGACTTAGAAAAATAGGTACAAAGGAGTGAGTGGCATTTCGATTTAAAATCGATTAATTGAAAAATCGATTATACAGAGTTAATTAATTGATTTTCAGATTTATTTTGAACCCTACTGACCTGAAATGTATACCTGCCGAATCGGACCGATCAATTCAAAGTATTTAATATTTTCATTTTTTTTGCTATGGTCGGACCATTGAGAAGGTAAAAGAGGACATGTGGCGTTTCCCATAGATAAAGCTATACGATGTAGTTTTTGATTAAAAAAGTAAAACTGTGTCTCAACCTTTCTTAAGGGGAAGTTAGTTTTAATAACGAGAAAAATGTATTATTTTATTTCGTAATTGTTATCAGGTCTCTAAAATCGGCGCAAAAATGGATTTTTGAAAAATCGATTGAACACGAAATCGATTTTCGATTAAATCGATCTTTAATCAAAGTCAGAACTCAGACAACACTGTTTGATGGGGCAACACTAGGTGGCGTCTTTTTTCAAAATTCGAATGATAGTCTTTTTTGCAACGCAAAATAAGTGGTGAGTTTAATATGTAATTTTTAATTTATATTTAAATTATTATTTTAATGTCTTTTTCGAGATTAATAATTGAAAAATTATTCAACAAAATTTTTATAGACGTTTATATTTTTGAGAAATTATGTATTTTTTGATTTTAAACATGTTTTCATAATAAGCATATATGCCTAAACTTTTTTATTTTCTAACTAGGTAATTAGAGTAAATTTCTTGTGTATATAAGGAAATATGCTATTTTGACATCAAATTGTATCATTTTTAGGTTTTCTTGACAGACTTCTGTAATATACGTACAGAACCATATCTCACAATCTGTGAAAATGTCTTAAATTATAATCAATTTGATAATTTTGTGAACAGCCTTTAGCACAGAGTTTAGACTTATAATGAAGACCAGATGGCTCGTCTTTTATACGGAAGACTTACTTACAGCCAATTGTCTTCATACCTAGTGACTTCTTCACCAACTATGTACCAAGTTTTTTTCACCTTATGTGCTTTCAGTTCCTCTCTTATCAATGCATCGCATTTATTATTTCTGCTGAGGACATGGCTTTACTTAGTATCCAATTTCTGAAGTTTTTGCTTAGGTATAAGTAACATAGCTTCACTCCAAAGCAGGGTTTGAGGATATATATCAATGGATTTTTTTTAATTTGTTTTGTTACATAAGTGTAGGTATGACCATTGACTGATTAGAATTTATAAAAAAAGTTTTTATGTTTTTGATAGACATGTATAACATTTTATGTTTTTAGTTGATTTTGCCTGATCTAAAATAAAATTTTATGTTTTGGTTTCAATTGTCTGATTTTAAGTACCTAAATAAATAAAACATTAAAACATTTTAGTTTTTTTCATAATATTAGTATGTTTATGCACATATGCAAATAGTATTCATAAATAATACAATAAAATATTAATATGGCTTTCATACAAAATTGATATATATCAAACTTGATATAAATCGGATATATATCATAAATATCCGATATTTTGATATAATTTATAATAAATATCGGATATTTTCAGTCCAAAGATTCGAATGTGTTTCAAATTAGGATTCTTCCCGGACTATACCTCCTCAGGTGTTATGATAGTGCACGTGTTGGACATCTATTGGTTATATAGGCTGCTGTGGATACGGCTTCAGCCCAATATTGCTTTTGTAAATTTGAATTAATTAGCATACAGCAAGCTCTCTCCATTAATGTGCGATTCATACGCTCAGCCAAACCATTCCATTGTGAAGTGTATGGATTAGAAGTTTGATGTATTATTCCAGCATATTTCAAATAATTTGAGAATTCTTTACTTAAATATTCTTTACCATTATCAGTGTATCATTATATCATACATTAAATTTACAAAAACAAGTTTGCATATAATACATTAATTTAGAACAAAAGTTTGGTATTTTTCTAAATACATAATAATATACCTACTTAATATATTTTATTTATTTTTATAGAACAAAATGCAACGAAAATCTTCAGGCCAAATGTTTCAACCCGTAAGTGCAGCCATTGTTAAAGGTAAATATTTTCCTATTATTTTTTATTAATATTTTATGATACCGTAAAATTGTAAATACCGTTATGTTGTAATCTATCTCGCGCGATTGTAAACTGTCGAGAGATTGTGAACCTCAACATCTCATGCTGCTTACAATATAACATATTCTTATTCGGTAGATTGCAATCTATCGAAGTGAAACCATCAAATTGTAAAACGGAACGCACCTCGCGCGCTGATTGGTTGAACGGTATATGCCCCGCACAACCTAACCTTACATAACCTAACCTAACATGATCACGCGTACACACTTTTTGGCAAAATCTAAAGTTAGGTTAGGTTACGGTTGTACATGAACGCCCAGGTGCCCAGCCGCAGGCCGGGCACGTAGGTCACATTAGGTTGCACCGCAAATAAAATGTTTCTTAAGCTACATTACCTATAAAACAAAATTTTTGGAACGTAGTTCCTTATCGCGCGTTACGAAAGGGGGCTAGACGGAAAAAATTAAGATCAAAAATTCTAACGACACTTTTTGCTATAGTTGTAACTGCTAATTAGAATACGAAGGTAAATTTCGTCGCCTTCTACTGTGTTTTATTGGCTCAGATAAATAGATTAAAGTATCGGGTGGTCCCAAAATTAAAAGACTCAGGTTCGAGTCCAGATGTCTCCAATCTAGATTTATTTCTTGACTGTTTTTTTTATTTTATATTTTATAGACGGCTTTTTTATATTTTATAGACGGCTTTTATATTTTATTTTATATTTTTTGCTTTTTTTATTTCAAATTAATCGAAAGGAACTTCATTCCATCCAGGTGTCCCTTGACACCTCTCAAGTTTTTTTATAAGCTTTTATTTATTTTCACTTGTTTAAAATATGTTTGTTTTAAAATCTTGCGAATTAAATTTGATCCACATCCCGGTTACCGATTGAGCTAAAATTTGGAAACATGTGTAAATCGCGTGACAATGTAATATTATGATGACATGGTGCTGGACTGAGAATGGATATAATGGTATGGACGAAACTATGAAATTATGAAACAATCACTCAATAAAGTCAGTAGACAGGAGTAGGAATGATAGTACATTGTCGTACAAGTGTTTTATATTGGTGATTGCCGCTGGGACGCCATTGAGACCCGAGCCATTAGATGAGGATTTTAAGATAGCCGAGGACGGTAATCATCAATACACACGTGTATCATACGACGTTTTTCAACACACTTGTGAAGAAAATAATACTAAAAAATAACCGTAATTTCAACAGTGAAAACAAGGCGGGAAAAATTAGTTAACTTCCAATGCGCACGCATCTTACAATGGTGATCAGCCATAGACTAAAAGAATGAAGATTTTTTATTGACTTTTCGCGAATAGCGTTTTAGCCACGTACAAAATGGGGAATTTCAAGTTTTCTTTATTACAAAAAAAAGTTATATTTACGTGAGTTTTATTATGCAATTAGTATAATAATTGAAATTATCTATTTAAATACAAAGTTACATAAAATAAGCAAGCAATAGTTACCTACATTAATTTATTTGAACTATTGAACACAATTTTTTTTGTATCGAAACTTTTTTGAGAACATAGCAACCATAGAACTAGGAATTACGACTACAAAAGCAACTCAACTAATAAAATTAAAAATAAAATCTATATCTCACTTGTGAATAATAGTAATGAAGAAGTCACAGTTTGATTATAGGTGTCATTATGTGCCTAATTGCGGTGAACATAGTGCCACTTTATGAGCAAGTGTGTTGAAAAAATGTTTTAAACCTAATGCAATTGTCTTAAGGTTGATATTGTCGACATTTTATAGTGGTATGAACTGAAATCGTTTAAATCTTATGTGTTTCACTTATGGTTGACATTGGAGTGATTGGAGTGACCATGCGAGCAATGTTTGCGCACGATTTAAACCTTAAAACTTAATGCATTAATGCAGCTGATCGTACAAACCACCTTATATTTATAGGGACTGTCACAAAGTTTCAAGTGATTTGATAAACCTTCATTTAGTTTAGTACATATCTCGTGAAAAACGAAATGTTATATAAATCATTTTTTTTTCAATATACAATATAAGTCCTAAGAATGTTTGGTAAATTTTTGATTATCGTATTCATTAATCATCTCACATTTCTGAGGGCAAAATTTCTAAACACGTTATTTCTTATCATAAATAGAATAATAAAATTATTATTATCCACACAATACACTTTTATAGTGATTGCATGCATCACAACATTTATTTTTATTTATAGGTTCGATGCATCAGGGACAATTGCGTCTTGATGCATCAACCGGATCAAAGGTAAACGCGCAATGTGTTGCTATCTCAACATACGCGTCCATATATTCATGTCTCAAAAGAAGGCTCGATTTTACCCCCCGTGAAATTGATTCAATTTTATCTTGCGGAGATGAGTTGTACGTGCGCATTATAAACGACTTAAAGAATTCTAATAAATTTCGGAGTGATTACTTAGATCCTGATTCAGAATTGCCTACTGACATCCGCGTCGGTAATTTTTTGGCTCACATATCAAACGACTGGATTACAAATGGTATATTTCCAGAAAATGGCGATAATTTTAACGTGAAAAATTCCATACTTATTTTAAAAAACCTTTTCATTCGTGAAGTTTTTAATGAACGTCATACAGATGCTACGGATAGCTATTTAATTACAGGTCAACTAAAAACAATGTCGTTTTGGCGTTACAATGGCAAATATTACTTGTTTAATAGTCACGGCGTAGACGAAACAAACAAAATAAACAACAACGAAAATTTGAACGTCGCAAGACTGTTTTGTTCGGAAAATTTAGAATCATTAGCTACATTAATAATTACAAGTTATACACATTCTATCGGTGAATATCAAATCAATAAAATCCGCGTGGAAAATCTACCCGCTTTCAATGAAAATTTATCCACAAACTTACAGCTACAGTCGATTCTCACAGATCCAAAATTTAACATTTTAAAACCAGTCGTAATTCTGGAAAAATTAAACACCCGTGTAATTAATGCATCACAAAATTCCGAAATAAACAGACCTCTAAAACGAAAAATATCAAACGATGAAAAAGTTCCCGCGATTGATAGTGCTGTTTCCAAAAAACAAGTCGGTAGACCTAAAAAACAAAAACGGGGACCTAAACCAACGAAACAAAATGCGCATTTAGATGCATCAAAAAAATATAATAAAAGTAACCCAGCAGTGAATAGAGACGCAGTAAAAACTTACACCGAAAAACATCCGGAAATAAATCAAAAAGCGGTAAAAACTTACACCGAAAAACATCCGGAAATAAATCAAAAAGCGGTAAAAACTTACACCGAAAAACATCCGGAAATAAATCAAAAAGCGGTAAAAACTTACACCGAAAAACATCCGGAAATACATCAAAAAGCGGTAAAAACTTACACCGAAAAACATCCGGAAATAAATCAAAAAGCGGTAAAAACTTACACCGAAAAACATCCGGAAATAAATCAAAAAGCGGTAAAAACTTACACCGAAAAACATCCGGAAATAAATACAGCTTCCGTTCAACGGTATAATATAAAAAACAGAAATGTCGAGCCTGAATTGCGAGGATCAAATTTAATTGCCCAAAAACGCGACGAAGAACTTAATATAATCAAATTATTTTCATTGAAAAAATCGACATTGTTAGATCCTGATATACACGTGTGTTCATTCTGTCAAACTCGACTCTTTTTTGAAGAGAAAACTCGCACAAAATGGTGCTGCGGACAAGGCGCCTACAATGTTCAAAATTTAGAACCCCTTACCGAAGAGTTTTATAACCATACGTCGTTTTTAAATAGACCGCGCGCTTACAATAATTTATTCGCTTTCTCTGCGTTAGGCGTTTCTCACGGATACCAGCAACCTAACACTGGAATAACATTTTTAAAAATTCAAGGTCGCATTTATCACAGAGTATTTGATTTAGGATATTCAGATAGTGCTAATCCTATCGGAATGTACGTGCATGACGACAATGAAACTCGCGAACGACAAGCTCAAAATCTAAATCTTGATATGCAAGTGATTCGTTCAATAACAAATTTTTTGTATAATGTAAATCCATACATTGAATGTTTCAAACGGTTAAATCGAGAAACTTCCGAAAATGCTCACATTATTTTTGAACAAACGTCACGTCATTCGCATGGAAATATTTTAGGAGACTTACCATTAGGCAGGGAAGTGGCCGCCATTATTAGAACAGAAGTAGAACAATTCACTCCTCATTGTATCGCTATTTGGAAAGAAGGCCACCGTAGCCCCCACACAGTTGATATTTTACATCCGTGTTTTGAAAGTTTTCAATATCCTTTACTGTATCCACATGGTAACCCCGGTTGGTACCCAAATAAATTAGACAACAAAGGCAGTAAACTGACACAATTAAAGTACATTAGGTGCTTACTACTATCAGAATCGCGATTTTCGGAATTTAATCGTCTTTCAGAGGAGTGGATTATAGATATGTTTAATAGAATTTCTGATGAACGGTTACGCTATATTAGCAATATGCAGACTAAAAATTCAGACTCTGCTGTAAGGTCAGCGCCTCTTCATGAAATTGAAGCATTAAATAATGACGAGACTATTCAAGGCGAAGGCGGTATTGTCCCTGGAAAAATATATCTCCCGTATAGTTTTACTGGGAGCCCCAGGTACATGAAATTAAAGTATCTGGATTCTATAGCTTTAGTACATAGATTAGGACAACCTTCCTATTTTATTACAGTAACTTGTAACCCAAATTGGATTGAAATTAAACAGTCGATCCCTTCAGGACAAAAAGCTAATCCACTGATTTGTGCCAGAGTTTTTAATTTAAAATTATCAAAACTAATTAAAGATATCCGTTCCGGAAAATGGTTTGGAAACTTTGTTTATCTCATGTATGTTATTGAATTTCAAAAAAGAGGCCTACCTCATGCACATATTTGTTTTCGAGTAGAAGGCGGAGGCCCGGTACATAATACCGATATTGACAAATTTGTTAGGGCCGATATACCTAATCCGTCTGAAGCTCAAGGAAGGTTGCGCAAAGCTGTACTCGACCACATGATACACGGTCCTTGTGGTCTTTCTCATAGAACTGATCTTCCTTGTTGGGATGATGAGAAAAAAAAATGTTTTAAATTTTTTCCAAAACGCGAAACGGACACTACGTTTTGCGATAATAGAGGCTTCGTCAATTTAAAACGTAATAGCCAAAACGAAGCTGAAATAACATATAGAGGTAGAAAAATTAAAATCAATGATCTTTGGGTAGTTCCATACAACGCCGCCTTACTCCTTAAGTACGATTGTCATATTAATGTCGAAGTGTCCACAGCTACTGCCGTTATAAAATATTTATTTAAATATATTACAAAAGGCGCTGATCATTCTCGCGTAGCAGTTGTTCTAGACGAAAATCGTAATGACGAAATTGAAAATTACGTGACTAAAAGATATTTAGGATCCTGCGAAGCGACGTGGCGTATCTTAGAATTTGATTTAGTTTGCCGCGAACCTAATGTTAAACAACTCGTTGTTCACCTGGAAGGGCAACAATATGTATATTTTAAACCCGGCACTGAAACGGAAGCTGCAAATCGAACAACCTCAGATTTAATTACTTATTTTAATCGGCCTGCTGGGATAAATTTTGACGAATTAACTTATCAAGATTTTTATGAGAAATATATTGTTCACGCCACACGTCCCCGAATTAAAAACGTAGAAATTTTGGAAACTTTAAATAACCGGTTCGTAACCCGGCGACAGCGAGGTGAACTCGTGGCGCGATTATTTTTCGTTGCTCCAAATAGAGGTGAACAATTTTATTTACGTCTTTTATTAGCTTCACATCCCTGTCGTAGTTACAGAGACCTTTTAAATTTGGGTGGTCCAGATTGCATGACATTCCAGGAAGCTGCTAAAACGATCGGGCTCGCGAACGATGAAGCTGAGTACGAAAAAGCTATGACTGAGGCTTGTGGTTTTTTCACTGGACCGCGTCTGCGTAACTTTTTCGTTCTTTTAGCCGTGAACGGTATTCCAGTCGCGTCTCTCTGGTCAAAATTCCGCGATCAAATCAGTGAAGATTTCATCCATCGTCAACCCGACAATATTGATCGCGCGTATCATTCAAGTCTCGTTATAATCGACCGCCTTTTGAGAAAACACGGTACAAGTTTAATCGAGCAGGGTTTGCCAGACGTCGCCGATGAAACAACCGAGTTAGGGCGTGAACAAACAGAATATAACAGCAATGTTTTAAGAGACTTCGTAAATGATTGGCTATCTAAATTATCACCAGAACAAAATGAAATATTTAAATATATAAACGAACTGCTAACTAATCAAAGTTTCCGGGAAACTCAAAACAGCGCAATTTTCATTGACGGCCCCGGCGGCACCGGTAAAACCTTACTTTTAAACGTTATTACTGCACACGTTAGGGGTAGTTTAAATGGTATCGTTTTATGCACCGCATCGTCAGGTATCGCCGCGCAAAACCATGAAAATGGTACAACCGCACATAGCATGTTCAGGTTTCCACTAGATCTTGTAGACGATCTCGGATATTGGAACATAACAAACGGTTCACAAAGAGCAGAACTAATATATAATGCAAATGTTATAATTTTCGACGAAGCTCCCATGGTTCACAAGTGGCTCATTCACTTATTAGAAAGATCTTTACGCGATTTAATGAAAAACGACAAAATTTTTGGTGGAAAAATTATTATTTTTGCAGGTGATTACCGCCAAATTCCACCAGTAGTAGTTGACGCAAAAAATAATTCAGACGTTTTCAATGCTTCCGTTAAATCTTCACCGATTTGGCAAAAATTAGAAACATTCTCTTTAGTAACATCACAAAGATGTAAAGATGATCCCGAATTTTCCGAATTTTTATTAAAATTGGGTTCAAATCAATTACCTTCTATAACTTTGCATACAAGCCATCAAAATTTAATAAATCTCTCAATGATATCATTTGTTTCTGAATTGGATGATTTAATTGATTTTGTTTACCCGAATGTCGTATTAAATGAACCCGATGTTTGCGTTCATAGGGCTATATTATCAACTCACAATGCAAGCGTATACGAAATTAATGCTAAAATACTAGAACTTTTACCTGAAGAACCCTTACATTTTTACTCGATAGATGAAGTTGTGAGTGACATCGCGGACCAGATCTTTCTAGGTGTCGACGCTTTAAACCGAATGCAGCCAAAAGGAATACCAGAACATGATTTAACTTTAAAGGTAGGATGTGTGTGCATGGTTATGCGAAATTTAAATTTTTCCGATAAATTAGTAAACGGGACCAAAGTTATTGTCGTAAATACGTCTCCGCGTCTAATAACCGTTCGCAAACCAGGACTGTCCGATGTTTATTTAATACCGAGAATAATTTTTAAAGCGCCCGTCGAACCGGGTAGTCCTATAGAAATGTGCCGCCGTCAATTTCCATTACAGGTTTGTTACGCCATGACTATTCACAAATCTCAGGGTCAAACAATATGTCGTGTCGGAGTAGACTTGCGATCCGATGTTTTCAGTCACGGCCAACTTTACGTCGCTCTCAGCCGCGTTCAACATCGACAAAATATCAAAATACTTATAAATAAAGAACGCGTTATAAACGGCAACCCGCTCGTAAATAATGTAGTTTATCCGCCGTTATTGTAAATATACACAGCTTTCTGAAAATTGTTCACCTCGTCAGATGGCAAATCAAAAATCATGGTTATATATTTTTTTTAAATTTTAAAATCAAAATCATGTTGAAATAGCAACTATATTATTTTATATTTTGCTTTTTGCTATGTATTTTGCATAAGTAGTTAGTTTATAGTTAATTGTATGGTTGCGAAGGCTGAACGGTAAAAGAAATGAATAATAGAAGAATTCATATGTTGAGATGGATGTAGGATGTGACAAGAATGAATCAGATAAGAAATGAATATAAAAGAGGAACTTTGAAAGAAATCCAGTGATAGATAAGATGAGAAATAACAGTCTAACATGGTATGGGCATGTAAGAAAATTATATTACGAGAAGAATGTTAAATATGCATGTGGACGGACAAAAACGATGAAATGGATGAATTGTGTGAAAGAGGATATGACGTGGACAGCGAGTTGACGAGTGATAGAAGAGAATGAAAGAAAATGTTGTATTTACACACATGCACTGTGTTACTATTCACTGAAATGAAATTAAAAATTTGAGATTGAGTCAATTACTGAAGTAAAATACTTTACTTGTGTATCTGTGGTTTGTGTAAATGATGAACATATGGTGAGGACAATGCTGGAATTTGTTGTAGCACATATTGGATATGGAAATAATAATTTTCGTTAATCTGTGTGTTGACCAATATTATTAACATTGGCAATGTAGTTGACTGTGAACTTGTTTGAATCGGAACTGATGAAGATAGGACTGTTGTAAAGACGGCTCTGAGAGGTGATAGAAGGCTGTGCAGACGAATGATTGTCCAGTGAGAACGCGTAGTCAATACTTTGCAGGACGTAACAGACGGGGAAATTTGAGGAAGATGAGTTGAAGTGATGGAGAGCTTACCGTTGTTGAACTCGGGACTCGTAAACGCTAATGTGATTTTGTACCTATCACAAACAACTACTAAAAGATCTGGAGCCGAGAACGTTCTCGCATGTATTATAGGCCCCACGAGGCCAGGGCTTTGGGGACAGATAAACAACATTATTGCCCAATTTCCCTTAGTATAAAATTTAGGAAGACAATTTTCAAACGTGTAAATAATATCCCTGCCCCTGGATCATAGGTCTCACGTTGATTCTAATTTTATGTCATCAAGGAAGTCGTCAAAATTCATGAACTCAACTGAAATAACATAACCTAACGAATAACATGTTGATATGACGTCATTCCGCTACGGTTATAAACTTCATTATAATATAAGCTATAATCTCATAGTTCTAATAGGCATCTAACTGCTATTTCTTGAAATCCCTATCAAGTTGGCTGCTGGCTTTCATACTTATTTGGTGACAGTTTTAGTTAATTCATTTATCACATGTATCACACCCATGGATGTCACTCTTTCAAACTATTATTTTTCTTTTTATGATATAACACACATCATGTAAATAAATGATAACTTAAACTGTAAATTGTAACCTTTTCTACAACATATCTTCTGTTATGTATAAAATGTATTCAAAATGACATTTTTTGCCCTCCGGGCGGAAAGTGGCAACTTTCCTCCCGCTGCACTAAACAAAATTGCCGCTTTCCGCCTTCGTCGAACAAAATAATAGTATACACACCACGGGAAGTAAAAAAGAAAGCCTCACATCACATGTTAGTCAACCTCGGCTTCGCCTCGGTAGACAATTACATGTGATCTGAGACGTTTCCTATTTTCCTTCCCTAAATGTGTAATATACTATTTTATTGTACAGAAATTCACTACGACAAAAATGTTGTACTAGGAGGGATCACAAAGTAGTGAGAACGACATACTCCTTGGTAAAAAAAAATACTGGCAGACATAGCTCAGATACATATTTGTAATATTAATAAAGAAAAAATCTTCGATTTTTTTTGTTTTTTCTGAATATAGTCATTTGTTTGTTTCGTGTCGGAACGTGTTCTCGAAAATGGAGAAAAACGAAGTGCGGGTCGTTATTAAATACATCTGTTTAAAAAAGTTAACGACGCAAGAAATTCATTGCGATTTGAAGACAAGATTAGGAGAGTCTGCTCCGCCGTATTCCACTGGTGATCGCAAGGTGGTCCTCTCAATTTCGAGTAGGAAAAACGAGCACGAAAGACGAACATCATTGCGGTCGTCCATCGACATCAGTCACCCAAGAAAATGTAATATTGTTGAACAAGTTTCAAAAATATTCTGAAAACTTTTTGTCTCGTTTCGTAACAATAGACGAAACATAGATCCATCATTTTGATCCCGAGACAAAACAACAATCTTCGCAATGGAAACTGCCATCACAACCAACCCCGAAGAAGTTTCGTGTCGTGACATCGGCTGGCAAGGTTATGACCTCAATATTTTGGGACTCAAAAGGGATATTGTTGATTGATTACCTGGAGCGTGGAACCACTATTACAAACCAATATTATACAGCTTTGCTTCCCAAATTGAGGAATGCTATCAAAGAGAAAAGGAGAGGGGAACTTCGAAGTGACGTGCTGTTTCATCACGACACGCCCGCGCACAGGTCAGCAGTTGCGATGGTTGTCATTCAGCAAGCTGGCTTCGAATTGGTTGACCACCTCCATTCACCAGATCTGGCTACTAGCGATTTTTATCTGTTCCCCAAATTGAAAAAGTACTTAAGGGGAAACAGGTAGGAAAACGATAATGACGTAATAAATGCCGTGGAGAGTTTTTGCAGGACCAAGACAAAACTTTTTTGTGAAAGTGATTGAAGCCTTGGAAAAGCGCTGGACTCGTTGTGTAGAGACTCTAAAACTATGTAGAAAAATAAATTATTAAGTTATCACTTATCAATAGTCATTATTTTCTATCTCATTCTCGCTACTTTTTCATATTATACTATTACGAAATTATTTTTGAATTTCTTTCTTGGCAAGATGCTATAACTGGGTTATTGGCGTATAAAATATCTTCATATACTAATTAGTAAGTGTCATAACTTTATTTTTAGTGTATATATTTTTTTAAATTATACCAGTAATAGTATCTTACAATATTTTAAGTCTCTTTCTTTAAATAACATTGGACAGTAAGATGTATGCTATTTTCCGCATTGAAGTGAAGTGTCGACACGGGCGCGTATTGTGTATCTAAACCATTGCAAGTTTACATTAAAAAAGACTGTAATTAACTATTATCGTATCAGACTTAAAAAAAAAATTACCACAATAATCCCGTAAGCGACTTTTACGGAAAAACGTTCATAAGATATTTCCAGTAATATCTTTTTTCATAAATTTCAGTCTTCTGAAAAAAGATACTTTTATATTGACCCCAAAGACTTGTGTTATAAAAAATTAGCTTTCTTTTGATGTAACATATACGTGAATATGCCAAATGATTTCAAAGTTAGAGGAAGAAAACAGTAAAACATTTCTCCTGTAAAATTTAAATTTTGCAATTACAGTTTTATTGGCCGGGGGGTGTCGAAATGTTGATAATGATACTTGCAATTTATGAAATTCTTGTATTTTAAACATTTATTTATATTAAATGAAAATTTGGCATATGATATTAAATATATAGATTATAAATTCCAGATAAATCTATTTATTTAAAAATAAATTCGATACTTTAAAAAGACATATAATATAATTATTATTCCATTGTATCAATATGATTAATGCCAATTGAGGGTTTCGACATATTGAATTTATTATATATATGATTGAATTATAATATAATCCTATAATCGTGTTACATTAAAGATAAATTTGAAGCAATAGAATAAAATTTTATGTAGGTACTTGCATAAAAAAATTTTAATAAGTAATTTTAAGATATAAATTAAACATATTTTAAAAAACCTATATGTAAAGCAGATAAAAAAAGAAGTCTATATAAAAAAATGAAAAAAAAATAATACAAACAAAAAAAATCTTTGAAAAAAAAAAGAAAACTAACAAAGAAAAATAATATATTCTTTAAAAAAAAAACAAAGAACAAAAAGAAAAGAAAACTAGCAAAGAAAAAAATTATATTCTTTGAAAAAAAAACAATAAAAAAAATAAAAAAATATGAGACATAAAATCTGCTACACAAACAATTTACTATTGTATTTACAAAAAATATTATTGTATTTAAAATGTACTTTTTTTTTATTTGCATTAATGTGTTACAAATAAGATGTTAATTGCTATAAAAAGTTCAACTCATTAACCGTAGCAAGATACAAATATTTTGGAAAGTACATAGATATGCAATTGCATGCAAATTGTTTATAAAACAAAAAATGTAGATGTTACCAGAAATGTGTATAATCCGTAATTATTATATACGATTCCTAGGAAATGTATTTAATTCCTAAAATCGCACGGAAATGTGTGAAATAAATTATATTAAACACATTTCCTAGGAAATCTATACATTGTCTAAATAGCAATTGGAAATGTGAATATTTGAGCTAACCTAACCTAACCTAACATGTACACACTTTTTGGCAAAATATAAAGTTAGGTTAGGTTAGGGTTGTACATGAACCCAGGTGCCCGGCCGCAAGCCGGGCACTTAGGTTGTATTAGGTTGATGTGCCCAAGTTGAGTTTCAAAAATACGTGATACGATGGATAGATACGATAATTATGACTGTTACCTGAACGTTGTTATCGCAACGACCATAAAAATTATTATTCTCATTTTAACAACGTTTTATTACAGAAAGCATTATTTTTATACCTACATTTCCTAATATGATATTGGAATTATATACAATTCCTAAAAATTGTACACATTTCCTAGGACATTTATGTATTATTAGTTTTTGAAGCAATATTTTATACATTTCCTAAATAACTTCGGAATTATATAAATTTCCTAGAATTTGTATACAATTCCTAGATTTTCATACATTTCCGATAACATATATACATATAAAATGAAAATGATGCCAAAACCGAATAAGAAAGAAAAGTTAGCTATGAAACAATAAAGTGTTTTTCTTCCATATTTTGAATACTATCTCATGTATCAAAGCAGTTGACTAAAATAGTTTTTTTTAATTTGAATTTAATAAAACAGGATTATTTTTATTTAATTGGATTAAGATACTTTATGGCTTCTATCTAAATAGTTTACAGATTATTAAAGACGATATTAGTTATAGACGTTTGCCTGATAAAATACCGGTTAAGAAACAAACACTTAAATAATATCATTTTATCTAGGTATTAGTCAATGTCAGGAGATTCTTGGGAATGTCATTTTTGCTAAGACAACTGACATTTGCATTATGTGTTATAAAAAAAGATATTAATTGCTATAAAAAGTTCAGCACATTAACCGTAGCGGGGCACAAATATTTTGGTAGGTAGGTGTGCAATTGCATGCAATTATCTATTATTATGACGTATTTTGAACTTAGACAGAATAAAGGTCTTTTCAATTGGATTCTGACATTAAAGTGAAAGTAACAGGTGCCAATTAATAGATTAAAGATAAAAAGGTTTTAGTATTGCCATCAATTGAAAAATATTTTTTTCATCTCCCTATCTCGGAAAGTATATTTTTGCTCTTCGAAATCTAAATGCAAAAGCCGTTTTTATCCTTTAGAGAATAATGTAGTTATTATGCTCTAGAGGATAACATAAATTGAATTTAGAACATCGTGTGTACGGCAGTAGGTAAATATCATTCGTCTATGCAGTTTGTGAATTGAAAACATCATTAAAACCTATTTACTTCTACCTCTATGGTGCCAAATTGATCATACAACCTTTTTTAATTTGTTAAAACTCAGAATTAGAACCTTCTTGGTGTACTTTTTTTAAATTTGCTTTACGCGTGCCATTTTCTTTTCACGTATTGTTAAAACAACGTTAAAACCAAGAAACTTGAAAACATGTGATTTGTGATGAAGAGATGAAAAATTACATATTACACTCGAGTGTAAAGATTTTTCACCTCGTGCTCTTTTGATTCCCTCGCTGACGCTCAGGAAACTTTAGGATCCTTCGCTTACTCGATCATCAAAATTGAACACGCAGTTAAAAAACAACTTTACTCTCTTGTATAACAAATAACTATTACAAACGATATTTTTCTTTAGTAATTAAAAACAAATGAAGGTCTCTAAAATTTTTATATGAATGCCAATCTTATATATCAAATTTCAATTGCTTCTTCTTCATACAGTTTTTTAACTTTTATACTACTCCCACAACTTTAAATTAAGCTATACACAGTTAAGTTGTTCAATATCAGTGCTCTAATATTTTCTTCATTGAGACTATGTGTGATGCACCTTTATAGATAAGAACATCCGGACTTAAATAAAGTCTATTACTTCAAAGTGCTTTTCTGTATTTTTCTTCCATATTTATATAAACTATTCTATATATCAGATTTCAGTTGCTTCTTTTTTTACATTTTCTTAAATTTTATATTGCTCCCATAACTTTAAATTAAGCTATGCGGAGGTAAGTCGTTTTATATCAGTGCTCTACTATTTTTTTCAATGATATGTCAGATGTGCCATCCTATTTACCTTTATGAATGTTCTGTGGACGTAAACAAAGCCTGGCAAGAACATTCTTGCTTGACATCAGTGCTCTACTATTTTTAACAGACTTCCAAAAAGGAGGAGGTTCGCAATTCGGCCGGTATTTTTTTTTTCTATGTATGTCCACCGATTTCTCCGAGATTTCTGGACCGATTTGCATGATTTTTTTTAATGAAATGTTTACCTTCAACTTCTCAAGCCTAATGCTGCAAAGGTATTGCCCACCTAAACTATGGAAATTTAGGAAATGTCGATTACGAATTAATATTGTAGGTAATAAGTATGGACTACATCATGGAACTCCAGGTCCTAACTCCTCAGTCCTGATGCTGCAGGGTACAACTTATCTAAAACTATGGAGATTTAAGAAATGTCGATTACGAATTAATATTGTAGATAACAAGTATGATCTACATCATGGAACTTCAGGTCCTAGCTCCTCAATCTTGATGCTGCAGAGTCCAATCTACTGAATTGATATTGTAGATAACAAGTATAGACTAAATCATGGAGCTTCAGGTCCAGTAGGGCGAGAGGTTAAGGGGGCTGCCCGCCCCGGTTCTCTGATCCAGGAGCCCGCAAATGCTTCCATATTCTCTTGATCAAATCCTAAACAAAGCTTAAATATTTACACTAAAAAGCTTAAAATTTTTTTTTTTCAAAAAACCGACTTTTAACGCTACTACAAAGTATAAAAATAATTTTAGTTTGTCCACGTTTGTTGAAGTCGGATGGACCTAAACAGAAACTATGAAACCAACTCGCGATGCTTGCTCGAAAACGAGTCTCTCATATTGTGTTATCACACATTGTGAGTATCGCACATTGGTTTCGTAGTTTCTATTAACTACTTCAACTATTCTATATATCAGATTTCAATTGCTTCTTTTCATACATTTTTTAAACTTATATTGCTCCCATGACTAAATTAAGCTATGCGGAGTTAAGTCGTTTCATATCAATGCTGTACTATTTTCTTCAATGAAAATATGTCAGATGTGCCATCCTATTTACCTTTAAGAATGTTCGGGGGGGGGCCTAAACAGAAACTATGAAACCGACTCGCGATGCTTGCTCGAAAACGAGTCTCTCATATTGTGTTATCACAAGGTGAGTATCACGCATTGGTTTCGTAGTTTGTATTAACTACTTAAACTATTCTATATATCAGATTTCAATTGCTTCTTTTGATACATTTTTTAAACTTATATTGCTCCCATGACTAAATTAAGCTATGCGAAGTTAAGTCGTTTTATATCAATCCTGTACTATTTTCTTCAATGAAAATATGTCAGATGTGCCATCCTATTTACCTTTATGGATGTTCGGGGGGGCCTAAACAGAAACTATGAAACCGACTCGCGATGCTTGCTCGAAAACGAGTCTCTCATATTGTGTTATCACAAGGTGAGTATCGCGCATTGGTTTCGTAGTTTGTATTAACTACTTCAACTATTCTATATATCAGATTTCAATTGCTTCTTTTCATACATTTTTTAAACTTTTATATTGCTCCCATGACTAAATTAAGCTATGCGGAGTTAAGTCGTTTTATATCAATGCTGTACTATTTTCTTCAATGAAAATATGTCAGATGTGCCATCCTATTTACCTTTATGGATGTTCGGGCGAGCCTAAACATGAACGAAACCGACTTGCGATACTCGCTCGAAAACGAGTCTCTCATATTATGTTATCACAAGGTGAGTGTCGCGCATTGGTTTCGTTGTTTGTATTTAGGCTTGCCCAACTTCAACAAACGTGGACAAACTAAATTTATTTTTATACTTTGTAGTGGCATTAGAAGTCGGTTTTTTGAAAAGAATTTTTATCTTAATTGAAACTATGTGTGATATGATATACTTTTATGGATAGGAACATCCAGACTTAAATAAAGTCTATTATTTCAAAGTGTTTTTCTATATTTTTCTTCCATATTTATATAAACTATTATATATATCAGATTTTAATTGCTTCTTTTCTTACATTTTTTTAACTTTTATATTGCTCCTATAACTTTAAATTAAGCTATGCGGAGTAAAGCTGTTTTAGATCAGTGCTCTATTTTCTTCATAGAAAATATGTCAGACGTGCTATCCTATTTAACTTTTAGGATCTTCTTTTGACGTAAATAAAACTTGGCAAGAAAATTCTTGTTTGACCTCAGTGCTCTACTATTTTCTTAATTGAAACTACGTAAGATTCACGTTTATGGATAGGAACATCCAGACTTAAATAAAGCCATACAAAATGAAAATTGATATGTAAGATTGTCTATATAGTATTTGACATTAATATTGGCATTTGTTATGTAACATTATCGTAATCTGATCGTTAGTATTGTAAAGGGCATGTCTATAGCACCGTTAATCTGGAGCATCGTTAGCTCTGTTATGTAATAAGAAGACTATACCTGAGTAAATTTGTATATAAATATCGTGGTAAGTAAATGCTCATGAATGGGCCTATAATACATGTAATAACCTTCTCCGCTCCAGATCTTTATGTAGTTGTTCGTGAATACAATATCACATTCGCGTTTGCAAGTCCCGAATTTAACAACGGTAAGCTCTTCATCACTTCAAGTCATCTTCCTCAAATTTCCCGGTCTGTTCCGTCCTGCAAAGTATTGACTACGCGTTCTCACTGGACAATCATTCGTCTACATAACCTTTCATCATCTCTCATATCCGTCTTTGCAACAGTCTTTTCCTCATCAATTCTGATTCAAACAAGTTCACAGTTAATTACATTTCCAATGTTATTAATATTGATTAACGCACAATTGATGACTATTGTTATTAACGTATTCAATAAACGCTATAATAATTTTCAGTAATGCCTTCACTATACCTTCGTCATTTATACCTACTTCATAAACTCAGGTCAAAGTATTTTACCTAGCAATTGATGCATATTCAAATTTTTTCTTTCCTTTCACACAACAATCACTTACAGTAGAGGACACGTAGTTGTATTTAAGTAGTTCAATACATAGTAGATATAGACAATTTAACTCACACATCAATCATTTACTGTAGAAAATACGTAATTGTATTTAAGTAGTTCAAAACATAGTAGCTATAGATAATTAGTAGTTATAGATATTTTAACTCAATTCTTTTATCCCTTCACGCATCAATCACTTACAGTAGAGGACACGTAGTTGTATTTAAGTAGTTCAATACATAGTAGATATAGACAATTTAACTCACACATCAATCATTTACTGTAGAAAATACGTAATTGTATTTAAGTAGTTCAAAACATAGTAGCTATAGATAATTAGTAGTTATAGATATTTTAACTCAATTCTTTTATCCCTTCACGCATCAATCACTTACAGTAGAGGACACGTAGTTGTATTTAAGTAGTTCAATACATAGTAGATATAGACAATTTAACTCACACATCAATCATTTACTGTAGAAAATACGTAATTGTATTTAAGTAGTTCAAAACATAGTAGCTATAGATAATAATTAGTAGTTATAGATATTTTAACTCAATTCTTTTATCCCTTCACGCATCAATCACTTACAGTAGAAAACACGTAGTTGTATTTAAGTAGTTTAAAACATAAAATAGGGTAAAAACAATTTACTTGCATAATTGTAATTAAGTAGATAATAATTAAGTAGATAATATAGACAATTTGACTAACTGACAAATTGACATTTTTTTCTTTTACTATTTCATAAACACTCCACATCCTCGTCATAGGTACACTTTAGTAATATTGACCGTATTTAAGTAATGCTTTTATTTATTTTGGCATTTTGCTTAGTTTAGATGTAGTTAGATGGGGAGTATAAGACTTTCGAATTGGTCAGTATCTACTGCCAATCTATTAGTTGTTGACTACTCCGAACGTCATTTGCCAACCTCACCTGCCCGCGGTGCTCCCTGCTGTTAGGACATATACATGTACAAAGCTGGCTATCATCGCCAATAACCAGCACTGATCGACACAGGTTGAAACATGTCATTCGTATTCGACGCTTAGAGGAGCATAAGACAGCGATTAGACGGAGTCTCGTTCATCATTTTTGCAAAACATTTTGAGC
This sequence comes from Oeneis ivallda, assembly GCA_029955525.1. Lineage (NCBI taxonomy): Eukaryota > Metazoa > Arthropoda > Insecta > Lepidoptera > Nymphalidae > Oeneis > Oeneis ivallda. The sequence goes on along the minus strand of JARPMR010000018.1, from coordinate 20,897,016 downwards.
GAAAATGAACCTAAGCCCCTTTGCCCTAAGAACGAATTTTAACGGATGGCTCACCGATGAACCTTGAAAATCTCAAAAAATTAATCGTAGAAAATTCACCCTAACGGCGAACTAAGACTATGTGTTTGCAAACATTTTCGCAAAAATGTTTGCAAACAAAATCTCGAAAAATGAATCGTCTAATTTGAGGCGCTGCACTGGTTTATCACAAAATACAGAAATTCGCAACTGTCAACTTACACCAACCTGCGCACACCAACGCGAGTGCTGAGTGCTGACTACCAACTTTCTACATGTATACGACCTTACTAACGAGGTACTGGCACCAATATTATCAAAATTTAAATCATATTTATATTTAATCAAATTAATGTCCAATTTATATTAACTAGCTATTCACCCTGAACTAAGACCTCGCAGTAACGGTATCCCAAATTATTCAATCAATCAATACATTACCCAAACTGTTATAATAATGATGTTTAATTTCAACAATCATACCTAAATCATCCCCTAAATAGGAATTTCTTAGGAGGGACTTAGGAGGGGGATCTCTAAGTACAATTCTAAGCCCTAACATCCGTCCCAATTTCCTTAAAGGTGTTCGTTCAAGTTCTTATTAACGAAGTTGAATTATGTATGTAAAAGAAAATATACAAAATGTAATTCATAGTTTAGTATTGATTGATATTTATATTTTTAACTGAACAATAATGTTAATAAAATGTATTAGAACAACAAAATAACAATGATCGACGCAAAACTATTTTTTGCATAGACGAATAATGTTCACTCAAAGGTTTTTTACTTTTGTATAAGGCTGTACTCTTGTAAAGGCCGATTTCACCAACGTAAAAATGAGTCTTATCCCGGCATAAATTTAATATTTTGACAGTATTTTCAGTACAAAAACTGTCAGAATGCCTAAATTATTCCAAGAATAAACGTCACGCAACGTTGGTGAAATCGGGGCTAAGTCTAAATACTCTCGCGAGCTGCTTTAGCAGCTCGCGCACCGAGCGAAATAAATAAAGCCGAACAATCGCGGTCCGCTTTAGCGGGCCGCGCACCCACGCGCCCTACTTGTAGCAATAACACTTCCCGCGAGCTGCTTTAGCAGCTCGCGCACCGAGCGAAATAAATAAAGCCGAACAATCGCGGTCCGCTTTAGCGGGCCGCGCACCCACGCGCCCTACTTGTAGCAATATCACTTCCCGCGAGCTGCTTTAGCAGCTCGCGCACCGAGCAAACGCTAGTTATAATATATATAGCTCGATTACCACTGACTCACTGACTGATTGACATAATTGTTCTCCTAGAAAGAGACAAAAAACGATACAATGATGTAGGGGAAATATGTTCGGGTGGGGGATTCGAGTGGGGAAAAATTATGACATTCCGGAAAAACAAGATGGCGGCCGACGTGAATCTTGCAACTCTTTTGTTTTCCAACCGATTTCTTTGAAATTTTGGATTATTGTAGAAATTAGTAAACGATTAACAGGAAAAGTGAAAAAAATTAAAAAAACAAGATGGCGGCCGAGCTGTGACGTCTCAAATTTCCACCCCTCTCCTGTAAAATTTTGTATGAAAAAAATTTTTTTCACCCATGGTGTCGTATAGAGCTCAAAGAATGTGACTCGGAGAAAGGTGGAGAGAGCTGATGAGTGAGGAGTTCGGAGACGGGCGAGGGGCACGGCCAGGGTATAGAAGATAGGTGGAGGGTGCTCGACCAAATGTCATTCGAAACCTCGAGCAGTTGCCAGTGAGTTGAAAAAAAATTCCAAAATGGCGGAAAAAAAATGGCGGCAAATTTTGTCCGTCTCTCTCTCGGAGACTATAAAAGATGGAGGAGCGGTTTCTCGACAAAAGATGATCAAAACCCGGAGGTCTACCTGGTGAGTAGGAAAAAAATTCAAGATGGCGGATTTTTTTTTTCCCATACAAAATGTATGGGGAATATTGAAGGGACTAGAAGTTGGGAACAATGCAAGACATTGATTTTGATAGGTTCATAGGTGTCTTAGATCTCGGAGAATTAAAAAAGAAAAATATACTGGCCGAATTGAGAACCTCCTCCTTTTTGGAAATGGGTTAAAAAAGGTGAAAGAGTGGCTTTTTTGCCAACTATCCACGCGACCAACTAGGTGGGGTGTGCTCCAACAAAAATTACTCGAAACCACATCCAATTAGCAGGAAGTTGAAAAAAAAACTCCAAAATGGCGGATTCAAGATGGCGGCCATAGAAACTTTCTCTGGTGTCTATCTCGGAGAGTATACAAGATAGAAGAGTAGTTTCTGGTCAAAAGATGATCAAGACCCAAAGTTCTACTTGATGAACAGGAAAAAAAAATCAAGATGGCGGATTTTTTTTTCTATACAAAATATATGGCGAATATTGATTCTTCTTTTTTCTTTTCTTTTTTTCTCTTTTGTCTTTCTTTTTTCTTTCTTCTCTTTTTTCTTTTTCTTTTTTTTCTTTTTCTTTGTTTTTCTTTTTCTTTCTTTTACTTTTTCTTTTGTGAATGAGGAGCACGGCCAGGTTATTGCAGATAGGTGGGGTGTGCTCGAACAAATTTTTTGGCAAAAGATGACCAGAATCCGAAGGTCTACTTGATGAGTAAAAAACTCGCGGACCGCTTTAGCGGGCCGCGCACCCACGCGCCCTACTTTTAGTACACTTCCCGCGAGCTACAAAAAAAGAGTTCACTTTCCGCGAGCTGCTTTAGCAGCTCGCGCACCGAGCGAAATACTAGTTATTATAATATATATAGCTCGATTACCACTGACTGACTGACTCACTGATTGACACGATTGTTCTCCTAGAAAGAGACGGAAAACGATACAATGATGTAGGGGAGATATGTTGGGGTGGGGGATTTGAGTAGGGAAAAATTATGACATTTCGAAAAAACAAGATGGCGGCCGACGTGATTCTTGCAACTCTTTTGTTTTCCAACCGATTTCTTTGAAATTTTGGATTATTGTAGAAATTAGTAAACGATTAACAGAAAAAGTGAAAAAAATTAAAAAAACAAGATGGCGGCCGAGCTGTGACGTCTCAAATTTCCGACCCCTCTCCTGTAAAATTTTGTATGAAAAAAATTTTTTTCACCCATGGTGTCGTATAGAGCTCAAAGAATGTGACTCGGAGAAAGGTGGAGAGAGCTGATGAGTGAGGAGTTCGGAGACGGGCGAGGGGCACGGCCAGGGTATAGAAGATAGGTGGAGGGTGCTCGACCAAATGTCATTCGAAACCTCGAGCAGTTGCCAGTGAGTTAAAAAAAAATTCCAAAATGGCGGAAAAAAAATGGCGGCAAATTTTGTCCGTCTCTCTCTCGGAGACTATAAGAGATGGAGGAGCGGTTTCTCGACAAGAGATGATCACAACCCGGAGGTCTACCTGGTGAGTAGGAAAAAAATTCAAGATGGCGGATTTTTTTTTCCCCCATACAAAATGTATGGGGAATATTGAAGGGACTAGAAGTTGGGAACTATGCAAGACATTGATTTTGATAGGTTCATAGGGCTTTTTTTCTTTTTCTTTTTTTCATTTTACATTTGTTTTTTTTTTTTTCATTTTTTTTTCTTTTTTTTCTTTTTCTTTTGTGAATGAGGAGCACGGCCAGGTTATTGCAGATAGGTGGGGTGTGCTCAAACAAATTTTTTGGCAAAAGATGACCAGAATCCGAAGGTCTACTTGATGATTAAAAAAATCGCGGTCCGCTTTAGCGGGCCGCGCACCCACGCGCCCTACTTGTAGTAATAACACTTCCCGCGAGCTGCTTTAGCAGCTCGCGCACCGAGCGAAATAAATAAAGCCGAACAATCGCGGTCCGCTTTAGCGGGCCGCGCACCCACGCGCCCTACTTGAAGCAATAACACTTCCCGCGAGCTGCTTTAGCAGCTCGCGCACCGAGCAAACGCTAGTTATAATATATATAGCTCGATTACCACTGACTCACTCACTCACTGATTGACATAATTGTTCTCCTAGAAGGAGACAGAAATCGATATAATGATGTTCGGGAGATATGTTCGGGTGGGGGATTCGAGTGGGGAAAAATTATGACATTTCGGAAAAACAAGATGGCGGCCGACGTGAATCTTGCAACTCTTTTGTTTTCCAACCGATTTCCTTGAAATTTTGGATTATTGTAGAAATTAGTAAACGATTAACAGAAAAAGTGAAAAAAATTAAAAAAACAAGATGGCGGCCGAGCTGTGACGTCTCAAATTTCCACCCCTCTCCTGTAAAATTTTGTATGAAAAAAATTTTTTTCACCCATGGTGTCGTATAGAGCTCAAAGAATGTGACTCGGAGAAAGGTGGAGAGAGCTGATGAGTGAGGAGTTCGGAGACGGGCGAGGGGCACGGCCAGGGTATAGAAGATAGGTGGAGGGTGCTCGACCAAATGTCATTCGAAACCTTGAGCAGTTGCCAGTGAGTTTAAAAAAAAATCCAAAATGGCGGAAAAAAAATGGCGGCAAATTTTGTCCGTCTCTCGCTCGGAGACTATAAGAGATGGAGGAGCGGTTTCTCGACAAAAGATGATCAAAACCCGGAGGTCTACCTGGTGAGTAGGAAAAAAATTCAAGATGGCGGATTTTTTTTTTCCATACAAAATGTATATGGGGAATATTGAAGGGACTAGAAGTTGGGAACTATGCAAGACATTGATTTTGATAGGTTCATAGGGCTCTTTTTCTTTTTCTTTTTTTTCATTTTACATTTGTTTTTTTTGTTTTTTTTCATTTTTTTTTCTTTTTTTTTCTTTTTCTTTTGTGAATGAGGAGCACGGCCAGGTTATTGCAGATAGGTGGGGTGTGCTCGAACAAATTTTTTGGCAAAAGATGACCAGAATCCGAAGGTCTACTTGATGAGTAAAAAAATCGCGGTCCGCTTTAGCGGGCCGCGCACCCACGCGCCCTACTTGTAGTAATAACACTTCCCGCGAGCTGCTTTAGCAGCTCGCGCACCGAGCGAAATAAATAAAGCCGAACAATCGCGGTCCGCTTCAGCGGGCCGCGCACCCACGCGCCCTACTTGTAGTAACAACACTTCCCGCGAGCTGCTTTAGCAGCTCGCGCACCGAGCAAACGCTAGTTATAATATATATAGCTCGATTACCACTCACTCACTCACTCATTGACATAATTGTTCTCCTAGAAAGAGACAAAAAACGATACAATGATGTAGGGGAGATATGTCCGGGTGGGGGATTCGAGTGGGGAAAAATTATGACATTTCGGAAAAACAAGATGGCGGCCGACGTGATTCTTGCAACTCTTTTGTTTTCCAACCGATTTCTTTGAAATTTTGGATTATTGTAGAAATTAGTAAACGATTAACAGAAAAAGTGAAAAAAATTTAAAAATCAAGATGGCGGCCGAGCTGTGACGTCTCAAATTTCCGACCCTCTCCTGTAAAATTTTGTATGAAAAAATTTTTTTTCACCCATGGTGTCGTATAGAGCTCAAAGAATGTGACTCGGAGAAAGGTGGAGAGAGCTGATGAGTGAGGAGTTCGGAGACGGGCGAGGGGCACGGCCAGGGTATACAAGATAGGTGGAGGGTGCTCGACCAAATGTCATTCGAAACCTCGAGCAGTTGCCAGTGAGTTGAAAAAAAATTCCAAAATGGCGGAAAAAAAATGGCGGCAAATTTTGTCCGTCTCTCTCTCGGAGACTATAAAAGATGGAGGAGCGGTTTCTCGACAAAAGATGATCAAAACCCGGAGGTCTACCTGGTGAGTAGGAAAAAAATTCAAGATGGCGGATTTTTTTTTTTTCATACAAAATGTATATGGGGAATATTGAAGGGACTAGAAGTTGGGAACTATGCAAGACATTGATTTTGATAGGTTCATAGGGCTTTTTTTCTTTTTCTTTTTTTTCATTTTACATTTGCTTTTTTTCTTTTTTTTTTCTTTTTTTTTCTTTTTCATTTGTGAATGAGGAGCACGGCCAGGTTATTGCAGATAGGTGCGGTGTGCTCGAACAAATTTTTTGGCAAAAGATGACCAGAATCCGAAGGTCTACTTGATGAGTAAAAAAATCGCGGTCCGCTTTAGCGGGCCGCGCACCCACGCGCCCTACTTGTAGTAACAACACTTCCCGCGAGCTGCTTTAGCAGCTCGCGCACCGAGCGAAATAAATAAAGCCAAACAATCGCGGTCCGCTTTAGCGGGCCGCGCACCCACGCGCCCTACTTGTAGCAATAACACTTCCCGCGAGCTGCTTTAGCAGCTCGCGCACCGAGCGAATTAAATAGAGCCGAACAATCGCGGTCCGCTTTAGCGGGCCGCGCACCCACGCGCCCTACTTGTAGTAACAACACTTCCCGCGAGCTGCTTTAGCAGCTCGCGCACCGAGCGAAATAAATAGAGCCGAACAATCGCGGTCCGCTTTAGCGGGCCGCGCACCCACGCGCCCTACTTGTAGCAATAACACTTCCCGCGAGCTGCTTTAGCAGCTCGCGCACCGAGCAAATGCTAGTTATAATATATATAGCTCGATTACCACTGACACACTCACTCACTCACTCACTCATTGACAGGGTTGTTCTCCTAGAAGGAGACGGAAATCGATATAATGATGTTCGGGACATGTGTTTGGGGGGGGGATTCGAGTTGGGGAAAATTATGACATTTCGGAAAAACAAGATGGCGGCCGACGTGAATCTTGCAACTCTTTTGTTTTCCGACCGATTTCTTTGAAATTTTGGATTATTGTAGAAATTAGTAAACAATTAACAGAAAAAGTGAAAAAAATTAAAAAAACAAGATGGCGGCCGAGCTGTGACGTCTCAAATTTCCGACCCCTCTCTTGTAAAATTTTGTATGAAAAAATTTTTTTTCACCCATGGTGTCGTATAGAGCTCAAAGAATGTGACTCGGAGAAAGGTGGCGAGAGCTGGTGAGTGAGGAGTTCGGAGACGGGCGAGAGGCACGGCCAGGGTATACAAGATAGGTGGAGGGTGCTCGACCAAATGTCATTCGAAACCTCGAGCAGTTGCCAGTGAGTTGAAAAAAAATTCCAAAATGGCGGAAAAAAAATGGCGGCAAATTTTGTCCGTCTCTCTCTCGGAGACTATAAAAGATGGAGGAGCAGTTTCTCGACAAAAGATGATCAAAACCCGGAGGTCTACCTGGTGAGTAGGAAAAAAATTCAAGATGGCGGATTTTTTTTTCCATACTAAATGTATGGGGAATATTGAAGGGACTAGAAGTTGGGAACTATGCAAGACATTGATTTTGATAGGTTCATAGGGCTTTTTTTCTTTTTCTTTTTTTCATTTTACATTTGTTTTTTTTTCTTTTTTTTTTCATTTTTTTTTTCTTTTTTTTCTTTTTCTTTTGTGAATGAGGAGCACGGCCAGGTTATTGCAGATAGGTGGGGTGTGCTCGAACAAATTTTTTGGCAAAAGATGACCAGAGTCCGAAGGTCTACTTGATGAGTAAAAAAATCGCGGTCCGCTTTAGCGGGCTCACCAGGTGGTGAGTAGGAAAAAAATTCAAGATGGCGGATTTTTTTTTCCCCCCATACAAAATGTATGGGGAATATTGAAGGGACTAGAAGTTGGGAAGAAATCGATATAATGATGTTCGGGAGATGTGTTTGGGGGGGGGATTCGAGTTAGGGAAAATTATGACATTTCGGAAAAACAAGATGGCGGCCGACGTGAATCTTGCAACTCTTTTGTTTTCCAACCGATTTCTTTGAAATTTTGGATTATTGTAGAAATTAGTAAACGATTAACAGAAAAAGTGAAAAAAATTAAAAAAACAAGATGGCGGCCGAGCTGTGACGTCTCAAATTTCCGACCCCTCTCCTGTAAAATTTTGTATGAAAAAATTTTTTTTCACCCATGGTGTCGTATAGAGCTCAAAGAATGTGACTCGGAGAAAGGTGGAGAGAGCTGATGAGTAAGGAGTTCGGAGACGGGCGAGGGGCACGGCCAGGGTATAGAAGATAGGTGGAGGGTGCTCGATCAAATGTCTTTCAAAACCTCGAGCAGTTGCCAGTGAGTTGAAAAAAAGTTCCAAAATGGCGGAAAAAAATGGCGGCAAATTTTGTCCGTCTCTCTCTCGGAGACTATAAAAGATGGAGGAGCGGTTTTGCTACAAAAGATGATCAAAACCCGGAGGTCTACCTGGTGAGTGGGAAAAAAATTCAAGATGCCGGATTTTTATTCCCCATACAAAATGTATGGGGAATATTGAAGGGACTAGAAGTTGGGAACTATGCAAGACATTGATTTTGATAGGTTCATAGGGCTTTTTTTCTTTTTCTTTTTTTTCATTTTACATTTGCTTTTTTTCTTGTTTTTCATTTTTTTTTTCTTTTTTTTCTTTTTTCCTTTATTTTATTCTTTTTCTTTTTTTCATTTTTCATTTTCTTTTAGTCTTTCTTCTTTTTTTCTTTTCTTTTCTTTCTCTTTTTCTTTTTTTTTTCTTTTTCTTTTGTGAATGAGGAGCACGGCCAGGTTATTGCAGATAGGTGGGGTGTGCTCGAACAAATTTTTTGGCAAAAGATGACCAGAATCCGAAGGTCTACTTGATGAGTAAAAAAATCGCGGTCCGCTTTAGCGGGCCGCGCACCCACGCGCCCTACTTGTAGCAATAACACTTCCCGCGAGCTGCTTTAGCAGCTCGCGCACCGAGCGAAATACTAGTTAATATATATATAGCTGCTCGTGCTGATTCACTGATTCACTGACTGATTGATCACCTCTCCTGTAAAATTTTGTATGAAAAATTTTTTTTCCACCGATGGTTTCGTATAGAGGACAAAAATTCATTCGGAGGAAAATTATGGAGAGAGCTGATGATTGAGGATTTCGGAGACGGATGAGGAGCACGGCCAGGGTATTGAAGATAGGTGGGGGGTGCTCGAACAAATGTCACTCGAAACCTCATCCAATTCGCAGTGAGCTGAAAAAAAATTCAAAATGGCGGAAAAAAGATGGCGGCCATACAAATTTCGTCGGTGTCTATCTCGGAGAGTATAAAAGATAGAAGAGTGGTTTCCTGGCAAAAGCTGATCAAGACCCTAAGGTCTACTTGACGAACAGAAAAAAAATTCAAGATGGCGGAATTTTTTTTTTCTTCATACAAAAATATATGGCGAATATTGAAGAGACTAGAAGCCGGGAATCATGCACGACTTTGATACAATTCCTTTTCAAGATTTTTTTTTATTGAAGAATTTTCATTATGACAAATGATGACATATGATGATCGAGGGTTTGGAAGGTGGGTGAGGAGCACGGCCATGGTAATGTAGATAGGTGGGGGTGCTCGAACAAAAGTCACTCGAAATCTCATCCAATTGGCAGTGAGCTGAAAAAAATCCAAAATGGCGGATTCAAGATGGCGGCCATACAAACTTCAACGGTGTCTATCTCGGAGAGTATAAAAGATGGAAGAGTGGTTTTGTGATAGAAAATGATCAGGAGCTGAAAGTCTACTAGACGAGTAGAAAAACCGCGGTCCGCTTGCGGGCCGCGCACCCACGCGCCCTACTAGTTAATTTATATAATTGTTTCTAAGCTTGACAAAACAACGGAGCGAGCATGGGAACAACACCGGAATACAATATTAAATAAATCTGATGATTCCAACTCCCGCCTGAAAGTTGATGTACTACTAACATTTCTAAAGGATAGGGCAGATATGTTAGACACCTTGCAGGCAAATAGCACTAAATCAAATGATATTAAGAAGCATCATGCAACCCCAAATTCAAAGGTGCACTGCAATGTTTCTAGCACCAAGAGCAAGTCACACATATCACAGAGGTCTTGTTTACTTTGTAAGTCAAATCACTCACTATATGCGTGCAGCAAATTTCTAGGTTTAGATTTAAAAGATAAACAAAAGTTTGTACGGGATAATAAATTATGTGAAAATTGTTTGCGGCCTGGTGGGCACACAGCAGCTGATTGTAGATTTGGTCCGTGTAGAAAGTGTGAGAATGTAAAACATAATTCCTTAATTTGTGATAAGGCTACTGACCCACAGGGCCAAGTCCCGTCTCAAGCAGTACCTAGTGATGACAAACGGCCTTCACTGGTTACACTAGCATCCCTTACTGACTCTGCTGCACCTCAGCTGCATGGTAAACAATTGCACATGGATACATTATGCGCTCAGTATCCTTGTGTGCAAAGAGTCCTGTTATCAACTGCATTAGTTGAAGTACGTGATAAATTGAATAATTATCATTTAGCCCGCGCTCTTTTAGATTCTGGCAGTGAACGTTGCCTTATTAAAAAATCTTTATGCGACATTCTAAATATACCAGTGATACAGTCTGCTCAAGAAATTCGTGGAGTTGGAAATTCGGTGACACAGGCCACATTAATTTGTGATATTGAAATTAAGTCACGCACCAGCTCCTATACTACACACTTACAATGTATTGTTCTACCAAACATTACATCAACTTTTCCTGCGATTCCTAAACATAATGCGCAATTTAAAATTCCTAGCAACTTACAGTTAGCGGATCCTGACTTCTATGAGGGTCAAAGTATAGACATATTGATAGGGGCTGATAAGTTCTGGGATTTACTGAGCCAAGGTAAAATGCGTTTACCTGCAGGTCCTTTCTTACAAAACACTGGATTAGGCTGGATTATTTCAGGTCCAATAAATATTAATATGCGCAATAAAGGCCATGTCCAGTGCAATTTCTCTCAAGCGGTTAACGATCAACTGCGCCTGTTCTGGGAGATTGAGGAACTACCTAAGTCATGCGATGCGCGCACAGAAGAGGAAAAAGCGTGCGAAAATCATTTCGTCAAAACTACTACGCGCAACAGTGACGGAAGATTTTGCGTAAATATTCCTCTCAAATTATCACCACATGAGTTAGGTGAAACGCACCCTCAAGCTGTGAACAGATTTATGTCGTTAGAAAAGCGGTTACAACGCGTACCAGAGTATAAAAAAATGTACAGTGATTTCATACACGAGTATGAAAATCTAGGTCACATGACTCGAATAACTACATATGGAACACCACACTGTTTCATGCCTCATCATGGGGTATTCCGAGAGCATAGTACCACAACGAAACTGCGTGTTGTTTTTGACGCAAGCTTTCCGTCATCCACATCAGTATCGTTCAACAGTCTCCAACGTGTAGGCCCTCCCATACAAGGCGACCTATTAGCAATCTTACTGCGCTTGCGGCAGCACAGATACGTTGCTTGTGCTGACGTCGAAAAGATGTATCGTCAAGTATTGGTATCGGAAGATCAGCGCAATCTACAACTGATCTTATGGCGTGATAATCCCGCGGAACCTTTAGGTATTTACAGGCTCAATACTGTAGTATACGGAACCGCGTCCGCACCCTTTCTCGCCGTAAGGTGCCTAAAGGAATTAGGGTATACGAGCTCAGATCCCGATGTAAAGAGGGTTATCACGGAGGACTTCTTTGTCGACGATATGATTACCGGCTTAGATGATAAAGACAAATTAACGGAATTATGCGAAAGGGTTTACAAGGTTTTGCAATCCGGATGCTTCCCTCTACGTAAGTGGATATTTAATTATGAATGCGATCAGTCTATCCTCAACGGCATAAAACAATTAAACTTAGATGGAAAAAGCGAATGCAAAACATTGGGGATAGGGTGGAATAGCTCCACTGACGAATTTAATTACAACACACAATTCAAAAATGATACGCAAATATCTAAACGCACGATACTGTCACATGTGTCTCAGATATTCGACCCGCTGGGTTTATTAAGCCCTGCAATCATAATCGCGAAGATTCTATTGCAGAAATTGTGGTTGGCTAAAACCGATTGGGACGACACGCTACCGCGTGTCGTCATCGAGACCTGGAACCGTTTCGCGACAAGTTTATCAGCGCTTAATAACATAGTCGTTCCGCGACACGCTATTGGGCTAGAACCTGCGTCTATCGAGTTACACATATTTACGGACGCATCGCAAGTAGCCTATGGCGCATGCGCATACATTCGCACTGTAACCAAAAACAAAACCACTTGCGTTAGGTTATTGTGCGCAAAATCAAAGGTCGCGCCCGTGAAGCCCCTCACGATACCCAGGCTAGAATTAAGCGGAGCTGTTTTGGGAGCGCGGTTATATAAGAAAATAAGTGAATCACTCCACTGTCAATTCAATAGGGTAACATTTTGGACTGACTCAACCATAGTTCTGGGGTGGCTGCGAACGGCTCCGAATTCATTAAAAACGTTCGTTCAAAACCGGGTAGTTGAGATTCACGACTTAACGGGCGAACTCCCATGGCGGCATGTCAGTGGCATAGAAAATCCGGCTGACATGGCATCACGTGGAGTTTCGCTGAATGACCTCGCCACTTCCAATCTATGGTGGGAGGGACCCTCGTTCCTTCGCGATCCTACTTTCGAGCACTCGTGCGTTACTCCCGAACAAGATCAAGCTGTTGTACCCGAAGAGCTGCCCGAATTAAAATCTAGTTCAGTATTAGTTTGCACTGAAAAACGCGAGTTGTTTCCCTTCTCACGGTTTTCACAATTCAATCGAATGAAACGCACCTTCGCATACGTACTCCGTTTTATTCAGAATACGCGCAATTATAAAATAAATATGCGGACTGGTGCTCTCAGTTCGGATGAATTGAAAAGAGCGGAGCTGGGTTTAGCAAGATTATCGCAATCAGAGTCATATAGTGAAGAATATAAATTAATTCATAAAAACAAGACGCAAAATTTAAAACCATCTTTATTGAAACTCAATTTATTCATCGAAAAGATTCAGATCTAATACGTGTAGGGGACCGTATTTTGAACTCAGAGGAATTCGACTACAACAAAATGCATCCAATTCTACTCTGTTCAAATCATAGATTTACAAAATTGTTGTTCCGTCACGAGCACATGCGTATGCTCCACGCAGCACCTCAAGCACTATTATACGAGGTGCGACAGCAGTGGTGGCCTGTAGGCGGGAGAAATCTTGCACGTCAGGTTGTTCATGAGTGTATCTTATGTAAAAGATTGAAAGGTAACACGTTGCATCCTCTTATGGGTAACCTACCAAAAGAGCGAGTGACTCCAACCTACCCTTTTCTTTATTGTGGGGTAGATTACGCAGGGCCGGTGCTTACGTTGAACCGGAAAGGTAGAGGCGCAAGAACTGTAAAATCATACATTTGTTTATTCATCTGTTTTGTTACTCGCGCAGTGCACTTGGAGCTTGTCAGTGACCTCACTTCTGAGTCATACATTTTGGCACTTAAGCGTTTCATCGCGAGGCGCTCAAAACCGTTAGAAATTTCTTCTGACAACGGAAAAAATTTCGTCGGAACAATGAACGAGTTTGGAAAATTCTTAATGAGATGTTCCGCTGACATCTCTGAATATGCAGTAAGTCAAAGCATTAATTTTAAATTCATACCTGCATACAGTCCTCATTTCGGTGGCTTGTGGGAGGCTGGAGTGAAATCCTCAAAATTTCACCTACTTCGCGTCATAGGCAACGCACACCTTACCTTCGAAGAACTTACCACAGTTCTCACACAAGTCGAATCAGTCCTCAATTCCCGTCCTCTATCACCAATGTCGTCCGACCCTCATGACTTATTACCACTCAGTCCTGCTCATTTTTTGGTTGGTCGACCTTTGACAGCGCCAGTATACGAGGACATGCGTAACCACACTGGCACTTACTTCAATCGCTATCAACGAGTCGAACAGATGCGACATCACTTCTGGGAGAGATGGTCAAAGGAGTACATCTCTGAACTACAAACAAGATGCAAATGGATGAGCGGCGTCGACACACTGCAACCAGGCATGATGGTCGTTATCAAAGACGATCATCTTCCTCCATTAAAATGACATCTTGGACGCATCATCAATGCCGTCCCTGGCAAGGATGGCATCTCACGTGTAGCAGACATTCGTACGGCAACGGGTGTGGTGAGACGTTCATTTGCGAAGATCTGTCCACTGTTTTGGGAAGAGGAGGTGAAGAAGACTTCATTGGAACCTGGCGATTCCAAGGCCGGGGGCATGTAAAGACGCGAAACGGAACGTCCATAGACTATAGCGTAGGTCACTTGTCACTTGTCAAATATAATTACGCAATACGCATCAAATTTTCAACTGTGAATTGTAAAAATTAAGAATATAAAATTGGAACATACTAAGTATTTCTTTTAGTAATCGCATCTTAAATTCAAGAAAAACGCATATAAGGAACGCCTGCGGTATCTCCAACAATCAACAAGCGCCATCATTACACGCAAAGGATCTGCGGGCACAATCTTTAAGTTGTAATTTACCTTTAAATTTATTAAACGAACCCAGTTCATCTCGCCACAGATCAGGATACTTTTCTAACAAACTTTGTACATCTGTATCCTCACACAAAGAGTTAATTTTAGTAGTAATAATAAGGTTGAAGGCGGTCATAAAATCCCTACCTAACAGGGGCGGGCCCCCGTCTCTAATAACATAAACTTTAAGATTTTTTTTTAAATTATTGAAATAGGCTTCAATTATAAAATACCCTAAGGGTGAGATTTTATGCCCACTATACATACACATTTTTACATTACTCTTTGTCAATTTATAATTTGCAAACTTATCCTTATATAATGAATCTGAAATGACACAAACACTAGAGCCTGAATCCAGTTCCATAGTTAATTTTTTATTTCCTAACAATAAGTCCACTAGAATAGGTTTATCACTCACGTACCATAAGTTAAAATTTTGGCATTCCTCACAGGCCTCTTGGCCTTCATCGGAAGCCTCCTCATTGTCGACATGGTATACGCCCGAACGAACATTGGGACACGTTTTTTTTAAATGACCTTTCACAAAACACTTTTTGCGCTTGTAACTTTTATAGAAACACTGGTCACTTCTGTGATTTTTTAATCCACAAACATTGCAGCGCGGCGCATCGCGAAACTTCGCTGAGTCACCGTCGCTCGCGCCCGCGTTCCCGCCGGCGCGGCCTCTCCGAGCCTGCGGGGCGCGGCCACCGCGACCCTGGAATTTCGCTCGGAATAGCGGCTCCTCCTTTACTTGAACTTCACCTGCAGCCGGTAACGCCTTCGCCTTTTTGGCGCACTCCGCCTGTTCCGCCAGCTCGATCGCTCGAGACAGCGTAAGCGAGGACGGCTTCTGTTCAAACAGCTTATCGCGTTCCGGTCCTGAACCCAAGCCGAGGACGAAACGATCTACTAAGTTCGTTTCCAATGCGGTGCCGAAGTCGCAATACGTTGCCAGACCCCTTAGTCGCGCCGCCCAGTCCCCTAACGATTCGCCTGGACTCCTGCTCGCTCCATAAAACTTTGCCTTATCTGCGAATGAGCACTGCTTCAGCTTAAAATGGCTGTCGAGTAATCCAACAAGTCCCTCGTAACCAAATGACTCCAACTCTTGAGGGTACGCAAGGTTACGAATTAAGCGGTACGTCTCGTCGGTGACGTGGGTGAGAAGAACTCCGGTTTTATTTTCCTCGTCTTTCACGTCGTTAATTTTAAGAAACTGCACTAGTTTTCCTTTGAATATTTGCCATTCACTCGATTTATGGTCGAATATTTGCAGATTTCCCAAATAGGCCGACATTTTACAAAAAAAATAAAATAAGGTGGGTAAGCAATCCCTCCACGTAGCCAAATGAAGTGTATGAGACGTAATTAGTAAAACCACCGCTATTCACGACGACTCGTTTATTACTGATTGCTGTACAGCGCGTAATTAGAAAGTAGGTTGGTAGGTACCTATACATAGGTGATGATAGGTGTATACACATCAGGCAGCCATTTTGTTTTTGTACTGAAATATTCTCTAAACGTGTACAAAAAGAATCATATCTCTCAAAGTTTTGGTCTTACTAAGATAAAAATGGGCTTATTCGAAGGGCAAAAATACTGTCCTACCGTCTACATTACAAAACAAATATATTTACATTTCTATAACCTTTGAAAAAAATATGAAACCCGAAATAAATAATCGTAAAATCATGCAAATCAACAAATTATTGTAATTAACTGCAAAAACACCCCCGATAACCCTTTTTATTTTTTTACTAGATCAAGAGATTTTGAGCTAAGCTACAATATAACATTTAATTTATAACTGTATGTCTAATACTTTCAGAGTTTACGCATGAATGTTATGACGTGTTTTTAATAATTTCCTGTTTAGGGTTCCTACAAAGGCCTTTTGTGCATATTAACATTTGTACATATTTGTTTTGTAATGTAGACGGTAGGACAGTATTTTTGCCCTTCGAATAAGCCCATTTTTATCTTAGTAAGACCAAAACTTTGAGAGATATGATTCTTTTTGTACACGTTTAGAGAATATTTCAGTACAAAAACAAAATGGCTGCCACATAGGGGGGAAGTGGATTGGGCCCAAGTTTAGGGTGTATTTGTACTTAAAAATAGTTGTTATATAAGTGTTTAAAATATCGCTAGTTCATGTCCGGACACACTGTATATGGCGCGTTTTCAACCGGAGGCACCGGTTGAATTGAAGTGATGCTGTGACCGCGCGCTCTCCGCCCTCTATCTCGAAAACGGTTCACCGTATAAAAAATTTTTTCAAACAAAAGTTGTAGAGAATTTTGTATTCTACAATACCGATAGTAAATACAAATAGCAAAAACCCATAGGAAATGAGATATTTACAAAAAAAGCGCAAAAAACCGATTTTAGTGACCTTTGACCTTGAAATTTAATAGTTGCGTACACCCTACCATATGTAGGTTTTGAGACAACTTTTAGGGTGTCAATATACAAGTATTTACAGAATTACAGCTGGGTATCTCGAATTCCGAGGTGAACTTACTATAATGACTGGACTATTAGGCCCGCTTGCAGAGACGCCGGGTTAGTTAACCCAGGAATAAATTTGCAATTTTGACAGATGCTTTATACGAGATCTGTCAAATCTGTCTTTTTAACCTAGAGTTAGCTGCTAACTCTGGGTTAAAACGTTTCTGCAAGCGCGCCTAAGAATGTCAATTAAGTAGTGGGTGGTAGATAGACGATGATCGAGGATCGAGGAGGAGGATCTGATGGTGGAGCAGAAAACTGGGTAGCAGAATGTCAGGTATATCGTACATAGTCCGCATAGATTAACATGTCCGGGGTGTTTTTAATTTTGAATATTTTTCAAGTTTTCTTGGTAATTTAATCTTGTTGGTTTTAAGTACTTTAATCACGCCTTCAGAGCTACGGATCGACTTATTTTTTTATTAAAAATTAAAATATATCTTAAAAAAAATCTTTTTTTTTTCTGTAGATGGCATAACATCTGAAAGACATATTATTATTATAATAACTGGATGCACACGACCTTGTTCTAAATTATCTAATTTCAAACTGTCAGATGAACAAAAACGACTAGAATATAACTTGAAGGATTTATTAAAAAAAGCAATTATAGTATCACTTAATTCTACATTAGGTGGGGCTACCTTCAAGTACGAAATAGACATTAAAGAAAATAATAAGTAAGTATTTATTTAAAAATATTTTTAGGCACTTATAAAACTATCCTTACGAGTAAAGCACTTAGAATGGGAGTCACAAAATTACATCGAGATTGAACGGATAACCGGATAACCGGATTGTGGTATAGTTCTTGCAATTCACGAGGGCGACTGACTTATGGTTGTGTGTGTGTCGTATCTGTATAAGTGTGAGCGAGCGCAATGCTCGCGCCTGCCCGCTCCCACCTAGGCTTTGACAGGCACGCACACTTATGCAATGTGCATGTACACGAAGTAACCACGAGTAAAGCTCACTCGCCTTCGTGAATTGCAAAAACTGTAAGTTATGTCACCACTAGGTACACTTAATTGCACACCAGCACCACATTAAAAAAAACACCGGCCAAGTGCGAATCGGAATCGCGCACCGAGGGTTCCGTACTCCAGAAGTAAAAGTATTGAAGTAAAACGATAATTAAGTATAATATATGATATTATATTAATATAATATTATATTAATTTGCTTATTTATAATATTTTTTTGTTTTAGAGGTACCTATATTGTTAATATCAAAAAACTATGCTAGTTAGAGCGTTGACGTTATTTTTCCTGTAAAATATACATAAACCTCTATTAACCATAATAATTTTACCCCACTCGGTAACTCGGTATAGTTATCTTACTTTGAAATTTCGAATCCCGATTTTGCCCCTTTTATAATTAAACTAAAAATAATTTTCGATAATTTTTTATTCAAATGATGTTGTGCATCTATTTTATACAATTATTCCAAATTTCATGTCGATAGCTTTTATAGTTACTAAAATAATCGACTATGACAGACGGACTGACGGACGGAGAAAGTCTGTCTCACCATAAGGACTCCCTAATAAAACAAAAAATAAACATAATTCATAATTCAACACGATGATTAATTATACATTATACTTTTACATACATACATACATTCATAATTATACATAACGATATAAGCGTGCCTATTTCAGCTGTAGGAATGTAAAAATGATTGCTCCAGTTTGCAGTGTCGCAATCACCTGCCCCCCTAACCAAATTACACTTCGTTGTATCTATTCTCTTTCTATGATCGTTAACGCTTTAGAGCTGGGGGTTCCCAAAGTATTTTTTATCATGCCTCCTTTCTGAAAGAGTTTTGGGAACTCCTGCTTTAGAGGAAGCGTTTATTC
Organism: Oeneis ivallda; assembly: GCA_029955525.1. NCBI lineage: Eukaryota > Metazoa > Arthropoda > Insecta > Lepidoptera > Nymphalidae > Oeneis > Oeneis ivallda. The sequence continues at coordinate 20,878,326 of JARPMR010000018.1, read as the reverse complement.
GTGTGTAACTTATACACCTCCAGCCCACACCAGCAGTACACGCTTGTGTAATAGTGTATGTTATAACATGCAATAGATGTTTTTTTTTGTTACATTGTTAAGTTTTATTTTCAATTCTTTATGTTAAACTGAATAAATATTTACTTACTTATATATATAAGCGTGTAGCGTGAAATCTACTCCACGTGGAGTAAAGGAGCGATCAAGAACGTTGTGTCGACTTTGGCTTCTTAATCGTTTCTAAGATTGCTTCCTCTAAAGTTGGGGTTCCCAAAGTTTTTTACAACGCCTCCTATCCTTTCAAAGGGAGGCGTGCTAAAAATCTTTGGGAAACCCCTGCTCTAAAGCGTTAACGATCATAGAATGAGAATAGATACGACAATGGATATGTAATATGGCTAGGAGGGCTGGTTGGCTGAATTTACAGCATTCTTGCTTCATCAATGCATTTTAACTACTAGCTAAATAACTAGTACACAAACTACGCCGTTCGTGTTGTTCAATAATATTGTAGTTTTTGAAATAAACACACTATTGCCCTGCCCACTTTTTCGTTCTATCTCGATACAGTTCTGTGGCGGCAGTCTACATTAGTCTGTTAGATTAGTTTTAGTCGCAAGTGTATAAGGAAGATTATACGGGTCTGCCCGCGAAATTCAAATTTAATTTGGTTTTTCGCAATTTGTAAACTAATACGACAAACTAGGCTAATGGCATTCTAATTGCGCCAGTAGAATTATCATCTTCACAGGTTTACATAAAAATCTTTACTTGAAAGTGACCAGTTTAAGAAATTAATCAAAATACTGACTAATTTGTGAGTAACTCACGCCCAACTCGGTATTTTGATTAATTTCATAAACTGGTCACTTTCAAGTAAAGATTTTTATGTAAACCTGTGAAGATGATAATTCCACTGGCGCAATTAGAATGCCATAAGCCTACTTTGTCGTATTAGTTTACAAAATGGGATAAACCAAATTAAATTTGAATTCCGCGGGCAGACTCGTATAATCCACCTTAAGCGAACATGGTTCGCCCGCCTAAGCGGTGTTGAAGTTGTTTCCACGCATCGTGACCCAGTGGCTGCGGATGACAAGGAGGAAGTAAACTCCAAGCACTGAAAAAAATATAACATTATATAAGTATAGCATTCATATAATAATAAATAATTTTTATTGCTTTTTTTTTATTTTTTTTTTATTTTTTTTTATTCGATGACAAGTCCTTGACTGCGATCTCACCTGATGGTAAGTGACGATGCAGTCTAAGATGGTAGCGGACTAACTTGGAAGGGGTACGGCAGTGAAAATTCAACAAATACCCCTAATCGGTTTCTACACGCCATCGTGCCGGAACGTTAAATCGCTTGGCGGCACCTTTGGGAATTTATAATTTCTGAATTGTCTCTGGTCTGGTCTGGTGCTTTGGCCGTGGCAAGTTACCACCCTACTGTCAAAGACGTGCTGCCAAGCGATTTAGCGTTCCGGCACGATGACGTGTAGAAACCAATTAGGGGTATGGGTTGAATGTTCACTGCCATACCCCTTCCAAGTTAGCCCGCTACCATCTTAGACTGCATCGTCACTTACCATCAGGTGAGATCGCAGTCAAGGACTAGCTTGTCATCAAATAAAAAAAATCTTCATTTGTTTACCCATCATCGGCTCACTACTGAGCGAGGTAGGGTTATAGGCCATAGTCCACCACGCTGGCCCAATGCGAATTGGCGGACTTCACACACCTTCGAGAACATTATGGAGAACTCTCAGGTGTGCATGTTTCCTCACGATGTTTTCCTTCACCGTTAAAGCATGTGATACTTAATTTCTTAAACGCACTTAGAAAAGCCAGAGGTGCCCGGAATCGAACCTGCGACCCCCCGAATAGACCACAGTCGTAACCGTTAGGCTATCACTGCTTATTATAAATATAATCAGTATAAATAAATACATCGTTGTCAATATGGACAGAGATTAATTAAAGAGTAAAGATTGATAGAAAAAACTTCGCGTAAATCTAAAAAGACCGCGACTTCGTCCACATGGAATTAAATTTTGGAGAGTAATTTTCAAAAACTGTGAAATACCTACATACCTACTTTTGCCTTTTTAATTGAAAGTTAGGCTTTCATACCATTTTTTCTTTCTTTTCATACCAAGTTTTAGGGCCTGTTTCACTACTATCCGTTAAAGTGTCTGATATATATTTTACAGATAAAATATCTGTCAGATAACGATGTTTTAGTAAAGAGAGTTTATCTGCTAGATTGTTTTAACGGACACTTGTGAAACAGAAAACGCTATCTATCAGATTAGTTGTGGAAAGTCTATCAGGCACTTTATCAGCAAAAAGTAGTTATATCAGTATCAGTAGTTATAACTTGAAAAATGATGGACAGTCATCTATATACTTACATATAATAAAACAGAAACGAAACCAATTCTGTACATGAAATAGATTCAAAAAAGGGTTTTTGCTTCTAATTGTGTTCAAGATACAGATATCAAAACATAAGCTAAATTTTTTTCTGTCTGTTTGTTTGTCCTTCTTTCACGTAAAAACTACCGCACAGATTTCTACAAAATTTTATACCGTGGTAGCTTATTACTCGGGTCAACATCTAGGCTACTTTTTATCCCGGAAAATCAAGGAGTTCCCGAGGAACTTTAAAAACTAAATCCACGCGGACAAAGTCGCGGGCATCAGCTAGTAATATTATAAACTCTCTAGTTAAGGGTAGGTTCCCTCTAACCACTGATTTGAATAATACCCTCTAACCCTCCCGTCTAGCGTCAGTCGCCCGCGCAGCGTATCTGTACTTTGCACTATGTAAAACTAACGTCAATGACGCCTGACGCGCGCGTCACTGACGCCTGACGCACGCGTTAGTGACGCTAGGGTCAAATGGCTTCCCCTAGGTTACTTACATATCGAGGCCAAGGTGCTGAGGATGTAGCTCAGGTCATATGCCAGCGTCGCAACTCGCACGATGTAAGATATCGTGTACAAGATAAGGAAGACCAAATCGTATATCAAGTAAGCCTTCACATAGTTTTTTCTTTCCTGGAAGGTTAAAAAGGCATTTATTAGTATCTCTCCTTACCTTTAAGTTTACTATCACTGACCACTATACATATATATATATACAGTGTGTCCAGACACGAACTAGCGATATTTTAAACTCTTATATAACAACTAATTTTAAGTACAAATACACTCTAAACTTGGGCCCAATCCACTTCCCCTCTATGTGGCAGCCATTTTGTTTTTTAGCTGAAATATTCTCTAAGCATGTACAAAAAAAAATCATATCTCTCAAAGTTTTGGTCTTACTGAGATAAAAATGGGCTTATTCGAAGCGCAACAAAACTGTCCTACCGTCTACATTACAAAACAAAGTGTTCACATTTCCATAACCTTTGAAAAAAATATGAAACCCGAAAAAAATAATCGTAAAATCATGCAAATCAACAAATTATTGTAAATAACTGCAGAAACACCCCCGACAACCCTTTTTATTTTTTTACTAGATCAAGAGATTTTGAGCTAAGCTATAATACAACAATTAATTTATAACTGTATGTCTAATACTTTCAGAGTTATTGTTGTTGGAACATAGCGCATACGCAAGCACAAAAGGCCTTTGTCGGAACCCCAAACAGGAAATCATTAAAAACACATAACATTCATGCGTATGCGCTATGTTCCAACAACAATAACTCTGAAAGTATTAGATATACAGTTATAAATTAAATGTTGTATTGTAGCTTAGCTCAAAATCTCTTGATCTAGTAAAAAAATAAAAAGGGTTGTCGGGGGTGTTTTTGCAGTTATTTACAATAATTTGTTGATTTGCATGATTTTACGATTATTTTTTTCGGGTTTCATATTTTTTTCAAAGGTTATGGAAATGTGAACACTTTGTTTTGTAATGTAGACGGTAGGACAGTTTTGTTGCGCTTCGAATAAGCCCATTTTTATCTCAGTAAGACCAAAACTTTGAGAGATATGATTTTTTTTGTACATGCTTAGAGAATATTTCAGCAAAAAAACAAAATGGCTGCCACATAGAGGGGAAGTGGATTGGGCCCAAGTTTAGAGTGTATTTGTACTTAAAATTAGTTGTTATATAAGTGTTTAAAATATCGCTAGTTCGTGTCCGGACACACTGTATATATAATCTATCATTGACACTGGACTGGCTGTCCTTATACAAACCACAGCTTAAATCGATCATTTTGAAGCGCCACATTTGACATACGAGTGTCTCTGGAACTAAATAATATGCAGGAAGGACCAAAAAGTATCTAAAGTAGAATCAATAATTCAGTAGACAGAATTGACATTTACAGTGTTGTCAGTTTCTGATGAAAATAAAAGTTGTGACTAAAGGATCCACATCAATCACTTACTCATTACGTCGTGTACCATAACACTTATTTTTTTATTTACTAAGAAAATTCTCAAATTGTGTTTATTATAATTGATACAAAAATATTTTGAATAGCAATTAATATCTTATGGAAAATCTGATCTCGTCTTTGTTGGCCTATACCGAGGAGATAAAACAACTTTTAGTACTAAAAATTGATCTTAAATATTTCTATTCGTGCTTTCTATTATTACCGCTTTAAAAAGGTGACCTTAATTACTATTTCTATTACATATTATGTGATCTCATGAGATTTATAAAATGAAATGTAAAAGTACAGTACTACAGCTATCACAAGTTCACAACCTACTGTACTAGAACATCACTATTACAATAAATATGGCAATATTATTTAACAAAGTGACACTAGCAACAGTCATTTCAGTCTACGGAATTATTGATTCTACTTTATACTTCTCTTCCTTGTGGTTAATATCCCGCTAACTATAGAAATTACTCTACAGGGTGTGAGCGACATCCTAACGAAAATTGAAACCAGGGGTTCAGTACATGATTCTAAGAATTTTTCATCGGTCTTTTTGTGATTTTGACATTTTTTTTTTAATATTAAGCTATTGCATAGCTTTTATCGCGGGCTTTGAACTAGGACAAACAGTTTGAGCGCGGCGACCGAATCAAGAAATTCCGTAACGAAAATAGACCTAACACCGTCGTTCAGTAAGCGTTCAACATTTTAGAGGTTCACAAGTAGCTCTGTTTAGCTCAGTGTATGGTGTATGATGTCGCAGGTTCGAATCTCACTCGCGATTCGCGAAGTAGTGACAGTGCGCTTTGCTTGATTGTTTGTTTTTTAATTATTTTTTTTTGCATAATTTTTATCATGCAAAAAAAAATATATTGCATAAATATTATAATTGCATAAGTTAATAAAAATGCTATGCAATAGCTTTACCGCGGCAGTCCCCGAGTGCCACTTAATTTTTTGTTAATTAATTACAACATTGAATCGAGTATGTCAACTTGATTTTAACTGAAAAAACAAGAAATATCTTTAATTAACATTAAAATAGCGATGTAATACGCACGCGATCAGCTGTTTAACAAAGCACTCGGCCTTGTGTTGTGAGGCCGTGTTGGAGTTCGTTGTTCGCGATACATTGCGTGCTCAAAAATTACAATATCGGTAACCCATTATTTCTGAGATGAGTGGTTGGTGCCACCGGTGGGAATGGGGCTGCTTTCTGTCTGCCCGTCTTAACTTGAATTCATTGTGGAAATATTATTTATTCTATTCTATTCTAACAAAGTTGAATGGGTTAAATCGGCATAGCATCCGGCTGCCCACAAGATAGTATAAAAAACTTATTACAATGTAATAGCTGTATAATAATATTGTAAAATGATTACTTTGAAAAGAGAAACTGCTGAGTTTCTTGCTGACTCATCTCAGCAGAATCCGCTTTCCGAACCGTTGGTAGAGTCATGACGTGTCATAAGAGCCACAAGTTGGCTTACATGAAACAAATAATTTTGAATTTGAATTTTTTTATGCTGTGGTCAACTTTTTATTTTTGTCTATGGACTACCCATAATATGTCTGTGTCGTAGTCAATTGTTTTTGTCTGTGAATTAATTCAATGTCAATGACTCTGTACTCAATGTCATGAACCAACAAAATTTTAATTTGTAAAAGGTAAAAAAGGTTTAAGGTGTAAAAGGTTTGTCCTTTTACATATATAAAACCAAGTAATAATTAACTTAGAAACTCATTGTACCTATTTAAAAAGTGTAAGCAGTTATAATTTAATAAGTACCTATATATATTTTTTTTAAATCGACTTCAAACTCTCGCCACTCCACTATAAAATTCAAAATTATTTATTTCACGTAGGCCAACCTGTGGCTCTTATGACAAGTCATGACTCTACCACCGGTTCGGATCGGAAAGCGGATTCTGCTGAGAAGAGCCGGCAAGAAACTCAGCAGTATTTATTATACAAAGTATATTATGTATATAATAGTATAGAACACTATATAAAGTATTTCATTAAGTATAGGCTTTAGTGTAGTGTAACTTATTTACAAAGTTTCCGTACACTCTGTATAGCTAGGAATGTCAACTACATAAGGATGCCAACGCTCACGACTTCTAGCAGGTTTGTCTCATTGGTTTCGCAGGTAGAACAATGAAGAAGAAACAAGGGTGTGAAATTCCTTGACCCAATCTCCAAAGTATATATTATACCTACGATAGAAGACCGAAAGGCACGCGACATTGCGTCGGTGCTGTAGAAAGCATTTTGGGCTGCGTTATTTAATTGCCTACAATTCTTATAGGCGCGGCGATCCAACCATGATAAAATATAGGTATAGTTCTTGATATTCACGAGGGCGACTGACTTATGGTTGTGTGTGTGTCGTATCTGTATAAGTGTGAGCGAGCGCAATGCTCGCGCCTGCCCGCTCCCACCTAGGCTTTGACAGGCACGCACACTTATGCAATGTGCATGTACACGAAGTAACCACAAGTAAAGCTCACTCGCCTTCGTGAATTGCAAAAACTGTACCTACCTACAGCATAATATTATGAACAAAGAAAGAGCTTGTTTAAAAAGAACGATTTTTCTATATTGACATCATCCTTGTCTTGTATTTATAGAGAGAACGGCCTGCGTATAGTGGAACGAAAAAGCATTGTAAACAAACGCCCATTGAAGGTCACCCCGCCTGACCTTGATTTAAAATTAAATTTAACCAGGCACCTACCTACTATAGAAGCATAATATGAGATAACATTTAAAATATTTTTGAATGTTCTGAAATACATATATTACTATTCTATCATAATTTAAACTTTAACGAAGTATACTTCTTAAAGGTAAGTAGGTACCTATGTAGGTATAATCTTGCTCGTGTTACGCTTACGTTCGTTTAGACATGTGTTTTGTATGACTTACTTACTTATATTACCTCACCTGTCCTGTACCTACTGTAAGTATCTCTACTAACAGAGATGTACTAACATTAAATAAAAAAATCTATTCAAATAACCAACTTCAAACGCCACTACAAAGAAAAATATACAGTTGAATTGAGAACCTGCTCCTTTTTAAAGTCGGTTAAAAACTCGTATAAAATGACGGTAGTTGCCGCCGGCAATCGAACCCGCGCTCTGCCACATTAAGACCACACACTGCTCATCACTACATTTGTTTTTTTTTTGACGTGATGACGTCTTATAAACCTATAACACCGGCTGCACGCAAGAAAAAGTGTCACATTCCGCCTGAGCCTGCGCGTGCAAACGAGAGCGCGGAACAAGCGATAGAGAGGCACGATCGGCCCAAGCGTTGGCAGAGCGCCGGCCGCCGGGTCCGCCAGTCATCGCGTGCGCGCTTTGGTTAGCGGTCATCAATGTTTCTTTATGACGTTATCACGTAAAACTATCGTCAGTAAACCTTTAAAGACAACCAATTTTTTGTCAAAAAATAATGCTATGCTTAATATGACTAATATTTCCCTCTCAGAAAAGCGCAAAGCTTGTGTTGGGAGTGAGCAACATTTCGGAATTGAACCGTCGACATTTTGGTTCTCAGCCCGCGCCTTTAACCTTTGCGCTATTGAGCATTAACTAATGCGTCTGCGAATTTCGTGACTAGAAAAAACCAGACACCCTTTTTTGACTCGACGCGGATGTTTGGAACCTCACGATCTGAATAAATTGGCCTTCTAAAGGTTATAGCACACATATCAACTCGGAAACGGATCCTCCCCGCCTCAACTCAAACCGTTTAGTATTATTTGTATGAAATTCCGTAGTCCAATGCATACTAATCAACATCGTAATGGCATTGCTTCGCCTCGGAAACTCGCGAACAAGCGGTAGCGTAGGTATCTCGCAATCTCCGAGCTTACGTCTCCCTGCCGATGGCGGTCCCCGCTTACCTCTCCTGTAGCCTACTCGCTAAATCGGTAACGCCTAGATGTCAACCAGTGGTCGTCGAGCCGTAAACGCTACGTCGCCTATCCGTACCCGAGTCGACGTGCCGAAGGTGCTTATCCGCCCCAGTAACGTGCTGACGGTATTTGCGTAAAAGTAAAATATTCCTTGACTGTATTGATTTAAAGTCACAAACTCAGTACAGCCGATTTTAACATGGAGCGTTATGGAGCTTTTCGTACATACCTAAACGTATAAGAATGCATACACGTATTTGAGCTCTAATTCATTGCTGTTATAAATGCAAAATAAACCATTATTTTACTTTGACGCTAATGCCATCAAATGAATACGATTTTGATAGGAAACTTTTAGACGATCGGGGGGCAGAGATGGTTGCAATCGTCACACTATAGAAATCATTTTTTAGACAATCGCTAAGGGCCTCATAGTATTAAGTAGGCTCAGGATTGCTCAGCGGGCGATGGAGAGAGCTATGCTCGGAGTATCCCTGCGGGATCGAATCAGAAATGAGGAGATCCGTAGGAGAACCAAAGTCACCGAAATAGCTCAGCGAGTCGCGAAACTGAAGTGGAAATGGGCGGGGCACATAGTTCGAAGAGCTGATGGTTGTTAGGGTTCCAAGTTGCTGGAGTGGCGACCCCGCATCGGGAAGCGTATTGTTGGCAGACGCCCCACTAGGTGGATCGACGACATCAAACGAGTCGCAGGTAGTCGCTGGATTCAGGCAGCGCAAGCCTGTGGAAGTCCATGCAAAAGACCTTTGTCAAGCGAGACGTCTATCGGTTGATAAAGAAGAAGAAGGTGGTTGACTGTGACGTGTTTGGTGAGGCGCTGCCTTTGAGTATTAATCCGTTTCCGAGTTGATATATGTGCTATAACCCTTAAACTATTAGCTCGTACCTTATGTAATCCAACGACCAGTAAGATTGAGAAGGTCAGCAGGATCGCGACCAGTATTAGCAAGATCACGGTAAAAACGAGACCTGTGGAAGTCCATGCAAGAGACCTTTGTCCAGCAGTGGACGTCTATCGGTTGATAAAGAAGATGAAGAGGGTGCTTGACTGTGACGTGTTTGGTGAGGCGCTGCCTTTGAGTATTAATCCGTTTCCGAGTTGATATATGTGCTATAACCCTTAAACTATTAGCTCGTACCTTATGTAATCCAACGACCAGTAAGATTGAGAAGGTCAGCAGGATCGCGACCAGTATTAGCAAGATCACGGTGAAAGCGATCAAGGCCTCAACCTGGGATTTGTCCACTTTGTTGTCTGCTTGGGATAGAGCATATCCCGCCGTCGCTAGGGTGATGATTGCAAGAATTGCGATGATTGCCGAAACCACCTGTTGTACACAAGTATAAATATTATTATAGCATAGTATAGCAAACAGTGATAGCCTAGTGGTTGGGACTGTGGTCTCCTATTCAGGGGGTCGCAGGTTCGATCCCGGGTACGCAGCTCTGACTTTTCGGAGTCAAGTGCGTTGAAGCAATTAAATATCACTTGCTTCAACGGCGAAGGAAAACATCGTGAGGAAACCTGCACACCTGAGAGTTCTTCATAATGTTCTTTAAGGTGTGTGAAGTCCGCCAATAGGGTATTCGACTATATTAAAAAATAATATCGTTTCATTTGGTGTCATCCTAAAAGATTATTATCTAAAAACATTATTCCATACGACAAAACTAAAAAATAAAGTTTTATTTAATTATAAAACATTAAATAAAATTGCTATTATTCCGGCCATGGTCACGTGATCGAAAACGTTCCGTGATCTCGAATGACGTCACAGTCCACACTACCTATGGGATGTGGAATTGTCATTGTTTGAAATGTGAACTGTGGCGTCATGAGAGCAAATGGAACGTTTCGGCGGCAATTTATTTTTTTGAATTTACATCTCGATTTTTATGAAAAATACTGAAAATTATGCCGAAATATACGTTTTGTTAGCTTCAGCATAGCATTATTAACAATTTAAGATGATTTTCTAAAAGTAGTCAAATACCCTATTCGCATTGGGCCAGCGTGGTGGACTATGGCCTATAACCCTTCCCTGAGGAGACTTGCGCTCAATAGTGAGCCGTTGATGATAAATATTTGATTTGAGAACATTATGGAGAACACATGTGTGCAGGTTTCCATGTTTTCCTTCACCATTGAAGCATTGCCTCATAACTCCGAGATTTCACAGGTGCGTGCCCGGGATCGAACCTGCGACCCATCGAACAGGAGACCACAGTCCTAACCACAAGGCTATCACTAATATAGTAGTAGAAATGAAATAAAATGTATTTATTTGCAAGAAACATTGTACATAAATAGATGTTAACTTATTATTATTTATTACTAGCTGACACGGCGAACTTCGTATCGCCAACTTATCTATTATAATTTTTTTTGTTTGTTTTTTTTTTTATTAAGTATTAAAACCTTCCGTGGACCTTAAGGAACATACAAAAAAATAAATTAACCGAATTGATCCATCCATTCTTGAGTTATGCGCTTACCAACATTCATTTTTAATATATATATAGCTGTTCGTGCTGATTCACTGATTCACTGACTGATTGATCACCTCTCCTGTAAAATTTTGTATGAAAAAATTTTTTTTCACTGATTGTTTCGTACAGAAGACAAAAATTCATTCGGAGGAAAATTATGGAGAGAGCTGATGATTGAGGATTTCGGAGACGGGTGAAGAGCACGGCCAGGGTATCGAAGATAGGTGGGGGGTGCTCGAACAAATATCACTCGAAACCTCATCCAATTCGCAGCGAGCTGAAAAAAAATTCAAAATGGCGGAAAAAAGATGGCCGCCATACAAATTTCTTCGGTGTCTATCTCGGGGAGTATAAAAGATGGAAGAGGGGTTTCTTGGCAAAAGATGATCAGGGCCTAAAGGTCTATTTGATGAATAGAAAAAAAATCCAAGATGGCGGAATTTTTTTTTCTTCATACAAAATATATGGCGAATATTGAAGAGACTATAAGCCGGGAATCATGCAAGACTTTGATACGGTTCCTTTTCAAGATTTGTTTTTATTGAAGAATTTTCATTATGACAAATGATGATATATGATGATCGAGGGTTAGGAAGGTGGGTGAGGAGCACGGCCATGGTAATGAAGATAGGTGGGGGTGCTCGAAAAAAAGTCACTCGAAACCTCATCCAATTGGCCGTGAGCTGAAAAAAAATCAAAATGGCGGAAAAAAGATGGCGGCCATACAAACTTCGTCGGTGTCTATCTCGAAGAGGATAAAAGATGGAAGAGTCGTTTCTGGGCAAAATATGATCAGGACCTAAAGGTCTACTCGATGAATAGAAAAAAATTCAAGATGGCGGATTTTTTTTTTCCATACAAAATATATGGCGAATATTGAAGAGGCTAGAAGCTGAGAACTATGCAAGACTTTGATACGGTTCCTTTTCAAAATTTTTTTTTATAAAAGAATTCTCAATCTGACAAATGATGAGATATGATGATCGAGGGTTTGGAAGGTGGGTGAGGAGCACGGCCAGGGTATTGAAGATAGGTTGGGGGTGCTAGAACAAAAGTCACTCCAAACGTCATGCAATTGGCAGTGAGCTGAAAAAAAATTCAAAATGGCGGATTCAAGATGGCTGCCATACAAATTTCAAAGGCGTCTATCTCGGAGAGTATAAAAGATGAAAGAGCGGTGTTTGGGTAAAAAATGATCAAGACCTGAAAGTCCACTTGACGATAGAAAAACCGCGGTCCGCTTGCGGGCCGCGCACCCACGCGCCCTACTAGTTTATTTATATAGATAAATGAGATAAATAGATAGATTCAATGTCCATTAAGTTTCGTCAATTGACATGCAAAATATAACTAATTATCATGACTGAATAACTAAAAATAGATTTGTTTTTATACAGTTCTGGTAATTTTTATTAGGCTCAAATACACATTATAATCAGACATAGAAAACAATATCAGATTTCATTATACCTACCTATCATCAGCTTTTTTTTTATAGTATCCAAAATAAAATTCAAAGTAATTAAAATATAGAATGTACAATAAATATAAAAAGTAAATAATTTAATAATCTGTATAATGTCAGGTAATAAGTAATCACCAATCTTTTGAACGCCCTGAACATAATATTATGCCGAGGGACGAACACTGGCGATACCTACCTACTAAACAAATCAAAAACAAAAATCATTCTCAACAATTAGCTAACAAAATAATAACTACTAAGTGTAAAATTATCCTCAAGAGAACCAAAGTCACCGACATAGCTCAGCGAGTCGCGAAACTGAAGTAGAAATGGGCGGGACACATATTTCGAAGAGCTGATGGTCGTTGGGGCACAGAGTATATGGTTGGGGTCCCAAGGTGCTGGAGTGGCGACCCCGCACCGGGAAGCGCAGCATTGGCAGACCCCCCACTAGGCGTACCAAAGACATCAAACGAGTCGCAGGGAGCCGCTGGATTCAGGCGGCGCAAGACCGAGGCCTGGTACATGCAGGAGACCTTATTCCAGCTGTGGACGTCTATCGGTTGACAAAAAAGAAAAAGTGCAACGGTTGGGGATCGAACCGGCGACCTTTCAGTTTTCAATCTGCACCTTTAACCGTTGGGCTATGGAAGCTTTCAATTTCATTATGACCAGTTAATAGCACCAAGAAACATTGCCCTCAATATTCTTATAAAAACACAGGGTACCAATTACTGTCAAAGTTATTCCATTGATCGTATTTATATTCGGTGACGTTAGCGTCAAAGTCCTTGACTGTATTGATTTAAAGTCACAAATTCAGTACAACTGATTTTAATATGGAGCGTTATGGAGCGTATCATACACTAGCTGATGCCCGCGACTTTGTCCGCGTGGATTTAGTTTTTAAAGTCCCTCGGGAACTCCTTGATTTTCCGGGATAAAAAGTAGCCTAGATGTTGACCCGAGTAATAAGCTACCACGGTATAAAATTTTGTAGAAATCTGTTCGGTAGTTTTTACGTGAAAGAAGGACAAACAAACAGACAAAAAGACAAAAAAAATTTAGCTTCTGTTTTGATATCTGTATCTTGAACACAATTAGAAGCAAAAACCCTTTTTTGAATCTATTTCATGTACAGAATTGGTTTCGTTTCTGTTTTATTATATGTATAGATACGTAAACGTATAAGAATGCATACACAAAATTGAGCTCTAATTCAATGATATTATGGCTTATTTTACTTTGATGCTAATGTCATCGAATACGATTACGATCAATGGAATAACTAGACAATCGCCCCTCAGAATATTAACAACATTGCCAGTTTTTTTTTCAACATTTTGTTGACCTTACAGTAGGTAGGTAGGTATAACTGTTTATAGTGTTGACAATGTCATACCTTTGAGTATGCTTTGAGTATATAATTTAATACTCAAAGTGTCATACGGATAATTCAAAAAGCTTTCAGGTCAAGAAGCTTTTGTTTCAGGCTATAAAACAGTAAAACGCTAAAATAGATCTGTGTAAGCATGGCATGGGACTTAAAAATAGAGTATGGCTATAGAAAATAAGATCATGGTCACCGCTGTTGGAACAAAGATTATCTTATAATTATATCAATATAAAATATAATATCCTGCTGTTGGTACGAAGTGCATCACTTGTGATCGACTAGACCGATTTGGCTATTTTTGTTTTTAAACGTTTGTGATTATCCGAATTAGGTTTTTATGGAAAGAAAAATTGGAAAAGAAGCCCGAATATTTTTCAAATTCGGGAAAAAGTGGGATGGGGTCTTACTACTTCTACTACTCCTAATACAACTATTATAACTTCTGCTACTACATACTACTACTACAACTACTGCTACAATAACTAGGTACTACAACTAATAAAAATTGTTGTCCAAAAAATAAAAAATAAAAATTACTTATGGTTTTTAACCCTTATCACTTAGGGGTTTTAAAAAATAGTTTACGACCTATTCTCAGACCTACCGAATATTACACAAAAAATTTCATAAAAATCGGTCAAGCCGTTTCGGAGGAGTTGGGCTACAAACACTGTGAAACGAGAATTTTATAATATGTATAGGTAGATGTTCCTACTATTCTACTAATATTTACCAGATTTAGATAACCGAGGATCAAACACCCGGTCCGCAGGGGTACGCAGAAGCAGCAATTCTTGAATTCAAGCATGTTGATCTATCTGAAAACACAAGATTGGTTCTTTAACGGCCGGTTCCTTTTTTCCGGAAAAACAAAATTGTTCCCGCGGGATTCTTAAAATCTTAGGTACCCCATGCGGATGAAGTCACGAGCAATAGCTAGCGATAAAAAAGAATGAATGAATTAATGAAATTTTATTCACAAACAACATGATTGTAAACAGGAAATCGAGCCTAATACATTTAACCAGTACTGGTGTAAGATAAAAGGTACAGACAAAAGTGCAAAATAAATACTATGTATAATTATGAATGATGTCAGTTTCAGTTCCAACTTATTTATTCTGCCATTTCGGCGTGCAAATATTACCTATTACTTAAGGTGGATTATACGGGTCTGCCCGCGAAATTCAAATTTAATTTGGTTTTTCGCAATTTGTTAACTAATATAACAAAGTAGGCTTATGTCATTCTAATTGCGCCAGTGGAATTATCATCCTCACAGGTTTATATAAAAATCTTTACTTGAAAGTTTCCAGTTTAAGAAATAAGTCAGAATATCGACTAATTTGTGAGTAACTCACGTCCAACTCGATATTTTAATTAATTTCTTAATCTAGTCTAGTCTAATCACTTTCAAGTAAAGATTTTTATGTAAACCAGTGAAGATGATAATTATTCTACTAGCGTAATTAGAATGCCATAAGCCTACTTTGTTGTATTAATTTACAAATTGCGAAAAACCAAATTAAATTTGAATTTTGCGTGCAGACCCGTATAATCAACCTTAATTCAAAATTTAACAAAATGTATAACTATGTCACCCAAATATATGTATGAGCAATTTGTTGATACCAATTCAAAATTTGTCATAATATTTTTGTGGAACTTAAGTAGGTACAATTATTGCAACGTTTTAGTTTTAGATTGTTTTAGGCGTACCTACTCATGATGCTCTAATGTCTAATAAATAAAAAAAATGACTAATGTTATACATAATATTAATTTTATTACCTAATATTATAGGTATTCTATAGCCCTTACCTACGCGGTTGCAGATTCTTAGGGTTTCAAAGAAACGATTACCTATAAATCAGAAAAGAACCAACGTACAAAAGCAACCTAATGGATTCCTAGAACACATCTACCCGTAGGTATACAAAATGTTAGGCGTATCCAATCTGTGGTTACGCCGTAGTCGTATTCCTAGTTCCACGGGTTACGCCAACCTACTCTAAAAAGTTATTAGCTTTGACAATAGTAAATATCATTCGTCTATGGTTATTAGTAATCAACTTTTTAATTTTGTTTTAATTAATATTTAATTATTTTGATACTTAGATGAAGAAAGGAATTTTGGATTTTCGTGGTAAAGTTGACGGTTACAGATCGTTTAAAAAATATTAAGACATATTGAATCATCTTTTTATTTACGTAATATGTAGGTTAATTATTAGGTATTGGAACACTCAAAATTATATTGTTGTCGGTAAAACGATAGCTAAAGCAGTGGTCATTATGTGTCAGCTAAGCGCAAGAAATATTTTCTGTTTTTAACAGACTTAATAAAAGGAAGAGGAAAACAGGGTTGCCGTGGGATTAAAAAAAAACCAATTATTACACGATAACCGAACCAAAAGATATAATAACTGAAAAATCATTTCTAACTTTTAAAAGTAAATTTAGAAAAACTTAGAAAGTTTTTTTAAAATACCTGAGCAAATTTTTTTTTTTTTATTGATCAAGCTCTGTAACAAATACATTTTAACATTATATTATCTGTCATCCTCTAAGAAACTTTACGTTTATGTTGAGGATGACGAGTTCACATTAATATAAAATACTTATATAATACAAAAAACTATTCACTATCTAATACTAGAATAATATATAGGAGCAGCCTAAAAGAAAATATAAAATGAAAAAGGAACGAAAATCTATCCAGCAATGGTTGATCGCGAATTATTTACTAATAGATACCTTTTACATTTGTTTATAAAATAGTACATTGTTCAACGAGGGGTGAAAGTGACCGATTACATACGAGGGTGTCATTTGAGGCCCGAGGCGCAGCCGAGGGCCTTAATACACCCGAGTAAGGAATCGCACTTTCTCCCGAGTGATACATAGTGCTTTTCGTACCACTTGCTCAAAAAAGTGACATTCTGTGCCACAAAAAGCGAACATAACAATAATCATTTTTAATCTGTTAAAAACAGGGAAAGAAAATTGTACTGAATTTCATTCATCCTCTAGGGGGAGAATGTGATTTAAATTTGGAATACTTACCGAAATTTATACTGAACTACATCTGTGTTTACACCATTGAGTTTGTATATAAATCATTATACATCTTTTTGAAAAAGGAATACGCATTTATTATACAGTTATGATTATTAAATAAAATTACGAAAACCGACGAGGCCGTATGAGCTTGATGCCTTTGCTTTTCCGACAAAAAAATATTAGTCTAGGAATTTGCCGCGTTTTTGTTTTCTTCAAATACATAAGGTAAGGCGCATACATACAACTTTTACATCGACTAAACTGTTTAGTCGAGTTGTGTACTTTTCGTGAATTCCATACAATCAAAAGCAAATCGTAAGGCTTTTTGATTTTTTTGTCGAGCAACTATCGTGTTGATAGTTTGCGCACATTCTATGATCGCAGTACATTTCCATAAACTTATGAAACACAACTAAATAGTTGTTCAACTAAAAGTTGTATGTTTGCGCTAGGCCTAAACGTTAAGTTTATTTTAATTTATTTTTATAAATAAGTTAATGTTCTAAAAATACGTTACGATGTTAAATCAAAGCGACAGTGACAGTGAATTGTCGGATTCCATCAGTGCAAATGGTCAGACGCAAGAACAGAGAAATACTCAAATCAACTCATCAACAATAAATGTACCAAACAAAAATGTAACTCTCTATCAATAATTGGACCAATGTTTCGAATGTTAACTTTTACTTTTAATTGTCATTATTTTTAATAAATGCTTATCTCATATTATTATTGTGTTAATTTTTTCGCAAATGGTACGAAAAGTAGAGTATTTCCCTCGGCGATAAAGCTGTCTTAGTCTTGGGTGAACTTAAATCCCTCACTACACTCAGGACTCGTCTTAAATCCCTCGCTTCGCTCGTGATTTAAGTTTTTAACACCCTCGCTACGCTCGGGAGTAAACCTCGAGTCCTTCGTTACGCTCGCGATTTAAATCGTCACCCGCGACAGAAGACACTGCTTTATCCCCTTGGTTAATAATCTACTATTATACTACACCTACGAGGAAAATAACAGACATTTTTTAATTAAAGTTTATATTGAAATTCGTACAATCATTAAAACTCAGGGTGATGTTTTTGTTCGACAAATTAATGGTTTTAGACGTCTGAGACAAAACAGCTGACGAGATAAATGCCTGTGCTGGTGGCACAGCGCTTGTGGAGGGCTGTGGTTCCAAAGGTCAACTGCTTGTCTAGTTGCCACTGGTGGCTTCGTAGATGGATGAGTAGATGAATGTTAGTTAAAAGAGTACAACATTTTCAGAAAAAGATGGTGTATTTTTCTCGTTTTTCCATTGTACAAAATCTTCGTAATCTTTGTTGTATCTATTTTTGGATTTTTCGGGCAAAAGATTTGCAATCGCTGCTTCAGCAAATAATTTTTTATTCTGGCGGCGTCATCAAAATAACTTCACTGTCACTACTAGGTAATTTTATAAATTCAATATTATGATAAAACAAAGGAAAGATTTTTTTTAATTTTTTTAAATGCAAAGAAAATGCAAGCGGCCAGCAACAATTTGTTTTTTTGACAATAATTTTTTGGTACACAAACACAAAGAAAATAGCGCGAACAATTTTGTAGGTTGTTGTTGTTTTTCATTAGCCCTCTTGAGGACAGGCAAAGATCCATGACCTATTCAGCCTAATAGAATCTGTAACCGCGTATTCCTACTTATAAAACAAACTCGTCTTTATGATATTCTTCTATATTTAATTATATTAATTAAAAATTGAAATGAAAATGAAATAAATACACTAATATACAAAATAAATAACATAAGGGTACAACAACAACATAAGGGTACAAGGGTGGCGGCTATAAAACTATTAGAAGCGATACCAGCACATACCAGGCAACCATGTTGTAGAGGATAATATTATGATGATATGATATTTATTTATTATTTTATTATTTATCATTTAGTTCCTATTTTTTATATTTTTAGTTCGTTATTTAATTTATTAGGTACTTACTATGAAAATAATGAGTCTTATTTGTTGAAACAGATTTCTATTTTTTTTATCATTTTTTAAGTATTGGTATTACTGAACTGATTTTATCAAAAATTAAAAAAAAAACCACGTGTGTAATGGATTTTCATACAACTTTTCAGCCCGCTAAAGCACGTAAGTAATGATATTTTTTTTCAGCCCGCAGATTTGTCTCCACGTAAAGACGTATTTTCTTTCTCGCTCTTTTCCGATATGACGCAAATCAGAAGGTACTTTCCGAGCAGGTGTAGTATAAATATGCTTTTTATCTGTAGCTGTTATACATTGCAAAGACGGTGGTAGATCTTCCAGGATTCTAGGTAATATATAATTATGATTTCTTTTGCCGTGAATATTATTTGTTTTCGGTAGAATAAACTTTTTATAACTAGGCAATTTACGTAGATTATTGCCTCGCTCTTTACGTCTAAGATGTTGAATATTACTAAATTCTTCCTTAATTATGGCTAATATCACTTTACTCTGCACAAAATCTAACACTATTTTAGTTTTATAGTGTTGTTACTTGTTTTAACATCGCGGGCATCATGTAGTTATCTTACTGCCGCACTCAGGGTCATTCATTAAATTGTGATTAATTAATCATTGACTTGTGATTAACTGTCGAACTCAGCCGCATGTATTAAATTATATTATTTAATGATTAATTAATTAATTATCATTAAATCTATTACTGAATTGTCATCAATGTACAAACGAAGCGTTAACTTCTGAGAATGAAACTTTTTAAAATCCAAGATTAAGTGGTTAAGTAACGATTAGCGACTCTGAGTGCGGCAGTAAGTAGGTAAGTATATAAAAGGAAAAGGACCGACTGATTGACTGACTGATCTATCAACGCACAGCTCAAATCGACGGATCATACTTCAAACAAACGAGTCTCGCTTTGTGTCATCACAAGGCGATTTTCGCGCACCGGTTTCATCGTTCTTTTAGGCCTGCCCGACTTCAACGAACGTGTACAGACTAAAATTATTTCTATACCTTGTAGTGGCGTTTGAAGTCTGTTTTTAGGGTTCCGTACCCAAAGGGTGCCAACGGGACCCTATCACTAAGCCTCCGCTGTCCGTCCGTCCGTCCGTCATACATATGGCTACTTTTACAAAGTAGCCTCCATCCAGTGCACGAATATGAGTCGCAGAATGACCGGGTTTTAATAGGTACAGCTTATAACAGCTTTCAATGACTTGTAGGTACCACGAGTAACGGTAGCTTTTCTTTGGTGCTTATTTGTAATTATACATTAAAAATAACATCTAGTATGGCCATCATACACTGAATTTTTATGGCCATCTCTCCTTTTTGTACGTGTGAAATGGCCATATCCAAATTTAAAAGTACCAAAATCAAATCAGCCGCCATTTTGAGGTCAAAATATGGGTAAAAACATCAAAAATGCGATAAATACACAAAAACACAAACAACGAATGCAAAAAAATTGTGTTACTAGTTTGTTGTGTACTAGTATGAAAAAACAAAGCATATTTTACTCACTTTGTATATTTTTGCGCAGTATTTTTGTCCGTAGTTGCCCGAAGCTAACTAACCGAAATGCAACGTCACCTAGCGAACCTATTCACGAAATATTTCGATTGGTCATCTCTCCCGTACGGACAAACAACAAACCGGAGACTACCGTCTCCGGTTTTACCCTATATATATTAATTTACTAATTTTTTTAATTCCTTAAATTATATATTTTGAAATAAATTAAAATAGGTACTCATTACACTTAATTATTTTGAACCGACTTACCAGTATGTCTTTGTAGACTTTAAAAAAAAATAAAGATCTCAAAATACTACCTTCTCACTTCGTCTCTACATTAGATATGCAAACCTAAATGGTTAATTAATTGATTTCTAAATTCACACTTTATTAGTAGATAGCTGTATAAAACGACACTTAACTATCCCATTCTATCTAATGACCTGAGTCCTTAGTTAGAAAGGGACAAAATATACGTAGTATTTAATCCATATTTTAATCACCTTTTATTCAAAATGGGATTTGATCGTGAAGTTGGAAGCCGTCAAGAAACAAACTAGTGCGAAAGAGGAAGCGCGCGCGGTGCGTAGCTTCGCCGAACCGAACTAATATAAAACCGGTTGAAAAGCCAGCCAGCCAAGTGCGAGTCGATTCGCACATTGATGGTTCCGTACAATCATCATCATTATCATCATCATCATCAGCAACCCATCTACGGCTCTGAGTGCAGGTCTCCTTCAGTGAAAGGTTATAGAACATAGTCCACCACGCTGGCCCAATCGGCAGACTTCACACACCTTTGAGAAAAATAAGGAAAACTCTCAGGTGTGCAGGTATGGTCACGATTTTTTCCTTCACCGTTGAAGCTTAAGATATTTAATTACTAAATCCTTACTAATATTATAAATGCGAAAGTGTGTTGGTTTGTTGGTTTGTCCTTCAATCACGCCGCAACAGGGCTACGGATCGACGTGATATTTGCATGGGTATAGTTGAGGACCTAGAGAGTGACATGGGCTACTTTTTATCCCGGAAAATCAAAGAGTTCCCCAGGGATTTTAAAAACTAAAATCCACGCAGACGAAGTCGCGGGCATCAGCTAGTCGCATATAACTGCGAAAAGTCAGAGGTGCGTGCCCGGGATCGAATAGGAGTCAGGAGACCACAGTTCTAACCACTAGGCTATCACTGCTTACGGTGCCACCAACTTATCTGTTCAGGTGGACGAAATGAAAACTAGGGCCGCTAATTTAAAATATGTTAAACACTTTGGTTAAACATTATGCCGCGATTGTGAAATTAGCCCTTAATTTTTAAATAAAAACTTGACTTCTTCCGGGTGTTAAGGGACACCCGGATGGAACGTAGTTCCTTTCGATTACATTGTGTTCGGTATTTTCGCGATACAACATTGGGTCTCCGTAGCCTAGTGGCTCCGGCAGTCGCATAACAGTTCAAAGTCGATGGTTCGATGGTCGATGGTATAATTCCTCTCAATTCCGCTGTCCCAAGTGCTAATCATCTTTGCTGCTGTCATTTCTTTCTAGTGCGAGAGCCGTACAATGAATGCTATCGAGCCAAAATTTTTCAAAAATCCAAAAATGTTTTATCACCATCATCGCGGATTTTGATTTTTTGCAGTGTATTCGATAGAAAATTTCTTACTCTTTCAGGAAAAAATGACGCAAACCACTTTTTTTTGGCCGGAAGAGTCTCACCACCTATCACATACTTCAAGTAGGTATGCGAAACTTCTGGGCTTCTGGATTTTCTATCGAATACACTGCAAAAAATCAACAATCGCGATGACGTTAAAACATTTTTGAAAAAAAAAATTGGTTGTCTGTAAAGTCGGTTTTCGGACGATAGTTTCACGTGATAACGTCATAAAGAAACATTGACGATGACTGGCGGGCGGGCAGCACAAGCCTACGCTTGGGCCGATCGTGCCTCTCTATCGCTAGCTCCGCGCTCTGGCTTGCACGTTCAGGTTCAGGCAGAACGTAACACTTTTTCGTGCGTGCAGCCGGTGTTCATCGATTTATAAGACGTTATCACGTCAAAAAAATTTCAACATTGTTTCGGCTTTTCAAATAAACGGTATGCGTTTATTTGAAACTTAGCTTATTTTAAACGTTTTATCAATTCGAATACAAAATTTTCTAATCCGCTATGACGGTATTTTCAATGTTACCGGCTCCCGGACCATATTCTTGTCATAATATTATAAACGCGCCTACTGTGACGACTGAAAACTCCGATTTTCCGTAATCGCGTTACAGTTTTTAAGTTTTTTGAAAACACCGGCTGCACGCACGAAAAAGTGTCACGTTCCGCCTCAGCCTGTGCGTGCAAGCGAGAGCGCGGAACAAGCGATAGAGAGGCACGATCGGCCCAAGCGTTGGCTTGTGACACATTTATTCATCAATGTTTCTTTATGAGTTATGACGTTATCACGTAAAGCTATCGTCCGTTAACCGACTTTACAGACAACCAATTTTTTTTGTTTATATTTCGCTGCGGAACCTTAAAAATTTGCAGCCTTGAAACCAAACAATTTCGGCACCGACGAATCGTTCGCCCAGCGGGTGCGGCCCTCGCATTTATATAAAACTTAACTTGTACACTTTTATATAGATGCTATGCGAGCTCAGAGACGCTATTCAGTAAAATGCACACCACTTCGAAAGAAACTCACTTCACCAATCACGGTTCTTGTCTTCTTTACCTATTGAAGACTATAGAACGGTGATGACACTGTGAATTGTGATGTGATTACCATGTTTGGACCTACTTTAATTTATATGTCATCTATTTGTACACCGTCTTAACGTGTTGAATTATAATTAGGTATGCTTTTGTGGAACTCATTGTGGAAACACTGCATATACATAGCATAGTATCTATTGAATTGTAGACTTGTTTTGAAAAGCGCAACCGCCGAGTTTCTTGCTGGTTCTTCTCGGCAGGAGGGGCATTCCGAACCAGTGGTAGACTCATCGACGATTCAAAAGTACTTGCAAAAAGTTTATTTGAATAAAAACATTTCTATTCTATTCTATTCTTTACAATGTTTCCTACAAATAAATAATCATACTAATTATTATAAATGCGAGTGTTTCAAATTCAAAATTATTCATTTCACGTAGGCCAACCTGTGGCTCTTATGACACGTCATGACTCTACCACCGGTTCGGAAAGCGGATTCTGCTGAGAAGAGCCGGCAAGGAACTCAGCAGTTGCTCTTTTCAAAATAATCATTTTACAATATTATTATGTAGCTAATACACTGTAATGAGATTTTTATTTTATACTATCTTGTGGGCAGCTGGATGCCAAGCCGATTAAACCCATGCAACTTTGTTAGAATAGAATATACATTACACATAATATACACATATATATATATACACATAATATTTCCACAATGAGGGGAAGTTCCAAAACTACGTACTACAATTCAACACATGTTAAGACGGTTGGTTTGTCCTTCAACCACGCCGCAACATAGCTACGGATCGACGTGATTTTTTACATGTATATAGCTGAGCACCTGGAGAGTGACACAAGCTACTTTTTATGTCGGAAAATCAAAGAATTCCCGAGGGATTTTAAAAATTAAATCCACGCGTACGAAGTCGCGGGCATCAGCTAGTTTATTATAATTTAGTACTGATCCTAATACAAAAGAGGAGCGAATGCTATCCATTCTCTATCATCTAATTCTGTGATATCAATTATGTCAAATTATCCCTTACATATTGTCATAATTCACAAGAGCGCTTTCGAAGTGAGTTTTATTAGTGAATAAGTAGGTACCTCTACTTACTGGACCTAGGGTAGAAGGTCATATTGTTAAAACGAAGTAAATGGGTAGGTACCTAAAAGTGGAAAAAACCTTAACTTTGCGGAAAATAAAATACCTACCTACTTATTATTTTTTCAAAATATCATAATTATGCTATGAGATTGATTGTCTTTTATTGCGCCTTGTAGCGCGTTCATGATGCTTTGAGAATTGACACCTGGCCCTAGGGTTGACGGACATGCTGTTAAAAATAAGTAGGTACCCAGAACTAGGGGAAACTTTTGCTTTGCGGAAAATAAAATACTGATTATTTTTCCAAAATATTAATCCAGCTTCAGACTGAGATTGTTGTATATTGCGTTGTAGCGTGTCCATAATACTATGAGAGATGACACCTTGCTCTAGGGTTGACATGATGGCCATACTTTTTTTTTAAATCTTTATTTATTGTAAAGGGCTTTTTTATACATTAAAAAGTATATGTCAGCCCCATCGTACATGTATCATATACTTTCAAAACAAAATAGTACTTTGTACCTGATAACAATATTATATACTTAATTATATTACAATACTAATTACTATTTATATTTATACCTACTGGTCAAAAAGTATAGTTAAAAATATTATACCTACCAGGGGAAAATACCTTTGCTTTGCGGAAAATAATATACTTACTGTTTATTTTTCTAAATTGTTGCAAATGGAGAGTGCTATGCTAGGAATATCTCTATAATCTATTTGACCTTAGCCGTCATATAAGATAAATAAATCGCTGAAAACGTTTTAGCGCGTAACCAACGAACGTAGCCGGGCGCTTTCGTCAGTGCGATAGGTAAGCAGTCGCTTACGCTTGTCTGCAGCAAGTCACTTGTTTACCATTTAAGACAGCTAAGATAAGAAAAATTAATAAGCCTGTGTAAAAAAGAATACCTAATTACTATGTTTAAGACTTAACATGACGTATTGAATTATAATTAGGTATGCTTTTGTGGAACTTCCCCTCATTGTGGAAACACTACATACATAGCATAGTATCTATTGCATTGTAAACTTGTCTTGAAAAGAGCAACCGCCGAGTTTCTTGCTGGTTCTTCTCGGCAGGAAGGGCATTCCGAACCAGTGGTAGACTCATCGACGATTCAAAAGCACTTGTAAAAAATTTATTTGAAAAGTTTATTTCTATTCTATTCTAAGAGACAGAGCTCCTTTAATGATATTAATTTATTTTTAATTTCTGACATTGTAAGAAGGTACCTATTGGACTCTAGCTCTAGGTAGGTACTCTGGCTATCTCTGGCTGCAGAAGTAGCCAAATGAGGTCGCCAAATAAGTAGCCAGTGGCTCTCAGTCATTCATTCATTCTTGGCGATCAGCCACTGAGTGAGGGAGGTGTAAGTAACTTGTATGCAAAACACTGTCGACTTGGCTATGCGTCGCCAGGTCGGTCGTGGCTACGCTTCCAAATTAGCGACATAGCCAGACCGTAGCCAAGTAAAGCCCGCTTGCAGAGACGCCGCGCCGGGTTAGGTTTAACCCAGGAATTTTGTAATTTTGATTTTTGACAGACGCTTTATACGAAATCTGTCAAAGCAGCAGCTAACTTTGGGTTAACCGGGCGCGTCTGCAAGCGCCTAAGCCTAAGTTGATATTCTGTCATACATTTCAATATCAATTGTTTGGACGTAGCCGACGACGTTGCCATGGCGTCCTAGTGTGTTAACGCTCATTTATTAATATTATAGTGATTTTTTTTAGTAATTAGGTACCTATATCTACTTACCTCTAAGAAACTTGTTCTCTATTACGACTTTCAAAACGTGTAGGTATAGTATAGTACCTGCGAACGTGACAGTATAATGTACTTTGAATACATAAAAAAGTCGTGTGGTGTTGTGGGACACCAAATAGGAACTAAGTTCCTTATTATAAAAATAGATATTAATTTCAAGTTCTATTCGATGATGATGATGATCTATTATATGATTTACAATGATTTATAAAAATATATAAGTAATGACAAGTAGTGTAATTTGTTTTTAATTTTTTACCAAATATTATAAATTATAATATTATAATTAATAATAATAAATTAATAATAAAAATACGTAATAAGTCAGGATTCGAACCTCTGAACCGATGGTATCACTCCTTCTTTTTACCACTGCGCCATCGAAGCATTGATGGAATGTGTAAAATAAACGAAGACAACAAGGACTGTGACGAAAAAATCTTACGCTTTTATTTTTAACGTTACGGACGTTTTTTGCCGGCTAGGGTACCCCTCCGCAACGCCCCATAAGGAACTTCGTTCCAACAAGAATTGAATTATTTATTTGTATATTGAAGAATAACTTTGAAAATAATTTATTTTGTTGAAGTGCCGTGTTGGTGCCCCTAATGGGCGATGGTTATTTCCTAGGCACACAACCACACAGTGACACATCCCTCGTCTGTGGGAAAACGTAAACAGCTTTATTTTCCTTGAGTGAACTGATTATTATTTATTTATAATTTATGCAAAATAAGCAGGTATGGAAATAGGAATCCTACCTTCTATGATAAAATACTAATGCGAAAATGTTTGTTTGTTGTTTCCTCCCTCAATCACTGATCGACTTGATTATTTGCATATGGGTATAAAATATTCTTTGATGTGTTTTGCGCTTTACTTTAAATAGGTAATGTATTCGGTTGTATTTTACCTACACAAATGTAAATTAAAAATTGAAAACACCCCCCCGACATGTGAATCTATGGTCGGATGTTGGAAATATATTAAATAAAACTAATCATTACATATTTAGAGCCGTGTTTACTATTATCCAACATACATAAGTCAACATGGAAAAATCACAGAATAGAATATGTCATAGGAATGTGTTCTAATTTCAAAATATATATATAAAACCTTCATCGGACTATGTACGATATACCTGACATCCTGTTAACCAGTTTTCTACTCCATCATCAGATCCTCCTCCTCGATCCTCGATAATCATCTATCTAACATCAACTCAATTACTCATTGAGACCATTCTAATGAGCCTAAACATACCTACCTATACTATAACTGCTAGTAAGTTGCTGAGGAGTTGGGTATCCCGTAGACTGCCTCGTTGGTCTAGGGGTTAGCTTATTCGACTGCGGATGACGAGGTCCCGGGTTCGATTCCCGGGTCGGGCCGTCAAAAAAAATGTATTGGGTTTTTCTGCCAAAGAAATTCTCAGTACCCCCGTGCCTCGGAGAGCACTTAAAGCCGTCGGTCTTGCGCCTGATCTCTCTCCGGTCGTGTCGGATTTCCGTCCCATCGGACTATGAGAGTGAGAGAATAGAGAGTGCACCTGTGTTTGCACACACACTTGTGCACTATAATATCTCCCGCGCAGATGGCTGAGCTCTAAGGAGGGTTGGCCGGCGTGATCGCATTCGGTCGGGAGGACACTATTCCATAGACTATTTGATACTGCAGCATCAGCTCAAGGTTACCATGTCTTAGAAATAATTCAAAGTAACAGTAGTTCTGCACATCAAAATTCAAATCAACCGCACCTGTGAAAGTTTGTAAGATCCTTTAACCAAATTGGAAATGAGCTGATGATCTTCATACGCCTGAACAGATTAATTCTGAAATTACCTATAGGCTAAAATCCATCTTGAGCACTTTTGAGTCTGCTATCAAAATCAAAATCGGTCCATTCGTTGAGGAGCTATGAGGGAACAAACATACGCATTACACACAGATTTACAGATAAACACGTCAAACTTATAGCACCACTCTTTTTTGGTTTTTTGGCGGGGTAAAAACGTAAAGAGCTGGCACCCTGCCTAAATCGGTGATGAGGTCATAATAGGTACAGTGCGCAAAAAAGAATGCGCAATAGATGTACTAAAAACAGTCCAAATATTCGATTCGTGTGGCGGGGCGCGGAATGAAGCGCGCGGGGGTCCAACAAGTCTAATTAATCTTTTCGGGCACGCTCTATACAAGTAAGTAAGTACATACTACCATACACACGTTAACCTTTAAATTAGTTGGAAAAGAGAAAATTTTGTCTAACGCCCGCGACTTCGTTCTCGTGGATTTAGTTTTTAAAACTCGCGGGAACTCTTTGATTTTCTGGAAAAAAATAGTCTTTCACTCTCCAGACCCTCAAATATATTTAAACTAGATGATGCCCGCGACTTCATCCGGGTTTTTGGAACGTAGTTCCTTATCGCGCGGTGCGAAAGGGGGCTAGACGGATCGACACTTTTTTGAAACCGGCACTTTTTTGAATGTGAATTTGGCATTGTGTTCGGTATTTTCGCGGTACAATATTGAGTCTCCGTAGCCTTGTGGTTTCGGCAATCGCTTAACAGTTAAAAGTCGATGGTTCGAATCCCAGCTCGACAGACTGAATTTTCTATTTTCAGTTTTATTTTAAATAATTTTTACATGTGGAATTTTTCCCTAATTTTTTATAACTTATAAGTTATAAAAAATTAGGGAAAGGTTCCACATGTAGAAATTGCTTAAAATAAAATTGAAAATAGAAAATTCGGTCTGTCAAGCTGGGATTCGAACCATCGACCTTTGGCTGTTAGGCGACTGTCGAAACCATAAGGCTACGGAGATCTAATATTCTAATATCGAAAGGAACTGCGTTCCATCCGGGTGTCCCTTGACACCTCTCAAGTTTTTTTTATTCCCGCGGGAATTCTTTGATTTTCCGGGATAAAATATAGTGCATGTGCTAATCCAGGGTATAATCTATCTCCATTCCAATCAGCAATTCATAGTACGCCTGAACTGGCGAACCCACAATATAGTCTCGACTCTCGTAGCACATTGTCGCATTAATTATGGAGCTAAAATATTGTTTGTATAGTTCTTGCAATTCACGAAGGCGACTGACTTATGGTTGTGTGTGTGTCGTATCTGTATAAGTGTGAGCGAGCGCAATGCTCGCCGCGCCTGCCCGCTCCCACCTAGGCTTTGACACACACTTATGCAATGTGCATGTACACGAAGTAACCACAAGTTAAGCTCACTCGCCTTCGTGAATTGCAAAAACTGTAGGAAGGGCGGTACAATCCACGGTATAAATCCATGCCGTTTGCAGATCGAAAACTAAGCTATTCCAGAGCTAAGCCGGCCTAGCTAAGCTAGAAATATGTCCCGTGCACACCAAGAACTAAGTATAGCTGGCTCGTGTAGAGCTGCACATCGACAAATACCTAACTTAGTTTCGCATATTTTAGTTAGCTCACATAGCTTAGGTTGCAGTGTGCACAAACTAAACTAAGTTACGTAGCTTAGTTTTCGGTCTGCAACCCATAACCAATGAATCTATGACCCGGCTTGATGTTCTTTATCCTTGACATTATTATACAAAGTAAGTACCTACATATTATTATAGTTATACTTATAAAATATAATTTATCTACTCCAGCATCGAAAAGTTCCAATTTCGAATTTGACAGCTGAATCGAAATGAACCCTCTTTCGGTTTCGCTTCTCATTTCGATGCAGCTCGTTGTATGGGAGCTGAATCGAAATGGTTATCTTCTTAAAATAGGATACCTAAAGCTAAGGCTCTGAGTTCTAGCACTTTTGTACCGTTCATACGACAGAGGCGCCACAGGTGGCTGGTGGCGCCTTACGGAGTTACTTATTGTTGACAGAGGCGCCACAGGCGGCTGGTGGCGGCTTACGGAATTACTTTTTGTTACTTTATTGAGCCTACGGCGTATTTTGTTAATGATTTTATTTTCCTTGTCGTAGATAAAATCTTGTATGCAACTGAACGTAATTAGTCATTTTAATTCTCGTACTATCCTATTTTGATACTCGGCAAGCCTCGTATCAAAAAACAGCACTCGAATTAAATGACCCTCATTACGATGCAGTTGCATAAATAGCTATAATGAATGTTTCGTTGCGAGTGCTTACACTATGTACACGATATGGATAACAAAATCCTCAGAGTAAATATTAGACAAAATCTAATTGAACAAGTGTCTGTGAACAATACTACAATAATGTGAGGCCTCATTAAGTATTGTTATTATTATACCTACTTAACTAATAAAAGATAAATATTTTTACCAAAAACTATTTTATTTTTTTCGTAATAGTACAGTTTTTGCAATTCACGAAGGCGAGTGAGCTTTACTCGTGGTTACTTCGTGTACAATGTACATGCACATTGCATAAGTGTGCGTGCCTGTCAAAGCCTAGGTGGGAGCGGGCAGGCGCGAGCATTGCGCTCGCTCACACTTATACAGATACGACACACACACTACCATAAGTCAGTCGCCCTCGTGAATTGCAAGAACTATACCTATGTATAACTACAATAAAAGTATACTCATTAAATCATTCATTCATCATAATTACTAATATTAGAAATGCGAAAGTGTGTTTGTTTGTTGGTTTGTCGGTTTGTCCTTCAATCACGCCGCAACAAATCTACGGATCGACCTGATTTTTTGCATGGGAATAGTTGAGAACCTGGAGGAGCGACATAGGCTACCGAGGGATTTTAAAAACTAGATCCACGCCACAGTAGAATTATGTAAACAGTACGGAAACTACCTACACTAGCGGCACGCTATGATGGCCGGTTTGACGTTTGTCCGCTCATGAAGTTCCGTATTAATTGATAACGACTTTGAAGGAAATAATTGTATTACTTTATTGACGATAGTGATGTGCAGAGATTCATAAATTTTATCGAATGTAGTTTTAGGTTTAGGACTCAAAATTTATTTATTAAATTGATTTCTAAAATGTATACAAGTGTAGAAAAATCAGTTTGCACCATTTAAGGGGTGAATGTACTTGTGAATATGAACAATTTTCACTATGTGGACAAACCTCTGAAATCGCAAAAAAATATCAGCTGTTTCATACAAAAGGTAAAATTTTTATTTTTATATGATATATACCACAACTCGGCATTTGGTTTTCTAAATTGAAAATTTTTAAAAATGGAATCTAATACGATCGTCACATAGGATCGCTGGCTAGCACAACTACTACCTCCGGCAAACTCGCGTCAATGCTCAATGCAAAACAAAGCAGTTTCGAATTGACGTTGCTTCGAAAAGTATAAACTGTCAGTGCAATGCGATTGTGATATAGTTTTGACCTGGCTTTGGATTTCAAATATTGATACTGCATTACTGTTGACCCTTGCTCGTTAATTTGGACTCTGTTCAAGCCCTTTGTTGTGGATTTCGTCGATATGACCGAACGTACGCAGAGAACTGTTCTAAATAGTCAGACACGTGAGTTCGTAATACGCCTTCGTAACTATTTCGATCGTGAAGCTCAAAATGGAGGGCCAATTTTACCTATAACGTCAGTGGTTGAACGCGTAGCTGATGCGCTTAATATTGGACAACGAACTGTTAGACGGATAACTAAAAAAAAATATGGCGAGACTGGCACAGAAGAAAATAAACTTCACACACCAAAAAAGAGAAAACGAGCAAAACCAGTCGTAGGCATCGATAGCTTTGATGCCGATGCTATCCGAAGACATGTTTACGGCTACTATTTACAGAAGGAGTATTCAACAAGAAAAAAGTTGGTGCATTCACTGAAGGAAGCTGGATTATTCTTCGGTGGGGAAAGTTCTTTAACGAAGATTTTGAAGACCATTGGATTTCGATACAAAATCAAATACAAAATTTTTGTTTTATTAAACCTATTTAATCAGGTACAAAAACAAAACTTAATTGTTTTTTGTTCGAGAATAAATTGACATTCCACATCACTATTGTAATGTGTCAAACCGGCCATCATAGCGTGCCGCTAGTTTAGTAAACGTTCGAAACGGCTCACTCACACAAACATGCGCATCGACGAGACCCAAACAAAAG
Source organism: Oeneis ivallda (assembly GCA_029955525.1). NCBI lineage: Eukaryota > Metazoa > Arthropoda > Insecta > Lepidoptera > Nymphalidae > Oeneis > Oeneis ivallda. The sequence continues at coordinate 20,846,352 of JARPMR010000018.1, read as the reverse complement.
CGGTCCTCGCGGGACTGTCAGTAGTAAGTGCCGCTTTTTGGTCTCGTCGATGCGCATGTTTGTGTGAGTGAGCCGTTTCGAACGTTTGTAGGTAGTTTCCGTACTGTTTACATAATTCTACTGTGTCCACGCGGACGAAGTCTCGGACATCAGCTAGTTAGACTAGATTATAAGTCAAAGGTCTAGTTCAGGTAAGGTTCAGGAGAGGATAGGGAGATTCGAACCAAAATACTTCTCTTCATCATCATCATCATCTCAACCCATCACCGACCCCACTACTTGATGGGTACTTGAAGGGTTTAGGCCATAGTCTACCACTCTGGCCAAGAGCGCATTGACGACAACTAGACAATCAGCCAGCCTCGGTTTTGAAGAGAGTCGTCTACGTCACATATCATCATCATTCATTCATTAACAACCCATCAACGGCTCACTACTGAGCGCAGGTCTCCTCTCAGAGAAGGGTTATAGGCCATAGTCCACCACGCTGGCCCAATGCGAATTGGTGGACTTCACACACCTTCGAGAACATTATGAAGAACTCTCAGATGTGCAGGTTTCCTCACGATGTTTTCCTTCACCGTTGAAGCAAGTGATATTTAATTGCTTAAACGCACTTGACTCCGAAAAGTCAGAGGTGCGTACCCGGGATCGAACCTGCGACCCTCCGAATAGGAGACCACAGTCCTAACCACTAGGCTATCACTGTTCTATCACGTCACATATATATACACATATATATACTAGCTGATGCCCGCGATTTCGTCCGCGTGGATATAGTTTTTGATTTCCCTCGGGAACTCTTTGATTCTCCGGGATAAAAGTAGTCTATGTCACTCTCCAGGTCCTCAACTATACTCATGCAAAAAATCACGTCGATCCGTAGCCCTGTTGCGGCGTGATTGAAGGACAAACAAACAAACAAACACACTTTCGCATTTATAATATTAGTAAGGATGCGTGACGTCACTACACGCAGATGATGTAATCATCAGAGCGTCGTCTCTGTCGATGATCGATGTCGATTGATTTAAGGTGGATGAAAAGAAAACCAGCATTAATACAATATATAAGTATAATTAATGGCGTAGCGTAGATAGGGTGCGGTGCAGAGGGTGACCGACAACGACCTTTGGCTTTTACCCATAGACGCCTATACAGGTCGAACGCTTTCAGACAACGCATTAGGCAACATGAACATAAATTCACTCATAAACCCTGGGTATAAGAAGAAAACCAGCATGAGTACAGTCAACGACTTATCTGTCGCAGGGAGATGACAGACACCGAGATTTGATCAAATCCCAAGGGATTCGATCAAATCCAGGGACATGTTAAAATGACAATGTTATTGGAACGAAGTTCCTTATCGCGCGATGTGAAAGGGGGCTAGACGGAAAAAATTAAGACTAAATTGAACCGACACTTTTTTGAATGTGAATTTGGCATTGTGTTCAATATTTTCACACTACAATATTAGATCTCCGTAGCCTTGTGGTTTCGACAGTCGCATAAAGGTCGATGGTTCGAATCCCAGCTCGACAGACTGAATTTTCTATTTTTATTTTATAAAATTTTTTTTTTTAATTTTAATATTTTATAAAATCGATATTTAGGCTTCCCTGGGGTCATTTTGATTTTTATCGATAAAAAAATCATGATAAAAAATGTATACCCGAATAATTTTTTTCTTTATACCTCGAATAGAACTTGATTAATATTTTTATAATGCCTAATAACTTCGTTCCTATCTGGTGTCCCACGACACCACACGACTTTTTTTTGACATTTCCCTGAAAAAAAAAAAACAAGTGATTTGGTCAAATCACAAAGCGGTTTTACTGAGAAGATGAAATAAACGAGTCTTAGTCGTTGATTTATAGCAAAGAGGTAGTGACACACGCTCTGGGTCTACCTTGTCCATCACCATTCAGGGAGTATCCCAGTCGGCAGGTAGGAAAAAGTGGGGTTTGGTGGAAAAAGGTTGGTAGTTAATGTTGCTTTAGGACAAAACAAACAATCTTTTGTTATGATCAGGGATGGTTAATGATATTTTCTCAAGTTTTAATTTTGATTATATGTTTTCGTTCAACGACAGTAAATAAACTAAAATCTAAATCAAAATTAAGTTCTGGAGTAGTACCTACTTACAAAAAGAACCTTATCAAAATACCATCCGGTACCTCTAGTCCTCTAGTCCAGTCGACAGGTAATTTTGTACAGATGGAAAAGGGTCGGAAGTTAATGCAACTTTAGAATGTTGTTTAGGGATCGTTAATTAACACTTTCTCAAGTTTTTGACCTCGAGGACCTCGATTACATGTTTATATGTTAATTTCTTACCGAGACATGGCTCTACTAAAAAGTGTAGAAATACTTTTGCCGTAGGACGTAAGGGGAAAAAGTTATTTTTCTCACCTCCGGGCGGAAAGCGTCAATTTTCCTCCCGCTGCGCTAAACGAAACTGTCGCTTTCCGCCTCCGTTGAGGAGAAAAATAGTATACACACCACGGGCAGTAAATAAGAAAGCCTCAGATCACATGTTTATTGACCTCGGCTTCGCCTCGGACAACAATTATATGTGATCTGAGACATTTCTTATTTTACTGCCCTAGATGTGTAATGTACTATTTAGCACAGGGTCCTCGAGGTCAAAAACTTGAGAAAATGTTAATTAACAATCCCTAAACAACATTCTAAAGTTGCATTAACTTCCGACCCTTTTCCATCTGTACAAAGAACCTGTCGACTGGACGAGAGGACTAGAGGTACGCGATGGTATTTTGATTAGGTTCTTTTTGTAAGTAGGTCTTCTTCTTGTTCTTCTTTATCAACCGATAGACGTCCACTGCTGGACAAAGGTCTCTTGCATGGACTTCCACAGGCCTCGGTCTTGTGCCGCCTGGATCCAGCGGCTCCCTGCGACCCGTTTGATGTCGTCGGTCCACCTGGTGGGGGGGGTCTGCCAAGACTGCGCTTCCCGGTGCGGGGTCGCCACTCCAACACCTTGGGACTCCAACGACCATCAGCTTTTCGAACAATGTGCCCCGCCCATTTCCACTTCAGTTTCGCGACTCGCTGAGCTATGTCGGTGACTTTGGTTCTCCTACGGATCTCCTCATTTCTGATTCGATCCCGCAGGGACACTCCCAGCATAGCTCTCTCCATCGCCCGCTGAGCGGTCCTGAGCCTACCTACTTATGAGGCCCTTAGTTAGCGACCATGTCTCGGATCCGTAAGTCATCACTGGCAACACGCACTGTTCGAAGACTTTAGTCTTCAGGCACTGAGGAATTTTGGACGAGAAGTCATCTCGGAGCTTCCCGAACAATGCCCAGCCGAGTTGGATTCGGCGGTTAATTTCTTTCTCGAAATTGGACCTACCTAGCTGGACTGGTACACACTACCAGATATATATACTCGTCGACAATTTCGAGTGCAGAGTTCTCAACAATTACTGGGTGGAGCGGAGCATGAGCATTGGACATGATGTAAGTAGGTACTACCCAAGAATTTAATTAGGGTTCCGTACCAAAATGGTAAAAATGGAACCCTTATGGTGAGACTTTCTCCGTCCGTCCGTCCGTCTGTCACAGTTGATTATTTCATATTTATTTCTATATATAATCGTTTTTGAGTAATCGGCCAAAATGTCGAAAAAAATACCGCCCCCGCCCCCCCCCCCCCCTTATCTTCAAAGTTTACCAATCGAAAAATCTGAAATAATTATGGTCAATAGAGGTTTATGTATATTTTACAGGAAAAATAAAAGCAACGCGAAAATTATTGTAGTTTGATTAAAAAAGGGGGAAAATCGGGGGTTTGAAATTTCAAAGTAAGACAACTATACCGAGTGGGGTATCATATGAAAGGCCTTTACTTGTGCATTCTAAAACAGTTTTTTATTTATTTCTATATATAATAGTTTTTGATTAATCGGCCAAAATGTTGAAAAAAATACCGTTCCCCCCCCTTATCTCCGAAGTTTACCAATAGAAAAATCTGAAATAATTATGGTCAATAGAAGTTTATGTATATTTTACAGGAAAAATAAAATCAACGCGAAAATTATTTTAGTTTAATTAAAAAAGGGGGAAAATCAGGGGTTTGAAATTTCAAAGTGAGATAATTATACCGATTGGGGTATCATCTGAAAGGCCTTTATTTGTGCATTCTAAAACAGTTTTTTATTTATTTCTATATGTAATAGTTTTTGAGTAATCGGCCAAAATGTTGAAAAAAATACCGTCCCCCCCCCTCCCCCTTATCTCCGAAGTTTACCAATCGAAAAATCTGAAATAATTATGGTCAATAGAGGTTTATGCATATTTTACAGGAAAAATAAAACCAACGCTCTAACTAGCATAGTTTTTTTTATATTAACAATAAACCTCTACAAACAAAGTTAACGATAAATAAGCAAATTAATATAATATTATCGTTTTACTTTTACTTTTGGAGTACGGAACCCTCGGTGCGCAAGTCCGACTCGCATTTGGCCGGCTTTTTTAAACTGGACACTCAAGTAAATATTTTTATATAAACCTGTGAAGATGATACTGCCATCGTCGCAATTAGAATGCCATGAGCCTAATTTGTCGTATTAGTTTACAAATTGCGAAAAACCAAATTAAAGAATTTCGCGGGCAGAAACACAATTTGTAATGGCGGACGGCCTCGAGCCTAAGAGCGCCGAACAGGCCAAGAGGCGCAAGTGTGAAAAGCTTGATGCTAATTTTATATTTTTGTGCCTTTTGGGGTGGAGACTCTGGGACCATGGGGCCCGGGGACTCACAATGCACAAGTAAAAGGGGCTTTCATATGATGCCCCACTCGGTATAGTTATTTTACTTTGAAATTTCAAACCCCCGATTTTCCCCCTTTTTTAATAAAACTAAAAATAATTTTCGATTTTTCTTTATTCCAATGATGTTGGGCCATTATTATACACAACTATGCCAAATTTCATGTCGATAGCTTTAATAGTTACTGAAATAATCGACTGTGACAGACGGACGGACAGACGGACGGAGAAAGTCTCACCATAAGGGTTCCATTTTTACCATTTTGGTACGGAACCCTAAAAATTAATCAGAATATCGAGAAGGACGTGAGTTACTCACAAATTAGTCGATATACTGACTGATTTGTTAAGCTTTTCACTACCAGAGAAACAAGTTTGTATTTCAAATGTAGCACTTCAAATTTTATTGATCCTTAATTTAAGCTGACATTTTTGTACATTAGGGTTCCGTAGTTAACAAGGAACTCTTATAGTTTCGCCATGTCCGTCCGTCTGTCCGTCCGTCCGCGGTTTAGCTCAGAGACTATTGGTACTAGAAAACTGTAATTTGACAAGGGCATAAATATTAAGTGGTGAAATAAAATTGTGAAAAATATTTTTTTAGGGTCAGTACCTCCGCTACATATAAAGCGGGGATGAATTTTTTTTCTCGTCTATCCCATAGTGTGGGTACTGTGGGGTGTAGGTCTTTCAAAAATAATGTGGGTGTGGGAATACCATTTTTCGATTCAGGGATCCGTTTGTGAAATAATATATATTTTAAAGTGCTACATTTTATTAGAGTATAGTGACCCCCCCCGTCTGCCAGCTAAATGGTTGTTTATAGGATACATGAAAAAATTCACAGCAGTAGTATATAATTAAAGAATTTTATAGGAAAACTATCACGGCTAAAGTAGGGTTCATAAGTTAAGGAGTTATATCTGTTTTTTCTAGATTAGGTATAACACGTAGTGTAAGTTGCATATTCTGTAGTATATTATATTTACTATTTAAACCATGGAACTCAAAATATATTCAATATTCATAAAGAAAATAAAAGCACTATCCTAGGTCAGCAATAATATTTGTGACTTGCAACTACGGAACCCTACACTGCGCGTGGCCAGACACGCACTCGGTTGATTTTTCATTTTATTATTGAGGTCAGTGCTTCGATCATTCTTCACATAAAAAACGAAAATCTATTGTACTGATAAAATCTACTATCTACAAACTAAGCACTGTTAATTTTCGCCCATAGTGACCAAATAGCTTCCTATAACAAGAAGGCAGTATACGCTGAGCACTGAAAAAAAAAACAATCTATTAGTTTTTTTAATATTAAATGCCTAAACAATCATAGGTTTTTCTGTGTGGCAGTAAGTGGCTACGATGGCACCTGATACTAAACGAGCCATGACCACCAACTCATCGCAAGCGACATTTTACCCGAAATTACGTTTTTTATTTCAAACGATAAAACTTTTAAACTAAGTATAAAGGACTAAGGCACGGCGACATTTCCTGTGAATATGACTTTTTAACTTTTACTATATGCCATAACAATTATTATTTTAGACTAATATTCTGTTATATGCTATTTCCCTAGAAAATGTTGACATGCCCTTCATAGTTTTAAATATCGTTTGTAATAAAAAACTCAATTTTGGTAAAAATGTCGCTTATGATAAATCGGCGGTCAAGTCTCGGTGTAAGTGAAGAGGCAGCCTAAATTGGAACATGCTTGCCAGTTGCCTAGAAAATGCGAATTCATTCTTGATAAAGACATCCAAGTTATAGTTACGAATTGGAATACTAGTAATTGGAAAAGAGGGTGCCAGAAGGGCATTTCAAATTTTGGCAGTGCGTTTTAGGAACGAGCAAGCAAACCCTGACATGTAGCTCAGTGAGTCGCGAAGCTAAAGTGGAAATAGGCGAGGCCATAGACGTATTATACAAAGGGCTAGCGACATTTTTACCTAGATCGAGTTTTTATTGCAAACGATACCTATTTTAAAATATAAAGGACTAAGGCACGTCGACATTTCCATGAAATATGTACCGTAATAACTTGGAGTGACTGAACCAATATTTTTTTATGTTCCTAGTAAATATCAAATAAAAAGTCATATACTTTAATTTAAACTCAAGGAGTTTTAGTGACTGAAAGACTGGATATATCTAACATGGTTTTTATTGACTAACTAGCTGATGCCCGCGACTTCGTCCGCATGGATTTAGTTTTTAAAAATCCCGCGGGAACTCTTTATCCGAGATAAAAAGAAGCTCTCCCGGTCTGAGGAACCACTACTACATCCATTACTATACCCATGCAAAAAATCGCATCAATCCGCTGTTCTGTTGCGACGTGATTGAAGGACAAACCAAACAAACACACTTTCGCATTTATAATATCAGTAATGCTTTATTATAACACTTTTTTATAATTGTCAAATTTTTACCATACTTAACCAAAGACAAAATTACGTTTAGCTGTCATTTACGTTTTGTTTTTCCACTGTCATTTGCGTTTTGTTATTCCATGTCAGATGCGTTTTTGTTATACCACATTTTATAGTTACTTGACGGAAACGCGGTCGAACTGGATAAAAAGTATGCTATGTCCGTCTCCTGGTTCTAAGCTACCTCTCCACCAATTTTCAGCCAAATCGGTTCATCCGTTCTTGAGTTATAAATAGTGTAACTAACACCACTTTCTTTTATATATATAGATAAACAGTGGCACATAATCAGAAACATTATTTTTATTTAAATTAAATTTAAAAGTAACCCCCGTAGGTGCAAATTTCACCCCAAGTTACCGGTATAAATTGAAGTTAATAAACTTCCAGTACTTATGAAATGAAATGAAAAACTCTTTATTGCACACTAATCAATAAAAAACAAAAGAACATAAACACATACAAAAAGGGAAGAAGCGGTAAACGGGGGGTAGGCGGAAATATATGCGGAGTTGGAAGGGCATCGCTGGTGCGTTTAGGAACGAGCAAGCAAAGTTACCGACATAGCTCAGCGAGTCGGTCGTTGGGGTCCCAAGGTGCTGGAATGGCGACCCCGCATCAGGAAGCGCAGTGTTAAGGGGTCTGCCAAAACCCCTAGGTGGACTGACAACATCAAACGAGTCGCAGAGAGCCGCTGGATTCAGGCGGTGCAATACAAAAGCCGGAAAGTCCATGCAAGAGACCTATGTCCAGCACTGAATTGATGAAGAAGAAGATATCTTCTCCTTCTTTATCAACCTATAGACGTCCACTGCTGGACAAAGGTCTCCTGCATGGACTTCCACAGGCTTCGGTCTTGCGCCGCTTGAATCCAGCGGCTGCCAACACTGCGTTTCCCGGTGCGGGGTCGCCACTCCAGCACCTTGGGACCCCAACGACCATCAGCTGTTCGAACTATGTGCCCCGTCCATTTCCACTTCAGTTTCGCGACACGCTGAGCTATGTCGGTGACTTTGGTTCTCCTACGGATCTCCTCATTTCTGATTTGATCTCGCAGGGATATACCGAGCATCATCATCATCATCATCATTAGCAACCTATCAAGGGCTCACTACTGAGCGCAGGTCTCCTCTCAGAGAAGGGTTATAGGCCATAGTCCACCACGCTGGCCCAATGCGAATTGACTTCACACACCTTCAAGAACATTATGAAGAGCTGTCAGGTGTGCAGGTTTCCCCACGATGTTTTCCTTCACCGTTGAAGCAAGTGATATTTAATTGCTTAAACGCACTTGACTCCGAAAAGTCAGAGGTACCCGGGATCGAACCTGTGACCCCCCGAATAGGAGACCACAGTCCTAACCACTAGGCTATCACTGCTTCTACTGAGCATAGCTCTCTCCACCGCTCGCTGAGTGACCCTGAGCCTGAGTTGAAAAAGATATGGTACATCGAAACAGTTACACATACTCGTTTCGATGAGCTCGCACAGTATTGAGCGTACGCATCGATGTAAGCGTACGTCAGCAGGCAGGGTGGCACATCGTACGAATAACTCGATTGCGTCGAAGATGGTGTCCATCAAGTAAAATATCAAGAAAGCCTTGACATAATCACGCCTTTCCTGAAATAATATTATTAAAACATAGGTTAAGGCCTACACACTAGAGTTTTTTGAAGTGAAAACTTCTTTAGGCGCGTTGAGCACTTTTTTGGGTGAGCAAAAAACATGGATTTAGCGTAATCGTCACCGTCACCATCGTCACCTGTTGATATGAGATTTCAGTAAGCGTTCAACATTTTAGAAGTTCCCAAGCACCCATGTACAGCGCAGCGGGCAAGCAGCCGCCTTCCTTACCGTTTAGTATGATGACGCAGGTTCGAATCTCACTCACGAAATCGTAACAGTGCGCTTTTCTTATTTGTTTTTAATTATTAGCAAATCTAGTTTTCACTTTTGTCGGCAGTCCCTATGACTGCCAATATTTTTTATCTACTCCAGCATCGAAAAGTTCCAATTTCGAGTTTGACAGCTGAATCGAAATGAACCCTCTTTCGGTTTTGCTTCTCATTTCGATGCAGCTCGTTGTATGGGAGCTGAATCGAAATGGTTATCTTCTTAAAATAGGATACCTAAAGCTAAGGCTCTGAGTTCTGGCACTTTTGTACCGTTCATACAACAGAGGCGCCACAGGCGGCTGGTGGCGGCTTACGGAGTTACTTTTTGTTGACAGAGGCGCCACAGGCGGCTGGTGGCGACTTACGGAGTTACTTTTTGTTACTTTATTGAGCCTACGGCGTATTTTGTTAATGATTTTACTTCCTTGTCGTAGATAAAATCTTGTATGCAACTGAACGTAATTAGTCATTTTAATTCTCGTACTATCCTATTTTGATACTCGGCAAGCCTCGTATCAAAAAACAGCACTCGAATTAAAATGACCCTCATTACGATGCAGTTGCATAAATAGCTATTATAATATAGCGTGCTTTTATAGCAATGATGAATAGCCCTCGCCTCCAAATAAGCCTAATGGTGACTATTCAACGCTGAGCTATGCTGCGCTGTGCTCTGCTAAGCTCTATTTAGTCGAATCGCTCCTCTACTGTAATAAAGAAACAAGCAAACCCTGCCGCGCTGCGCTTAGTGTAAAACATAAATCTTAGCTGAATACAGCACCGCTGTTTACGCCGGAATCTGCGGCGGTATTTTAACTTGCGCGCTTGTGAGTTGTGACAGATTTGAATCTACCTCGTCGCCCGCGCGCGCGCACCGCCGACGCCCGCTAGAACCGAGTTACGTCGGGTCGGAGTCGGACTGGTTTTGACACCTATCGCGCGTGGTAATTTGAAGACGCAATGAAGAATGTTAACTTGTTTTGATTATTAGCACTCCATATTCTCTGTCAAAAATAAAAAATACTAGTGAAAGAATTACTTCGATACGTCAATTAGTTTCCGATTTAGAAGTAAAACAAGTTGTAACCGCACGACGCGGGCTGCCGGTAAGGTGTGACGTCATCGCACAACACGCTCTGTCTGGCTCACTAGTCCGCTCGCGGTCGAGCGCCCGTGCCGTCGAAATTACACTTAAATACTTTGAAAAATGTCCAATCCAAATACTAGGAAATCATGTGTTGTGCCTAAATGTAAAAATACAACTACCAATTCGCCGGAAAAGTTGTTTTTTATAGTTCCAAAGGACGTTAAAATGCGATTCCAATTTTCAAATTTTCAATTTTCAAGATTTCCAATTCAAAAAAAGTTTAAATTCCAATAACACTTGGTAGCAGTCGTTGAAGGCTCCTCGCTTCGACGGTGTAGCTACTGTAAAAATGCTATAGTATGTTTACAGCCACCTCTGCTGGCGGCACAATCTTCGCAGGTTACATTTAAAACGTCTTGATCCTTTTCATTGCATTCTAAACTGCAATGATAAGGTGTGGTACGTACGCGGTGTTCTGGCGTGATTCTACATTTAACCGTACATACATCACCTACTCTTTTTACTTGAACATAACCAATAGCATCATCGTCATAGCTGTCTCTTGCCGATCTGAAATAAATTTCAAATAAAAATAAATGCCCTTACGTATTTTGTTAGTAAAAAAATACAAATAAATAAAAAAGGTTTAGTACATCTGTTCAAACATCTACATTTGCAATAAAAAATAAATTAAATAAAATGGCCTTACGTATTTTGTTAGTAAAAAAATACAAATAAAAAAGGTTTACCTAGTACATCTGTAACGTTCAACCCACTACATCAACATCCTAAGTACCTATCCTACTTCCTACTAATATTATAAATGCGAAAGTTTGTGAGTGTGTGTGTGTGTGTTTGTTATCTTTCACGCAAAAACTACTGAACGGATCTGGACAAAGGCTGGAATAACACATACATAGGCTACTTTTAATCCTGGGAAAATGTACAGTTCCCGAGGGAAACTGGGGCGAAGCTGCTGGCGGAAGCTAGTTTGCAATACCTATATAATATACATACGTACCTACCTATAGCTACAAAACTATAATACATATTTCTTACATATTTGTTGTCTTTAACGAAAAATTTAATGGTAGGTAGGTACTTCCACTATTTGAGTTGCATAATGCATTCTTCCACTACGACATTAGTTGGGTATTTTGTTTTGATAAAACAATTTAGAACAGATAAACTATTAAACATAAGTAGGTAGTAGCAACGAAAGTTTACTTACCTTTGCATTTTTATTCCTCGCATTTCGGCGGCAACGAAATCACTATTTGTTGATAAATAATGCGCAACCATTAATCCATCTATTTTAGGTAGATTATCCGATTGCCCTTTTTCGAATCCTTCGTCCATTTTATTAATCGAATAATATTTACTAGACTATTAACTTAAATACGCGGCTTAATAACTATAACATAAATTAATAATAAAACACACCAAAATACTGCGCAAGCCTACTGTAACCGCTGGCGCGGGCGACTTGATACTAGCGGGCCGCGGCGCGTGGTGACATGACGTCACAAGCGGTCATGTGACTGGTAGCGGGACTCGATATTTTTCGAAACTTTGAATGCCTATAAAATCAAAACGACTAGGTATTTTTGACTGCAACAAAAACTAGTGTATTTATATACACACAGGCTTTACTGAGACAAAATTTCAAGCGATTTGGCATACCTATTAACATTCTCCATTGAATTTTGTGAATTATTTGTGAATCGTTCGTTCGATACGTACAAGTTGCGTGCGCCCTTTTTGGAGTATTGCGCTATTAAATTTTGTGTGAACTGAGCTAAGTGGGGCCGCGTCGGACGCTTTGTGAAAATAATTGCGTGCGCCATTTTTGAAACCATGCGCTAACTTGTGAATTCAAACCTTGGATGGCATTGAGCCTCAACTTTGAACTATAATTTTGTTTGTGTTTTGTGTTAATAACTACGAGTCAGCTTTGCATCGCTGTGAAGGCGAGACGCGTTTATTACAAGTTAAAACATCTCGTTAACAGTTTGTGTTCTCGATCGGAGCTTGTGAAGTGAAGTTGGAATCCTGATCGCGTGATTTGTTACTCTCAACAGATAATTATCTCGAAGACTTATAGTAAGCGAGCGCGGGTTACCTATTTTGTGCAGTGAATCGCGAGTTATAAGCATTTGGACGCATTTTCTTGTGTGGGCTCGCAGCGGTCGCAGCGCGGGACAGAAGGACGCTTTGTTTCCTATCTTAAGCTTATCCTAGAGATAATTGGGGGGTAAGGGAGCGCACCTTCATCTAGCGATCCAACAGTCAACCTCACCTGCCCGCGATGTCCCCTGTGGTTTACTGACGAGGCTATGGCGACCGACAGATGGCGGTATAACCATCTCATACTAGCTAGACTGAACAAATGGCACAGGCCGGTGTCGGGCAGCAGCGACATCGGCGCGATCAGTCTAGCCCTGCGATGACCAACACGCCTGCCCAGCGTGGTCATTATGGGCAAAACCCGATATGGAAACTGTCACAAGGCCAAGGCCCCTAGTTCCCGGCGGCCTCGCTGTGCCTGACCCTGGCAGCGGTCACGGTAATGGCGGGGCAGGGGGTGCTAAGAATCTCCGGATGAGATTCCGCTGCCAACCCCGACGACTGGACCTGGCGACATATAACGCACGCACGTTGAGGACTGACGAGAAGATCATCGAGCTGGAAGAAGCAGTGAGCAAGTTGCGCTGGAATGTTATAGGATTGTCTGAAGTCCGAAGAGAGGGGGAGGACTCGATAATCCTCAATTCCGGCAACTTGTTCTACTACCGGGAGGGCAATCAACAGTCCCAGGGTGGTGTCGGGTTCATCGTCCACAAGTCCCTCGTCAACAACATCGTCGAAGTCAAAAGTTTGTCGAGTAGGGTAGCGTACCTTATACTCAGAATCACCAATCGGTATTCGTTGAAGGTTATACAGGTTTACGCACCGACTTCGGCACATCATGACGAGGAGGTGGAGGCGCTGTATGAGGATATATCAAAAGCCATACACGCCTCTACCACTCACTACAGTGCTGTGATGGGGGATTTCAACGCGAGGCTGGGTGAACGAAGCGGTGCAGAGACGAGGGTTGGGCGATTTGGTTATGGGCGAAGGAACCAGAGGGGTCAAATGCTGGCCGACTTCATGGAGAAGGAGGGCCTCTTTATGATGAACTCCTTCTTCAGGAAGCGGCCACACAGAAAATGGACTTGGATGAGCCCCGATGGTTCTACGAGAAGTGAGATTGACTTCATTGTGTCGACCAAGCGCCATATATTCAATAATGTCTCTGTGATCAACAGGGTGAAAACCGGGAGCGATCACCGTATGGTAAGAGGCATATTGAATATTAATGTGAAGCTGGAAAGGGCTAGACTGGTGAAGTCAACTCTCCGACCCTCTCGTGCTCATATCCAAAACCCCGAAAACCGATTCGATTGCCTAGCAGACTGTGTTTCTGTGGACGATCTAAACAATAGGTTCGTGGAAACTGTCCATACTGTGGGGTCTAAGTTCTTTAAGACCCATCGCAGCAAAAGAACCGAAAAGTTCTTTGACCATACTCTCAAGCTCATAGAGGAGAGACAAGAGATGAGGCTGCAGTCATCGGTAGACGCGGCTGCCTACCGGCGGATTAATAGGCAGATCTCTAAGGCACAAACTCGCGACCTTCGGGTCTTTAATACCAAGTGTATTAAAGATACCATCGAGCGGAACAAAGGCTCAAAAGTGTTCGCGAGAGATCTATCTATCGGACAGAGCCAGCTGACGCGGCTTAAAACTGATGACGGTCGTCTCGTCTCTTCTCGACCTGAGATTTTGGGAGAGGTCGAGAAGTTCTATGGGCAGTTATATACCACGACACAAAAACCTGTTGAGGATTTGGCCAAAGATCCCAGAGCCAAACTGACCCGACACTATACCGAAGATATCCCGGACGTCAGCCTATACGAGATTAGAATGGCTCTTAAACAGCTCAAGAACAACAAGGCGCCAGGTGATGACGGAATCACTGCGGAACTCCTGAAAGCGGGTGGAAAACCGGTACTTAAGATCTTTCAGCGATTGTTCAATTCCGTCATTCACGAGGGTATAACGCCGGAAGCATGGCACAGGAGCGTGGTGGTCCTGTTCTTCAAAAAGGGTGATAATACCTTGCTGAAGAATTATAGACCCATCTCGCTGCTGAGTCATGTTTACAAGTTGTTCTCGAGAGTCATTACGAATCCTCTCGCTCGTAGGTTTGACGACTTCCAGCCTCCCGAACAAGCCGGATTCCGAAAAGGCTTTGGTACCATAGATCACATTCATACGCTGCGGCAGGTTATACAGAAGACGGAAGAGTATAACCGGCCACTTTGCTTAGCGTTTGTGGACTATGAGAAAGCCTTTGATTCGGTGGAAACTTGGGCTGTTTTGAGGTCGCTGCAGAGATGCCGGATTGACTACCGGTATATCCAAGTGTTGAAGTGCTTGTACGAAAACGCCACTATGTCAGTACGTATACAGGACCAGACTACGAGACCAATCCACTTGCAGCGTGGAGTGCGACAGGGAGATGTAATCTCCCCGAAGCTATTTACCGCTGCGTTGGAGGACGTCTTTAAGCTTCTGGATTGGAACGGACTTGGCATCAACATAAACGGCGAATACATCACTCACCTGCGATTTGCCGATGACATAGTAGTCATGGCAGAGACTCTGAGAGATCTCAATACAATGCTCAATGATCTCAGCAGGGTTTCTCAACAGGTGGGCCTGAAAATGAACATGAGCAAGACGAAAATCATGTCCAATGCTCATTCTCCGCTCCACCCAGTAATCGTTGAGAAGTCTGCGCTGGAAATTGTAAACGAGTATATATACCTGGGACATACAGTCCAGCTAGGTAGGTCCAATTTCGAGAAAGATATTAACCGCCGAATCCAACTCGGCTGGGCAGCGTTCGGGAAGCTCCGAGATGTCTTCTCGTCCAAAATCCCTCAGTACCTGAAGACTCAAGTCTTCGAACAGTGCGTGTTGCCAGTGATGACTTACGGATCCGAGACATGGTCGCTAACTATGGGCCTCATAAGAAGGCTCAGGGTCACCCAGCGAGCGATGGAGAGAGCAATGCTCGGTATATCTCTGCGAGATCAAATCCGAAATGAGGAGATTCGTAGGAGAACCAAAGTCACCGACATAGCTCAGCGTGTCGCGAAACTGAAGTGGAAATGGGCGGGGCACATAGTTCGAAGAACTGATGGTCGTTGGGGTCCCAAGGTGTTGGAGTGGCGACCCCGCACCGGGAAACGCAGTGTTGGCAGACCCCCCACCAGGTGGACCGACGACATCAAACGAGTCGCAGGGAGCCGCTGGATTCAAGCGGCGCAAGACCGAAGCCTGTGGAAGTCCATGCCGGAGACCTTTGTCCAGCAGTGGACGTCTATAGGTTGAATAAGAAGAAGAAGAAGAAGAAGAGATTATTTGGACGATTACAGTGCAGAGTGTTTGTTCGTGTTGTACGAGTTAGCTGAAGTTGCTGTGGAACCACGAAATTGAACTTCCATAAGGGCGGCCGCACACTGGGCGACTTCGACTTTGTAGCCGGTGAGGTACCTAAGGTCATACACTACAACACATTTCTATCACACCACTTACATAGCACTACTTACGCCTGACGGTACCTTCTGAAGACCCACTACTGAAAACCCAGGTACCTTTCTATTATTGATTCCATCGGTCATTTTGGGCCCGACCCTCTGGTTGCCCGTTGGGGGACCTACTGATGGGCCCTAGCTCGCTCAACCTTTGTCGGGGCAACTGAGGGCCGTATCAACCGCTCAGCATAACTTAATGTTGATTAATCACCCTTTAAGCTTGTGAAGTGGGTACGACAATAGTGAGGATTGAACCGTCGACTTTCAGTTTTCAGTCCGCACCTTTCCTCGTTGGGCTATTGAGGCTTGAGTAAGCTACGAAACTAAGTGGCTGATTCCAGCAAAGCTACGTGATATGGTGGAGTGTCTTAAGATGTGCTATGAAGACGCACTATCTGCGTGTGATAAGGTTGCGAAAGTTAGGTACCTACTTTTTAAAGTTCCGTACACAAAGGGTGCCAATGAGACCCTATTACTAAGCCTCCATTGTCCGTCCGTCGGTTTGTCAGCGGGATATATTTCATGAACCTTAATAAATAGGTAAATAAAGAGGGTCTCCAATCTCTATAAAATAAACTTTTGTTTTTCTCGATCCCTCAAACCTAGGATTGCCATCCGTCCGGGTTTGTCCGGATGTGTCCTAGTTTAGAGGGCATCCGGGGAGCGTCCGGGCGGGGCTTCATTTGTAGTCCGGGTTTAAAAATTTGAAGTCGTGGGCTGCCCGCGACTCAGTACTTTAAGATTTTTGTTTAATAATTTAATTGAATTTTGTTAGGTTTAGTATTTTAATAAGGTTTTGTTTTAATATCAGAGTATACTATTAATAAATTGTGTTTTATTTTAAGAATAAAAAAATTCTAACTAAAACAATTTGTAACCAACTGTTATAAGATTTTGTTTTGTTAGGTACATTTAAAATGATGGAAAAAAGATGACAAAATTTTTTATTAAACTGTAAGTTTTTATCACACTATGTTTAAAAAAACCTGTCGACATGTCCGGTTTCTGGGCTCTAAAATCCGGGGTTTTCACGCGTCTTGTCCTGGTTACCAAATTTTAGAGATGGCAACCCTACTCGAACCAAACCCTCCTTGTGTGAGTCCGAGTCGCACTTGCCCGGTTTTTTTAACCGACTTCAAAAAGGGAGGAGTTTTTCAATTCGATACGTATTTTTTGGCGATGCCATCAATTAAAGTGAAATTAAAGATTACAATATTTTTTTTTTACTTGAAAGGACATACCGTCAGATTGGTCCCATTTAAATTTGGTGAAGATCTCATGAATATCTTCGGTGATGGAGGAAGGAACTCCTTCAATAACTCCGTCAAATGTGAACCGATTTCAATAATTTTTTTTTTACTTGAGTACTTACTTTCAAGTATATTGGTCAGATTGGTCCTGTTTAAATTTGGTGAAGATCTCATGAATATTTTCATGGAGGACGGAACTCCTCAATGAATAAAAACAAATCGCTCGCGATCAGAGACTGTGTAGATTGATCCTATGAAAAGCTAACTAAAGAGCTTAAAATAATTATTACTTATATTAAAAACATATTTTTAAAAAGCCGACTTCAAACGCCACTTCAAAGTAAAAAATAATTTTAGTTTGTAAATGTATGTTGAATTGTTGATGTCGGGCTAGCGACGCCCATCAGTTTCTTCGTGTCTATTTAGGCCCACCCAACTTCAACATACGTGTACAAACTAAAAAAAGAGACGTGTCAAGGGACACCCGGATGGAACGTAGTACTTATTAGTATTTTAGTGAAGGAATTGTAATAAACTAGTGGTATCATCTAGAATTAAATTGATTAACTACGATGAATTATTTTTAGTTTATGTCTATTGCACTGATACAACACCAAAGAATTACTCTGGTGGAGTTACTGTTTTTTCACAGATGGCGTTATCAATTTATACAATAAAAAATTAGGGAAAAATTCCACATTTAGAAATTATTTACAATAAAATTGAAAATAGAAAATTCAGTCTGTCGAGCTGGGATTCGAACCATCGACGTTGAATTTATAGGCGACTCTCCTAACCACTAGGCCATGCAGACGCCGAGTTCTAAGGCGAAAATACCGAATACAATGCAAAATTCACATTCAACAAAAAATGACGTTTCAAAAATGTGTCTTGTCGGTTTCCTTAATTTTTCCGTCTAGCCCCCTTCCGTACCGCGCGATAAGGAACTACGTTCCAATTATTTTATACTTTGTAGTGGCTTTCGAAGTCGTATTTAAAAAGATTTTTTTAATTATTACAGCTACCTCGTGTATTCCAACCACCAGCAGTATGGAGAAGGTCAACATCAATCCGACGTATATCAGGGCGGTGACGTATGCGACGACGACGGCCGCGACGACGAAGCTCTTGTCGACATGCTCATCCCCGATCGCAAGGAACATACTACTCTTTTTTACCGAGAGCCAGATCGCCTCACACAGTTCAAATGCCTCGTCCAGGTCAAATTCACCTGAAAGTTGGCCAATATTACATGATGTGTTTTTAAGCCTGCATTTTGCTTTAGATTGACTAAAATAATAGATTAAATGAGAATAATGAAAAATTAAGCTATGACATTATCATAATAATATGAGTTGGTAATGTTAAGAACCTTTGTACATTAATATGCGTGTGATGCGGGTTGTTACGTTCCCTCAAATATGGTTGAGCGAAGCAATGGCTGGGTCATGCGTCATGCTCGTGAACGGGTGCCACCGGCGGGAATGGGGCTACTTTATGTCTGCCCATCTTAAGATAGAAGTTAGTCGGTATGCATTTCTGGAACTTCCCTCATTGTGAAAACACTGCATATATAGCATATAGTATTTACTGTATTGTAAATTTGTTTTGAAAAGAGCAACCGTCGAGTTTCTTGCTGGTTCTTCTCAGCAGGAAAGGCATTCCGAACCAGTGGTAGATTCATCGACTATTCAAAAACACTCGTAAAAGTTTATTTGAATAAAAAATATTTCTTTTCTATTCTATTCTATTCTAATATGAATATATAAAATGTACAAAAAAAAATTTTTTTATCAAGATTTCTGGTTCTCAAATGAGAATTTAAACATCGTGAGGGTATTCTCTTCGACTAATAGGAATGCTTTGCTGGGATATACATATTATAGTTGAATTTTGTTCCAATTTCTTTAGGCGATGCACGTTGACGCAGCCAGTATTAAGTATATGGAAGCTACTGAAACATTCTTTCTAAATATTATGTATAAAAACGGGTCTTTTCTACTTTTTCACTAGATGAGAAAAAAAAATCTGATAGGAGTATAGCCCTCTGTTCAAAACTATGTACCTATATCCTAAGAATCGTAAATAATGTAGACGTTTTAGCTAGTTAATAAAACAGACACTTTCCTGAAGGTATGGAATCCATAATGTTTTAGTCTTAATATTCACTAAATATAATAACAAACCTAATTCAAACAAATGTTCAAAATCGACATTTTTATTACTCTGTGAAGAATGACTGCTAAATCAAATGTGTAGGAGTAGAAAATGAAATATAAAATGCCAAACGTTTTACTAATCACTAAATAGGTGGCACCTTATGGCTAGTTGCTAATTTAATTTACTCGAATATAATCAGAGTATCTTCATTTTTATCAATTTTTAACCGACTTCAAAAAAGGAGGAGGTTATTAATTCGTCGGTTTTTTTATGTATGTCCACCGATTACTCAAAGACGCCTGAACCGATCGAGAAATTCTTTTTTGTTTGAAAGGGTATACTCTCCAGGTGGTCCCATATAAATTTTATAGAAATCGGTCGAGCGGTTTTCAAAATATCAACAATAAATTATATACTTTTCACTTCCTGGATCGCTTTATTATTTAGTTCCAGAGACACTCGTATTTCAAATGTGGCGCTTCAAATTAATTCTTCATAATTTTCATCATCATTAGCAACCCGTCAACGGCTCACTACTGAGCGCAGGTCTCCTCTCAGAGAAGGGTTGTAGGCCATGGTCCACCACGCTGGCCCAATGCGAATTGGCGATACTTTGTATACTTTGTATAGTGCGTGTGTAATGTAGTAAAGTGGGAGTTTGAAGTCGGTTGTTTAAAAAAAGAATTTTTTATATTAAATTATGGTCATAAATGACGTAAATTTCACCTGTGAGCGCCGCAACAATCATGGCGACCGGAGCCACGATCAACATCATTTCGATGATGATGGACGGTATCTGTAAACATGACATCATCATCATTATCATCATCATCATCATCATTGCTGATCCACTTGCGTGCGGACATACCTATTGTTCAAACTAATATTATAAAGAGGAAAGATTTTTTTGTTTGTACCGAATAGGCTCTTTTTTTTTATTGCGGGATAGGCTTGCGCTTGACGACAATCAATGCTGGACAGCACTTATGAGGTCCAGGTTGGAGCGCGCTTGCCTAGAAAATGGCTATTCACTCTTGCCTTCAAGGCAAGGCCTTGCCTTGCTCTGTAACTACTGCACCGATTTTAACCATTTTTTCACCGATAGAAAGCTAAGTTATCAGGAACTAACATAGGCTTATTTGGCGTGTGCTGAGAAAACTATTGATGATACATAAAAGTTATGTACTACATGATTAAAGTACTCATTATTTTCTACAAAAAAGTCCGAGGGAATATATCTAACTATCATATTCACAATTTTAGCTTTTGTATTCTAAAATTTAATTTGATCGCCTTTATTATCGTAAGTATTAATTCTTCCTTATAAATGCGAAATTATAAATGCGAAAGTTTGTTGCAAGTTAAGGGATAAGTTACCTTTCCAAATCTGATGAAGCAAGGTATTGTTTCATCAGATTTGTAAAGGTACCCCAATAACCTACACATTCATTAAAAATGACGGCTAAGTAGGGGGCGATGTAATTTTACCAGATTTAGATAACCGATGATCAAACACCCGGTTCTCAGCGGTATGCAGAAGCAGCTTAATATTGTCGTGTTGATATCGGTCATGGTTAATCTGTAATTAAAAGTTTTTTTTAATCGTAAAGTGTCCAAAATAATACTTTTAGACTTAGGTACTAGGTAATATAAAATGTTGATATTCATTATTTATAATCGTTACTAGCTGATGCCCGCGACGTCGTCCGCGTGTTTTAGTTTTTAATATCCCTCGGGAACTCTGATTTTCCGGGATAAAAAGTAGCCTATGTCACTCTCCCGGTCCTAAACTATACCGATGCAAAAAATCACGTCGATCCGTAGCTCTGTTGCGGCGTGATTAAAGGACAAACCAACAAACAAACACACTTTCGCATTTATATTATTAGTATGATAATAGAGAATTAAAGTTTCCTGTTAGACAGAGAGAGCGCTAGTGAATTGTGATGACACAATTCAGCAGCTCCATACACTCTCCATAGAAAATTTCGTTTAAGAAATGGACAGATACAGTCGCAGTAAAACTGCTTAAAATTCCGGAACTAGTAAAGATATTTAAAAAAGTGAAATGGTTATGGCATTGTGTTATCTATATAATACTTTGAGTAATAAACCAGCAATGGAGAGGACTTGACCCCTAATTTATTCGCAAAAAAGTCTGTCAATTACGGTGGGGGGCGAGGTAGCACACATGAAAACTTGCTTACTACAGTTGCATTTTTCCATCACGTCGCTATGCACGCACACAATATAATTAGCAAACACTACCTTAAAGTATATGCACACAATCACATTCACACACAGGGACGCTCTATCATTACATGAAACAATCGCATCATTTGTGTAAACATTTTAGGGATTTGACACTATCGATTATCGACTTTCGATAAGTTTTTCTAATAATTATTTACAACAGAGTTACTTTATTCGAGAGTAAATTTTTTTGTTCGAGATCTTTAACATGGTAGGTATATAGAAGCGCTAGGAAACGAGACTCTTGCCGTTATTTTAGTCATAATATGCCTTTGCTATTAGATTGACTCTTTGTAGGCTTTTAGTACTTGCGTAAAGATACAGCTAGAAACTTTGGACTATATTGACGCTGGAAAGCGATCTAGCTTATTTCGAAAAATAACAAAATGACTTTTTTATATATTTGGAAGAAAAAGATACTGCGTCGGATTGTCGGATTTTCGTTTTCCTATGACATTATTTTTCTAAGATACTATGTTGACCTTCTCTGCATGTTTATATTATATATTTTTTGTTATTCCACACCACACCACACCATCTATTTTTCAATATTATACAGATACTTCAAAAAAGTTATCAATACTTTTTAGCAGTGCAGTGCACTTAGGCGAACCTACTGTAAGGACTTAGGATTATCTGATTATTAACAGATTTTGTAGATACCAAGGTATTTTCTCCGTCACTATACTCTCAATCTCATGCTGAAAGCATGCTGTAGGTACCACAGTATATCACCTTAGAGCAGCTGTTTAGTTATGATTTAAGGTTATAAGCCACCAGGGAGTGCTGTACTTTGTCATAGGGTTTTAATAATATTGTTTATTAAGTTGAGAGACATTTAATTTTTATTTGAATACGTAGTGGGTATTAATATTGAACACATTGATTTTTTAAGTAATCTTGTTTAAATAAACATACAGCATTTTTAATGAAACGTCATTTGTTTTATTTATGTTTAAAGCGAAATTTACGATGTATCTATTTCTAAAAAGTATATTAAGTACAAACTGTTAGGACTACATCATATTTCCTTAAAAATAAATACAGCATAATTAGCATTTCAGAGTTTAGAGTTATTTCGTGGTTTCATATGTTTCAAATACCAAGTTACAGCAACATTGCTTCTTAAAATTGAAAAACTATTAGTCGAAATTGATATAAAACTAATGTATAAAACTAAAGTAATTCTACTTTAGAATTATATAATTAGTATCATCTGATGTGTTACTTTAAAAAATATGCTTTTTGAAAAAAATCTGCTCCTGATAGCTTATTATGAGCTGTTATGATTTTTTAAAACGTTATTGGCTCTGGTTTAAAGTTCACTTTTTCGATTTACAAGATCGTTTTCCAGCGTTGAATAATATTCTCTCAGTCCAGTATGGAGGAAACATAAAAAGTAAAAACTAAACCCTAAAAAAAAATGTATTTAAAGTTATGATTGGTAAGTTAAAACTTGTACCTACATACTTTACTTGGAAGGCTTATTTTTTTCATCTACTTCATCTGAACGAAGTGTATATTTGTTTGTAATGCTAGGCTGCCGCCATGGCTATAGTGGCCACCCCATCTGTAATAAAACACCGCCAAGCTATTTAGCTTTCCGGTAAACCTAGCGGGATGAATAAGAAGTATGGGTACTTTAATTCAATTGCCAAGTTTTAATGAACCAAATATGTATAGAATTTAAATATTTTTTTTCGTCAATGAACCATTAGTAAGACGATAAAAATATCTTGGTATAAATAATTTATACAATCCCCCCACCAATATCGACATATGAAATCTTGCTGTCCAGCCCTAATTTTATTGCGGTGTGGCCGACTTCATAAAATTAAAGTCCTAATTTTCGAGTAAGAAAGACTTACGTAGAACTTATCATTATTATTAAACAATTTTTTAGTCTCGTTTTCATTATTTTTTGTATTATATTTGTAAAAATCCTTTCTTAGCGGATGCCTACGTCATAGTAGATGTGCGTTGATAGATCAGTCAGTCAGTCACCTTTTCATTTTATATATTTAGAAAATTATATCACACTGGTTATATGGATATATATACCTATAACTTTTGAAATAATTGAGTAAAAAAACTAATTTTATGAATTCGCTGAGTTTATGGAGCTCTAGCTGCATCAATGCATTTTAAACAATAGTGGGAGAGTACCAGCCAATCAGACACCATTGCGATCGTTATAATAATGCAATCATTTTAACCGACTTCAAAAAAGGAGTAGGTTCTCAATTTGAATTTTTTGTATATTTGTTACCCAATTATTCCGCCAAATAATGAATGGAATTTGATAATTTTTTTTTGTTTAGTAGGGCATACTTCAGAGGTGGTTCCCATATAAATTTTTGTTGATATAATGTTAGATGTTACTCCATAACTACGTCAAATCTGAACCGATTTCAATTGTTTTTGAAAGAACGCATAATAAGGTTGGGCCTATTTAAAAGGTGAAGAGAAGATGATTCATATCTTCGGTGATGGAGGAAGGAACTCAATGATTAAGAGCAAATTGCTCGCGATCAGAGATATACACAAAAAAGCTTAAAATAATAATGTAAAAAAAATATCTTTAAAAAATCGGCCAAGTGCGAGTCGGGCCTCGCTCTTTTAGGGTTCCGTTAAAAAAATTACTTAAATAAAAATATTTCCATGTACCCATGGAAATATTTTAATTTAATTTTTTTTAATTTAATTTAATTTTTATTATTTGTTGTTATAGCGGCAATAGAAATACATAATATGTGAAAATTTCATCTGTCTATCTATTACGGTTTACGAGATACAGCCCGCTGACGGACGGACGGACGGACGGACGGACGGACGGACGGACGGACGGACGGACGGACAGCGTAGGCTTAGTAATAGGGTCCCGTTGGTACCCTTTGGGTACGGAACCCTAAAAACCGACTTCATACGCCGATCGGGCAAAGTTGGGCTACCGTCGCGCATTAGTTTCATCATTTATATTTAGGCCCGCCCGACTTCAACATACATGTACAAATTAAAATTGTTTTATACTTTGTAGTGGCGTTTAAAGTCGGTTTTATAGAAAGAATTTTTTATCATTATTTGATAATCCCACAGACGATCAAAGTTCGTATTTATATATCTAGTCATATTTTACTTAAAGCTTATAAATTAGTCGTTCACCCCTTCCTATTCTATCGTGATTTTAATTCTATGGGATCAATTTATAATGCAGTTCATGAAAAAGTTCTCTAAACGAATAGTAAGTAGGAAGATTAATTTTCAATATTTTCCCCAAATTATTTCATGTACGATTAAGTAGCAACATTTTCAGATCGACAGTTTTCTTAAGTTTTCTGCATAAGTATTGCATTATTTGGATAAAATAATACATCAGAAGTAAATAAATGTTATCCTTTAGTAAACTGGATGTTTTAAATATTTTTTTTAGAAGAAAATACTCTCATATTCGGCATTTATAGCGGAGCTCATTCCCCGCTAACCATACGTAGTTGACAGGCGCGTGACTCGAGTCAAACAGTTTTATATAACGAGTAGGACCACTGCTCATACCCAACTTACAGAGGGGTACGCGCGTCAAGTCTTCTCCTGTGTTGGTTTATTACTCAAAGATATAATATATTTTAAAAACGATATCCTTACTAATATTATAAATGCGAAAGTGTGTTTGTTTGTTGGTTTGTCCTTCAATCACGCCGCAACAAGGCTACGGATCGACGTGATTTTTTGCATGGGTATAGTTGAGGACCTGGAGAGTGACATAGATAAAATTTATAGGTGTATGTATGTTTGTATGCTTGTCCACGCATTTCTCCGAAACTTTTAATCGGATTGTGATCATTTTTAGGATTCCATACCAAAATGGTAAAAATGGAACCCTTATGGTGAGACTTTCTCCGTCCGTCTGTCCGTCCGTCGGTCACAGTCGATTATTTCAGTAACTATTAAAGCTATCGACATGAAATTTGGCATAGTTGTGTATAATAGTGGCCCAACATCATTGGAATAAAGAAAAATTGAAAATTATTTTTAGTTTTATTAAAAAAGGGGGAAAATCGGGGGTTTGAAATTTCAAAGTAAAATAACTATACCGAGTGGGGTATCATATGAAAGGCCTTTACGTGTGCATTCTAAAACAATTTCTTATTTATTTCTATATATAATAGTTTTTGATTAATCGGCCAAAATGTCGAAAAAAAAACCGTTCCCCCCCTTATCTCCGAAGTTTACCAACCGAAAAATCTGAAATAATTATGGTCAATAGAGGTTTATGTATATTTTACAGGAAAAATAAAAGCAACGCGAAAATTATTTTAGTTTGATTAAAAAAGGGGGGAAATCGGGGGTTTGAAATTTCAAAGTAAGATAACTATACCGAGTGGGGTATCATATGAAAGGCCTTTACTTGTGCATTCTAAAACAGTTTTTTATTTATTTCTAGATATAATAGTTTTTGATAAATCGGCCAAAATGTCGAAAAAAAACCGTTCCCCCGCCCCCCTTATCTCCGAAGTTTACCAATCGAAAAATCTGAAATAATTATGGTCAATAGAGGTTTATGTATATTTTACAGGAAAAATAAAATCAACGCGAAAATTATTTTAGTTTAATTAAGAAAGGGGGAAAATCAGGGGTTTGAAATTTCAAATAAGATAATTATACCGAGTGGGGTATCATTTGAAAGGACTTGTGCATTCTCAAACAGTTTTTTATTTATTTCTAGACTAGCTGATGCCCGCGACTTCGTCCGCGTGAATTTAGTTTTTTATTTTTTTTTTTGTATTAAAACCTTCCGTGGAACTTAAGGAACATACAAAAAAATAAATTAACCGAATTGGTCCATCCATTCTTGAGTTATGCGCTTACCAACATTCATTTTTATTTATATAGATATAATAGTTTTTGATTAATCGGCCAAAATGTCGAAAAAAATACAGTCCCCCCCCCTATCTCCGAAGTTTACCAATCGAAAAATCTGAAATAATTATGGTCAATAGAGGTTTATGTATATTTTACAGGAAAAATAAAACCAACGCTCTAACTAGCATAGTTTTTTTTATATTATCAATAAACCTCTACAAACAAAGTTAACGATAAATAAGCAAATTAATATAATACTATCGTTTTACTTTTCCTTTTGGAGTACGGAACCCTCGGTGCGCGAGTCCGACTCGCACTTGGCCGGTTTTATTTTATTTGCTTACGTTTACTTCAATTTAGGGAACAGTTAAGGTTTCATCAAAATTAATTTTCATTTCATGATATTATGGACCCTTCCATTTTCAGTTACTATGTGATGCCCGCGACTTCGTCCGTTTAATTCCCGCGGGAACTTTGCAATTTTCCGGGATAAAAAGTAGCCATGTGCCAAATCCGTTGTGGCGTGAAAGAGTAATAAACATCCATCTTTCATATTCATATTTATAATATTAGTAGGATTTCGGTATATTGAATTTGATCTAAACTTACATATTACTTAAGGTGGAAGACACAGTTCTGCCCACGAAATTCAAATTTAATTTGGTTTTTCGCAATTTGTAAACTAATACGACAAAGTAGGCTTATGGCATTCTAATTGCGACAATGGCAGTATCATCTTCACAGGTTTATATAAAAATCTTTACTTGAAAGTGTCCAGTTTAAGAAATTAATCAAAATATCGACTAATTTGTGAGTAACTCACGTCCAACTCAGTATTTTGATTAATTTCTTAAACTGGTCACTTTCAAGTAAAATTTTTTATGTAAACCTGTGAAGATGATAATTCTACTGGCGCAATTAGAATGCCATTAGCCTAGTTTGTCGTATGAGTTTACAAATTGCGAAAAACCAAATTAAATTTGAATTTCGCGGGCAGACTCGTATAATCATCCTTAAACACACACATTTCAAGTTAAATAAAAGCTTGTTTTTCATTTCAATAAATCGTACCAATAGTAACATTTGAACTAAGCGCGTTAATCGACATAAGGAATGTTTCTTCATATAACACTTAGAGCCGATTTGACCATCGTAAAATAAGTTTTATAGAGCATAAGATAGATATTTTGATAGTATTTTCAATACAAAAACTGTCAGAATGCCCACTTTATTCCTTGGTAAAACGTTGGTGAAATCAGCTATTACTAGGAAGTATTATACGCTGTCGCTAAAAAACGCCAATTCTCATCTCGTGTGCACACAAATAGGCCCATTGAAGTTAAGTTACTTATAAATTATAATGCAGTCTGAATGATGGGGTGTCCTACAAAAACCTATGATCCCAAGAAAGCGAAAATTCACAGAACTCGATTTTGACCAAAAATGTCACTTGAAAGTTGGATCACAATATGTGCATCAAGGACAAGGTGTAATCATCATCATCATCATCAACCCATAATAGGCTCACTACTGAGCGTGGTCTCCTATCAGAGAAGGGTTATGGGCCATAGGCCACCACGCTGGCCCAATGCGAATTGGCGGACTTCACGCACCTTCGAGAACATTATGGAGAACTCTCAGGTGTGCAGGTTTCCTCACGATATTTTCCGATAAGTATGTGATATTTAATATCTTAAACGCACTTAACTTCGAAAAGTCAGAGGTGCGTACCCGGGATCAAACCTGCGACCCCCCGAATAGGAGACCACAGTCGTAAACACTAGGCTATCACTGCTTGGTGTAACACATATACATTGGTGTACATCACAAGGTGTAATAATAAGGTTGATTTTTACCAAAATGTGACCACTTAGATCACATATGCACCAGGTATCCAAATCTATACATATAATAAAACAGAAACGAAACCAATTCTGAACATGAAATAGATTCAAAAAAGGGTTTTTGCTTCTAATTGTGTTCAAGATACAGATATCAAAACAGGAGCTAAATTTTTTTGGCCTGTTTGTCTGTCTGTTTGTTTGTCTTTCTTTCACGTAAAAACTACCGCAGAGATTTCTACAAAAATTTATACCGTGGTAGCTTATTACTCGGGTCAACATCTAGGCTATTTTTTATCCCGGAAAATCAAGGAGTTCCCGAGGGACTTTAAAAACTAAATCCACGCGGACAAAGTCGCGGGCATCAGCTAGTTCTTCAATAAACAGCCAAATGCGTCTCAAACCACGCGCAGTGTAGGTTTCCTTTGATGCCCGTCACTAAAAAGTGAGTAGGTACATAATCTAATATAAAAAATTCTCATGTCGCGGTGTTTGTTACCAAACTCCTCCGAAACGGCTGAACCGATTTTTATGAAATTTTGTTTGCATTTCGGTTAGGTCTGTGAATCGGCCAAATCTATTTTTCATACCCCTAAATGATAAGGAATAAATGACCCACCCCTTAAATGTTTTCGTTGGCGGTACGAAGTTCGCTGGGTCAGGTGGTATCTCTCGGTAGAGAGTAAGTAGTATGTTCCTTGGCTGGTATTATGTAATTTTCGCTTAAAATTTATTTTCACCCTAAAATGCGCCTAGATTTAAATCAATGTCAAAAACGTCACAAAGAAAAACACCAAACGTCACACAATACGCTTCAAAGAGCATATAACCGCTAGGTACGTGATACGCTTTGAAAAGTTTTGACCATTGACTTTTGTATTCGTTAGTCGGAATTCCTAGTTCCATGGTACTTCATCTAAGGGCCGATTCACACCGGGATGGCAGCGGCGCGGCGAGCACTTTCAGTGTGAAATAATTTTAAACTTTATCTACATTATTTTAAAGACCGGTATCGCTTGAAAAGGGCTCGCGGCACCGCGCGGCCACGCGCGTCTTGTCAGCGGTACTGCTCGCGTAGACGGCGGCCGATCGCTCCCCGCTCTGCACACCTCTTCTTTTTTTCCTTTGTTTGTTTCTTTCTTTTTCTTCAGAAATAAGTGCTATAATAATCAATTCTATTATTTTCACTTCAAACACACGAGTTTCCTTGCCGAATGTAGAAACTAAACTGGCAAGAGGATACCAGGCGCGCGGTGCCGGGAGGCCGCGAGCGGCCGCCGGCGACGACGCGAGCCTTCCGCGGCCGGCCTCCTCGCGCATCTGCAGGCCGCTGCCGGCCGCTGACGGTCGCTGCCGGCCGCTGCCATTCCGGTGTGAATCGGCCCTTAGACGTAGTCGTAACTCCTAGTTCCATGTTAGTACCTACCTCAAGCCGTTTCTGTAAAAAATGGGCCTTGACTTACAGTCAGCAAAGTCGCTTAGTCGATGCCGTCGGCGTAGAATGCCTAAACTGGCGTACTCACATAGTCTCGTAGCAACTAATATTTATGGTTTTCATGCCGCATTTATAGGAACTATTATATGCTTTGAGTATATATTATATTTAAATGTCGTGTGATGCGGGTTGTTACGTTCCCTCAAATATGGTTGAGCGAAGCAATGGCTGGGTCATGCGTCATGCTCGTGAACGGGTGCCACCGGCGGGAATGGGGCTACTTTATGTCTGCCCATCTTAAGATAGAAGTTAGTCTGTATGCATTTTTGGAACTTTCCTCATTGTGGAAACACTGCATATATAGCATAGTATTTACTGTATTATAAATCTGTTCTGAAAAGAGCAACCGCCGAGTTTCTGGCTGGTTCTTCTCGGCAGGAAAGGCATTCCGAACCAGTGGTAGATTCATTGACTATTCAAAAGCACTTGTAAAAGTTTATTTGAATAAAAAATATTTCTATTCTATTCTATTCTATTCTATTCTAAGAAGGGCGGTATCTATGGACCACCAATCCTAAATCTATGGACCCGGCTTGATGTTCTTTATCCTTGACATTATATTACTTTTCCTGGGTACCAGGTCACACTGGCATTTCGGGAAACGAACGTGCTGATCAGCTTGTCTTTGGTCTGTATAATGTACTTTGTGTTGCTAACGAGGCTATTTCATGCGGAGATATGGCAGATGCAGACTATTGTAACTCTGCCCATGATTTGTGTACATTACCAAAACATTCCCTTCAAGAATCTTGGAGTGGCTCGGGCGACCTCTAGCCAGTCAAAAGGTAGAACATATGCTAGGATCCAAAACTCTATTCCGTCAAAGCCATGGTTCTCACGTTTGAAGTTGAGCAGGAGGGTGACGTGTATCTTGACGCGTATGCGTTTGGGCCACGTTTGTTCACCTGTTCAACTGGCGAAATTTGGAATTGTGGATAGTGATTTGTGTGAATGTGGTGAGGTGGGTGACTTGAACCATATATTTTTAATATGCCCAGTATATAACAGGGATGCATTTTACCAGGGTCTTATTCAGTGTCATATCCCACTTCCGACTTCTGTTGACATCCTCTTGTCCTCTGATGAACCTTGTGTATATAAACTTCTTTCCTCATTTATCCTACTTAATGATATTAAACTGTAAATATGTATAGTTAGTATGTATATTCCATTTTATATTATTTTCTACCCTTTTCTGATCCTTTCCAAAATTCCGTTTCTTTAAATTTTGATTTTACTATTATAAAAATAAGTTCCTCCGTTTAAAAAAAAAAAAAAACTTGACTATGGCTCGAACGCTCGACGCGCGGAGCCACTGAAGAAACGAAGAAGAAGAAGACATTATTTATTATACAAGTATATAGTTGACCGAGAGTTGAAGGGCCCTCGGCCACTTGGTAATAGTTTACTACCCTGGCCAAGTGCGCATCGTCGACAAAGAGACATTCAGCCAGCCTCGGTTTTGAAGGAGTTGTCTACGTCACATATATACCTACATATGTGACATCACTTCACGCGACAGAGACGACGCTCTGATGATTGTCGTCTCTGTCGATGATTTATGGTGGAAGAAAAGAAAATCAGCAGTAATATAATTAATGGCGTAGCGTTCCTTGCGACGTTTCCTGAAGTAGGGGCGCGGTGCGGGAGGGTGACAGTCAATGACCTTTACCCATTAGACGCATATATAGGACGAACGCTTTCAGACAACGCATTAGGTAACATGAATTATATATTACTAGCTGATGCCCGCGAGTTCGTCCGCATGGATTTAGTTTTTAAAAATCTCGCGGGAACTTTCATTATCCGAGAAAAAAGTAGCTCTCCCGGTCTGAGGAACCACTACTACATCCATTACTATACCCATGCAAAAAATCGCATCAAACCGCTGTTCTGTTGCGACGTGATTGAAGGACAAACCAACAAACAAACACACTTTCGCATTTATAATATCAGTAATGCTTTATTATAACACTTTTTATAATTGTCAAATTTTTTACCAAAGACAAAATTACGTTTAGCTGTCATTTACGTTTTGTTATTCCACTGTCATTTGCGTTTTGTTATTCCACTGTCATTTGCGTTTTGTTATTCCATGTCAGATGCATTTTTGTTATACCACGTTTTATAGTGACTTGACGGAAACGCGGTCGAACGGAATAAAAGTATCCTATGTCCGTCTCCTGGTTCTAAGCTACCTCTCCACAAATTTTCAGCCAAATCGGTTCATCCGTTCTTGAGTTATAAATAGTGTAACTAACACCACTTTCTTTTATATATATAAGATTATATTATCTAAAAACATTATTCCATACGACAAAACTTAAAAATAAAGCTTTATTTAAGTAGAAAACATTAATTAAAATTGGTGTAATTCTGGCCATGTTCACGAGATCGAAAACGTTCTTGAATCTCGAATGACGTCACAGTTCACGCCACCTTTGGGCTTTGGAATTGTCATTGAACTGTGTGTGAACTGTGACGTCATGTAAACAAATGGAACGTTTCCGCGGCAATTTATTTCTTTGAATTTATTTTTTCGATCTTTATGAAAAATAATGAAAATTATGCCGAAATATACGTTTTGTTAGCTTCAGCATAGCATTATTAACAATTTAATATGATTTTTCTAAAAGTAGTCAAATACCCTATTCACGCCCACTTTGAACAACAACGTTATCATCATCTCAGCCTGCCGACGTCCACTGCTGAACATAGGTCAACAACGTTATACCCTGGGTATAAGATCGTTGGCTAGTAACATCCAGATTGTGACCTTGACCGGAGCAATACTGCAATAAGCATTCAGTTCCCGCCGCCCGAGGACCTCAGCTGGTTGTCTGCATAGCGAATGAATAGATACAGTTTTTGCAATTCACGAAGGCGAGTGAGCTTCACTCGTGGTTACTTCGTGTACATGCACATTGCATAAGTGTGCGTGCCTGTCAAAGCCTTGGTGGAAGCGGGCAGGCGCGAGCATTGCGCTCGCTCACACTCATCAGATACGACACACACACAACCATAAGTCAGTCGCCCTCGTGAATTGCAAGAACTATATTAGGCGTCTGTCTACTGGGTATAAGGTCGTTGGTGACAGTTGATTTAAGTAAAGTCATCATCCCTTCCGTACAGTGCAGCTAAACTACTCTCTGGAACTGTCTCAGTTGAACAGTGGCCTTGTATAAAAGAATTTATTAAATAAAAAATACATTTATAAATTAAAATTAAATTATTACTTAATTCTAAAATTAATATAAAACCTCATCAATAACACCACAGCACGGCATACCCAAATGCTGGCAGCATTGCTCCTTTGGATTGCTAAGCTAATTCTTTGGCCAAGATAGTTTCATCTATTGGATCCTCGGATGACCTTTTCGGAAAGTCCTTCAAAATGGGCTGGAGCCCCCGGACCCCATGGCCCCAGAGTCTCCACCCTAAGGGCCAAGGCACAAATATTAAGCTACCCTCAAGGTGTTCTTACTTGCGCCTCTTGGCGTACTCGGCGCTAGTAGGCGCTGCGCCCGTTACAAACCCGTTACAAATTGTGTCTTAAATATTTCATTTGTCATAGTAATTACCTATCAAATTAAATATCTAATAATAATAATAATTAAGTGCTATAGAAATATAATTAGTTGTAATTATTGAAAAATAAATGGGATGCAAAGGAGAAGAAAGATCATAGTCATAATTTGAAGCCTCAATAGCCCAACGGTTAAAGGTGCGGACTGAAAACTGAAAGGTCGCAGGTTCGAATCCCACCCGTTGCACTATTGTCGTACCCACTCCTAGCACAAGCTTTCCGCTTATTTGGAGGGGAGAGGAGGATATAAGTCAACTTCAATTTGGCTGATATTCTTTTAAAAAAAAAAGCACTTGAAATCATGGAACTAGAAAAACGACTACGAAGTAAATAAAAAAAAAAAAAGAAAAACAAAAATGGTTTACCTACGCTCTTTGTTAAACTATGCTAAAATTCCTAAAAAAGATAGTCATTATTACCCATAGACGAATAATATTATTTATACCATTACAGTTGACTACATG
Source organism: Oeneis ivallda (assembly GCA_029955525.1). Lineage (NCBI taxonomy): Eukaryota > Metazoa > Arthropoda > Insecta > Lepidoptera > Nymphalidae > Oeneis > Oeneis ivallda. The sequence goes on along the minus strand of JARPMR010000018.1, from coordinate 20,812,562 downwards.
GGAATAGGAATTACGACTACGATGGTTGACTATGATCCTTTTTTCAGGCGCATACTTTTTTACTGTTAATTTTCAATAGACGATTTATGTTTCTAAACTAGCGGCACGCTATGATGGCCGGTTTGACACATTACAATAGTGATGTGGAATGTCAATTTATTCTCGAACAAAAAACAATTAAGTTTTGTTTTTGTACCTGATTAAATAGGTTTAATAAAACAAAAATGTATATGTTTATTTAATTTATTTGAACGAACTGAATATTTGAATGAAAATGAATATACATACTTTATATGCACACAAGAAACATATGAATACAAAAGATACCAAAAAAGGTGCCACAAAAGGCCATAATTAATCAGATTCGTCCATACTACTATTTTCACTGTCGTCACTGCTATCATCACCTACATTAATAATTATATGTTCGTTTTCTATAATATTATCTATTTTCACATCTCTTTCATAATCTTCCCTTATTAATTTAACAGTTCTATTCACAACCTTTTCCCAGTCTCCTTTAGTCACATGTTCACAAGCTTCTTCTAATAATTTTAGCATTTTTTTTGTGGTAAATGGGGGTTCTGTATTGTGTCTTGCAGCATATCCCTTAATTTGAGCCCACACCAACTCAATCGCATTATACTCACAATGGTAAGGCGGTAACCGTATAACTCTGTGCCCATGTTCTAATGCTATTTCGTCAATGACGTATCGGATCTTGGTTGGTTTGTTTTCTTTTAAAAGACGTACTAATTCCGCTTTTAACATATTCATGTTTGCATCTACGCCATTTTTACGAAGCCATGCGACGATATCAGCTTTCTTTTGGGATTGGGCAGGTGGCTTGTCAATTTGCATCGAGTGGTATGGGGCGTTGTCCATAATTATAATAGATGGTTCAGGGAGGCTACACAACATTGAGGTAAACCATTCAGTAAACTTTTCTCCATTCATGTCTTCATGATAGTCTCCAGTGGTTTTTGACGCAAAAGCCATGAGAGAACCTTCGACAAACCCGTTGATGGTTCCGGCGTGACAAATTATAAGTCGCGATCCTTTTCCTACAGGAACTTTGGAAGTAGATGCTGCTGTGTCATCGTTCCAAGAACGGCCTACAGTATGGTTAGCATTAAGCCATGTTTCATCCAAGAACACAACATTTTGCCAATTTTTGATTTCTTTCACTTGCCGTAAAAAAGTATACCTTGCCATCGCTATATCAAATCTTTCCATCAATATTTTGCGTTTGTTACATTTTTTGTATCGAAATCCAATGGTCTTCAAAATCTTCGTTAAAGAACTTTCCCCACCGAAGAATAATCCAGCTTCCTTCAGTGAATGCACCAACTTTTTTCTTGTTGGATACTCCTTCTGTAAATAGTAGCCGTAAACATGTCTTCGGATAGCATCGGCATCAAAGCTATCGATGCCTACGACTGGTTTTGCTCGTTTTCTCTTTTTTGGTGTGTGAAGTTTATTTTCTTCTGTGCCAGTCTCGCCATATTTTTTTTTAGTTATCCGTCTAACAGTTCGTTGTCCAATATTAAGCGCATCAGCTACGCGTTCAACCACTGACGTTATAGGTAAAATTGGCCCTCCATTTTGAGCTTCACGATCGAAATAGTTACGAAGGCGTATTACGAACTCACGTGTCTGACTATTTAGAACAGTTCTCTGCGTACGTTCGGTCATATCGACGAAATCCACAACAAAGGGCTTGAACAGAGTCCAAATTAACGAGCAAGGGTCAACAGTAATGCAGTATCAATATTTGAAATCCAAAGCCAGGTCAAAACTATATCACAATCGCATTGCACTGACAGTTTATACTTTTCGAAGCAACGTCAATTCGAAACTGCTTTGTTTTGCATTGAGCATTGACGCGAGTTTGCCGGAGGTAGTAGTTGTGCTAGCCAGCGATCCTATGTGACGATCGTATTAGATTCCATTTTTAAAAATTTTCAATTTAGAAAACCAAATGCCGAGTTGTGGTATATATCATATAAAAATAAAAATTTTACCTTTTGTATGAAACAGCTGATATTTTTTTGCGATTTCAGAGGTTTGTCCACATAGTGAAAATTGTTCATATTCACAAGTACATTCACCCCTTAAATGGTGCAAACTGATTTTTCTACACTTGTATACATTTTAGAAATCAATTTAATAAATAAATTTTGAGTCCTAAACCTAAAACTACATTCGATAAAATTTATGAATCTCTGCACATCACTATCGTCAATAAAGTAATACAATTATTTCCTTCAAAGTCGTTATCAATTAATACGGAACTTCATGAGCGGACAAACGTCAAACCGGCCATCATAACGTGCCGCTAGTTTAGTTTCTGTTGCAAAAGTACCTACACACTTTTTAAATAAGAAAAATAAAGTGGCACTCGGGGACTGCCGCGGTAATGCTATTGCATAGCATTTTTTATCAACTTATGCAATTATAATATTTATGCAATATTTTTTTTGCATAATAAAAATTATGCAAAAAAAACAATTAAAAAACAAACAAACAAGAAAAGCGCACTGTCACTACTTCGCGAGTGAGATTCGACCCTGCGACATCATACACCATACGGTAAAGAAAGCGGCCGCTCGCCCACTGCGCTACAGCTACTTGTGAACCTCTAAAATGTTGAACGCTTACTGAACGACGGTGTTAGGTTTTTTTTCGTTACGGAATTTCTTGCTTCGGTCGCCGCGCTCAAACTGTTTGTCCTAGTTCAAAGCCCGCCATAAAAGCTATGCAATAGCTTAAAAATACTTTCTTCGATCCACTGACCTTTATGTCATCCTTTTAGGGCCTAGTCGTAATTCCTAGTTCCATGACTACTTGATTGACGTCATTTTGGCGCTGTAAAGTGTAAACAGCTACGTGTCCATAAGGAACTAAAATTATTGAGGAGAACACTAGTTGACAACTGATAGTAGATACTTTTTGGCACTTCCTGGATCCCTTTATTATTTAGTTCCAGAGACACTCGTATTTCAAATGTGGCGCTTCAAATTAATCCTACATCATTTTCATCATCGTAAGCAACCCATCAACGGCTCACTACTGAGCGTAGGTCTCCTCTCAGAGAAGGCTTATAGGCCATAGTCCACCACGCTGGCCCAATGTGAATTGGCGGACTTCACCTTCAAGAACATTATGAAGAACTCTCAGGTGTGCAGGTTTCCTCAAGATGTTTTCCTTCACCGATGAAGCAAGTGATATTTAATTGCTTAAACGCACTTGACTCCGAAAAGTCAGAGGTCCGGGATCGAACCTGCGACCCCACGAATAGGAGACCACAGTCCTATAACTGCTTTTTAATAAATAATAAATTAATCCTTACTATCATATTTTGTGTAGGGGCAGTCAGTCTAGTATTAAACTTAGATTAAATTAATTAAAGAGGTCAGTGCTTCGATCATTCTTACTGTCATTGGCGCAATTAGAATGCAATAAGCCTACTTTGTCGTATTAGTTTACAAATTGCGAAAAACCAAATTAAATTTGAATTTCGCGGGCAGACGTCCGTTTAGTGCGCCTCGAATGTCTAGTGTACCAATAATATATTTATATCTACTACGCGTTCGTTTTTAAAAATTGATGTTTTGTTATACTACGCGTTCGTTTAAAATTGAGCCCTGCACTAGTACTATTATATATTCTGTGCCTGCACCATAGAGTAAAGAAAATCTACACCCCTCGCGCTTCCCCAAGGCTTCCCCGCACCGCACCTCAAGTCAGACCCACAGTAAAGACACAGTATAAGAAGATGCAGTATAATAGTTTATCTATTGTTTTATTTACTAAGTACTAGCTGACCTGTCTTAACTATGAATAACTTAGAATAAGAATTATTATTAAATATTATTTTTGCATGCCTATCCGGCAGATTGTAAGGACTTTTATTATAATCTAACACCATTGTACTACTCAATCTGTGCAAATAAATAATTTGAATTTGAAATTTATTTTGAATAAGCGGTGCTTCGCGAGCGGTTTGCTAAGTGGGTCTGACTTGAGGTGCGGTGCGGGGAAGCGCGAGAGAGCTAGGGGAAATTTGTAACGCGTAGTACCACTAGATCAAAGGCGTCAAACTACTGCATATCCTATACTGTGTCCGTACTGTCGGCATGGAACTAGGAATTACGACTACGTCGATTGCTTTACTCTATGGTGCAGGGTTCAATTTTAAACGAACGCGTAGTACACACTAAGCACTGTTAAAGTTAGCCCATAATGACCCAATAGCTTCGCATAACAAGAAGGAAGTATACGCTGAGCACTGAAAAAAAAACAATCTCGTTAGTTTTTTTAATATTAAATACTTAAACAATAATAAAGATTGTCCTATGTGGCAGTGAGCCGCTACCATCGCACGTGAATGAAGTTAATGAAACAAGCTATGACCACCAGCTTATCGTAAGCGACATTTTTACCTAAATTGAGTTGAGTTTTTTATTACAAACGATATTTTAAAATATAAAAAAACTGCTACATCGACATTTCCAGGAAATTTAACTTATTAACTTCAAATAATAAGAAAAAGGGTCGTTTAGAAAATCTTCAAAATGAAAAACTATTCAATTTATTTTACATTTATTAAAATTATATAAAGCTTAAATTCATGTTTTATTTATTTTAATTTTAAGCGCATTAAAATATTCTTTAATTTAGTCTTTATTAATTCATTAAGCTAGGTCAAGTACTTTTGAAGATATTGAAGATTTTCTAACCGACCCTTTTTCTTTGCGGTCCAGTTTATATGCTATTTCCCAAGGAAATGTCGATGTGCCCTAGTGCTGTTTATTTTAAAATATCGTTTGTAATAAAAAAACTCAAATTAGCTAAAAATGTCGCTTCAGCGAGTCGCGAAGCTGATGTTGAAATGGGCGGGGCACATAAATGTAGAAGAATGGTCGTTGGGGTCCCAAGGTGCTGGAGTGGCGACCCGGCATAAGGAAGCGTAGTGTTGGCAGACGACCCACTAGGTGGACCGACGCGACAACAGACGAGTCGCACTCACAAATCGCAGGGAGCATGGATACAAGCGGCGCAAAACAGATGCCTCTGGGAGTCCATGGAAGAGACCCTTGTCCAGCACTGAATTGGGTATTTAACTGATATTATTTTATTTATTTAAAAAAACCTTTTTAAATATTATAACGATGCTATTTTTCTTTTTTAAATATCTCAACTAGTCTCTGTCTCTCTAATAAAGAGTTTTAAAGTTACCTGTTAGACAAAGAGAGCGCTATTGAGGTGTGACGTCAAAACTCAAAAGCTCTATAAACGCATACCTAATAGAAAATTTCGTTTTAGAAAGAGACAAATACAGTCGTAGTAAAACCATGGTAAAACAGATTATAAATTATTTGTTTTTTGGCCGATTTATTTTCTGTTTTTACAAATGTTACATGTTACATTACTTACATGTTACATTTTCGATTATAAATAATGAATATCAACATTTTGACAACAGTCAAATACCCAATCGATAAAGATGAAGATAAATAATAATAATGTCCTCCCGACCGAATCCGATCACGGCGGCCAACCTGCTCAGAGATTAGCCATCTGCGCGGGAGATATTATAGTGCACAAGTGTGTGCGCAGACACACGTGCACTCTCTATTCCCTCACTCTCATAGTCCGATGGGACGGAAAATCCGACACGACCGGAGAGAGATCAGGCGCAGGACCGACTGCTTTAACGTGCTCTCCGAGGCACGGGGCTGACTCACCGCCAACTTTCCTAACTCCGGGCTAGTAATGAGAATTTCTTGACAGAAAAACCCAATACCTTTTTTTTTTTGGCCCGACCCGGGTATCGAACCTGGGACCTCGTCATCCGTAGTCGAACGTGCTCACCACTAGACCAACGAGGCAGTTAAGATGAAGATAGTAGGCACATCGGAATACTTACATATCTGGATGAGCGTGCCAATGATGTAGGCCACGTCAGCAGGCTGGGTGGCACATTGTTCGATGAACATGATCGCGTAGAGGATGATGAAGATCAAGTAATATATCAAGAAAGCCTTAACGAAGCCACGTCTTTTCTGAAATAATATTTTACAGGCCTTTACATCAGAGCTTTTTTAACGGACTTCAAAAAAAGGGGGAAGTTCACAAAAAATTCATTTTTGTATGTTTGTTACGCGATTACTCCGCCAATTAAGGATGGATTTTGATGATTCTTTTTTTGTTTGGTAGGGCATAATATACTTCAGGTTTTTATTTTTTGGCGATGTTACTCCATAACTCCGTCAAATATGAACCGATTTTTTTTATTTGAAAGAACCTATAATCAGGTGTGATAGCCTAGTGGTTAGGACTGTCGTCTCCTATTCGGGGGGTCGCAGGTTCGATCCCGGGTACGCCCCTCTGACTTTTCGGAGTCAAGTGCGTTTAAGCAATTAAATATCACTTGCTTCAACGGTGAAGGAATACATCGTGAGGAAACCTGCACACCTGAGAGTTCTTCATAATGTTTTTGAAGGTGTGTGAAGTCCGCCAATTCGCATTGGGCCAGCGTGGTGGACTATGGCCTATAACCCTTCTCTGAGAGGAGACCTGCGCTCAGTAAACTCATAGCACAGAGTAAGGATAGTATAGTCTCATAGTCAGGTTGGATCCATTGAAACACACTTTGTAGTGGCCTTTGAAGTCGATTCTTTAAAAATAATTTTTTGAGGTAAAACTTCTTTACGCACGCTTGATTTGGGGAGTAAGCTGGTGAATGCGTTACGAAAAGTGTGATCGGGCGAGGCGAACGGAAGTTGAGAGGGAGATATAAGTTTGTGAAGATAGAAAGAGAGAGAGTTACGTTTCGTATATTACTGTAGGGGCAAGAGAGAGAGGTGCGAGCACACATTTTCTTTCTCACTTTCTCTCATAGCCAGTTGCGTTTCGTAAGTTGTACTTCAGTCGTGTAGTCTAAAGCACACTCGTTTTTTTATTATAACTTTTATTTAAGGTGGATTATACGAGTCTGCCCGCGAAATTCAAATTCGATTTGGTTTTTCCCATTTTGTAAACTAATACGACAAAATAGGCTTATGGCATTCTAATTGCGCCAGTAGAATTATCATCTTCATAGGTTTACATAAAAATCTTTACTTGAAAGTGAAGTATCTTTACGGAAAAGTCCTGGCTGCGCAACATCCGAGAGTGGACCGGAATCGCGAGTGCGGCAGAACTATTTCGCCTCGCGAAAAATAAGGCTGAATTTACAAAGCTGACTGCCAACCTTCGCTAGGCGGAGAGGCACGCCAAGAAGAAGAAGACTTCCTGCTGCCAACGTCTCCGTAATTTGGAGGTACCTAAGTTCTCAGTTCTGTGGTGCTTGGTTGTTACAGGTTGTGAGCAAACAGTATATGCGTGCGTTTATCGTTCGCATAGTGGTGACCAGGAGACGACTCAGTTGTTCAACTACCTCAGCGAAAAAGCTGACATCGTCCAACATCGATATCCTGCCGCACAGCTGGTATTTCTGGGAGACTTTAATGCCCACCACCAGGAGTGGCTCTTCCCATACTTGAAAACTGACCATGCCGGGAGAGAGGCGCGCAAATTTGCACTATCGCTAGATCTCTCTCAGCTAGTCCAGGAGGCCACTCGGATACCAGATGTTGATGGACACACACCCAATTGCTTGGACCTTCTGCTGACAACTGATCCAGACAGGTTTTCGGTCTCAGTTTCTTCCCCCTTGGGGACCTCAGACCACTGTGTTGTGAAAACTGTATCCAATTTTTATCCTCCGTCCTCAGACTCTTCAGTTAAAAGACGGGTGTGGCGATACAGGTCAGCAGATTGGGATGAGATGCGGCACTTTTTTGCATCTTATCCTTGGCGGCAGGCTTGTTTCTCTACCAACGATCCGTCGAGCTGTGAGAGTGCTATATCGGATGTGATACGCCAGGCAATGGAATACTTTATACCATTTTCAGACGAATCGCCCGATGGTAAGACACCCCCGTGGTACAACGCTGAATGCGCTGTTGCAGAGGCTCGTAAGCATTCAGCGTTTGTATCATGGGCGGACGCTCGCGCTCTCAAAGCTCCGGATGTCAAAATCAAGAAAAGAGAATTCAATATTGCCGCCAAATCCTACAAGAGGGTTTTGGAAAGAGCTCGCTTCAGTCGAACTAACCGCATCGGGCGTAAGCTAGCCTCTCACCCCAGTGGCAGCAAAGCTTTCTGGTCCCTCGCGAAGTCGGTTGAAGCGAGCTTTTGCCGTCCTTCGCTGCCGCCTCTGCAGAAACCAGATGGATCACTGGCTGTTTCTGCAACAGACAAGGCTAATCTTCTAGCATCTCTGTTTGCTGAAAACTCACGTCTTATTGCTGGAAACAAATGCACGCCCACCCTTCCAACTTGTGACTCCGTTATGCCGGAGATACGCATACACCAGCAAGAGGTTCTAAAAACTCTTCGTAACCTCGACGTGAGCAAGGCCAGTGGCCCTGATGGTATACCTGCAGTTGTCCTGAGGAGTTGCGCCCCTGAGTTGTCTCCTGTATTAACACGCTTGTTTCGTCTCCCTCTTGAAACTGCTCATGTCCCCAAGTCGTGGAAAGTTGCAAACGTGCAGCCAGTACCGAAAAAGGGGAGTCGTGCTGACCCGGCCAATTATAGACCGATAGCAATCACGTCCATCCTTTGTAAAGCTATGGAACGTGTGCTTAACAATAAGCTCCTGGCATACCTGGAAGAAAACGATCTTCTGTCTGACCACCAGTACGGCTTTCGGAAAAACCGGTCCACGGGTGATCTTCTAGTGTATGCCACACATACTTGGGGCGAAGCCATTGAGAAACAGGGTGAGGCACTCGCCGTGTCTCTTGATATTTCAAAGGCTTTTGACCGGGTTTGGCATGACAGTCTTCTCAGTAAGCTTCCGTCATACGGGTTACCCACTGGCTTATGTAGCTGGATATCTGATTTCCTGAGTGAGAGGTCATTTAGAGTTGTCGTTAACGGCTGCTCATCTGACCTAATGGCTGTCAACGCCGGTGTTCCTCAGGGATCTGTTCTGTCCGCAACACTTTTCCTGCTGCACATCAACGATCTTCTAAAGCCCGGTATCTTTGGGTACGCTGATGACAGCACTGTTACGGACAGATACATGTCCAGCTCTCGAGCCAGTGCTACTGAGATCCATGAGTATAGAGAGGCCATGGTGAATCGCATTAACTTAACTCTGAAGGAGGTGTCCGATTGGGGCGACGCCAATTTAGTTAAGTTTAATGCCACCAAAACTCAAGCGTGTTTATTCACTGCCAAAAGGAGTCCCTTTACCTTGACTCCAACTTTCCAAAGTGTGTCCATACCGATTAGTGACCATATTGAGCTCCTGGGCATAGACATCTCGCCCAACCTCAATTTCGGGAAATGCATCGAGTCAAAGGCAAAAACAGCAGCCAAAAAACTTGGTATCCTGAACAAGGTGAAGCGGTGCTTCACGCCTGAGCAGTGCCTGACTCTCTATCAGGCTCAGGTGCGCTCGGCCATGGAGTACTGCTGCTACCTATGGGATGGCTCTGCCAAGTACCAACTCGATGCATTAGACTCGGTAGATCGCCGTGCCCGCCGAATTATAGGTGATCAGTCACTAACGCAGGCAAAAATGCTCAGTCTGCAGCACCGTCGCAATGTTGCCTGTCTATCGGTCTTCTATCGGATATACTTTGGAGAGTGCGCTCAAGAACTTCACAACCTTGTGCCCCCTTCACCGTTTTACCACAGAACTTCGAGAAATCGTGAGCGTTGGCATCCTTACGTGGTTGAAATCCAACCTGCTCGCACGAAACGCTTCTGTTCAACGTTTCTGAATCGAACCGCTAAGGTGTGGAACGCACTTCCAACTTCTGTGTTTCCGGCCACGTATAACCTCAGTACCTTCAAGGCAAGAGTGAATAGGCATTTTCTAGGCAAGCGCGCTCCAACCTAGACCTCATCAGTGCTGTCCAGCATTGATTGTCGTCAAGCGCATGCCTATCCTGCAATAAAAAAAAAAAAAAAAAAAAAAACTTGAAAGTGACCAGTTTAAGAAATTAATCAAAATACCGAGTTAGACGTGATTTACTCACAAAGTCAGTATTTTGATTAATTTCATAAACTGGTCATTTTCAAGTAAAGATTTTTATGTAAACCTGTGAAGAAGATAATTCTACTGGCGCAATTCGAATGCCATTAGCCTAGCTTGTGGTATTAGTTTACAAATTGCAAAAAACCAAATTAAATTTGAATTTCGCGGGCAGGCCCGTATAATTATCCTTAATGTTTAGCTACCTTGTGTATTCCAACCACCAGCAGTATGGAGAAGGTCAGCAGCACTGCGAGTAGTATCAGGACGATGACGTTTCCGGCGACGATGGCCGCGACGCGGACGTCACGCTCGACGACTTGCACGTCCGCGGTCGCAACCACAGCAGTTATGGTGACCAGAGTCACGATCGACACTACCGCGTAGATGAGTGACCCTAGCTGTGAACATGACATCTGTTAAAATTTATTATTTCTGAACGCATTCTTATCAATACATAGACTTGACTAGTAGATGTCATTGTATGTCAAACTGACACTACTTCCACTTTAATTCCTTCCTTGTGAGCATTGGCACAACGACATGTCTTAATTCTTTATATTAACTTTATAATTCATAACTTACCACTTAAATAATGTAAATGAGTAATTCCTGACCTGTTATATTAATAACCAATGTTATAGTGTAATTATGTGACGTGCATTGTCTGCGGATTTGTTAAATTCAAATACACATACAAATGTGACCTGCAGTTTGATTGAATTCATCACTACTATACCTCTAGCTGCGTCCATCCGCTGCAATTAGGATCCACTCGCCAGCATTTACAACATCATCATTCATCATCATCATTATCAACCCATCATCGGCTCACTACTGAGCGAGGTCTCCTCTCAGAGAAGGGCTAGGCCACCGCGCTGGCCCAATGCGAATTGGCGGACTTCACACACCTTCGAGAACATTATGGAGAACTCTCAGGTGTGCAGGTTTCCTCACGATGTTTTCCTTCACCGTTGAAGTATGTGATATTTAATTTCTTAAGCGCACTTAACTTTGAAAAATCAGAGGTGCGTACCCGGGATCGAACCTGCGACCCCCCGAATAGGAGACCACAGTCGTAACCACTAGGCTATCACTGCTTATTATGACATCATCATCATTGCTGATTTACTTGCGTACGGACATGTTTTTAGTTTAGTTACTCAGTGTCGTGGGACACTCAGTTGGAACGAAGTTCCTTTTAATAATAAAAATCGGCCAAGTGCGAGGTCGGGCCTCGCTCTTTTAGGGTTCCGTACAATATGACCAAATCACTTTTTTAAAACTAGATAAGTACATATTTAGATATCTTAATTCTTAGAGAGTACTAAATTAGCATATAGTATGTGGAAAAATGCCAGTTTGTTTTGGTCATGACTTTGATGGCTCCTTAAAAAAATAAAATTGAAAACTTCTTTTTCATGTATGGGAGCTGAATTTATTTTTGACCGAGCGAAGCGAGGTCTCTGAGTTTACTAGAGCGATTTGCACTTGTCCGTCCGTCCGTCCGTCCGTCCGTCCGTCCGTCCGTCTGTCAGAGCCTTATAACTTTTGAATTACTGAACGTAATTACTGGCGGCGCGGGGCGTACGAGATTCTAAAGCGGTTTCGTATGGACCGTATTCGATTTATTTTTATGGGAATGTTTGCTCAAAACCGACAGGTAATGGATAGAGAATTTAGGTGAACGGAAAGGAAACTGGCACTGACCTCGGCCGGGCTCTGTCGACTCCTCCAGACGTCCAAATGCACGCGTGTCCCGAAGAAAAAACGGCTACACTAGAGAACAGAGGGCTTTTCCGGGCTGGACGTTTTCCTCACAATTCACTTTATATAGTTTATTATCACTAGTTGTTGCAAGTAGTTATACGCGGCGGTAAGCGGGCGGTCGAACCAACGAAAGTCAATCCACCAATGACACTTGAAGTGCATTAACTGCGTGCATTTCTTCTAGCGTTGCAGGTCAGGGACATATTAGATAAGGAGAGGTAATTAGAAGGCAGGAAGGTCGAAATTTGAGCAAACCTAACAATTTTAAATCTACAAAGCGCATCGGCGCGACCATGCCCCCGGGGTTGAAGTGCTGCCTTCAAAAAACTACAACGCGGAAAATTACGAAAGTTAGGAGAGAAAATACGATATCTAATCTATATAACTAAAATAAGAACCCTAACCTACGCGGAGTGATTACAACTAATTACTGTTTAGGTAGAGGACAAAGACGCACTACAGGACGCAAATATGTACCTGTAGCGGTACGAACGCGAACAATACGCGTGATACCATTCGATCCAGGAAAGACTTCCTCAACTAGCCCTAACGGCCAGTGAAGTGGCGGTGCATTATCGACTACGATTGTTACCACATCCCCTTTAGCGATCGGATTGGTTGGCGTGTTCCATTTGTTTCGAGTCTGAAGCGTATGCAAGTAGTCAGTCTTCCATCGTTTCCAGAACGACTGAACAAGTTTATCGATCAGTTCTTGACGCGAGAGCAAATGTAACGGACCGTCTTCTATCTCTTGAGCCGGTAAGTATTTTAAAGGGGTGAGGGTGAGATAGTGAGCCGGTGTCAACGCGAGAGATTCCGATGGATCGTTAGATAGCGTGCGGCACAATGGACGAGAGTTCATTACTGCCTCGATTTGAGCAAGCACAGTATTGAACTCCTCCAAGGTCAGAATTTGGTCGCCTATCACGCGATATAAATGAGTTTTGAGACTCTTAATGTTGGCCTCCCAATTGCCACCAAAATGACAAGCGGTTGGAACATTCAGTGACCACTCGATGCGATTTTCTGCAAGTACGTGACCAAATTCAGACTTGAAGTGTTTTGATGTTAAAAAGTCGTGCAATTCAGAAAGCGTGCGCTTCGCACAAACGTAATTCGACGCATTATCTGAGTGTACACGAGCGACAAAACCGCGGCGTGACAAAAAACGCTTAAACGCTCCGAGGAAGCTAGCTGTGCTTAAATCGCTTGCAACTTCTATGTGTACAGCGCGAGTGGTTATCACACGAAAAGACAAACGTATGCCTTTGTTGATCGAATTCCGCGACCGCGAGAGATAGTCACCTTAAAGGGGCCTGCGTAATCAGTGCCAGTGTGCAAAAAAGGCTTTACGGCCGGCGTAACTCGACACGAGCGGTGATCAGCCATTTCTGGAAAATTTGGTTTAGCGCGGAGTCTAAAGCAAGGTAGACATTTGTGTACCCGGCTTCGAATTAAATTGCGAGCGGATAGAATCCAATATCTCTGACGGAGTATGGACATCAACAAATCTGGACCGGCATGGCAATTGACCTTATGATGATAGTCAACCAAAAGATTTAATATATGACCCTTTCGCGGCAGAATAATCGGATGTTTGGAATCGAAGCTTATATCGGCGTTTCTAAGACGACCTCCAACTCTAATGATTTTATCCTGAAGGAAAGGTTTGAGGCGCTGAAACATTGGACTGCAACGTTTGCCTGCTTGTAAATTAGCGATTTCGTTTGCGAAGTGAAATCGCTGAATTTCACGCAATATCAAATTTTCAGCGTAATCCAGATCCGATGCGGTTACTGAATCACGACGCGGTAGTAGCTTAGCAAAACGACAAACGTAAACTACACAACGTAAAAGCTTCGACCATGACGAGAAGCGATCTGCTAGCGAAATTATTAAATTTGTTTCACTGCCTTCTGCAGTGAGAAGGACTTGTTTCTTTTCCTCCGGAGGCTGTGACACAGTGGAGAGATTGAAAGCGGTAACAGGCCAATGATTTGGATCTGATTCAAGCCATTTAGGGCCAGAGAACCAAAGCGGGTGATCAATTATTTGTGCGGGTGTAAGACCTCTCGACAAACAATCAGCGGGATTTTCAGTGCCTTGCACATGAAAAAAAGTTTGAGCGGGAAATTCATTTTGAATTTTGGTGACCCTGTTGGCCACGAAAGTGTCCCAACGATGAGGTGAGGAATGTACCCAACACAACGCCACCGTTGAGTCCGAAAAAGCGAGAACGCGGTCAATATTAATGCGGTTGTTGCAGGCTTCAATTACCTTTGTAATTAAACTGCTTAGTGTTAGAATCGCACAAAGCTCCAATCGCGCGAGTGATACAACTTTACGAGGTGCAGTCATCAAAAATACTGCGTTCTTGCGAAGGCCTCTGCCGTCCTTTACGTGGAAGTAAATTACTCCTCCATAGGCCTTTTCGCTCGCATCTGCGAACCCCACGATAGTAATGGTATCGCCAGTCACGATGCCTACATGCCGTGGAATTTTCAATTCGCCGAGCGAAGGTAGTTCCCTTTTGAAACGAGACCACTGTTCAACAATATTTTCAGGTGGCACATCGTCCCAATCACATTCGCACAACCAAAGTTGTTTGATAAGGAGCTTTGCGTATAAGACGACGGGAGCGACAAAGCCCATGACGTCCCATATTCTAGCGACACATAACAAAATTGTACGTTTAGTACAAGATTCCGCGGGAACACTAATTTTAAGACTGAAATAGTCTGTAGCGGGTGACCAACATAAGCCGAGTACCTTATGTGGCTCAGAATCATCGAACTCCTTAACTGTGGAAAGACGATGAGACAGCGGAATGGAATCTAGAACCTTTTGCGAATTACTCGTCCACTTCACAAGATCAAACTGACCAGCTTTCATGAGAGCAATCACTTCGGCAGCGGTGGAGATAGCATCGTGTTCACTATCGACGCTGTAGACGAAGTCGTCCAAATACAACCCCGTATCCACAGTTTCTTTAGCGCGCGGGTATGAAGCACCTTCATCTAAAAGGAGCTGCTTCACTGTACGAAGAGCATGAAATGGACTTGACTTAAGTCCAAAACAAACGCGGTTAAATTCATAAACCCTTAAGGGTTCTTGCGGGGAAAAGCGGTAAAGAATGCGTTGGAATCTTCGATCACATGGACGAATTCCAATGCAAAGAAACATTTGACGAATGTCAGCGGAAAGAGCGATACCATATAAGCGGAAATTAACAATAATATTGAATAAGTTCCCCTGCAGATTCTGACCGTTGTACAGAATGTCATTGAGGGAAACTTGTGTGGTTGTCTTGGAGCTGGCGTCCAGAACCACGCGCAATTTAGATGTCACCTTGTCTTCTCGTATGACTCCATGGTGAGCAATCGTATACGAGGGCAGACTCTGCGTTGCCTCCGTGTCCGGGGGTGCGGGAGATATATAACCTTTGTCCAGGTATTCGATAATGACGTTGTCGTAGGCCTCTTTAAGCTTAGGTGACGCTAACATTTTACGCTCTAAGCATAGGAAGCGGGTTTTAGCCTTTTTAACAGAATCGCCTAACGACAGTACATCACCCTTGAATGGAAGTGCGACTACATACCGTATGTCTGCTTCGCGAGTAGTCGTGTTGCTATAAATTTCTTCACACGCCGTGTCGTCTGGACTCAATGTTTTCGGTGGGTTCACCTCTTACATCTGCCAGAATTTACGCACAATAGCGTCTAGCGGATTTGTAGCACAGCAGTATGAAACCGTCGCGCAGCTATCAACACGAACAGGAGCAGAGCCAACAATAACGTAGCCTAACACCGTTTCTAGGGCCAGCGGCGAGGTAAGATCAGATTGACCTTGAACCTTACGAGATAATAGGAGATGTGGAAATATCGAAGCTCCAACCAACAGATCAATGTCTCCTGGGATGGAGTAAGTGTCGTCAGCCAAAGGTAAATTATTGAAATTTAGTAAACTTGAAATATCTATTGGGACTGTGGGCAAGCGTTCTGTGACCTTGTCTACCACGAGCGAGTCCATATTAAAACAATCAAGTTTGATTGAGATCAAACCTAGAAAAGAATCTTATAGAGACTGAGCCTTGAATTGGTTTGGTTGTACCTCCAATCCCCTTAACTATCGAACAGCTCGGACTCTGAATCGTTTTCAAACCTAAGCGTTCGAGTAAACTCCGACTTACGAAGTTACTCTGTGACGCACTGTCCAACAATGCGCGCACAGAGTGTTCATGCCCCTTGGCATCAAAAACAATCACGCGTGCGGTGGCAAGCAGCACCGTAGTTGGCGCACGAGAGATATTACAACTCGACAAGGAACAAAACGATACATCATTGGAGCGTGCGGGTGAACTTGAAGATTTTGACTTACTGGTGTCGTTGCCAGCAGTGCTGGTGGTAGCAGGAGGGTGCACAGTAGCACCGGGCACCTTCTGTTTAGAAGCATCACCAGAAGTTGTACTTGCAGATGCGGAATTAACGATTGCGGAATTTGATGAGGTGAGGCACACCAGCGACACCGTGACTTGCTGGAGCAAGAAGCCAGCCGATGGTTTCCAAAACAATTGATACAAAGGTTATTCGCCTTAACAAACTTGAAGCGATCCTCAACTGACATCTTATGAAAGGCGGAACAATTATAAAGATGCTCGTGCTGTGAGTTACAGAGCGAACAGGAAGCCTGCACAGGCGCAGTCGCGGTAGTGGTATATGTATGCGTTGACTTGAGCGGTTTGTGCGGCTTAGATGCCGTATCCACTTTACGTTCAGCACTTTTCGGAGCTTCTTGTTTCGCAGACGTGCGTTGTACCTTAATATGTTCGCGGAGGAAAGCAATAAAGTCGTCATACAAAGGTATATTGTTTCACTACTATGTTTATTGACCGAGCGAAGCGAGGTCTCTGAGTTAACTAGAGCGATTTGCACTTGTCCGTCCGTCCGTCCGTCCGTCTGTCAGAGCCTTATAACTTTTGAATTACTGAACGTAATTACTTCAAATTTAGATATAATATGTAAACCGATGGCCTCCAGCCGAAAATGGCTTAAAAAGTTATAAAAATCTTTATTTCAGGGGGGCTCTCATAGAAGCGAATGCGAAGTAAAAAAAAAATATCGCGTTACATAAAATTGTTACGTATCATTTTAAAGATAATTTTGAACTGAGTACAAAAATATTTTTTTTTTAATTTTTCCCTTAAAATTGACGAAATGGGGGGCTTTCAAAGTGGCGATTTTATACGCTCGCTTGAAGACGCTCTTTAGGAAAATCCGCTATGGATTTTCAAACTGATTTTATGTTTTTAGGTCACTTATATCCTGTACTTGAACAACAAATACTAAAATTATATGAATATTATAAAGAAACGAGATTATTTAATTTTTAATGTACATCAGTAATTCATATAGCATCAACATAGCTTCACAATAATGCTAATAGATGGCGCAGTCAGTAACTATTCCCATGGAACTACGAGTTACGACTAACGACCTATCCCAAAAACAGTTTTGCGTCGACCATTATTATTTAGTTACTTATCAAAAGCATTTGATTGCGTTGATCACGAGACCCTTTTGCTTAAACTGAGCCACTATGGTATTAAAGGTTTTGCACTTAGTCTCATTGCGTCTTATCTCAGTGATCGTGTTCAGAGAGTATGTGTCAATGACGTAAAATCATCCGGATCAGCCTCAGTAATGGGTGTACCCCAGGGTTCTATTCTAGGTCCATTCATGTTTTTGATTTACATAAATGATTTACCACATTTTGTCCAAAATACTTGCGATATTGTACTATTTGCTGATGATACGTCTTTGATTTTCAAAGTCGATAGGAAAAAAGACAATTTTGACGATGTAAATAATGCATTATCTCAAGTTTTTGAATGGTTTACGGCAAATAATTTACTTTTAAATGCTAAAAAAACCAAGTGTGTTGAGTTTTTATTGCCTAACACCAGAGCTGTCAGTAATAATCTAAAGATAAATAATGAACCTTTGAAAACTGAGGACTCCACAGTGTTCTTGGGATTAACCCTGGATTCTAAGCTACAGTGGGGCACCCATATAACAACACTTGCTGGCAGGCTTAGCTCTGCTGCTTACGCTGTTAGGAAGATTCGACAGTTAACTGACATAGAAACTGCAAAAATTGTTTATTTTGCATATTTCCATAGTATTATGTCATACGGAATCTTACTATGGGGTAAAGCAGCCGACATTGGAAAAATTTTTGTATTGCAGAAGAGGGCAATTCGCGCAATCTACAATTTAAAACCGCGGGATTCCCTTCGAGAAAAATTTAAGGAAATAGGCATTCTGACAGTAGCTTCACAATATATTTATAACAACATAATATTTGTCAGACAAAATATTTTAAGTTACAAAAAAAAGGGTGATTTACACGATAGGCAGGTTAGAGATCCAAATAGGCTCGTGATTCCTCGACTGCGCCTCCAGAGGGTCCGAAAGACATTTGTGGGAATGGGCGTGACGTTCTATAATAAAATTCCACAGTCGATCTTAGACTTGCCTTTACACAAGTTTAAGAAAGCAATTAAAACTTCTCTCATGGAAAAAGCATATTATACAATTGAAGACTATATTAATGACAAAAAAGCGTGGATATAACTCGCTCCAGCGATTCATGAGACAGTAATAATCAACCTGTGTAACAAAATTATCCTGTGCTATTCAGTGTTTCTACTTTATTTGTGTCTAAGTGATGTCTTAAAGTTAGCATTTGAATATTAGTTTTCAGTTTGATGCCTTGACATGGGTAGCATAAGTATGTCACGCACTCTTTAAACATTTCTGTGGTGGTGTCGTGTGATGCGGGTTGTTACGTTCCCTCAAATATGGTTGAGCGAAGCAATGGCTGGGTCATGCGTCATGCCCGTGAACGGGTGCCACCGGCGGGAATGGGGCTACTTTATGTCTGCCCATCTTAAGATAGAAGTTAGTCTGTATGCATTTTTGGAACTTTCCTCATTGTGGAAACACTGCATATATAGCATAGTATTTACTGTATTGTAAATCTGTTTTGAAAAGAGCAACCGCCGAGTTTCTTGCTGGTTCTTCTCGGCAGGAAAGGCATTCCGAACCAGTGGTAGATTCATTGACCATTCAAAAGCACTTGTAAAAGTTTATTTGAATAAAAAATATTTCTATTCTATTCTATTCTATTCTATTATAATACAATAATTGTATTGTAATTTTTTTTGTACCATATTATTCAATTAAAATTATTTTTTAGTTAAATTTTAGTTAAATATTGTATATTTTCTATTCGCGTCGATAGATGACGATTTGTACAGATGCCCGTAACCCGGTTTCACTCGTTAGTACCTACATAATAATTCAATGTTTTCACTAACGTTCCCTAACCTTTACGGGCTACCTATAAGTTAGGTGATTGATGTTTTCTGTCAACTTATTTATCACGATCCTGTACACCTAAAAGGATATTGGGACGGATGTTAGGACTTAGGATTGTATTTAGGAGCTACCTACGTTAAGAGACTCCTACTTAGGGGATGATTTAGGTATGTTTGGTGAAAACGGGCATAATAATAATGTCAGTTTTGGTTATCATGTATCGATTGAATGAATAATCATGGGATACCGTTACCGCGAGGTCTCAGTTCGGGGCGAACCACTAGTTTAATTCGAAGAGGCGGACAGTCTCCGGGTCTAACTTCTTTTGAGCGAGATATAAAAACACGAAGTCAGCCAGATTATCTAAGTTTAAATTTTTGAGAGCGGCGATCGATGACGCGAAGGTGTCCAAGAAATTTTCGAGGTTCGTCGGGGTCGCGTTTGACAACGCCTTAACGTTATAAATTTGGTCTAAATAAGAAGTTGCCAAATAACGCTTGTCCTCGAATTTATCTACCAACGTTTTGAATATTAGGTTATAGTTTTCCGCACACGGAGTAATGCCGGCACAAGCTAGCTTCGCCTTTCCAGTCAACTTACCTAGGAGGTAATAAAGCTTTTCCGCGTCCGTAAGGGACTTATTTTCATGTATTATTGTTTTAAAGTTAGAGTAAAAGAGGCTCCACGATTTTAAGTCGTATCCATCGAAGGACACCAACTGAATCGGGGGCAAATAAGGTTTGAGTCTTCGCGGCTCATCTTCATTCTCGACCTTACTATCTCCGGTATACTGCGAGACTAGACGCTTCACACGACTATATAGGCGTTCGAATGACATTAGACAGTCGAATTCCGGGTTCGCTAAAGGATTCAGCGATAATAAACGATCATTATAGTCTTCAACTACTTTGTTGAATTCGGAGCGTAACGTGTCTATGTTGCTACTTGCGTCGAGGAAGTCTTCCCGTAACGATGGTTTGACGCCTATATTCTTCGATTGATCGAATATCTCTTGCAAATACCCAAATATCGCGTTGCGTCTTTTTTCCAATAAAACTAATTGGATATCGACACTGTCTTCCGATT
This sequence comes from Oeneis ivallda, assembly GCA_029955525.1. Classification (NCBI taxonomy): domain Eukaryota; kingdom Metazoa; phylum Arthropoda; class Insecta; order Lepidoptera; family Nymphalidae; genus Oeneis; species Oeneis ivallda. The sequence continues at coordinate 20,792,228 of JARPMR010000018.1, read as the reverse complement.
CCTCTGACGTTTTAACACCCTTTGGCATTTTGACCGAGTATTAAGTAAACGAAAAAAACAATATCGAGTCTTAAATTGGTGCTAGTACGCGAATAATCTTCGTTATGTACCGCGTAAAGGTATTAGCTAAGTACCTACCTAATGTTATGAATTCAGTTAAAAGTGAAAGGCAGCGGTTGACCGGCCGCGTGGGGTCAAGCGCACCTGTGTTATCTAAGATTAGGTACTTGTATCGATGAACAGCTGTTGTACGATTGAATTCGTTTATAACGCGTAGGTAATAATACGATTTACTAATTAATTAATAACTATGCGGGGACAATAACTATTTAAGATGACTAATATTACAATAAATAAGTCACGTATGACCTTTGTACCTACCTAGTCGATACAAAGAATTACCCTATTTCCTAAGCAATGCGGGGCGAACGAGATTAATTAGCTTAGAGAATAAGATAATATGACGCGCGAAATAATTACCTACTTAGAACGGAAGAAGAAAAAACGGCTACACTAGAGAACAGAGGGCTTTTCCGGGCTGGACGTTTTCCTCACAATTCACTTTATATAGTTTATTATCACTAGTTGTTGCAAGTAGTTATACGCGGCGGTAAGCGGGCGGTCGAACCAACGAAAGTCAATCCACCAATGACACTTGAAGTGCATTAACTGCGTGCATTTCTTCTAGCGTTGCAGGTCAGGGACATATTAGATAAGGAGAGGTAATTAGAAGGCAGGAAGGTCGAAATTTGAGCAAACCTAACAATTTTAAATCTACAAAGCGCATCGGCGCGACCAATTACTTCAAATTTAGATATAATATGTAAACCGATGGCCTCCAGCCGAAAATGGCTTAAAAAGTTATAAAAATCTTTATTTCAGGGGGGCTCTCATAGAAGCGAATGCGAAGAATTTTTTTTTATTTGCGATTCATAGGTTTTCTGTGTATCATTTTAATGACAATTTGGAACAGAGTACAACCGTATTTTTTTTTTATTTTTTTCCTAAAATTGACGAAATGGGGGGCTTCCAAAGTGGCGATTTAATACGCTCGCTTGAAGACGCTCTCTGGGAAAATTTTCTATATATTTTCAAGTTGTACTTATTTTCTTACTTCACTTGTATCCTGTACTTGAACAACAAATACTAAAATTATATGAATATTATAAAGAAACGAGATTATTTAATTTTTAATGAGCATCAGTAAATTTCACATAGCTTCACAATAATGCTAATAGATGGCGCAGTCATTAACTATTCCATTGAACTAGGAGTTACGACTACGATTTATCCCAAAAACAGTTTTGCGTCGACCATTATTATTTAGGTACATAATAATAATAACATATTATTCAATTAAAATTATTCTTTAGTTAAATATCATTTTGTATATTTTCTATTCGCGTCGATAGATGACGATTTGTACAGATGCCCCTAACCTGTTTTCACTCATTAGTACCTACATAATAATTCAATGTTTTCACTGACGTTCCCTAACCTTTACGGGCTACCTATGATAAGTTATGTGATGATTACTGTCAACTTCTTTATCACGATCCTGTACAGGACACCTAAAAGGACATTGGGACGGATGTTAGGACTTAGGATTGTGTTTTGGAGCTACCTACGTAAAGAGACTCCTACATAGGGGATGATTTAGGTATGTTTGGTGAAAACGGGCATAATAATAATAATAGTTTTGGTCGTCATGTATCGATTGAATGAATAATCATGGGATACCGTTACCGCGAGGTCTCAGTTCGGGGCGAACCACTAGTTTAATTTAATTTAATTTTTATTATTTGTTATAGCGCCAATAGAAATACATACCTATTCTGTGAACATTTCAACTGTCTACCTATTACGGTTTACGAGTTACAGCCCGCTGACAGACGAACGGACGGACGGACAGACGGACAGCCGAGGCTTAGTAATAGGGTCCCGTTGGCACCCTTTGGATACGGAACCCTAAATATAAACGAAATAAAAATAATAAGTAAGAAAAGTTTAGAATTATTTTGCTATTATCCGCCAACAGAAAAATCTGTGTGGTCAAACATGCAGTTACAAGCTAAGCACCGCTCACATTGCCAAGCAAGCAAGAAAGCAAAGTTCCCAAGCAAGCAATGCCATGACCACAAAAGACTTTTATACTACTCTCGACGCACGTTTCGCCCCGACACCGGAGCATCATCAGGAGATGTCGACTTTACAATGCAGTATTGTCTAGTCAAGTCGCAGGGAACCGCTGGATATAGGCGACGCAAGACCGAAGCCTGTGGAAGTCTATGTAAGAGACCTTTGTCCAACAGTGGACGTCTATCAGATGATAAAGAAGAAGAAGAAATTCTACTCTGAAGAGCCGGCAAGAAACTCAGTAAGTATAAAGTATCTATAGTAGCTCTTAATATCAAAATAAAACATAAAAAAATGTAAAACTATAATTTTACCAGATTTAAGTAACCGAGGATTAAACACCCGGTCCTCAGCGGTACGCAGAAGCAGCATGTGTTGAATTCAATCATGGTTAATCTGTAATAACAAGATTTTCTTTTATCGTAAAGTAATAATAATTGGTATCCTTACTTTTATACTTACGGTTAGATCTATAGATGACACTCTCAACTCACTCAAAACCATGGAACTAGGAGTTACGACTTAGTCTTCCTATTTCTATAGTTTGTTCACAATAAGAAAGTGCGTGGCCAAACAGAGAAATGACGCTACGATTTTTACATGGCAACCTACACAAGCCACTTGACATTAAGTGTCAAACTCAGCAGTGTGACGATTCTCTAAAAATGACATGTCGCATGTGGCACCATTTTCACGATAGATTTAGGATTGGTAGCTTAGTCGCTATAGAGCAAGATCCCAGTGCCGCCAGACCTAAGTTATTTTCTCAGCAATTATTTGTGTACGATAGAGTACTGTTCGAATGTCCTTTCAGTATATGCGTACTAGCTAGATTGTGCCGACGGCCAATTTCCAGATACCAGGTGCTAAAGGTAGGTAAAAACTAGAATAACTTATCTTAAATTCTCAGGGCTGATTTTCATATATGTTTTAAAGAATATTGTAAAAATTAATAAATTAATACTGCCAGACGCTTACCGCCGGCGGTTACTTTAGCCAGACGCTTTGAAGCTCCCAAAAATATATATAATTTAAGTTAACTTATATTCTCAGTTCTGATTTTTATACATGATACTCAGGGAACTATTGCGATATTATCTGTAAGCTGCCAGACCTATTGGAAGGGTCAAACATCCCCCCAGACACACATTATGCGTCCCCATATGTATGAGCGCTAGAACATGATTCACTTGTTTAAGTGTGTGAGAGATAATATCATCATACTATAATATTATAAATGCGAAAGTGTGTTTGTTGGTTTATCCTTCAATCACTCTGCAACAGAGCTTCGGATCGACGTGATTTTTTGCCTGGGTATAGCTTGCAGAAGATATTGCAATAGTTCTCTCTCTCTAGATCCTAAGCTATACCCAGGCAAAAAATCACGTCGATCCATAGCTCTGTTGCAGAGTGATTGAAGGACAAACCAACAAACACACTTTCGCATTTATAATATTATAGTATGATGATATTATCTCTCACACACTTAAACAAGTGAATCATGTTCTAGCGCTCATACATATGGGGACGCATAATGTGTGTCTGGGGGGATGTTTGACCCTTCCAATAGGTCTGGCAGCTTACAGATAATATCGCAATAGTTCCCTGAGTATCATGTATAAAAATCAGAACTGAGAATATAAGTTAACTTAAATTATATATATTTTTGGGAGCTTCAAAGCGTCTGGCTAAAGTAACCGCCGGCGGTAAGCGTCTGGCAGTATTAATTTATTAATTTTTACAATATTCTTTAAAACATATATGAAAATCAGCCCTGAGAATTTAAGATAAGTTATTCTAGTTTTTACCTACCTTTAGCACCTGGTATCTGGAAATTGGCCGTCGGCACAATCTAGCTAGTACGCATATACTGAAAGGACATTCGAACAGTACTCTATCGTACACAAATAATTGCTGAGAAAATAACTTAGGTCTGGCGGCACTGGGATCTTGGACCACTACTAGATACTGACAGCGTACTAGGAAATGGCGGCAATTCATAGTACGCCGGAACTAGCGTACACACATCGTCTCATAGCAACTAATGTTTGTTGTTTTCACACAAACTATGATTTACGATGCATGCCGCATTTATGGAGCTATTGTTTGCAGGAAGGGCGGTATCTATTAATCTATGACTTTGACATTGATGCTGTGATTTGATACCGAAGTTACGGAATCGAGCTGGCTATTGTATTGCCCGCTTATCAAAAAAAGGTAAATCAGCACAACAGCGCCCTCCAATTCCAGGCACATTGTTATTGTGAACGGACTATATGCTCAAAACTGAGTTTTAAGGTGGATTATACGGGTCTGCCCGCGAAATTCAAATTTAATTTGGTTTTTCGCAATTTGTAAACTAATACGACAAAGTTGGCTGGCTTATGGCATTCTAATTGCGCTAATGGCAGTATCATCTTCATAGGTTTATATAAAATCTTTACTTAAAGTGTACAGTTTAAGAAATTAGTCAGAATATCGAGTTAGACGTGAATTACTCACAAATTAGTCGATATCCTGACTAATTTCTTAAACTGGACACTTTCAAGTAAAGATTTTTGTGAAATTTTTGACACTGGTCATATATGGCCTGGAGCACGCAAAGGGGTAACCCGTTGACTGTCCTATTAAATAAATAAATAATTATAAAAACATGTTATCTCTTATCTTCTCTTAATATATATAAATTACGTGTCACCTTGTTTGTCCGCGATGAACTCCTAAACTACTTAACCGATTTTGATCAAACTTCGTAACTATCTCTAATTTGGTCCAACTTGAAAGATAGGATAGTTTTTAGGGTTCCGTACCCAAAGGGTGCCAACAGGACCCTATTACTAAGCCTACGCTGTCCATCCGTCCATCCGTCCGTCCGTCCGTCCGTCCGTCCGTCTGTCAGCGGGCTGTATCTCGTAAACCGTAATAGATAGACAGATGAAATTTTCACATATTATGTATTTCTATTGCCGCTATAACAAGAAATAATAAAAATTAAATTAAATTAAAATATTTCCATGGGTACATGAAAATATTTTAATTTAATATTTTTTAACGGAACCCTAAAAGAGCGAGGCCCGACTCGCACTTGGCCGATTTTTTTGGATTAGGATAGTTTATTTGTTTTATTTATATAGATAAGTTGGCGGTACGAAGTTCGCCGGGTCAGCTAGTTGTATCTATAAACAAAGTTGGAGTGGTAACAAGCCACGGCTAAAGCCTCGAATCAGACGAAAAGCTTCATAGACTAATAGATTCATTATGAATCAGTAGGTACATAGTTACGCCACAGAATATGATAATCGTTTATATTATAACTAGCTAGTGGCCGCGACTACGTCCGCATGGATTTAGTTTTTAATATCCCGCGGGAACTGTTTTATTTTCCGGGACAAAAAGCCTACTCTCCCTTTTTTTTCTCTTCTTTTAAACCTTCCTTGGACTTCTACAAATATTTCATAACCAAAATTAGGCAAATCGGTTCAGCCGTTCTCGAGTTATTGTGAGACTACAAACGTAAAATTTATTTTTATGTATGTAAGGTAGGTATATTTATATATTTAGATAGATATTACGTTACGCCCGAAAAATGTAATATTAGGTAGGTACTATGGTTGAGTACCTCCTTGGAATAGGCTTGGTAGTGTAGGCAGTAGGTAGTTTAATTTAAACTAGGTATAGGCACAGTATAACCTTACCTTCGTTACTCTGTGGTATAGGTTCCATACATACCTCTTTTAAGTTAACCCGCTACCATCTTAGACTGCATCGTCATTCGTCACTACCATCGGGTGAGATCGCAGTCAGGGGCTATCTTGTCATCGAATGAAAACATTAAAAAAATCGGCCAAGTGCGAGTCGGTCCTCGCTCTTTTAGGGTTCCGTTAAAAAAAATTAAATAAAAATATTTTCATGTACCCTTGGAAAAATTTTATTTAATTTTTTTTATTTAATTTAATTTTTATTATTTGTTGTTATAGCGGCAATAGAAATACATAATATGTGAAAATTTCATCTCTCTATCTATTACGGTTTACGAGATACAGCCCGCTGACAGACGGACGGACGGACGGATGGACGGACGGACGGACGGACAGCGTAGGCTTAGTAATAGGGTCCCGTTAGTACCCTTTGGGTACGGAACCCTAAAAATACCGGACCTAAATTAATATAATTCGACTAACAGCTAGTTACCGAGTTGTATGTTAGTTAGTAATAAGTGGTAAGTAGGTACTTATCTTTATTTTTATTTTAAGTAAAAAAAATATCAAGCTAACACTACTTTTTTACTTCGCCTCTTTCACAGTTATGCAGGAATAGTAGATTATTAACCAAGGGGATAAAGCAGTGTCTTCTGTCGCAGGTGACGAATTAAATCGCGAACGTAACGAAGGACTCGAGGCTTACTCCCGACCGTAGCGAGGGTTTTAAAAACTTAAATCACGAGCGAAGCGAGGGATTTAAGACGAGTCCTGAGTGTAGCGAGGGATTTAAGTTCACCCAAGACTAAGACAGCTTTATCACCGAGGAAATCTCTACTTTTCGTACCATTTGCGAAAAAATTAACACAATAATAATATGAGATAAGCATTTATTAAAAATAAAATAAATTAAAATAGACTTTACGTTTATGTATTTGAAGAAAACAAAAACGCGGCAAATTCATAGACTAATATTTTTTTGTCGGAAAAGCAAAGGCATCAAGCTCATACGGCCTCGTCGGTTTTTGTAATTTTATTTAATAATCATAACTGCATAATAAATGCGTATTCAAAAAGATGTATAATGCTTTATATACAAACTCAATGGTGTAAACACAGATGTAGTTCAGTACCTATAAATTTCGGTAAGTATTCCAAATTTAAATCACATTCTCCCCCTAGAGGATGAATAAAATTCAGTACAATTTTCTTTCCCTGTTTTTAACAGATTAAAAATGACTATTGTTATGTTCGCTTTTTGTGGCACAGAATGTCACTTTTTTGAGCAAGTGGTACGAAAATTATTTTTGCATTGAACAAAATAATATGATAGGACATTTAATACACTTCATTAGTTAGAACCTAATCCATCTGTTATAAATCTCTTCATTATTCATTTATCATTATAGATTTATCATTATAAATCTCTTCAAATCAAATCCATCTGTTCGACTAACAGCTAGTTACCGAGTTGTATGTTAGTTAGTAAAAAGTGGTAAGTAGGTAGGTACTTACCTTTATTTTTATTTTAAGTAAAAAAAATATCAAGCCAACACTACTTTTTTACTTCGCCTCTTTCACAGTTATGCAGGAAATTATTTTTGCATTGAACAAAATAATATGATAGCTCGAACGCTCGACGCGCGGAGCCACTGAACAGACGAAGAAGAATAATTTATGATAGGACATTTTATACTTCATTACTTATAATAAATTATTATAGTACCTAATCTATCTTTTATATCTATCTCTTTCCATCTAATCCTGATGTGCTTTGTTAGAAAGAGATGCAGTATGATTTGCCCAGATAACTAGAGTAGTAGTTAAAGTTGACTCTCAATTTTATTTTTACAGGACAGTTTTTTTCCGAATTTGCCAAATGTTTTGAATATTAGTTAGGTAGTCAGAGAGACAATAGGAGACAAGGAATATGGTGGCTAAATATTTCAAGAATTGAAGAAGTAGTTGAACAAATCATGAAATAATTTTTATTTCGTATCTAGTGTTAAGCAGTGATAGCCTAGTGGTTACGACTGTGGTCTCCTATTTGGGGGGTCGCAGGTTCGATCCCGGGTACGCACCTCTGACTTTGCGAAGTTAAGTGCGTTTAAGCAATTAAATATCACATTCTTTAACGGTGAAGGAAAACATCGTGAGGAAACCTGCACACCTGAGAGTTCTCCATAATGTTCTCAAGGGCAGAGCCGTCTTAGGCCATGCCGGGGACCTTGGGCACACAAAAATATGGGGCCCTGTTGGAAAGTAAAAAAGTGAACGTCAAAAACATTTTTCTGTTATGATCATATATTTACTATGTTTAATTGGTACAAATCAAATTTATACTCAGGCGATTAATTTTATTATTCAAGTTATTTATAAAATTATTTAATATTTTCAATTAAGTACTCAACATAAACAGCTCAGCCCAAAACAAGAAAGAATGGAAGAAGAAGGGGGAGGCCTTTGCCCAGCAGTGGGATGACTTGTAATTAAAATAAATGAACATGAAAATGAAATGTATAAATATAATAATAACTATGTAATAAGAAAGGCTTATAAATAAATAAATAAACTCAACATAAACAAATAAATATTATGTAGATACAATTAAAAAAACCGGCCAAGTGCGTGTCGGGCCACGCGCAGTGTAGGGTTCCGTAGTTGAAAGTCTCAAATATTATTGCTGACCTAGGATAGTGCTTTTATTTTATTTATGAATATTGAATACATTTTGAGTTCCATGGTTTAAATACTATAATATACTACAAAATATGCAACTTACTCTACGTGTAATACCTGATTTGGAAAAAACAGATATAACTCCTTGACTAATAAACTTTACTTAGCCGTGATAGTTTTCCTTTAAAATTCATTATATATCCTACTGCTGTGAATTTCTTCTTGTATCCTATATACAACCATTTAGCTGGCAGAGGGGGGGGACACTTGACTCTAATAAAATTTAGCACTTTAAAACATCATATTTCACAAACGGATCCCTGAATAATTGAAAAATGGTGTTCCCACACCCACAATATTTTTGAAAGACCTATTCAACGACACCCCACACTATGGGATAGTCGAGAAAAAAAAAATCATCCTCACTTTACATGTACGGGAGGTACCCTAAAAAAAAATATTTTTCAAAACTTCATTTCACCACTTTGTCGGCGTGATTGATATTTATACCCTTGTCAAATTACAGATTTCTAGTACCAATAGTTTCTGAGCTAAACCGCGGACAGACAGACAGACAGACAGACAGACGAACGGACATGGCGAAACTATAAGGGTTCCTTGTTTACTACGGAACCCTAAAAATGAGGGGTGGTAGCTCATAGGGCAACAAAAAACTCGTCCACATTTCTGTCAATGGGGCACGTGGCCAAAAGACATGTTGTACTGATGTCATTTGGCAATGCTGATATTTTGGCCCAAGAATACGCGCGAATCACGTGATCCGAAGGTGAGGCCTTCGGATCACGTGAAGAGTCGACCAGCCGCTCCCGTGTCCATGTCCCGAAAAACAAGATTTAAGATTAAAGACTCCAAGAAGGCTGTTTGTTATATTTGCGTTTGCTTGACGTTTTTGGCAGACGTTTCTAACTAGTGGTTCGCCCCGAACTGAGACCTCACGGTAACGCGAACAGTTTCCCATAATTATTCATTCAATCTATACATGACAACCAAAATTGACATTATTATTATGCCCGCTTTCACCAACCATACCCAAATCATCCCCTAAGTAGGTGTCTCGTTACGTAGGTAGCCCCTAAATACAATACTAACATCCCAATGTCATTTTCACCTTTAGTTGTCCCGTATGTTGAACATAGACTCAGAAGCGGAACTTATCACTCAAAACTAATCACGCCTTAAGAGAATACATCTCTTAAAAACGCTAAAACCCTACCTATAGCCGTCTCCTCCACCCCCACAACGGCCCCTTTCCTCACATCTAATCAATTTCACCACAAACACGACAGACAAACACCATCTGAATGTGAGGGTAGTTATCAAAACATTTAAATATCAATTATCAATAACACTAATCTAAGCGTACTGGCAATATTTATTCGATTAGGGTGCGATTGCTATCGCAATCCCTCAATCAAATACAACGACCTAGACACGAAAGCATCTACTAGTTATTGGAACTACTTTACTGTTCAGAAGCAGGCCTTTATTTCTATACCAAATATCTATCACAAATTATCAAATTAACACTAATTACACTAGCATTTCTGTAAACTTATTTAAACATAAATTATAGGTAAATCACTCGCGCGATAACTCAACAGAGTTTAGCGTACGCTTTCACGACATAACCGAACTGAGAGCCTTTCGTCTTTCTTTTCGCTTATTATATGTTTCATTTACAAAATGGCGGTACCTCCCACTTCTTTGACGAACCTTTGAAATCATTCGTCCAATCGTTGGGAGAAGTCAAATATTAGTCTATTTAAATTCTATTCAGTCAAATTTCAACAAAACTATCACCTATATTATCTCTTATATTTAAAACTATTTGATATTATATACACACTAATTCTTATTATTATTCGTAAAAGCTAGTTAATTTAATCATGTAGCTGACAGTTCGGCCGTCCTGAAACTAAACACGTCCCCGTGTTCTCTACTTTTTCCAGTCTACCTTATTTCAATAGAGATGTTGGCAACTAATCAAACCAGCAATTCACCACTCCCATCACACGTCAAAGCGCGCGCACAGTATGGGAGCTTGCATGAATTATCAAACCGATACGTCACAAACATTTGACGCACTGTTTAATAGATACTTAATCGATAATTTAAAATGTTTGTGACACTCAAACTAAAAGCGGTATATTATGTCCGCTTCACCTACTCCGACTCTTTTTTTAATAATAAATATATAGAATAAATAAATAAGATAAGAAAAATTAAATTCTATCATTTCCCTAATATATTATAATTTATTATTATATCGCTTCAGTCTTGCCCACGTTCAAGTCATAGAAGGTCTTGTCTTAAGTCAGGTCAGTCTCAAATAAATTCTTACATATTTTTTTTTTGTAGATCTTTTCGATAATTACTAGTACTTTTCTTAAAATAATATACTTATTATATTTAATCTTATAAAACACTTTGATCGCTCCACATACTTCGACATAGTTCTGCATAATAATCGTGTTCGAAGTATACTTAAATAAAACTTAATCTTAATTGTGTCATTTTTTTATTTACCTATAATATGAACTTTCATTACTTACACGACTTAATCCGTTAAGGTGTACGTAATGTCCTAAACATATAAGAACAAAAAGAAAATAATATAAATAAATATAGCAAGGAAAATATACTTATTGCCCAAGTTCGATTCGAGGATGACATTACTCTTAATCAGGTCTCAAGCAATTCGGTCATATCGTTCAGGTCGCAGGCAATCTGCCTTAATTCCGGTCATGACTGCTTTTAGTAAAATTGTGGGCGGTCTCGCCCTCTGTCAAGTCTCTTAAGTTGTTTAAAAAAAGTCATTAATTAACTCAAAATCGAATCTTCAGCCTAAATATTTGATATCGAGACTAAAAATTAAAATTTTTAAATTTACTCAAAAATTCAAAACTTTAAACTTTTACATTATTTCCCATACTCAACCTGTCGTTTTGTTCATCATGTCAAATCTTTATTCGTTTAATAAGCTCAATATTATTTTTAACTGCATAATATATATTTTTTTTAAAGTCAATTTCAAACTTCTAAACTCTGCATTGGCAAACTCTTCTAACAACTTGTCTATTAAACTATTATATTAAATACTTAATTTCTAATAAGTTTTAAATCAAAAGTTACAAACTCTGCATTGACGAACTCTTCAAACAACTTCTTGTCCCTCAAAGTATACTATTAAATACTTAATTTCTGTTATGTTTTAAATTAAAGTAAGGACTGCCGACTATTTTATTTTAGTCAAATTGTCAAAATGTCAAATCTGGATTACGTTCATTTTACTTACTTTTCGCAATCTATCTCTTTCAGCTTTTTTTACTACATTTTATATATTTCTTGGTTAATAATAGTTAAGTTATTTGAATAAAAACTAAATTATATTCTATCCCATTCACATTCAATCTCATCTCTGGAGGGTTATTCACTTAAATACCATATTAACGAAATCAAAAACTACTAACTTCAAAAGCAAACTCACTTCACCTTGGTTTGGTATTGTTTAAGCAAATACCAATTTGTATAAAATGATCCCCAATTTATCTTTACCAAATAGTTTACCTCGCCACAATATTCATGAATGTGGCGCCATCTTCCGAGTGTTGCAGATTACGAATTTACAAAAACATCACGCATTGATTTTTCTTTACAAAAGGGTTTTACAGAATAGATCTGCTGGCTACAACCTAGAACTATTATCAGATGTATTGCTCATTTTTTTAAGCAAAGTTTTTGTCTTTAAACCGCTTATTTATTCAACTTTCACTATCAAGAATTTCGTAAAAAAAAAAAAAAGTCATTCATTATCATTGTCATCTCCTAATAATTTTAAAATCATTATTCATAAAAAATAATAATATGGTCAACAAGAATAACCATAAACAAAATTCATAACTAATAACATTTTTAAGATTAGTTTACCCATTGAATAGATATCTATCGAAAATAAACAATCACTAATTTATAGTAAAATAACTAAATAATCGTTAATCCAACAATTCTTCAACTAATTCGTTAATGGTAAACGGTTCGAATTCTGAGAATCTGTCTCTAACATCAGGCATACCACGAGGTTTAGTTTTGGGGCCATTACGCTGTATAATTATCAAATTAAAATTAATAAAATAAATCTCATATTAATAACATTCATCTCGTTTCAAACAGTCTTAACATTTTTTCGCAGATGATCTCAAAAGCTCTAGCTACAAAAGGACACTAAACTTGACTGCTATATCTTTCAAGAAGACCTAGACCATCTATCTATATCAGTCCCTATCTATTTGTAATGCACTTGATGAAGAACTTCTCGAAATCACCCACCGTCCTTCATTTATATAATTTTTTTAAAGAGCGCTACAGCTAAAATATATTATAATTATGCCCTCCGTTTATGAAACCATTTTTACCATAAGTAACTAAATCAGATTGAAAATGTTCAGGAAAAATTCCTTCGTTCACTGAATTAAAGATGTTATTGTTCAAAACTTCCCCACGAAGAGTTTCTTTTATTTAATAATATTATCTATTGAATGTCAGTTACAGGTGCAAGTTGACGACTAATGCATTCATATCATATTTATAATCTGCTTGCTGCCTATCCTTTTGGAATCAATGCTGGGAAATGTTCACCTATGCGTCAACTTGTGGACACTTACATTAAACAGTTCATAAAAGACATTTACTTTATCTGAGGCACGATTCCAGAATGCCATTAGCACAATAAAATGTGAGTTATTTAAATCATACAGATATCCTGTCAAATTTATCTTCATGTTAAATTTAATAGTAAAATAAATAAAAACAAAATCAGTTATAAGTCCAAGGTTTTCATAATATTTTACGCTTTATCTTATCAAGTGCATTTTAATCTATGTTTCTTCAAATCAGATCTGTTATACTTACAACTGTTCAACTGTTTATCTACTTTCCCTAATAAAAACTAAAATTATAATTCAAATTGTGTCATCATCGTAATTCTCATCGCAATACACTGACAAATCAATCATAAAATCGACTTACAAATTCTTGTAAGTCGATCAATAATAATAATTTATGATAAAAACAATCATCATCAATCAATATTCCTATCGTCAATCTACAATTTTTGATCAACTCATCAACAAACACTTCTTTAAAATATTCACATCAGAATATTCTTCATCAAACGGAAAATTCATTTTCATTTTCATCATATTCATCAGAATAGTCAACGTCAAGTATATTTATCACGGAAATACTAATTCTCAAAAGCACTATCGGTCACTAAACCTAATATACTTGCTAAATATTATCTAGCTATACTATGTTTATATATTATGTCATAGTATGTATCTATTACTGATTGTAAACAGTAACAATATACAATATATTCTATGTATAAATTGAGTCAAGTTTTTTTTAATAAAATATTTCGCCTACCATTCTCGGTATAAATAAGTAATTCATCGAAATTATTATCCTCAAGATCACACTCATCTTGTACAGTTAACTATCAGCTTCCCGATTACGAAGGCATTAAAATAAACCCCGTTTTTGTGTCTTTTTCTTTGAACGCTACTCACGCGAAACGCATTCAAAATATAATATATTCCTTTTTATAATGTTCCTAATCAAAACGAAACCTTTAGATTAATGTCTTAATGAAATGCTTTGCAGTAAACAAACTAAGTATTTAAGACACGATTATTCAAACCTCTTTTTTTTTAAATATTTACTAACTAAAATGACCCGAATGCATATTTATTCCAAAATGTAATTTCACTATATTTACTTTAAAAATATTGGTAAATCTAACAAAGAACAACGCAACATCAAATGCACATGGCCAACCAATCGCGTATCCTACTCGTTCACCAAAAAGGCACACAACCACTTAATAATGAAGGAAGCACTCTCAATTTCATCAGATTTCTGACAGTCTTGCCTCTACATAATATTATGATTAAATAATTCCTTGGTCCTAAGAACAATTATTATATTGACAATATTTACAATTTAACAGGTGATCTTTTGTTCATCAACAATTTTGGACAATCTTGTCCATCTGAGTAGTCTACTCTAAATCGTGTCATCGGGCATTTCGCCCTAAATCGTGTCATCGGGCATTTCACCCTAAATCGTGTCATCGGGCATTTTGCCCTAAATCGTGTCATCGGGCATTTTGCCCTAAATCTTGTCACAGGCTGTCTTGCCCTCGTATCATTGAAATTATTGTCAATATAATCCCTTTTTCAAATTATCGTCAAGCTTTCATTACATATCTTATACAATTCAATGTTACACATCTATATAGGCACTATCAAAAGGTTATCGTTTAGAAATGGTCCACCTCTAAACCACTTACATTATTTAATTAAAGGGTAGGCTGATTCATTGTAACTATTTTTTTTTCTATATTAAAATAAAGAAAACAGTAGAACCTTTTAAAAGAAACTCGTTAATGCTCAATAATGATAATCATTCCCGGTTTCGGCTTGCTTCCAGTTTTATTCTATTAGGTGTGTAGATACTAATTACAAATTGAATCTTAGGAAGGTAATGAAAACATGGCGGACGGAACGTGTGAAACAGTTTGCATCAGTTTCACGTCATGATACTTAAAATTTACTAATATTAAAAAAAAAAAAAAAATATTCATGTAAAGTTCTAAAAAAAATGATTAATTCACAATCTCAGTATCTCTTATTTCAAATTTGAATAAAATTATAATTGCTTGTAGTTTTAGTTATATCAATCAAATCGGAAATAAATCATGAAAATCAATTCAATGGTGCATTCTTGCCCCAAAACCTTTATATATTTTCTTAATCTTTCAAAAAAATATTCAATGAAACCAAGTACTCGTTATAGCAAAATCTTCTGATCAAATAGCTTTTATGCTACGTAGACTTTATGCTACGTAGTGCAATTAGACTTTATGCTACGTAGGTATTTTCAATTTTTAAACATTAATAAATTACAAAAATTTCGTTAAACCTGATGGTCAGGGATCTCAAAGTTATGAGTCTCAATCAAAAAAGTTATAAACTTATCATTCGTAGCAAATGAAGGTACTTGTAAAAAAAAAAAAAAAAAAGAAACAAGCTTGGATACTCAAATATGCCACTTAAATGAAGATTCATCTATATTTCTACAACATTGCAATTAATAATGAAACGATCTCACCGAGTGGTTTCAACCGGCAATAATTCTCAGCTGTAGTTCCGCTCGTACCTTCATCGTACCTCCAACGCACGCATGGCGTTATTTTCTTGCGTCTGCTTCGCGCCTTGTTACATGAACTTAGCGTGGATAACACGCTGATGTGGATGGCAAAACGGATTCATGGACACGTAAGTCACATCCCACTTCTGAGTTGTTGAACATAGACTCAGAAGCGGAACTTATCACTCAAAACTAATCACGCCTTAAGAGAATACATCTCTTAAAAACGCTAAAACCCTACCTATAGCCGTCTCCTCCACCCCCACAACGGCCCCTTTCCTCACATCTAATCAATTTCACCACAAACACGACAGACAAACACCATCTGAATGTGAGGGTAGTTATCAAAACATTTAAATATCAATTATCAATAACACTAATCTAAGCGTACTGGCAATATTTATTCGATTAGGGTGCGATTGCTATCGCAATCCCTCAATCAAATACAACGACCTAGACACGAAAGCATCTACTAGTTATTGGAACTACTTTACTGTTCAGAAGCAGGCCTTTATTTCTATACCAAATATCTATCACAAATTATCAAATTAACACTAATTACACTAGCATTTCTGTAAACTTATTTAAACATAAATTATAGGTAAATCACTCGCGCGATAACTCAACAGAGTTTAGCGTACGCTTTCACGACATAACCGAACTGAGAGCCTTTCGTCTTTCTTTTCGCTTATTATATGTTTCATTTACAAAATGGCGGTACCTCCCACTTCTTTGACGAACCTTTGAAATCATTCGTCCAATCGTTGGGAGAAGTCAAATATTAGTCTATTTAAATTCTATTCAGTCAAATTTCAACAAAACTATCACCTATATTATCTCTTATATTTAAAACTATTTGATATTATATACACACTAATTCTTATTATTATTCGTAAAAGCTAGTTAATTTAATCATGTAGCTGACACGTAGAAGTTCGTGATAACGAAGTTGACAGAAAGCGTCTCCTAACTTAACATCTAGGTAGCCAGAACGGTAGAAATCGGGCATCATAGGTAGGTACTAATATACTTTTTGGAACATTCAAATTAAATTACCTATTTGTTCACAGCGTCATCAATCGACACGAACAGAAAACATGCAAAAACAACCGCGACGTGAAGTTATTAAATTTTATTAATAGTACCTATTATTTATGTTTGATATTTAACTAAATAATAATTTTAATTGAATAATATTATGTTTTTGTGTGTAAATTAGTACTTGTTATATAAAACTAGCTGATGCCCGCGACTTCGTCCGCGTGGATTAAGTTTTTAAGATCCCTCGGGAACTCTTTGAATTTCCGGGATAAAAAGTAGTCTGTCACTCTCCGGGTCTTTAACTATACCTGTCAGTAATATTATAATGTACTCTGTGACTATACCCATGCAAAAAATCACGTCGATCTGTAGCTCTGTTTCGGCGTGACTGAAGGACAAACCAACAAACACACTTTCGCATTTATAATATTAGTATGATGACGTATTAATAAGTAAGGAAACATTAATACCACGATAATAAAGGCGATCTAATTAAATTTTAGAAGCTCATTAAAAATTAAATAATTTGGTTTCCTTATAATATTTATCTAATTTTAGTATTTGTTGTTCAAGTACAGGATATAACGCAAATAATAATTCATAAGTTTCAGGCTTGGGGTTTCAGCCAATTTTGACTTTGAAAGCCCCATTTCGTAAATTTTAAAATTTTTATAATGATATGCCGCAACCTCGGACGAATCCTTCGTCCGAGGCCGCAACCCTATATAAAGCGACATCTAGTAGCAACACATTATAGCTGTTGTCGATCTACTTTTTCCAAGACCCCATATTACAATGGAGCTCTTTAGAAACTAGAGATGCCACATTGCTTTTTACTATTTACTTTTTATTAAAGTGTTAACCTACATTTAAGGAAATATCCGAATTAATTTTTAAATACGTCATATCAAAAATTCCGAGGCCGGGGGGTTCAACACACTCGGAAGTGATTCCCAAGAGATGTGGGTTCTTGGTGGGTTCGAACCCCGCCGGCCTCGGGCTCGGAATTTTTGATATGTATTTAAAAATTTGTTCTAAAAAATAAAATCGGCCAAGTGCGAGTCAGAGAGTTATTAGGAGTTTTGGTAGGTTTGGTTAAAAAAAATCGGCCAAGTGCGAGTCGGGCCTCGCTCTTTTAGGGTTCCGTTAAAAAAAATTAAATAAAAATATTTCCATGTACCCGTGGAAATACTTTAATTTAATATCTATTACGGTTTACGAGATACAGCCCTCTGACAGACGGACGGACGGACGGACGGACGGACGGACGGACGGACAGCGTAGGCTTAGTAATAGGGTCCCGTTGGTACCCTTTGGGTACGGAACCCTAAAAACTAAGAATGTTGTATATTATCGTAAAGCATTATAGTAATAAACACTTTTTTATACATTTTTTTATTATACCAATTCGAATTCAATATTCATAGTTAAGACAGGTCAGCTAGTACTTAATAAATAAAACAATAGATAAACTATTATACTGCATCTTCTTATACTGTGTCATTACTGTGGGTCTGACTTGAGGTGCGGTGCGGGGAAGCGCGAGGGGTGAAGATTTCTTTACTCTATGGTGCAGGGCTCAACTTGAAACGAACGCGTAGTGTATATTTTGTATTTGTATTATTGATGTAGCATCTCATCGTGATTCGGGGAATTCCACTAAACAAATTATATAATATAACGCATATAAACTGACATTTCGCGAGGACTTCCGTTTTTCTCTGAAGTGAAAAATGCAATCATAAATGCAAAAAAAAATATATTAATTATTCGCATTTCACGTTTCGTCTATTTATTTTTCATTAGTTAAAACTAAAGACTAAATAATTTCAAAAGATCTTAAAATATATTGCGTACGATTTCGAGTACACGATCGTACATCGTACTAGGGATAAAAAAGTTGTATAAATCGTACGTTTGGCATCCCTAAACTACGTATTTCACTGTTAAATCTGGCAATGCCACGTTTACTGTCAAACTAGGCAATGTCATTGGCTTGTCACTGCTCAGTTTTGCCAGAAAGTCGAGAACGACGCCCTCATTTACTCTATAAACTTTATCGTCGGTTAACTATGTATGTGTATCTATATGTACCTAAAATAGAAAAAAAATCTATATAATATCTTAATATATATAAATTAGATACGTGTCACGTTGTTTGTCCGCGATGGACTCCTAAACTACTTAACCGATTTTGATCAAAATTCGTAACTATCCGTAATTTGGTCCAACTTGAAAGATAGGATAGTTTTTATCCTAATTATTGCTGATCAACTAAAATCGAACCGTGTGAATCGTATCTTATCTTAATATCTTAATCTTCTTAATACATATAAATTACGTGTCACGTTGTTTGTCCGCGATGGACTCCTAAACTACTGAACCGATTTTGATATAACTTCGTAACTATCTGTAATTTGGTCAAACTTGAAAGATAGGATAGTTTTTATCTTAATAATATTAATTTAATCTATTATACCTACTGGGTCACAGCAACGCGTGGCTGGGTCAGCTAGTTATATATAAAAGCGAAATCTCAGGAACTATAAAACCTATAAACTTGAAATTTGCAATGAAGGTTCTTCCTAGGGGGTAGGTGTCAGCTAAGAAACGGATTTGAGAAAATCCGCCCCTAAGGGGGTGAAATGGGGTTTCGAATGTTATATGAAAGTCCTATGTTTTTGAAGTTAGACATATGAAAATCGGCATTTAGATTACTAACTTTAAGTACCTAATAAAGATATTTATAATTTTTTTTTTGCATTTATTGATCTATATTTTTTTATTTTATTATAAATGTCAAAATTTTTACAAGTTATTTTGTAAAATCCCCTCTTAGGGTGGTAAAATAGGGGATGAAAGTTTGTATAGGAAAGTTTTAATTATTGTTATTGTTAACTTGAAATTTGGAACATAGGTTCTTTCTAGAGGGTAGGTGTCGGTAATAATAATAATAATGATTTATTTGCCACAAAAAGAATACAACAGTAAACGTAATGCGGCCCTGGCAGCTAAACTGAGTTTATATAGGTACCTACTCGTATGATAGCTGCCAGTGCTTTCCCCGATATAGTCAAGCATACAAACATTCTTAGGTCTAATATAAAAAGCATTCATAATAATAATTAGTTTAAAACTTCTTAGAATAAAACATGCTTATTGTGTGTGTGTGTGTGTGTGTGTGTGTGTGTGTGCGTCTGTGTGTGTGTGTGTGTGTGTCTGCGAGTGTGTGGGTGGATGGATGGTGGGTGGATATATATGACACGCGTATACATCGTTCGATCGATGACCCGATCTCTCTCTACCAAAACGTGGGCTATAGAGAACTCTCATGGTCAAACAGTGACAGAGATAGAAGCAATATCGGAAACTTGGAAGGAATACTGTCAATCACTGTTTGAGGATGTAAAATCACAGTGTTTTACCTCGACAGAACCCATGGACGAAGAAAAAGAGCCAAACATTCTGAAGGACGAAATCAGAGCGGCTATAAAACATCTAAAGACTGGAAAAGCCACAGGCAAGGATTTGATTCCCATTGAAACAATCAAAGCTTCAAAAGAATATGGCGTCCAGATCTTTCATGCACTGTGTAACAAGGTGTGGCAGACAGGTGCGTGGCCGAAGGAATGGGCTCATAGTGTCTTTATTCCACTGCACAAGAAGGGTTCTACGAAAGTTTGCAGCAACTATCGCCTTATTGCGCTAATTCCTCATGCTAGTAAAATTTTGCTGCACATTTTAAACGAGCGCCTCAAATCCTACCTGTCCAAGGAGATTGCTCCAGAGCAAGCTGGATTTGTTAAAGGGAAGGGTACCAGGGAGCAAATACTTATCGTGCGACAAATTATTGAGAAATCCCGCGAGTACAATAAAGCAACATACATCTGCTTTGTGGATTTTTCCAAGGCATTTGATTCCGTCAAGTGGCCTAAACTTTGGGATACCCTTCTGAAAATGGGCACACCAAAACATCTGGTACATCTGCTCAGGTGTCTATATGAAGGTGGTACTGCGTCCGTAAGAACAGACGACAAGCTGTCAGACTACTTCCATCCTAGTGCTGGCGTTCGTCAAGGATGTATAATTTCCCCACTTCTATTTAACATCTACACAGAGCTAATAATGAGACGCACTCTCGAGAACTGGACTGATGGAATCTCGATTGGAGGGCTGAAAATCTCGAACTTGCGATACGCGGATGACACTACCCTATTCGCGACTAGTATCGGCCTTATGGAAGAACTCCTACAAAAGATGGAAAACGTCAGTCTTGAATTTGGCCTTAAGATCAATCGCAGCAAAACTAAAGTTATGATTGTCGATCGCATTAACAATAACTCGCCGGAAGTGACACAAATCGCGAATTGTCAAGTGGTCCAATCATACATTTATTTAGGAGCATTAATTTCGAACAACGGGGGCTGCATAGATGAAATAAAACGACGTATGGCGATATCTAGGACAGCCATGGATAAGTTGCAGAAGATATGGAGGAACCGTAATATAACAAAGGCCACTAAGACCCGGCTAGTTAGAGCGCTTGTGTTCCCCATATTCCTCTACGCTTCGGAAACGTGGACCCTGCGAGAAAGTGAAAAGAAGAGAATAGACGCTCTCGAGATGTGGTGCTGGAGAAGAATGTTGAGAGTGTCCTGGACCGAATTCCGGACCAATAAGTCCATTCTCGAAGAACTCCGTATCAAGCAGCGTCTGTCCTCTATTGTGCAAGCTCGCATACTCACTTTCTTTGGTCACGTGTCAAGACGTAATGATATCTCGATTGAACGTCTAGTGGTCCAGGGAAGAGTGGAGGGCACTAGAACACGTGGCAGATCGCCTATGAGATGGACAGACCAGGTGAAGGCTGCGGTGGATGTCCCGTTGCATGAATGCACAAGAAAGGCAGCTGTTAGAGAGGAGTGGAGGCGTATTGTGAAGCGTGCCACAACACCAAAGTGACGACCACGACCGCTCTGTCAAGAGCGTATCGACTAAGAAGAAGAAGATACATCAAGTATACATACTGAAATATAGTAATATTAATATTACATATTAATTTACATACAAAGAATTAGTAATAATATTGGCTATTTATGAACAATCAGCAACTCTTCAGTGCTATCATAATTATGCGAAAGAAGCCAGTTATTGATGAGTTTTTTACATTGATAGGACGATTGTGAGTCAACGGTGAGAGCTTTGTTGGCTTTATTATATAAAAACTACCTAGAAAACAGGAAAATCTTTTAGAGAAAACTGTGCTATGATTAGGAATATTACATACTGAATGTTTCCGTCGTTTATCTTATAATTTCTGTATGTTTGCCGGGTCTACGATTTCATGTTGTTTCAAAATTATTTTTTGAATAAATAATTGTCTCACAGTAAGTAGTTTACTTTCCTTATAGAGGGATGAAGTAGGATATCTGTAGGGTAGAAAAGAGCTGACCTTAAGAACCGCCCTTTGTGCCCGCTCCAATTTGAGGAGACGCGTCTTCGCCGCACCCCCCCAAGTATCAATGCAATATGTCAATAAAGATTCACATAAGGTGTGGTACAACATTTTCAATATTTCAATTATATTCATCGGCAACATGGCGGATATTTTTAAAAATAGCTATGAGTTTACGAATTCTATTTGCTAGAATATTTATGTGATTATCAAATGAGAGTTGATAGACAATGATTACGCCTAAATATTTTATATAGTCAGGTCTTTCTAAATTAGGACAATTGCATGTAGTTACTGAACTAAGAACGGGACATAAAATAGAATGTGCTTTAATGTTAAAGCTGTCTAGACAAGGTTGTGTGTGCCGGGAAATGGAGAAAGTTAAGTATATAGTTTTCCCAGTATTAATGCTTAAGAGATTACTATGCAACCAGGACATGACTAAATTAAAACCTTTTTGGGCATTGTGGAAAATATTTTCCCAATTAGGACCCCAGAATAAAAGTGTAGTGTCATCAGCAAATGTTATAATTTTTCCATTAATCAATTCCAAATTGCAAAATGATTAATGTAAATCAGAAAGAGGGTCGGACCTAAAATGCTTCCTCGTGGAACTCCGTGAACAACTGGTAGTGATGAACTTACATGCTCATTCTAACACACTGCGTTCGATAGCTTAAATAGTCCTGGAACAGTTTTAGCTGTATACCACGTATTCCTATCTGTTCCAGCTTTTTTAGAAGCAGAGGGATGGACACAGTGTCAAAGGCCTTGGCGAGGTCTAGAAATATTGATATGCACTTCATTCCACGATCTAAGTTTTGAGCGATAGTATTTGTTAAGTTAGATACCGCATCAGAAGTGGATTTAGATTTGCGAAAACCGTACTGATTTGGTGAAAGTATATTATTTGATTCCAAATATTTTACCAATCTGTCATTCATTATACGCTCTAAAATTTTGGAAAAAGTGGGTAAGATTGAAATTGGCCTGTAGTTACTTATTACTTTTCTGTCACCATTCTTAAAAGCTGGAGTTATTACTGATTTTTTGAATGAATTAGGGAATTCACCATGAGAGAAAGCCAAATTACAAATATGACACAACAAACCCGCAAAAATCTCCTTATTCTGTTTAATTATTTTCGCAGATATATTGTCCAGACCTGTAGAGTTAGTATTTTTAAGATAATTTATTAGTCTTACTATTTCATCTAGATCAGTTCCGAGTAAAACGAAGGATGAGGAAGGTGGAGAGGGAAACTGTTGTGAATGGGGTATTAATCTCGAAGTTGTTAACTCAATATTTACTGCTAAATTCTTACCCATATTGACAAAGAATTCGTTTATTCTGGCAACCGTTTGCTTTGGAGACTGAAAGTGTCAATAATTCCTGAGCATCAGAGTTAGCAGACTTTAGATTTGTAATGTTATTCATTGCTTTCCAAGTCTTCTTGATGCTAGTCTGGCTAGCTTCTTCTAACTGTGTTTTATCATGTAAGCGCTTTAATTTTCTTAACAGGTTTGTACAAAAGTTTCTATATCTCCGATAAATAATTTTAAGAAGCTCATCGTTAGCTTCCTTAATTTCATATGCAATTTATCTCTATGGTTTAAGCATCTTAATAAGCCCGGTGTTACCCATGGCTTCCTTGGGGTTTTGCGTTGTTTTGTTTTGTATTGGTTAGTGTTATTTCTTATGCTTTTAGATAGGTACAGTGTCTAAAAGCATATGAGTTGCAATATTACAATTTGTAATATCAAGTATATGTTGAAAATCAGTGCCAAGAAGATCATATTTTATACCAGAATAATCAATTTTCCTTATTATATCATCTTTACCTCTTAGATTTGTTGGATTCTGCATTTTTAATGAAAGAAATAGCGCATCATGGTCAGTTACACTATTCCTAATCATGAGTGTAGTAGAAGATAGCTTAGACTTACATAAAACATGATCAAGGCAACTATTACATCGAGTTGGAAATGAATGCGTAGAGAGCAGGCCATGGCATGAAGTAATATTAAGGTAACTAGAGGCATCATCTACATCTGTACTTTCATTTTATTTTCATTTCATTTATTCGTTGCATAAACTGTTACAATAATAAAGGTCTTAAAAGATAGTTGGCTTAAACAGTTTGCCAATGCCTGGCGCGCAACATACTTTAAACTTTGACTTTAACTATTCACTAGTGGTTCGCCCCGAACTGAGACCTCGTGGTAACGGTATCCCATGATTATTCATTCAATCGATACATGACGACCAAAACTGACATTAGTATTATACCAAAATTATCCCCTATGTAGGACTCTCTTTACGTAGGTAGCTCCAAAATACAATCCTAAGTCCTAACATCCGTCCCAATGTCCTTTTAGGTGTCCCGTACAGGATCGTGATAGAAAAGTTGACAGTAATCATCACCTAACTTATCATAGGTAGCCCGTAAAGGTTAGGAAACGTCAGTGAAAACATTGAATTATTATGTAGGTACTAACGAGTGAAAACGGGTTAGGGGCATCTGTACAAATCGTCATCTATCGACGCGAATAGAAAATATACAAAATGCAGCAATTAATAGTTTATTGAAGTTTGATATTTAACTAAAGAAAAATTTTAATTGAATAATATGTTATTATATTATGTACCTAAATAATAATGGTCGACGCAAAACTGTTTTTGGGATAGATCGTAGTCGTAACTCCTAGTTCCACGGAATAGTTAATGACTGCGCCATCTATTAGCATTATTGTGAAGCTATGTGAAAATTACTGATGCTCATTAAAAATTAAATAATCTCGTTTCTTTATAATATTCATATAATTTTAGTATTTGTTGTTCAAGTACAGGATACAAGTGAAATAAAAAAATAAGTACAGCTTTAAAATATATAGGCGATTTTCCCAGAGAGCGTCTTCAAGCGAGCATATTAAATCGCCACTTTGAAAGCCCCCCATTTCGTCAATTTTAGGAAAAAAATTAAAAAAAAATAAGTTTGTACTCTGTTCCAAATTGTCTTTAAAATGATACACAGAAACCCTATGAATCGCAAAAAAAAATATTTTACTTCGCATTCGCTTCTATGAGAGCCCCCTGAAATAAAGATTTTTATAACTTTTTAAGCCATTTTCGTCTGGAGGCCATCGGTTTACATATTATATCTAAATTTGAAGTAATTACGTTCAGTAATTCAAAAGTTATAAGGCTCTGACAGACGGACGGACGGACAAGTGCAAATCGCTCTAGTAAACTCAGAGACCTCGCTTCGCTCGGTCAATTATTTATAATGTCAACAATCCACAATTATTATATACAAAACAAAATAAAATATGTCAATGAGAAGTATCTAATAAGCAAATATTCCAATCCAATTTGTAGGTACTTGACACAACAACAACGTTAATGTTTTACATCGAAATATTTCATTAAGGTATTCGTTAATTCCGTAGTAACATTTTTGTATAAGATACTCTTTTAACTTGCTTTTAAACTTGAAAAAATCGTCCATTTTATGAAACTCGGTAGGTAACCGGTTAAAGAGTTTCGGTAACATAATGTAAGAAATGTCGTCGTAACCCGACGACATTTCAACAAAATATCAATATTGAAGTCACCAGTTAAAATAACGCTTTTATATTTATGCAATGTATTGAGTGTAACATCCAATGATTCCAAAAATCGGCCAAGTGTGAGTCGGGCCTCGCTCTTTTAGGGTTCCGTTAAAAAATATATAAAAATATAAATTAAATTAAAAAAATTAAAAAAATATAAATATTTTAAATTAATTTTTTTAATTTAATTTAATTTTTATTGACCGAGCGAAGCGAGGTCTCTGAGTTTACTAGAGCGATTTGCACTTGTCCGTCCGTCCGTTCGTCCGTCCGTCCGTCCGTCCGTCCGTCTGTCAGAGCCTTATAACTTTTGAATTACTGAACGTAATTACTTCAAATTTAGATATAATATGTAAACCAATGGCCTCCAGCCGAAAATGGCTTAAAAAGTTATAAAAATCTTTACTTCAGGGGGGCTCTCATAAAAGCGAATGCGAAGAAATTTTTTTTTATTTGCGATTCATAGGTTTTCTGTGTATCATTTTAAAGACAATTTGGAACAGAGTACAACCATATTTTTTTTAAATTTTTTTTCCTAAAATTGACGAAATGGGGGGCTTCCAAAGTGGCGATTTAATACGCTCGCTTGAAGACGCTCTCTGGGAAAATTTTCTATATATTTTCAAGTTGTACTTATTTTCTTACTTCACTTGTATCCTGTACTTGAACAACAAATACTAAAATTATATGAATATTCTAAAGAAACGAGATTATTTAATTTTTAATGAGCATCAGTAAATTTCACATAGCTTCACAATAATGCTAATAGATGGCGCAGTCATTAACTATTCCATTGAACTAGGAGTTACGACTACGATTTATCCCAAAAACAGTTTTGCGTCGACCATTATTATTTAGGTACATAATATAATAACATATTATTCAATTAAAATTATTCTTTAGTTAAATATCATTTTGTATAATATTTTCTATTCGCGTCGATAGATGACGATTTGTACAGATGCCCCTAACCCGTTTTCACTCGTTAGTACCTACATAATAATTCAATGTTTTCACTGACGTTCCCTAACCTTTACGGGCTACCTATGATAAGTTAGGTGATGATTACTGTCAACTTCTTTATCACGATCCTGTACGGGACACCTAAAAGGACATTGGGACGGATGTTAGGACTTAGGATTGTGTTTTGGAGATACCTACGTAAAGAGACTCCTACATAGGGGATGATTTAGGTATGTTTGGTGAAAAGGGGCATAATAATAATAATGTCAGTTTTGGTCGTCATGTATCGATTGAATGAATAATCATGGGATACCGTTACCGCGAGGTCTCAGTTCGGGGCGAACCACTAGTTATTTGTTGTTATAGCGGCAATAGAAATACATAATATGTGAAAATTTCATCTGTCTATTACGGTTTACGAGATACAGCCCGCTGACAGACGGACGGACGGACGGACGGACGGACGGACGGACAGCGTAGGCTTAGTAATAGGGTCCCGTTGGTACCCTTTGGGTACGGAACCCTAAAAAGCCATTTAAATTTCGAAAAGAAGGTGGCCTATAATCGATACTATTGCTATGCTTTTTACTATCGTTATGAGACAATTAGCATCAGTAAATTTGGGTTCATATGTATTAGACGAAATTGTCTTTTTAATATAAATTACTATACCGTCATTTTGATTATAGCAGACTTTAGACGTGATGGTAATGTAATCATCTAATTGTGGTACGTAATGACAGCTTCTTAACCAACATTCGGTTCAAATCATGATATCAGGCTTAAGCGACAATCTATCCACAAATACGAAATCAATCAATGGGCATTATGACTGATCAACCTTAATTAATCAAAAAGCAATACAAATGTCACTTTTTAAATTGTAATTTTTATTAATACAATTAATTATTCATTTAACAATATTATCCTTATTAATTCATTATAATAATAATAAATAAATCGATTTATTCCATCCCCGGGGGCACGGGCTCCATAGCGTTTTGCGTGTACGATGGTGCCTGAAAAGACAAAAAATATTAAGGGTCTGTTTCACAACTTTCAAGTAAACTTTATCCGACGAATAATTTTGTCAGTTAAAGCTTACTTGAAGGTGGTGAAACAGGCCCTAAACAAAATAACAATAAAATACTATACAAAAATTGACGTGTGTAGGTATATTCTATATGGACTCCCAGAACGGTCGGACCGATTTTGACAAAATTTTTAGGCAATCTTTAGATGAGCCCAGGGGGTGATCTAGTCAAGTTTGGTAGCGATCGGTTCAACAGGATTTTTTTGTTTTTTAGATATAGATTAAATGCGTGTGTGTGTGTGTGTGTGTATGTTTGTGTGGAGGGGAGGAAATGTGCGTATTTTGTTTGGGTTTTGTGTGTGATTTTCCACCTTCTTAAACAATTTTTGTATAGCAGTAATATCGTCCGCATTTTTTAAGGGGTGCTTTAACAGCACAAATGCGTACGTGCATGCGTTTGTGTGTGTGTGTGTGTATCTGTGGGTCTATGTGTGTGTGTGTGTATGTGTGTGTGTGTGCGTGTGTGCGCGCGTGCGTAACTGGCAGCAGCGCGGCGAGCACGGGCGCGGCGCTGCCGCCGAGCCGCTCGCTGCACTTCACCCACCCCTCCTCCCCTCCCCCGCCACCTTGTTGTGCAGCAGTACCTGCGGGCACAGCGCGGCGAGGTGCGGCGGCAGCAGCGCGCAGGCGCGTGGGGGCAGCGCGGCGAGCACGGGCGCGGCGCTGCCGCCGAGCCGCTCGCTGCACTTCACCCACCCCTCCCCCCCTCCCCCACCACCTTGTTGTGCAGCAGTACCTGCGGGCACAGCGCGGCGAGGTGCGGCGGCAGCAGCGCGCAGGTGCGTGGCGGCAGCGCGGCGAGCACGGGCGCGGCGCTGCCGCCGAGCCGCTCACTGCACTTCACCCACCCCTCCCCCGCCACCTTGTTGTGCAGCAGTACCTGCGGGCACAGCGCGGCGAGGTGCGGCGGCAGCAGCGCGCAGGCGCGTGGCGGCAGCGCGGCGAGCACGGGCGCGGCGCTGCCGCCGAGCCGCTCGCTGCACTTCACCCACCCCTCCCCCGCCACCTTGTTGTGCAGCAGTACCTGCGGGCACAGCGCGGCGAGGTGCGGCGGCAGCAGCGCGCAGGCGCGTGGCCGCAGCGCGGCGAGCACGGGCGCGGCGCTGCCGCCGAGCCGCTCGCTGCACTTCACCCACCCCTCCCCCGCCACCTTGTTGTGCAGCAGTACCTGCGGGCACAGCGCGGCGAGGTGCGGCGGCAGCAGCGCGCAGGCGCGTGGCGGCAGCGCGGCGAGCACGGGCGCGGCGCTGCCGCCGAGCCGCTCGCTGCACTTCACCCACCCCTCCCCCCCTCCCCCACCACCTTGTTGTGCAGCAGTACCTGCGGGCACAGCGCGGCGAGGTGCGGCGGCAGCAGCGCGCAGGCGCGTGGGGGCAGCGCGGCGAGCACGGGCGCGGCGCTGCCGCCGAGCCGCTCGCTGCACTTCACCCACCCCTCCCCCGCCACCTGGTTGTGCAGCAGTACCTGCGGGCACAGCGCGGCGAGGTGCGGCGGCAGCAGCGCGCAGGCGCGTGGCCGCAGCGCGGCGAGCACGGGCGCGGCGCTGCCGCCGAGCCGCTCGCTGCACTTCACCCACCCCTCCCCCACCACCTTGTTGTGCAGCAGTACCTGCGGGCACAGCGCGGCGAGGTGCGGCGGCAGCAGCGCGCAGGCGCGTGGGGGCAGCGCGGCGAGCACGGGCGCGGCGCTGCCGCCGAGCCGCTCGCTGCACTTCACCCACCCCTCCCCCGCCACCTTGTTGTGCAGCAGTACCTGCGGGCACAGCGCGGCGAGGTGCGGCGGCAGCAGCGCGCAGGCGCGTGGCGGCAGCGCGGCGAGCACGGGCGCGGCGCTGCCGCCGAGCCGCTCGCTGCACTTCACCCACCCCTCCCCCCCTCCCCCACCACCTTGTTGTGCAGCAATACCTGCGGGCACAGCGCGGCGAGGTGTGGCGGCAGCGCGGCGAGCACGGGCGCGGCGCTGCCGCCGAGCCGCTCGCTGCACTTCACCCACCCCTCCCCCCCTCCCCCACCACCTTGTTGTGCAGCAGTACCTGCGGGCACAGCGCGGCAAGGTGCGGCGGCAGCAGCGCGCAGGTGCGTGGCGGCAGCGCGGCGAGCACGGGCGCGGCGCTGCCGCCGAGCCGCTCGCTGCACTTCACCCACCCCTCCCCCGCCACCTTGTTGTGCAGCAGTACCTGCGGGCACAGCGCGGCGAGGTGCGGCGGCAGCAGCGCGCAGGCGCGTGGCCGCAGCGCGGCGAGCACGGGCGCGGCGCTGCCGCCGAGCCGCTCGCTGCACTTCACCCACCCCTCCCCCGCCACCTTGTTGTGCAGCAGTACCTGCGGGCACAGCGCGGCGAGGTGCGGCGGCAGCAGCGCGCAGGTGCGTGGCGGCAGCGCGGCGAGCACGGGCGCGGCGCTGCCGCCGAGCCGCTCGCTGCACTTCACCCACCCCTCCCCCCCTCCCCCACCACCTTGTTGTGCAGCAGTACCTGCGGGCACAGCGCGGCGAGGTGCGGCGGCAGCAGCGCGCAGGCGCGTGGGGGCAGCGCGGCGAGCACGGGCGCGGCGCTGCCGCCGAGCCGCTCGCTGCACTTCACCCACCCCTCCCCCGCCACCTTGTTGTGCAGCAGTACCTGCGGGCACAGCGCGGCGAGGTGCGGCGGCAGCAGCGCGCAGGCGCGTGGCGGCAGCGCGGCGCGCACGGGCGCGGCGCTGCCGCCGAGCCGCTCGCTGCATTTCACCCACCCTTCCCACGCCACCTTGTTGTGCAGCAGTACCTGCGGGCACAGCGCGGCGAGGTGCGGCGGCAGCAGCGCGCAGGCGCGCGGCGGCAGCGCGGCGAGCACGGGCGCGGCGCTGCCGCCGAGCCGCTCGCTGCATTTCACCCACCCCTCCCCCGCCACCTTGTTGTGCAGCAGTACCTGCGGGCACAGCGCGGCGAGGTGCGGCGGCAGCAGCGCGCAGGCGCGTGGGGGCAGCGCGGCGAGCACGGGCGCGGCGCTGCCGCCGAGCCGCTCGCTGCACTTCACCCACCCCTTCTCCCCTCCCCCGCCACCTTGTTGTGCAGCAGTACCTGCGGGCACAGCGCGGCGAGGTGCGGCGGCAGCAGCGCGCAGGCGCGCGGCGGCAGCGCGGCGAGCACGGGCGCGGCGCTGCCGCCGAGCCGCTCGCTGCATTTCACCCACCCTTCCCACGCCACCTTGTTGTGCAGCAGTACCTGCGGGCACAGCGCGGCGAGGTGCGGCGGCAGCAGCGCGCAGGCGCGCGGCGGCAGCGCGGCGAGCACGGGCGCGGCGCTGCCGCCGAGCCGCTCGCTGCATTTCACCCACCCTTCCCACGCCACCTTGTTGTTCCACACCTGCGTAACGAACAATAAACTGAAAAGTACAGTTGTGCAGTTGTCTAAGAATGATTGCTGCAGACAGAGTAACGATTGAAATCGCCTCTGATCGATCGATGCTCACTCGCAATTGGCTAAAATGCATTGTTACAGAGAGATTGCAATGAATTCAGCTAATCACCACGATTTACACTATAGCAATGATTGACGCAGCTTTTACAGAATCGGCCAGCTGGCTACATCCACACGCCGGTGGGCGTTCCCAAGGTTCTGGAGAGACCATCTCAGGTGATTCGCTGCAAGTAAGTAGCAGCCCCTGGCACAGTATCGTGTTCCGAGACGATCGTTTCAAGAGACTTTCAAGTATGTCCAGTAAGCAGTGGACAAGACGATGATGATGATTTTGTGTAAAGATCCCACTGATATAGTAATTGAAGAGCCACATTTAACATACGAGTGTCTGGAGCTAATGGTATTCCAAATGGCGCACCGACCTCTATAATTAAGGGGACGCTGTACACTCGACCGAAGTTGCCGGCGCACGTGGGTAACCGGCTTGCTATTTCATCTAACATTGTGTGAGAAAGAGATAGACTCAGTGTAGCGAGTGCATGCGCGCATACTTCCGTGCTACCGTCCCGCTCCCGCTCCGTTTCGGGTGAGAGGCGCGATAATTTACACCGAAATCAAGCGCGCGAAAAAGGTTGAACAGTCGTTTGGGAAAAGTGTTTTTGAGAAAAAACTACTAAATGTATGTTTACAAAGTAAAGTTATTTGAACTGATGAATAAATAAACTATGTCTAATGATAATTTTTTTCGGCATTTTCATACTCCTAATGTTATTTATTTGCGCCCAAAGTTGACATAAATTTAGTGTGAAAATGACGATCTTTCGAGGCTCGTAACTTTATAACGAATATTTTTTTTTCAATATTTTATATATCAATAAACCTAGATAATGACGAGGCAAATCGACATAATACTTAGTTTTGAGCGTACAATATCAAATAATGTAGTAATCACTCATTTACGTTTATATGAAGAAGGTACTGGCTTGAGCCCCCTTAAGCTATGAAATCATAGATTAATTATATAAGATCATAAAATAATAAGAGGTCTATAATAATGCATCTATGAAATCATAAATTAATTTTATAGAGGTGCGCTATTTACAATATCATTAGTACCTACCAGAGACACTCGTACTAATAATATTGCTTAGAGCGCCAAAATGGCGTCAATCGAATTCAAAATGGCGTCAATTAAGCTGGTCCAAAAAAATGTGACAGCAGCCTCTCCAGTGTAAATCATAGATTATATAGAGCCCAGGGTCCATACCTCTCTCTCGATGAGCAGCTGCAGGATGTTGAGAGCCAGGGGCCCGAGGCCAGGGTACAGCGTGAGCGCCTGCAGCACGCTGCGCATCATCAGAACCGGGATATCCGTCTCTTCGGCCAGCCGCTGGAGTACTGCCGACAGCACCTACAATTTAAAAAAAAACGAGTGTGCTTTAGACCACACGACTGAAGTAAAACTTACGAAACGCAACTGGCTATGAGAGAAAGAGAGAAAGAAAATGTGTGCTCGCATGGGAGATGCGAGCACCTCTTGCCCCTACAGTAATATGAGAAACGTAACTCTCTCTCTCTTTCTATCTTCACTAACTTATATCTCCCTCTCAACTTCCGTTCGCCTCGCCCGATCACACTTTTCGTAACACATTCACCAGCTTACTCCCCAAGTCAAGCGTGCGTAAAGAAGTTTTACTTCAAAAATTGTGAGCCGTCACGGGACGCCTGCCAGATGTGAAACATTTTTTGACGACCTCCCTGGCTCAGTGGTGAGCGCTGTTGCCTTATAACTGGGAGGTCTCGGGTTCGATTCCCGGCGGGGTCAATTTGGGAATTTATAATTTCTGAATTGTCTCTGGTCTGGTCTGGTGGGAGGCTTTGGCCGTGGCTAGTTATCACCCTACCGTCAAAGACGTGCCGCCAAGCGATTTAGCGTTCCGGCACGATGGCGTGTAGAAACCAATTAGGGGTATGGGTTGAATGTTCACTGCCATATCCCTTCCAAGTTAGCCCGCTACCATCTTAGACTGCATCGTCACTTACCATCAGGTGAGATCGCAGTCAAGGACTAGCTTGTCATCGAATAAAAAAAAAAACATCGAAATTATTTTGTACCGAAAACATCGAACTTAGCAGACACACTAATTATAATTTGCTTTCTTTCACTTTCTAAACTATCACTATCAGACATATTTTATCGTTAAAATTATTTGTTTCAAGTAAGACACAGATCACGTGTACCGTAGTAAACAACACTGTTTCGTACAGCATACATACATTACTACTGCATACATACTGTTGGCGTGGCGACGCATCACCAGGCCAACAGTCGATCTGACCCACCGTTATAGATGTTTCACATCAAAATAAAACAAAAATTAAAAAAAAACCTTTTTTTAAAACAAGCTTTCAGTAACTCTGGCTACATCATCAGACCCTGGATATCGTCTAGGATCAAAGTTCAACAGACTAATTGTAAAAACGAATCAAACGAGCCCAAACTCAATGGGGTTACGTCGTTTTATTACAGAGTTCCCAAAGCCACATTCCGGCTTCATCATCAGAGCCTGGATATTATCTAGGATCAGAGTAATTTTCAAGATTAATTAAACAAGCCTAAACTTAATGGGGTTAAATAGAATAGAATAGAAGTATATTTTATTCAAATAAATTTTTTTGCAAGTGCTTTTGAATCGTCCTTTTGATGAGTCTACTACTGGTTCAGAATGCCCTTCCTGCCGAGAAGAACCAGCAAGAAACTCGGCGGTTGCTCTTTTTAGAACAAGTTTACAATACAATAGATACTATGCTATGTATCCAGTGTTTCCACAATGAGGGCAAGTTCCAAAAATGCATACTACTTACAATTCAATACATGTTAAGATGGGCTGACAGAAAGTAGCCCCATTCTCGCCGGTGGAACCCGTTCACGACCATCACGCATGACCCAGCCGCTACTTCGCTCGACCATATTTGAGGGAACGTAACAACCCGCACCAAATGTAGAAACGCTAACTCTGGGTTAAAAGGACAGATTTGACAGATTTCGTATAAAGCTTCTGTCAAAATTACAAATTTATTCCTGGGTTAACTAACCCGGCGTCTCTGTAAGCGGGCATAAGGCTACCCATGTAAAGGAATCGAATTGAAAACTAATATTCAAATACTGAAGCAGTGATAGCGTGGTGGTTAGGATTGTGGTCTCCTATTCGGGGGGTCGCAGGTTCGATCCCGGGTACGCTTTGTAGCTCTATCGGGTACCTCTGACTTTCCGGAGTCAGGTGCGTTTAAGCAATTAAATATCACTTGCTTCAACGGTGAAGGAAAACATCGTGAGGAAACCTGCACATCTGAGAGTTCTTCATAATATTCTCGAAGATGTGTGAAGTCCGCCAATTCGCATTGGGCCAGGGTGGTGGACTATGGCCTATAACCCTTCTCTGAAAGGAAACCTGCGCTCAGTAGTGAGCCGTTGATGAGTTGTTAATGATGATTCAAATACTCATTTTACTAATATTCAAATACTCATTTTACACATACATATGTACAGTCGGCTGCAAAAGTCCATATAGAAAAAGCAAACAAGTTGCCTTGCATGCAGTCTGTCACTCACACACTGTAGTGTTGAACTGAAATCGTTTGAACCTTATGTTGTTGACTTAAGGTTGATTATTGATAGATAATATTTATTTGTGTGAGTGAGCATGCGAGTGATACACATCATTGCTTGCGCACGGTTTTAGCCTTTAAGCTATGTATGGACTTTTGACGTCGACTATATACACATACATACACTAAACACTAGACATATAAACATACTTACACTGCAAGTGAAATAAAAGCTTGTAAAAAATGGCTTACGTCTTGTGTGTAGATGTGTTTGACGGCAAAGCACAGCGCGGTCGCCTTGATGATGTACTTGAGGTCCGCCTTGCTCGGGTCGATCAGGTGAAGAGCTACCAGCAACTCTTCAGGGGTAACTGTTACACGAAAATATCATTCATTTTTAACCGACTTCTAAAAAGGAGGAGGTTCTCAATTAGTCGGAATCTTTTATTTAATATGTATGTTCACCGATTACTCGAAGCCGCCTGAACCGATTTGAAAAATTCTTTTCTTGTTTCAAAGACTACTTCGCAGGTGGTCCCCTTGAAATTTTATCAATCGGTGGAGCGGTTTTTAAAATGTCAACAATATATCTTCTTCTTCTTTCTTCTTCTTTATCAACCGATAGACGTCCACTGCTGGACAAAGGTCTCTTGCATGGACTTCCACAGGCCTCGGTCTTGCGCCGCCTGAATCCAGCGGCTCCCTGCGACTCGTTTGATGTCGTCGGTCCACCTGGTGGGGGGTCTGCCAACACTGCGCTTCCCGGTGCGGGGTCGCCACTCCAGCACCTTGGGACCCCAA
Source organism: Oeneis ivallda (assembly GCA_029955525.1). Taxonomy (NCBI): domain Eukaryota; kingdom Metazoa; phylum Arthropoda; class Insecta; order Lepidoptera; family Nymphalidae; genus Oeneis; species Oeneis ivallda. The sequence continues at coordinate 20,756,517 of JARPMR010000018.1, read as the reverse complement.
CGACCATCAGCTCTTCGAACTATGTGCCCTGCCCATTTCCACTTCAGTATCGCGACTCGCTTAGCTATGTCGGTAACTCTGGTTCTCCTACGGATCTCCTCATTTCTGATTCGATCCCGCAGGGACACTCCGAGCATAGCTCTCTCCATCGCCCGCTGAGCGGTCCTGAGCCTACTTATGAGGCCCTTAGTTAGTAACAATATATACTTGGTGGTATATACTTTGTGGTGACGCGGGCCGTTTGAAGTCGGTTTTTTAAAAAGAATTTTTTATATTAAATTATTTATTTAAGGGTTATTATCCGTAGATGCCCAAAGAGTGCCAAGAGGACCCTATTACTAATCCTATGCTGTCCGTCCGTCCTGTCTGTCTGTCAGTGTCTCATGAACCTGAAAACTGGAAGGTCATCGGTTCAATCCCCACCCGTTGCACTTTTGTCGTACCTACTCCTAGCATAAGCTTTAGGCTCTTTTGGTTAAGAGAGGGGAATATTAGTCGTTCAGCATCGCAAATGTTCTATAAAAAAATAGTGAAGTAGGTACTTGGTCCATCTTCCTGGCGCAGCGGTGAGCGCAGTGATTCTTTAACTGGGAGGTCTCAGGTTCGATTCCCGGCAGGGGTTTACCGATTAGGGGTATGTATACCAATATTATATTCTCTATATTATAACCAATTTACACAAAATCCATCGCAAATCGCATGAAAATCAGTTCAGCCGCGGTGAGGGGGGGACTTTTTACAATATGTAGTGATTTATTCGGGCCTAAACAGTTACATCCAAACATTTATTACAGTTTTCCTCACGATGTTTTCTTTCACTGTTATAATATAGCAAGTGATACTTAATTTCTCGAAATGCAAAGGAGTCATTTCTTAAAACGTAAAAGTATTTTTTTAAAATAAACAACACTTTTCAGAAAAAAGAAAAACAAAAATTGTACTCACAAACTCTAGCTGGAATATAATAAACGAAAAATTCTTTAAAGCAAAATAAGATTTTTAGAAAAAATATACTTAGGCATTTTAAAATCAACGGTAATAAATGACATATTTACCGGGACACTGTTCGTCGTTATTGCTCTGCACTCCGAGCAGTTTGTTGAACACTTCTTTGACTACAGGTGGGTTGAGTTTTATCAATTTCGGTAAAGCAGCAAATATCTGCAACAAGTGTTTTAGGTAAATCCTTACTAATATTATATTTTGACGACCTCCTGGCGCAGTGGTGAACAATATGGTAACTTGGATGTCTCGGGTTCGATTCCCGGCGGCGGAAAGGGAATTTATAATTTCTGAATTGCCTCTGGTCTGGTGAGAGGCTTTGGCCGTCCCTAGTTACCAGCCTACCGTCAAACACGTGCCGCCAAGCGATTTAGCGTTCCGGCACGATGGCGTGTACAAACAGATTATACGGGTTGACTGCACACTGCCATACCCCTTCCAAGTCATCCAGCTACCATCTTAGACTGCAACGTCACTTATCATCAGGTGAGATCGCTGTCAAGGATTATCTTGTCATTGAGTAAAAAAATGCTAGTGTGTTAGTTTGTTGTTTTGTTCTCCAATCACGTAGCAACGGAGCAACGGATCGACGTAATTTTTGCACGGGTATAGTTGAGGACCTGGAGAGAGACATAGGCTACCCTTTATCCCGGAAAACAAGAGGGTTCCCAAGGGATTAAAATAAACAAATTTACGCATATGAAGTCGCGCAAAAGGTAAGCTTTTTTATTCACCAAGATTTCAGCAATAACTAACTACGCAAAAAAATAAAAAAAAAAAAAACAGCTCGATCCGTTCCAAAGGTTGGGTTTCAGGTACATTTTAAGGAAAAAAATTGCAATTTTTTGTAAACTAGTTGTAGCTTGATGGCAATAAAATGTAACTCTTTTCACTCTAACTTAAGTACCATATAGTTCCAACCATAAGGTTCAAATGGACACATCCTTTTTGAGTAAATCAGATTTTGTAATTTGAACCTTATGAATGCAAAAATATGGTATAAAATGTGTTACGTTGTATTGCCAGTCTCCCGCATCATGCTACACCGCACAGAGTGTAGCTTACCTCTTTCTTGGAGAGTCCATTGAGCACTGGCACGAGGAAGCGCACATCCGATACGCGCGTCGCGTACAGTTCGCGCACGCGCGACACCAGCTCCGGACTCGGGGGGGCTGCCCAGCAGTGGACAAAAATATCACTAGCATTAATAATAGTAAGTATCTGCGAGATCAAATCAGAAATGAGGAGATCCGTAGGAGAACCAAAGTCACCGACATAGCTCAGCGTGTCGCGAAACTGAAGTGGAAATGAGAGAATTTCGAAGAGCTGATGGTCGTTGGGGTCCCAAGGTGCTGGAGTGGCGACCCCGCACCGGGAAGTGTAGTGTTGGTAGACATTACGGTGGACCGACATCAAACGTGTCGCAGGGAGGGAGTCGCTGGATTCAGGTGGCGGAAGACCGAGGCCTGTGGAAGTCCATGCAGGAGACTTTTGTCCAACAGTGCACGTCTATCGGTTGATAAAGAAGAAGAATTAATATTAGATCTTAAGTAAAGAACTTACATCCTACATCATCAGCAGTACTAAGTTTGAGAATGGGAGAATCAGTTTGTTTGTAGAGGTTGGTCTTCTTTTTGGTATAAAATTGTATGGTTTTTTTTACGAATTTACACATTTAGAATACATAAATAGAAGGTAGGGTCAAGATTTTCAATCCTTTGAAGTGAGGTAGGCACAAGTCTGTAGCTTTTATATTTATTTTAGTATCTGGATGCACTTTTTTGCAATACAAAGAGATCGTGTGCACGTTTTTGCTAACATGTCTATGACACCTTGTATAATGAATCCTAATATTATAAATGCGAGTGTTTTTGTTTGTTGGTTTGTTGGTTTATTGGTTTGTCCTTCAATCACGCCGCAACAGGGCTACGGATCGACGTGATTTTTTGCATGGGTATAGTTGAGGACCTGGAGAGTGACATAGGCTACTTTTTATCCCGGAAAATCAAATAGGTCCCGAGGGATTTTTAAAAACAAAATCCACGCGGACTAAGTCGCAGGCATCAGCTAGTGATATTATATACTACAACTCACCCTTTTCAGTAACAATATGGACGAGCTTGGTCAACAAAGTTTCCGCACCGCGCGGACACTCCTCCATCAGAGCCTCGAACGCGGGTCGTAGCGGGCCGGGCTTTGGGTCGGCGCCGTCCGGGTCGGAAGGGACGGGCTGGGTCAGCACGACCCTCAACGGCCCCTCCAGCTGTCTCAACACGCAACGTTTGGCTTCAGCGTCCGCGCATCCGTACACACGCGCTATTTCGATGATCAATTCTGCAAAAAACGATATGTTATTCTTATTTGGAGTGGCGACGCCGCACCGGGAAGCGCAGTGTTGGCAGACCCCCCAACAGGTGGACCGACGACATCAAACGAGTCGCAGGGAGCCGCTGGATCCAGACGGCGCAAGGCCGAGACCTGTGGAAGTCCATGCAAGACCTTTGTCCAGCAGTGGACGTCTATCGGTTGATAAATAAGAAGAAGATTTATAGTTATATTGTTTAGTTATCTAGTAATTTATAATAGAATAGAATAGAAATGTTTTTTATTCAAATAAACTTTTTTACAAGTGATTTGAATCGTCGATGAGTCTACCACTGGTTCGGAATGCCCTTCCTGCTGAGAAGAACCAGCAAGAAACTCGACGGTTGCTCTTATCAAAACAAGTTTACAATAGTTACTATGCTATGTATGCAGTGTTTCCACAATGAGTGAAAGTTCGACAAAAGCATACCCTAATTATAATTCAACACATGTTAAGACGGGCAGACAGAAAGTAGCCCCATTCCCGCCCGTTGCACCCGTTCACGAGCATGACGCATGACCCAGCCATTGCTTCGCTCAACCATATTTGAGGGAACGTAACAACCCACATCACATGACACCACCACAGAAAGAGAGTGTGACATACTTAGGCTACCCATGTTAAGGCATTGAATGTAATAGTATGATTTAGTTGTAAGGGGCTTATTTGTCGGGAACGCGTCTATGGACACTAAGGTTCCTGATGAAAACCGTTTAGTGATGAAAACCGAGTGAGCTAGTAGACACAGAAAACCCCAATAATTTTTTTTGGCCTGACCATGGGATCCGAACCCGGGACCAAACCATCTGCAGTTGATGCTAACCAGTTGCATGAGGCAGTTAGTCTATATAAAAGAAAACTGTGAATGACTGACTAATGTATCAACATACAGCTCAAACCACTGGACTGGATACATACACTGTTATGGCGTAGGTATCCGCTAACAAAGAATTTCAAAATTAAAAAAAAATCAAATTTATTTATTTCACCTGTGGCTCTTATGACACGTCATGACTCTACCAACGGAAAAGCAGATTCTGCTGAGAAGAGCCGGCAAGAAACTCAGCAGTTGCTCTTTTCAAAATAATCATTTTACAATATTAATAAGTAGCTATTACATTGTAATAAGTTTTTATACTATCTTGTGGGCAGCTCGATGCCAAGCTGATTTAACCCATGCATCTTTGTTAGAATAGAATATAATATTTCCACAATGAGGGGAAGTTCCAAGAAATAAACGCACTACAATTCAATTAATGTAAAGACGGGCAGACAGAAAGTAGCCGGCGGGACCCGTTCACGAGCATGACGCATGATCCAACCGTTGCTTCGCTCGACCATATTTTTGAAAATTAAACTATTAAAAATTAGCCCTAAGGGGCTACAATAGGGGTTTGAAAAATCTAACTTAACGTGAGCGAAGCCCCGGGCAAAAGCTAATTGCAAATAATATTGAACCTTCGTAGAACCAACCTTCTTTTTCCGTGAACAACGCCATAACAAGGTTCAAGCACAGCTTATACAGCTCATCGTTCCAGACCCTGTTCACACGTCTGTTCCCGAACAGCTCCTGAGGTGGAAAGGACAGCGATATGAAGCCCAGGTAGAGTAGAGCGTGCTTGTCTATGACTTTTCTGGTTGCGTCTGTGCTACGCTTGTAGATCTTTATGGATGTTTTGAGTGCAATGTCGCGGATTTCTTCGTTTTCACTTACTGGAAATAATTAGTATAAAACCTACATTTCAATAATAATCTATACAAATAAATAAAATTGAAGTGTCTGTTTGTAATGTCAAAATAACAGCTTTTTACTATGGCACGCTTGCAGAAACGTTTTAACCCAGAGTTAGCAGCTAACTCTGGGTTAAAAAGACAGATTTGACAGATTTCGTATAAGCTTCTGTCAAAATTACGAATTTATTCCTGGGTTAACAAACCCGGCGTCTCTGCAAGCAGGCCTAAATGCATATAATATGAAAGTATATTCGGTTATCGGTACTTATAACAAAACATCAATTTTTAAAATTTTTGTCTGTCTCTCTGTCTATTTGTTTTGGTTAACCTCGGTAACGGCTGGACCGGTTTTTTCGGTCTGATGTTGATAGCTGATGTTATATGGCGTAACATAGGCTACTTTTTTAATTTTTAATTTTTTAATTTTTTGATTTCTAAACCGATTTGCGTGAATCTTTTTTCTTTTATCTGTGGCGATTTAGTAAATGTTGACTATAATAATTAATAGTTGTTTTAGGTACCAAGCAAAGACTACATAGTTAAATCTCAGGACCCCACTCCTCAATCCTGATGCTGCAGGGGTTCCGCCCATGTGGAAGAAGTCACTATGTATGTTTTTAACATATTTATTAAGGTTGATCTGAAGGTCTGTAGAAAATTGAACTTAAAACTATCTAATGGGATGGTTCAACTTCAAGCAGAACTTAGTCATTTTAACCTTTATTGAACACTAGATGATGCCCGCGACTTCGTCCACGTGGATTAAGTTTTTGTAATTCCCCGCGGGAACTTTGTGATTTTCCGGGATAAAATGTGTTAATCCTGGGTATGAGCTATCCTCATTCCAAATTTCAGCCTAATCGGATCATTTGTTGTGGCGTGAGAGAAGATTTCAGCAGAATCCGCTTTCCGAACCGGTGGTAGATTCATGGCGTGTCATAAGAGCCACAGGTTGGCCTACGTTAAATAAATAATTTTGAATTTTGAATTTTAAGAGTAACAAACATACATCCATCCATCCATCCATCCATCCAAACATCCATCCATCCATCCATCCTCACAAACTTTCACATTTATAATATTTAGTAGGACAGTAAATATTCCCTTAACAATTCGAAAGCACAGTAAACGTTTGTTTGAACAAAAACTTTTCTATTCCAATAAAAGTAAAAGAAAAAATACTTACACACATGACAAACCAACGCGGTCACATATTTGTGAGCTCTCGGCGGTCGCATGATGCACAACTCTTCCAACATTTCCAGTGCTAAAAACGCAGATTTCTCCTCCGTAACCAAATGCCTCAAATACTCTACAGCCTCGTCCGTAACAACGGGCGCTTCCAAGTATATCTTCCTCAGCAGCACGTCTTTACTAGCCTCCATAGCTGGGTCACCGCGCTCTGCGACTTGGGTGATCAAAGCGCAAAGCAGTTGATTATAGTTCTCGTCATGTTTCTCGTGCAACTTTGGTTGTAGCGTCACAGGATGGCGGTTGAAGCCTTGCATGAACGCGTACTCTTCGTATAACCACGATAACGCCAAGTCCATTCTATTAAGCGGGTCCTCTAATATGTAATTGAGCACGAGATCTCTTATTTCAGGTGTGTAACTTGATGCGAAGATGGTGATAAATTTCGAGCGAATTTGAGCGGCGCCCCCGATAATGCTCTCTTTCTCCGCCCGTAGAATTCTATCAACTGCCTGTAGAATCAACTTTTCCTTTATCTCTTTTGGTATTGGACGCGTTAACTCTTGCAGTTTGAGGAGTTTAACTTTTTGTTTCAACTTGGGAACTGTTGGTGTTTGGGGGGGAATTAACTTTTCTTTATCTTTAGTCTTTCTTTCCTCCTCCTTTAGATGCTCCTGCCTCGTTTCCTCCATGAGTTTGGAAACGGCATTTTCCATTTGCTTGTCAGCTTTAGTAGACTCTTGTAGTTTAGCTACAGCATTTTTGAGTGTTAATTTCTCTTCATCATCCCTCAGTAAAGGTATTTTGGCTTCTGAATCAAACGTTGGTGGGACAACGTTACTGGTGCTAGTTGGGACGATGTTACTGGTGGTAGTCGGGACGATATCACTGGTGCTAGTCGGTGGTTTTTCATCTTTCACTAACGCAAGCATCATTTTAGCCAGACCTCGCTTCTGGACTTTTGTTCCCGAATTAGGTATAGGTTTATATTCAGCACTAAAAAAGTCTGGCATGGAGGTTGGTAAGCTATTTAGTAATGTAGCCATTACAAGGTTAACGACGTTTTCTACGTTGTTCAGCCCGTCGAATATTGAATCTTCTGTCGCTGTGGCTTTAGTTATTACAACTGGTAAGGTAGGTTGGTTACTATCTTCATCGAAAATGTTGAAGTCACTTCTACTGTTACTGTTACTATCGCTTCCAGGAGCACTCTGTGGTGAATCTATTCTAACTCGTTTTGCTGGAGTGTCCCCATTTTTGATTTCTCCCAAACGCTTCATCCTTCTCTCTTTAGGTAATGCTTTGTTTATTTCTTGGGGAGTCATTCCTATGTCTAGAAGCAATTGAGTGAGCTGAGGCATTGCGTCACTGGCTGCAGGATGTTTGACCATTATCAGAAGTTCCATCTTCAAATGTTTGCGAACCGCATTGACTTGGGATTGTGATAAGGTCGGTGGTAAAGTTGTATGGAGGTCTCCAAGTGCTTGGACGACTCTTGGCAAATACTTGGGCCTGTTTTTGGCAATTATACACAAAGTTGCCATGCAAGACATGAGGTTTGTGCTCGATATGTGTTGGGAGTTGTGAAATTTGAGTAGTAGTTTGAAAATGTGCCTGAAAATATATAAAAAAATGCGTGAGTATCGTGGAACACTCAGTTGGAACGAAATGCCTTTTAAGCCATTAATACCTTTTAGGATCAACGCCATCTCTCGCCACATGTTAGAACCATCTCGTAAAAAAATAAGCAGACATTTAAGCAAGCACAATCAATGGCGTTAGTATATTTTGCCACAAATATTTTGTTCGGAATTTCTCTTCGATAAAACTTCGTGCCAAAAATTAAAATAAAAGAACAAGGACATTATCCGAAATCAGGATTCGAACCGCCGAACCGAAATTTCACTCCTTCGTTTAGCCGCTACGCCAGCAAAGCTATGATGGAACGTGTGTAATAAACGAAGGCAACGAGGGTTGCGACGGAAAATTCTTACACTTCTTTTCGCCTAGCCTCCATCCGCCAAACAATCAGAAAAGGAACTTCGTTCCAACTATAGCTACATGTACAAATTACAGATTATACAAAAATTATAGCCAGAGCACTGAATCATTGAGTGGTAAGTATGCCTTGTATGATATGATAAATTTCAGCCTCCCCTACTGACAGGTGTTGGTTTTATCAGTCGATAAAATCGCTTTGCGTTTTCGCGATCTTCTTCTTCTTCTTTATCAACCGATAGACGTCCACTGCTGGACAAAGGTCTCTTGCATGGACTTCCACAGGCCTCGGTCTTGCGCCGCCTGAATCCAGCGGCTCCCGCGATGCCTGTTAATTATTCAATCATATTTATTTAATTATTCAAAGTTATTTACAGCATTGTACTTGACAGCATATACATTTATGAAGCAGTGATAGCCTAGTGGTTAGGACTGTGGTCTCCTATTCGGGGGGTCGCAGGTTCGATCCAGGGTACGCACCTCTGACTTTTCGGAGTAATGTGCATTTAAGCAACTAAATATCACTTGCTTCAATGGTGAAGGAAAACATCGTGAGGAAACCTGCACATCTGAGAGTTCTCTATAATGTTCTACGAGGTGTGTGACGTCCACCAATCCGCATTGGGCCAGCGTGGTGGACTATGGCCTATAACCCTTCTCTGAGAGGAGACCTGCGCTCAGTAGTGAGCCGTTGTTGGGTTGCTAAAAGAAGAAAGAAAAGATGTACATTTATGAGACTTTATTAAGCAGGGATAGCCTAAGGAGTGTGGACTTTTCAAAGTTGTGTGTGGTTAAGCAACGAAATATCACATGCTTCAATGGTGAAAGAAAACATTGTGAGGAAACCTGCTCACCTGAGAGTTCTCCATGATGTTCTAGAATGTGTGTGAAGTCTGCCAATTTGCATTGGGCCAGCGTGATGGACTATGGTGTATAACCTTTCTCTGAGAGGAGACCTGCGCTCAGTAGTGAGACAGTTGGGTTGCTAATGATGATGATTAATTGAGTACAAAAATAAAATAAAATAATTTACTCAGATTCCTCCTCCATAGCTTTTCTTTTGGCAAAGGGCAAATTGGCTGGAAATCTGTCAAGACTCAACACATCATCTGGATCCTTGGTGGGGTTTGCACTTTGTAACACAACCATCTCCTCAAGAAACTTGATAGAAATTGTACGAATACCCTCATTGTCGCTGTCTATCAAGTTTAAAATTAGGAGCTGAAAATAAAAATAAATAATACAACTGATCAATCTCCATCTCATCAACAATCGATCGAATCAGAAATGAGTAGATCCGTAGGAGAACCAAAGTCACTGACACAGCTGTCGCGAAACTGAAGTGGAAATAGGCGGAGCACATAGTTCAGAGAGCTGATGGTTGTTGGGGTCCCACGGTGCTGGATTGGCGACCTCGCGCTGTGAAGCGCAGTATTGGCAGACCCCCAACAACGGTGGACCAACAACATCAAACAAGTCCCGGGAAGCCACTGGATTCAGGCGGTGGAAGATTGTTAGCCATTACATTGCAAAAATAAACTAAACTAGCTGATGCCTGCGACTTTGACCAGATGGATTTAGTTTGTAAAATCCCTCGGGAACTCTTTAATATTCCGGTATAAAATGTGTAGCCTATGTGTTAATCCTGGATATGTGCTACATCCATTCCAAATTTCAGCCAAATCGGTTCATTCGCTGTGGGGTAAAAGAGTAACTAACATCCATCCATCCTCACAAACTTTCACATTTATTAGTAGGATTAGTATTTTTAGGTCAAGGCACCAGTAATCTGTGTCCAAACACGGGGAATTGGGTGGAATAGTTCCAACACAGGACTGATCACCCGCCTGGCGTTAGCAGGCATCCCCTCCACAAATACAAATACAATTGTAAGGTCAAAGGGGAGAGAAGAATATGGATCAGGTTCAGCATGCCTAACATACTTAAAAACGTAATTAATATTTTTAAAACTTAACTATTCACCTTTAACTTAGCAAGTTGCTCCCACACATACTGCATCTCAGACAGCTCTGCTGTACCTTTATAAATCCACAGCAGTATGTTTCTGTACACTAAGCTTGCTGCCTGGATGGCCTTCTTCTGCACAGCAATAATCGGGTCAATCACTAGCAATTGCAACTGTGTTATTATTTTTGGTAAGCAATTTTGGTGTGATTTGCTAAAATAAAAAATGTTCATATTCCAACTGAATTTTCAGGTTCTTATCTATTCAGTTTTTTTTTCTTTCTAATTTTGGTCAGTCTCCATTTATCTCGAATAACTAAAGGTTTGCCAACAGGGAATAGAGAGAAGCATGCTGCACAAAAAAATTCGAAATAAATGGAGATTGACCAAAATTAGAAAAATAACAGGCGTGACAGATGTCACAAAGAAAATTAAAAAACTTAAATGGCACTGGATTGGACGTGTGGTTAGGTCTCCGCAAGAAAAGTGGACGAAAGAGGTCATATCATGGTACCCCAGAGATGGGAAGAGAGCAAGAGGACGCCCACAAATAAGATGGGAAGATGACCTACCACGGATGGCGCAGATTAGCACTCCACAGAGAAAAGTGGGGAATTCTAGAGGAGGCCTAGGCCATAGGACAACCTGATCTATAAATTAGTGCTGGTGTATTAGTAATAATTAATTTAAATTAGGCTTATAGTTAATCTATTATTAAGTAACATAAAAATTAATTAATTAATATCAGCATTAGGAACTTAGTATTACTGTTGATCAGAGAATAAAGGCTATTTTTATTTTTATTTTATTTTTATCTATTCAGTAACAAGAACTTAAACTTTACAGGTGTATTCCTAAGGTGCAGGATTTCGGTATTTGCATAACACAATTATATTCTATCCTATACCTACCAAATCATCAAATAGGTTTTAACCCATTGATTTATATGGTTACGAGGCATGGACCTTAGTGGAAGACTTACGTAAAAAGATTGTGCATTCAAGATGTGGATGTATCGTAGGATTCTCCACATAAGTTGGACGGCTATAGTGTCTAATGCTGAGGTCCTTGCCGAATGCAGAACAACACTGAGTTAGTGAGAATCAACAAACACTGTAAGATCAATATCTTACCGTACCTAGGTCATATATTGCATAACAATAGGTACCACCTGCTGCAAACTATTTAGATGGGGAAAATTGCAGGAAAAAGAGGTGTTTGAAGGCGAAAGAAGTTGTGGATTAGAAACATTTATGGGAGTGGAGTAGCATCAAGTCTGGTGAAGAACTATTCCGTGTAGCCATGGACAAGGAGAGGTTTAAAAAACTGACTGCTGACCTCCATTAATGGAGAGGCACATGAAGAATAAATAGATTCTTCTTGGGGACAAAGGGCTATGTAGGATTAGTTGACATCCATGTATGACATTGACTGTTCTCGATCTATTGTAATCATCGCTATCTACAGTTCCCAACATGATAATCATAACATAACCACCACAACCATAACATAATTTATTATAGGTTAATTTTAGGGTGGGAACTATTTTGTACAGATCTTAGACCTACCTGAGCTCCGCAATGAAGCCAACAACTACCTTTTTAACCTCAGGAGACTTATCGTTGACAAAACTTAAGATGTTTTCCATGTAAACTGGTACCATTTGAGGTGCTTGATGCAACAAAACCTCGATTATTTTCCGCAAAAGATTGGCTTTTTTCTTGCCTTCGGACATTCCAGCCTCGTTTATCCATTTTACCAGCTGAAAATAAAGGGGAAATAAAACAGCGTTGAAATAATTCAGTAAGTATATTTCGATAGAATGCAAAGACATCAACACACCTGATTTAGCGCAGTAGTATTAGATCCTTGCTGATATTTACTTGCCATTTTGACCGTTTTTAACTACTATTGTTTTACAATTAATTTACGGAATTAAATTTATTATTGCATTTTATAAGTTGTACTTTGTACAAAAATGAGATTTACGAGATTTACGAAAACGCGCAACGGCAAAGTCAACACAGATCAATGTGCCCACAAGCACAGAACATACACTACTACTAGTGATGTGAACCGGTTTTAAAAAACCTAAAAAATACCGGTTTTCGTAAAAACCGATGAACACCGGTTTTAGTTTACTGAAACCGAATATTTTTCTCTCTCTACTTTGATCTCGCGGGGATGCTCGCACTGTTCAAAGATGTATTTTGGACGAGAAGACATCTCGGAGCTTCCCGAACGCTGCCCAGCCAAGTTGGATTCGAAGGTTGATCTCTTTCTAGAAATTGAACCTACCTAGCTTGCAGAGTTGTACAAAATAGTTTAAGAAATGTACTAAAATACAAAATGCAAATATTTTTTTGATCGACCTATTTCAATTAATGCAAAATACCAAATGGTGTTTTGTATTTCTCGGCTTGGCTCGGCTCGGCTCGGCTCGGCTCGGCTCGGCTCGGCTCGGCTCGGCTGGGCTCGGCTCGGCACAACACGGCTCAGCTCAGCTCAGCTCAGCTCGGCTCGGCTCGGCTCACCTGGCTCGGTTCGGCTAGGCTCGGCACGACTCGTCTCGTCTCGTCTTAACTTGTCTTGTTGTTGTATTGTGTTGCATTGATTACAAGCATGCTTTGGTATAAATACGGGTAGCATGCCTTGAGTCTCATTCTCGCTCGAGACGTCGGACCGTTCGGAGCTCGACACGGCTCGGCTCGGCTCGGCTCGGATCGGCTCGGCTCGTATCGGATCGGCTCGGCTTGGCTCGTCTCAACTTGTCTTATTGTTATATTATGTTGCATTGATTACAAGCATGCTTTGGTATAAATACGGGTGGCTGATGCGTTGCGTGTCATTCTCGCTCGAGACGTTGGACCGTACGGAGGTCGGCTCAGCACGGCTCGGCTGCCGCTGCTTTGCCGTGCACGTCGGAGCCTGTCGCAGCGCAGGCCACGGCGCTTCTGCGCCTCACCTGCTAGTGCGCTGCCGTGCATGTCGCAGCGTCAGCCACGGCACGTCTGCGTCTCACCTGCTGGTGCGCTACTGAGCTCGCAGGGGCGCGTCGCAGCGCCGGCCACGGTGCGTCTGCGCCAAACCTGCTGGTGTGCTGCCGAGCGCGTCGCAGCGCTGGACACGGCGCGTCTGCACCTCACCAGTCACCAGCCGGTGCGCTGCCGAGCGCGTCGGAACAGCACAGGCCACGGTGTATCTACTGCCATGCGCTTTGGAGTGTGTCGATGCGCTGGCCACGGTGCGTCTGCGTCTCACCTGCCGGTGCGCTGCCAAGCGCGTTGGAACACGGCGCATCGTTGGCCACGGCGCGTCTGCACCTCAGCTGTCAAGCTCGCAGGGGCTTGTCGCAGTGCCAGCCACTGCGCGCCACTTGTCGGTGCGCGGGCGAGCACGTCACCTCCTGACGCAGCGCCAGCCTTGGTGTCACTGCGCACCACCTGTCTGCGCTGGCGAGCACGTCGGGGCGTGTCGCAGCATCGGCCATGGCGCATCTGCGTCGGGTCTGGCCTCGCCTGGTCTTATCTGGTCTCGTCTGGCTCCTCTGGTCTTGTCTCTCTGGTCTAGTTTCGCTCGTCTCTCTGGTGTAGGTTCCTCTTGTCTGGTCAGGCCTCGCTAGGTCTCGTCTCGTCTGGTCTGGTCTCTCTGGTCTAGTTTCGTCTCATCTGGTCTGACCTCGCCAGGTTGGTCTCGTCTGGTCTGGTCTTGTCTGGTCTGATCTCATCGTCTGGTCCCATCTGGTCTTGTCTCGTCTGGTCTGGTCTCGTCTGGTCTGGTCTTGTCTCGTTTCTTCCCGTCTGGTCTCTCGTCTGTACTCGTCTGGTCCTTGTCTGGTCACGTCTGGTCCCGCCTGGTCTAGTCTGGTCTCGTCTGCTCTGGTCTTTTATGGTCTTGTGTGGTCTCATCTAGTCTGGTCTAGTCTCGTCTGGTCTGGTCTTGTCTCGTCTGGTCTTGTCTCGTCTGGTCTTGTCTCGTCTGGTCTGCTGGTGCGCTGCCAAGCATGTCGCAGCGTCAGCTACGGCACGTCTGCGTCTCATCTGCCGGTGCACTGCCGAGCACGCAGGGGCTTGTCACAGTTCCGTCCAGCTACGGCGCGTCTGCGCCTCACCTGCTGGTACGCTGTCGAACACGCAGGGGCGTGTCGCAGCGTCGGCCACGGCGCGTTTGCGCTTCACCTGCTGATGCGCTGCCGAGCGCGTCGTTGCACAGCGTCGGCCACGGCGCGTCTGCGCCTCACCAGCCGATGCGCTGCCGAGCACGCAGAGGCATGTCGCAGCGTCGGCCACGGCGCGTCTGCGCCTCACCTGCTGGTTCACTGCTGAGCGCGTCGATGCACAGCACCAGCCACGATGCATCTGCGCCTTACATGCCGGTGCGCTGCAGTGCGCAATTGAGCGTGTCGCAGCACTGGCCACGGCATGTCTGCGTCTCACCAGCCGATGCGTTGCCGAGCACGCAGGGGCATGAAGCAGCGTCGGCCACGGCGCGTCTGCGCCTCACCTGCTGGTGCGCTGCTGAGCACGTCGTTGCACAGCGTCGGCCACGATGCATCTGCGCCTCACATAACGGTGCGCTGCAGTGCGCAATGGAGCGTATCGCAGCGCTGGCCACGGCACGTCTGCGCCTCACCAGGCAGTGAACTGAATGCGCGTTGGAGAGCGTCGCAGCGCTGGCCACGGCGCGTCTGCGCCTCACCTGCTGATGCCCTGCCGAGCGCGTCGTTGCACAGCGTCGGCCACGGCACGTCTGTGCCTCACCTGCTGGTGCGCTGCTGAGCGCATCGTTGCACAGCGCCGGCCAAGATGCATCTGCGCCTCGCATGCCGGTGCGCTGCAGTGCGCAATGGAGCGTGTCGCAGCGCTGGCCACGGCACGACTGCGCCTCACCAGCCGATGCGCTGCCGAGCACGCAGGGGCGTGTCGCAGCATTGGCCACGGCGCGTCTGTGCTTCACCTGCTGGTGCGCTGTCGAACACGCAGGGGCGCGTAATAGTGCCAGCCACGGTGCGCCTGCGCCTCACCTGCTGGTGCTCTACTGGCCACGGCTCGGCTCGGCTTTGCTCATCTAGTCTTGTCTTGTCTTGTTGTTGTATTGTGGTGCATTATCTTGTAGTTGTATTGTTGCATTGATTACAAGCATGCTTTGGTATAAATACGGGTGGCTGATGCCTTGCGTCTTCGTGTAATTCTCGCTCTAGATGGTGGAACGTAGCTCGGCTCAGCACGGCTCATCTGCTGGTGCGCTGCCGAGCAGGTCGGAGCTTGTCGCAGTGCCAGCCACGGCGCGTCTGCGCCTCACCTGCTGGTGCGCTGTCGAACACGCAGAGGAGTGTCGCAGCGCCTGGCTACGGCACGTCTACGCCTCACCTGGCAGTGAGCTGCCTGCGCGTTGGAGCGCGTCGCAGCGCTGGCCACGGCGCGTCTGCACCTCACCTGCTGATGCGCTGCCGAGCGCGTCGTTGCACAGCGTCGGCCACGGCGCGTCTGCGCCTCACCAACCGATGCGCTGCCGAGCACGCAGGGGCGTGTCACAGCGTCGGCCACGGCGTGTCTTCGCCTCATCTGCTGGCGCGCTGCTGAGCGCGTCGTTGCACAGCACCGGCCACGATACATCTGCGCCTCACATGCCGGTGCGCTGCAGTGCGCAATGGAGCGTATCGCAGCGCTGGCCACGGCACGTCTGCGCCTCACCAGGCAGTGAGCTGAATGCGCGTTGGAGCGCGTCGCAGCGCTGGCCACGGCGCGTCTGCGCCTCACCTGCTGATGCCCTGCCGAGCGCGTCGTTGCACAGCGTCGGCCACGGCGCATCTGCGCCTCACCAGCCGATGCGCTGCCGAGCACGCAGGGGCGTGTCGCAGCGTCGGCCACGGCGCGTCTGCGCCTCACCTGCTGATGCGCTGCCGAGCGCGTCGTTGCACAGCGTCGGCCACGGCGCGTCTGCGCCTCACCAGCCGATGCGCTGCCGAGCACGCAGGGGCGTGTCGCAGCGTCGGCCACGGCGCGTCTGCGCCTCACCTGCTGATGCGCTGCCGAGCGCGTCGTTGCACAGCGTCGGCCACGGCACGTCTGCGCCTCACCAGCCGATGCGCTGCCGAGCACGCAGGGGCGTGTCGCAGCGTCGGCCACGGCGCGTCTGCGCCTCACCTGCTGATGCGCTGCCGAGCGCGTCGTTGCACAGCGTCGGCCACGGCGCGTCTGCGCCTCACCAGCCGATGCGCTGCCGAGCACGCAGGGACGTGTCGCAGCGTCTGCCACGGCGCGTCTTCGCCTCACCTGCTGGTGCGCTGCTGAGCGCGTAGTTGCTTAGCACCGGCCACGATACATCTGCGCCTCACATGCTGGTGCGCTGCAGTGCGCAATTGAACGTGTCACAGCGCTGACCACGGCACGTCTGCGCCTCACCAGCCGATGCGCTGCCGAGCACGAAGGGGCATGTCGCAGCGTCAGCCACGGCGCGTTTGCGCCTCACCTGCTGGTGCGCTGCTGAGCGCGTCGATGCACAGCACAAGCCACGATGCATCTGCGCCTTACATGCCGGTGCGCTGCAGTGCGCAATTGAGCGTGTCGCAGCACTGGCCACGGCATGTCTGCGTCTCACCAGCCGATGCGTTGCCGAGCACGCAGGGGCATGAAGCAGCGTCGGCCACGGCGCGTCTGCGCCTCACCTGCTGGTGCGCTGCTGAGCACGTCGTTGCACAGCGTCGGCCACGATGCATCTGCGCCTCACATAACGGTGCGCTGCAGTGCGCAATGGAGCGTATCGCAGCGCTGGCCACGGCACGTCTGCGCCTCACCAGGCAGTGAGCTGAATGCGCGTTGGAGCGCGTCGCAGCGCTGGCCACGGCGCGTCTGCGCCTCACCTGCTTATGCCCTGCCGAGCGCGTCGTTGCACAGCGTCGGCCACGGCACGTCTGTGCCTCACCTGCTGGTGCGCTGCTGAGCGCATCGTTGCACAGCGCCGGCCAAGATGCATCTGCGCCTCGCATGCCGGTGCGCTGCAGTGCGCAATGGAGCGTGTCGCAGCGCTGGCCACGGCACGACTGCGCCTCACCAGCTGATGCGCTGCCGAGCACGCAGGGGCGTGTTGCAGCGTCGGCCACGGCGCGTCTGCGCTTCACCTGCTGATGCGCTGCCGAGCGCGTCGTTGCACAGCGCCGGCCACGATTTACCTGCGCCTCACATGCCTGTGCGCTGCAGTGCGCAATGGAGCGTGTCACAACGCTGGCCACGGCACGTCTGCGCCTCACCAGCCGATGCGCTGCCGAGCACGCAGGGGCGTGTCGCAGCATCGGCCACGGCGCCTCTGTGCTTCACCTGCTGGTGCGCTGTCGAACAAGCAGGGGCGCGTAATAGTGCCGGCCACGGTGCGCCTGCGCCTCACCTGCTGGTGCTCTACTGGCCACGGCTCGGCTCGGCTTTGCTCATCTAGTCTTGTCTTGTCTTGTTGTTGTATTGTGGTGCATTATCTTGTAGTTGTATTGTTGCATTGATTACAAGCATGCTTTGGTATAAATACGGGTGGCTGATGCCTTGCGTCTTCGTGTAACTCTCGCTCTAGATGGTGGACCGTTCGCAGCTCGGCTCAGCACGGCTCATCTGCCGGTGCGCTGCCGAGCAGGTCGGAGCTTGTCGCAGTGCCAGCCACGGCGCGTCTGCGCCTCACCTGCTGGTGCGCTGTCGAACACGCAGAGGAGTGTCGCAGCGCCTGGCTACGGCACGTCTACGCCTCACCTGGCAGTGAGCTGCCTGCGCGTTGGAGCGCGTCGCAGCGCTGGCCACGGCGCGTCTGCACCTCACCTGCTGATGCGCTGCCGAGCACGTCGTTGCACAGCGTCGGCCACGGCGCGTCTGCGCCTCATCAGCCGATGCGCTGCCGAGCACGAAGGGGCGTTGCACAGCGTCGGCCACGGCACGTCTGCGCCTCACCAGCCGATGCGCTGCCGAGCACGCAGGGGCGTGTCGCAGCGTCGGCCACGGCGCGTCTGCGCCTCACCTGCTGATGCGCTGCCGAGCGCGTCGTTGCACAGCGTCGGCCACGGCGCGTCTGCGCCTCACCAGCCGATGAGCTGCCAAGCACGCAGAGGCGTGTCGCAGCGTTGGCCACGGCGCGTCTGCGCCTCACCTGCTGATGCGCTGCCGAGCGCGACGTTGCACAGCGTCGGCCACGGCGCGTCTGCGCCTCACCAGCCGATGCGCTGCCGAGCACGCAGGGGCGTGTCGCAGCGTCGGCCACGGCTCGTCTGCGCCTCACCTGCTGATGCGCTGCCGAGCGCGTCGTTGCACAGCGTCGGCCACGGCGCGTCTGCGCCTCACCAGCCGATGCGCTGCCGAGCACGCAGGGGCATGTCGCAGCGTCGGCCACGGCGCGTCTGCGCCTCACCTGCTGGTGCGCTGCTGAGCACGTCGTTGCACAGCGCCGGCCAAGATGCATCTGCGCCTCGCATGCCGGTGCGCTGCAGTGCGCAATGGAACGTGTCACAACGCTGGCCACGGCACGTCTGCGCCTCACCAGCCGATGCGCTGCCGAGCACGCAGGGGCGTGTCGCAGCATCGGCCACGGCGCGTCTGTGCTTCACCTGCTGGTGCGCTGTCGAACACGCAGGGGCGCGTAATAGTGCCGGCCACGGTGCGCCTGCGCCTCACCTGCTGGTGCTCTACTGGCCACGGCTCGGCTCGGCTTTGCTCATCTAGTCTTGTCTTGTCTTGTTGTTGTATTGTGGTGCATTATCTTGTAGTTGTATTGTTGCATTGATTACAAGCATGCTTTGGTATAAATACGGGTGGCTGATGCCTTGCGTCTTCGTGTCATTCTAGCTCTAGATGGTGGACCGTTCGCAGCTCGGCTCAGTACGGCTCATCTGCCGGTGCGCTGCCGAGCTGTATACGACTCACCTGGCAGTGAGCTGCCTGCGCGTTGGAGCGTGTCGCAGCGCTGGCCACGGCACGTTTGCGCCTCACCTGCTGATGCGCTGCCGAGCGCGTCGTTGCACAGCGTCGGCCACGGCGCGTCTGCGCCTCACCAGCCGATGCGCTGCCGAGCACGCAGGGGCGTGTCGCAGCGTCGGCCACGGCGCGTCTGCGCCTCACCTGCTGGTGCGCTGCTGAGCGCGTCGATGCACAGCACCGGCCACGATGCATCTGCGCCTCACATGCCGGTGCGCTGCAGTGCGCAATGGAGCGTGTCGCAGCGCTGGCCACGGCACATCTGCGCCTCACCAGCCGATGCGCTGCCGAGCACGCAGGGGCGTATCGCAGCGTCGGCCACGGCGCGTCTGCGCCTCACCTGCTGGTGCGCTGCTGAGCGCGTCGTTGCACAGCGTCGGCCACGGCGCGTCTGCGCCTCACCTGCTGGTGCGCTGCTGAGCGCGTCGTTGCACAGCGTCGGCCACGATGCGTCTGCGCCTCACCTGCTGATGCGCTGCCGAGCGCGTTGTTGCACAGCGTCGGCCACGGCGCGTCTGCGCCTCACCAGCCGATGCGCTGCCGAGCACGCAGGGGCGTGTCGCAGCGTCGGCCACGGCGCGTCTGCGCCTCACCTGCTGGTGCGCTGCCGAGCGCGTCGTTGCACAGCGTCGGCCACGGCGCGTCTGCGCCTCACCAGCCGATGAGCTGCCAAGCACGCAGAGGCGTGTCGCAGCGTTGGCCACGGCGCGTCTGCGCCTCACCTGCTGATGCGCTGCCGAGCGCGACGTTGCACAGCGTCGGCCACGGCGCGTCTGCGCCTCACCAGCCGATGCGCTGCCGAGCACGCAGGGGCGTGTCGCAGCGTCGGCCACGGCTCGTCTGCGCCTCACCTGCTGATGCGCTGCCGAGCGCGTCGTTGCACAGCGTCGGCCACGGCGCGTCTGCGCCTCACCAGCCGATGCGCTGCCGAGCACGCAGGGGCATGTCGCAGCGTCGGCCACGGCGCGTCTGCGCCTCACCTGCTGGTGCGCTGCTGAGCACGTCGTTGCACAGCGTCGGCCACGATGCATCTGCGCCTCACATAACGGTGCGCTGCAGTGCGCAATGGAGCGTATCGCAGCGCTGGCCACGGCACGTCTGCGCCTCACCAGGCAGTGAACTGAATGCGCGTTGGAGCGCGTCGCAGCGCTGGCCACGGCGCGTCTGCGCCTCACCTGCTGATGCCCTGCCGAGCGCGTCGTTGCACAGCGTCGGCCACGGCACGTCTGTGCCTCACCTGCTGGTGCGCTGCTGAGCGCATCGTTGCACAGCGCCGGCCAAGATGCATCTGCGCCTCGCATGCCGGTGCGCTGCAGTGCGCAATGGAACGTGTCACAACGCTGGCCACGGCACGTCTGCGCCTCACCAGCCGATGCGCTGCCGAGCACGCAGGGGCGTGTCGCAGCATCGGCCACGGCGCGTCTGTGCTTCACCTGCTGGTGCGCTGTCGAACACGCAGGGGCGCGTAATAGTGCCGGCCACGGTGCGCCTGCGCCTCACCTGCTGGTGCTCTACTGGCCACGGCTCGGCTCGGCTTTGCTCATCTAGTCTTGTCTTGTCTTGTTGTTGTATTGTGGTGCATTATCTTGTAGTTGTATTGTTGCATTGATTACAAGCATGCTTTGGTATAAATACGGGTGGCTGATGCCTTGCGTCTTCGTGTCATTCTAGCTCTAGATGGTGGACCGTTCGCAGCTCGGCTCAGTACGGCTCATCTGCCGGTGCGCTGCCGAGCTGTATACGACTCACC
The DNA here is from genome assembly GCA_029955525.1 of Oeneis ivallda. Classification (NCBI taxonomy): domain Eukaryota; kingdom Metazoa; phylum Arthropoda; class Insecta; order Lepidoptera; family Nymphalidae; genus Oeneis; species Oeneis ivallda. The sequence goes on along the minus strand of JARPMR010000018.1, from coordinate 20,735,567 downwards.
TGGCAGTGAGCTGCCTGCGCGTTGGAGCGTGTCGCAGCGCTGGCCACGGCACGTTTGCGCCTCACCTGCTGATGCGCTGCCGAGCGCGTCGTTGCACAGCGTCGGCCACGGCGCGTCTGCGCCTCACCAGCCGATGCGCTGCCGAGCACGCAGGGGCGTGTCGCAGCGTCGGCCACGGCGCGTCTGCGCCTCACCTGCTGGTGCGCTGCTGAGCGCGTCGATGCACAGCACCGGCCACGATGCATCTGCGCCTCACATGCCGGTGCGCTGCAGTGCGCAATGGAGCGTGTCGCAGCGCTGGCCACGGCACATCTGCGCCTCACCAGCCGATGCGCTGCCGAGCACGCAGGGGCGTATCGCAGCGTCGGCCACGGCGCGTCTGCGCCTCACCTGCTGGTGCGCTGCTGAGCGCGTCGTTGCACAGCGTCGGCCACGGCGCGTCTGCGCCTCACCTGCTGGTGCGCTGCTGAGCGCGTCGTTGCACAGCGTCGGCCACGATGCGTCTGCGCCTCACCTGCTGATGCGCTGCCGAGCGCGTTGTTGCACAGCGTCGGCCACGGCGCGTCTGCGCCTCACCAGCCGATGCGCTGCCGAGCACGCAGGGGCGTGTCGCAGCGTCGGCCACGGCGCGTCTGCGCCTCACCTGCTGGTGCGCTGCTGAGCGCGTTGTTGCACAGCACCGGCCACGATGCATCTGCGCCTCACATGCCGGTGCGCTGCAGTGCGCAATGGAGCGTGTCACAGCTTTGACCACGGCACGTCTGCGCCTCACCAGCCGATGTGCTGCCGAGTACGCAGGGGCGTATCGCAGCGTCGGCCACGGCGCGTCTGCGCCTCACCTGCTGGTGCGCTGCTGAGCTCGTCGTTGCACAGCGCCGGCCACGATGCATCTGCGCCTCACATATCGGTGCGCTGCGGTGCGCAATGGAGCGTGTCACAACGCTGGCCACTGCACGTCTGCGCCTCACCAGCCGATGCGCTGCCGAGCACGCAGGGGCGTGTCGCAGCGTCGGCCACGGCGCGTCTGTGCTTCACCTGTTGGTGCGCTGCTGAGCGCGTCGAAGCGCAGCGCCGGCCACTGTGCGTCTGCGCCTCATATGCTGGTGCGCTGCAGTGCGCAATGGAACGTGTCACAGCGCTGACCACGGCACGTCTGCGCGTCACCAGACGATGCGCTGCCGAGCACGCAGGGGCGTGTCGCAGCGTTTGCCACGGCGCGTCTGCGTCTCACCTGCTGGTGCGCTGCTGAGCGCGTCGTTGCACAGCGCCGGCCACGATGCATCTGCGCCTCACATGCCGGTGCGCTGCAGTGCGCAATGGAGCGTGTCGCAGCGCTGGCCACGGCACGTCTGCGCCTAACCAGTCGGCCACGAGGCGTCTGTGCCACACCTGCTGGTGCGCTGCCGAGCGCGTCGTTGCACAGCGCCGGCCACGATGCATCTGCGCCTCACATATCGGTACGCTGCGGTGCGCAATGGAGCGTGTCACAACGCTGGCCACGGCACGTCTGCGCGTCACCAGCCGATGCGCTGCCGAGCACGCAGGGGCGTGTCGCAGCGTTTGCCACGGCGCGTCTGCGTCTCACCTGCTGGTGCGCTGCTGAGCGCGTCGTTGCACAGCGCCGGCCACGATGCATCTGCGCCTCACATGCCGGTGCGCTGCAGTGCGCAATGGAGCGTGTCGCAGCGCTGGCCACGGCACGTCTGCGCCTAACCAGTCGGCCACGACGCGTCTGTGCCACACCTGCTGGTGCGCTGCCGAGCGCGTCGTTGCACAGCGCCGGCCACGATGCATCTGCGCCTCACATATCGGTGCGCTGCGGTGCGCAATGGAGCGCGTCACAACGCTGGCCACGGCACGTCTGCGCCTCACCAGCCGATGCGCTGCCGAGCACGCAGGGGCGTGTCGCAGCGTCGGCCACGGCGCGTCTGTGCTTCACTTGCTGGTGCGCTGCTGAGCGCGTCGAAGCGCAGCGCCGGCCACTGTGCGTCTGCATCTCACCTTCCGGTGTGTTACTTAGCACGCAGAGGCGTGTCGCAACGCCGACCACAGCGCGTCTGCGCATCACCTGCTGGTGCGCTGTCGAACACGCAGGGGCGCGTAGTAGTGCCAGCCACGGTGCGTCTGCGCCTCACCTGCTGGTGCTCTACTGGCCACGGCTCGGCTCGGCTTTGCTCATCTAGTCTTGTCTTGTCTTGTCAGCGCCGGCCACGATGCATCTGCGCCTCACATATCGGTACGCTGCGGTGCGCAATGGAGCGTGTCACAACGCTGGCCACGGCACGTCTGCGCGTCACCAGCCGATGCGCTGCCGAGCACGCAGGGGCGTGTCGCAGCGTTTGCCACGGCGCGTCTGTGCCTCACCTGCTGGTGCGCTGCTGAGCGCATCGTTGCACAGCGCCGGCCAAGATGCATCTGCGCCTCGCATGCCGGTGCGCTGCAGTGCGCAATGGAACGTGTCACAACGCTGGCCACGGCACGTCTGCGCCTCACCAGCCGATGCGCTGCCGAGCACGCAGGGGCGTGTCGCAGCATCGGCCACGGCGCGTCTGTGCTTCACCTGCTGGTGCGCTGTCGAACACGCAGGGGCGCGTAATAGTGCCGGCCACGGTGCGCCTGCGCCTCACCTGCTGGTGCTCTACTGGCCACGGCTCGGCTCGGCTTTGCTCATCTAGTCTTGTCTTGTCTTGTTGTTGTATTGTGGTGCATTATCTTGTAGTTGTATTGTTGCATTGATTACAAGCATGCTTTGGTATAAATACGGGTGGCTGATGCCTTGCGTCTTCGTGTCATTCTCGCTCTAGATGGTGGACCGTTCGCAGCTCGGCTCAATACGGCTCATCTGCCGGTGCGCTGCCAAGCTGTCTACGCCTCACCTGGCAGTGAGCTGCCTGCGCGTTGGAGCGCGTCGCAGCGCTGGCCACGGCGCGTCTGCGCCTCACCTGCTGATGCGCTGCCGAGCGCGTCGTTGCACAGCGTCGGCCACGGCGCGTCTGCGCCTCACCAGCCGATGCGCTGCCGAGCACGCAGGGGCGTGTCGAAGCGTCGGCCACGGCGCGTCTGCGCCTCACCTGCTGGTGCACTGCTGAGCTCGTCGTTGCACAGCGCCGGCCACGATGCATCTGCGCCTCACATGCCGGTGCGCTGCAGTGCGCAATTGAGCGTGTCGCAGCGCTGACCACGGCACGTCTGCGTCTCACCAGCCGATGCGTTGCCGAGCACGCAGGGGCATGAAGCAGCGTCGGCCACGGCGCGTCTGTGCCTCACCTGCTGGTGCACTGCTGAGCTCGTCGTTGCACAGCGCCGGCCACGATGCATCTGCGCCTCACATGCTGGTGCGCTGCAGTGCGCAATGGAACGTGTCACAGCGCTGACCACGGCACGTCTGCGCCTCACCAGCCGATGCGCTGCCGAGCACGCAGGGGCGTGTCGCAGCGTCGGCCACGGCGCGTCTGCGCCTCACCTGCTGGTGCGCTGCTGAGCGCGTCGTTGCACAGCGTCGGCCACGGCGCGTCTGCGCCTCACCTGCTGGTGCGCTGCTGAGCGCGTCGTTGCACAGCGTCGGCCACGGTGCGTCTGCGCCTCACCTGCTGGTGCGCTGCTGAGCGCGTCGTTGCACAGCGCCGGCCACGATGCATCTGCGCCTCACATGCCGGTGCGCTGCAGTGCGCAATGGAGCGTGTCGCAGCGCTGGCCACGGCACGTCTGCGCCTCACCAGCCGATGCGCTGCCGAGCGCACAGGGGCGTGTCGCAGCGTCGGCCACGGCGCGTCTGCGCCTCACCTGCTGGTGCGCTGCTGAGCGCGTCGTTGCACAGCACCGGCCACGATGCATCTGCGCCTCATAACGGTGCGCTGCTGTGCGCAATGGAGCGTGTCGCAGCGCTGGCCACGGCACGTCTGCGCCTCACCAGCAGATGCGCTGCCGAGCGCACAGGGGCGTGTCGCAGCGTCGGCCACGGCGCGTCTGCGCCTCACCTGCTGGTGCGCTGCTGAGCACGTCGTTGCACAGCGCCGGCCACGATGTATCAGCGCCTCACATGCTGGTGCGCTGCAGTGCGCAATGGAGCGTGTCGCAGCGCTGGCTACGGCGCGTCTGCGCCTCATATGCTGGTGCGTTGCTGAGCGTATTGGAGCTCAGCGCCGACAACGGCTCGTGTGCGCCTCACCTGCTGGTGTGCTGCCGTGCGCGTTGGAGCACCTCACAGCGTCAGCCACGGCGTGTCTGCGCCACACCTGCTGGTGCGCTGCTGAGTGCGTCGTTGCACAGCGCCGGCCACGATGCATCTGCGCCTCAGATAATGGTGCTCTGCAGTGCGCAATGGAGCGTATCGCAGCGCTGGCCACGGCACGTCTGCGCCTCACCAGGCAGTGAGCTGCCTGCGCGTTGGAGTGCGTCGCAGCGTCGGCCACGGCGCTTCTGCGCCACACCTGCTGATGCGCTGCCGAGCGCGGCGTTGCACAGCGCCGGCCACGATGCATCTGCGTCTCACATGCCGGTGCGCTGCAGTGCGCAATGGAGCGTGTCGCTGCGTCGGCCACGGCGCGTCTGCACTTCACCTGCTGGTGCGCTGCTGAGCGCGTCGTTGCACAGCACCGGCCACGATGCATCTGCGCCTCACATGCCGGTGCACTGCAGTGCGCAATTGAGTGTCTCGCAGCGCTGGCCACGGCGCGTCTGCGCCTCACCAGCCGATGCGCTGCCGAGCACGCAGGGGCGTGTCGCAGCGTCGGCCACGGCGCGTCTGCGCCTCACCTGCTGGTGCGCTGCTGAGCGCGTCGTGCACAGCACCGGCCACGATGCATCTGCGCCTCACATGCCGGTGCGCTGCAGTGCGCAATTGAGCGTGTCGCAGCGCTGGCCTAGGCACGTCTGCGTCTCACCAGCCGATGCGTTGCCGAGCACGCAGAGGTGCGTCGCAGCGCCGACCACGGCTCGTCTGCGCCGCACCTGCTGGTGCGCTGCCGTGCGGGTTGGAGCATGGCGCAGCGCTGGCCACGGTGCGTCAGCACCTCACCTGCCTATGCGCTGCCGAGCACGCAGGGGCGTCTCGCAGCACCGGCCACAGCGCGTCTGCCCCTCACCTGTCGATGCTCGTTGGAGCACGGCGCATCGTCAGTCACGGTGCGTCTCCGCCTCACCTGCCGGTGCACTGGCGAGCGCGTTTGAGCTCGTCGCAGCGACGGCTACGGAGCGTCTGCGCCTCACCTGCCGAACACGCAGAGGCGTAACGCAGTGCCAGCCACGGCGAATCTGCGCCTCACCTGCCATTGCGCTGTCGAGCTCGCAGGGACCTGTCGCAGTGCCAGCCACGGTGCCACTGCGCGCCACCTGTCTGCGGTGTCACCTGTCTGCTGCGTCGTGTCGGACCTCGCCTGGTCTGATCTCGTCAGGTCTGGTCGCGTCTGGTGTCGTCTGGTCTCGTCTGGTTCCTCTGGTTTCATCTGGTCTAGTATCGTCTCTCTGGTCTAGTTTCGTCTCGTCTCGTTTTGTCTGGCCTCGCCAGGTCTCGTCAGGGCTGGTCTGGTCTTGTCTGGTCTTGTCTGGTCTTGTCTGGTCTTGTCTGGTCTTGTCTGGTCTTGTCTGGTCTTGTCTGGTCTTGTCTGGTCTTGTCTGGTCTTGTCTGGTCTTGTCTGGTCTTGTCTGGTCTTGTCTGGTCTTGTCTGGTCTTGTCTGGTCTTGTCTGGTCTTGTCTGGTCTTGTCTGGTCTTGTCTGGTCTTGTCTGGTCTCTTATCGTCTGGTCTGGTCTGGTCCTATTTCATCTGGTCCTGTCTGGTCTCGTCTGGTCTTGTCTGGTCTCGTCTAGTCTCGTCTGGTCTAGTCTGCTCTGGACTCGTCTTGTTTCTTCTGGTCTTGTCTGGTCTCGTCTAGTCTCGTCTGGTCTCATCTGGTCTCGTTTGGTTTGGTTAGTGATTTGTGATAAGATTATGTTTTGAGTAATTAGCGATAAGCTAAGTAATTATTGATATGCAATAAGGTAAGTAATTATTGATTAGCGATAAGATAAGTGATTAGTGGTAAGCGATAAGATATATAATTATTAGCGATAAGTACTTTGCGATTAGTAAAGAAATTAGTGATATAAGTTAAAAAATTTGTGATAAGATATGTCATTAGAATAGCGATTAGTTAAGTAATTAGTGATAAGCTATTAGATAAGTAACTAGTGATAAGCTATTAGATAAGTAACTAGTGATACGCGATAAGATAAGTAATTAGTGATAAGCTATAAGATAAGTAACTACTGATAAGCGATAAGATAAGTAATTAGTGATAAGCGATAAGATGTGAGATTAAAGATAAACGATAAGATAAGAAATTAGTGATACTAATTAGTGATAAGCGATAAGGTAAGTTATTACTGATTATCGATAGGATAAAAAATTAGTGATAAACAAGTGATAAACAATAAGTAATTTGTGATAAGATATGTAATTAGTAATTAGTAAATAGCGATAAGATGTTTAGTGATAAGCGATAAGTAATTAGTCATAAACGATTAGATAAGTTATTAGTGATAAGCGATAATCATATAAGAAATTAGTGATCAGATAATATGTTAATTAGCGATAACATAAGTAATTACGTGATAAGCGATAAGATAAGTAATTAGTTATAAGCGATAAGATAAGAAATTAGTGATAAACGATATGATAAGTAATAAGTGATAAGATATGTAGTTAGTCATTAGTAATTAGCGATAAGATAAGTAATTAGTGATAAGCGATAAGATAAGTAATAAGCGATAAATAATTAGTGATAAGCGATAAGATAAGAAATTATTAATTAGCGATAAGATAAGAAATTAGTGATAAACGGTAGGATAAGTAATTGGTGATAAACGGTAGGATAAGTAATTGGTGATAAGCGATAAGATAAGTAATTAGTGATAAGCGATAAGATAAAAAAATTGTGATAAGATATATTTAGTAAATAGCGATTAGTTAAGTAATTAGTAATAATTGATAAGATAAGTAATTAGTGATAAGATAAGTAATTAGTGATAAGATAATATGTTAATTAGCGATAACATAAGTAATTACGTGATAAGCGATAAGATAAGAAATTAGTGATAGTAATTAGTTATAAGCGATAAGATAAGTGATTACTGATTAGCGATAAGATAAGAAATTTGTGATAAACTATAAGTAATTTGTGATAAGATATGTAATTAGTAATTAGTAAATAGCGATAAGATGTTTAGTGATAAGCGATAAGTAATTAGTCATAAACGATTAGATAAGTAAAGTGCTAAAGTATAAGTCATTTGTGATAAGATATGAAATTAGTAATTAGCGATAAGATAAGTTATTAGTGATAAGCGATAAGTAATTAGTCATAAACGATTAGATAAGTGATAAACGATAAGATAAGTAAATTAGTGATAAGATATGTTATTAGTAACTAGCGATTAGTAAAATAATTAGTGATAAGCGATAAGATAGTAATTAGTAAAAGTAAGTAATTAGTAATAAGCGATAAGTAATTAGTGATAAGCGATAAGATTAGAAATTAGTGATAAGCGATAAGATAAGAAATTAGTGATAAGCGATAATATAAGAAATTATTGATTAGCGAAAAGATAAGAAATTAGTGATAAACGATAAGATAAGTAATTAGTGATAAGCGATAAGATAAGTTATTAGTGATAAGCGATACTATAATTAGTGATAAACGATAAGATAAGTAATAAGTGATAAGATATGTAGTTAGTCATTAGTAATTAGCGATAAGCTATAAGATAAGTAACTAGTGATAAGCGATAAGATAAGTAATTAATGATAAGCGATAAGATAAGGAATTAGTTATAAGCGATAAGATTAGGAATTCGTTATAAGCGATAAGATAAGTAATTAGTGATAAGCTATAAGATAAGTAACTAGTGATAAGCAATAAGATAAGTAATTAGTAATAAGCGATAAGATGTGATTAGCGATAAGTAATTAGTGATAAGCGATAAGATAAGTAATTATTGATTAGCGATAAGATAAGTAAATAGTGAGTAGCGATAATTCACTATCGCTACAAATATTTTGACAAGCCTAAGTCATAATAATTGTCAATTAATTTGTGCATTTTGATGACTACCTTCACGTTCAGATGGTGGTTTGTCTGTCGTGTTGTGGTTAAAATGATTAGATGTGAGGTCAGGGGCCGTTATAGGGGTGGTTGGAGACGGCTTTAGGTAGGGTTTCAGCGGTAAAGCCTGATTAGTTTTTCAGTAATAATTACCGTTTCTGGACCATGGCTATTGTGGCTATTTATTGATCAAATCAGTTCTCAGTTCTATGTAATAAATTGCTGTTCCAAATTATCCTAAAGTTTCGTTCAAGTAGCCCAAAGATCAGTCGAGAACTGATGCTGAACCTAAGAGTTATCCCTCGCCCTTTACAAATCCCACATTGAAACTCGGTCACTCCGAAATACAGGATCCAAAAAAAATAGCGATAAGATAAGTAATTAGTGATAAGCGATAAGGTATGTAATAATTTAATGTGAAATATGTGTTGCAGACCCCGGAATATTAGCAGAAATGACTGTGTACGCTGGTTATTTATTTAGATTAAATAAAAGAAACTAATTACCGATTTACACAATTGAAGTTTTGTAAAGTTTAATTTAAATTAAATTTTGAAAGTATAGGCATAATAGTTTCTTAAAGGTTCTTAGAACAACAAAGGTTAAATCGATGTTTTAAAATTTTTGACCAATGGAACCTAAAAAATAAACAGTTCTTTATCTATATATAACCAATTACCATTTTCTTAGCTATGTTTTATGTTACTATCTGATTACATCTCACACGGCAATTACTCAGCCGAGCTAAACATCAGGGACCGTGAAATCCGTGCAGTGCAACAGTAAAATGTACACTATTTATCCAATACACCTATGATTCATCTAGAACTGTTATGTAAGCCATGTGTTATTGCAAATCTAAAGAACAACTACTTGGAATTTTCTAAATAAAAATAAAAATAAATTAAAAGTGTCCACCTGGTTTCATTTCCGTGGGAGGAAGCCGCAGCATTCCTCAGCAAAGGTAAGTCCAATTTGAACTTTTTCCTCAACCTACTATTTTGATTATAATAAAGATACTTATAAGTTAGTCCGCTACCACCTTAGACTGCATCGTTACTTACCATCAGGTGAGATCGCAGTCAAGGACTATCTTGTCATAGATAAAAAAATACTTAAAAATTTTCGATGTTTTGTTCTTTCTTTAAGAAAATGAAAAACCTAAGAATACCTATAAAAACCGGGTTTTTTACAAAGTAATCGGTAAAAACCGGTTATCTTTGTAATCGGTTCACATCACTAACTATTATTACTCATAGCGGAGTCCATAGCGCGGAGTCCACAAGTTCTGTCAAGTGTCAACTGGTGTCAACTGTCAAATAGCATCAATTACCTAGACAAAAAATGTGACGCAGTCAGTTCAAAACTCAAATGTCAAATAAAAGCCAAGAGGTAATAGAATCTGCAACCGCGGGAACGATTATAGTAATAGTATGATTATAGTAGCCTATAATTTGGAATACCGTCTTCATTGTTGGTAAATTAATACTTTTGGGTCTAAATTAAATAAAGATTGGGATTTTTTATCATAACCGATACTACATTGCACCTAAAAAAATGTTTAAATAATAGCGAAATCACAGACACAGTTCAGTTTTATATAATTGTATCATTCGAATTAATTAATTGTTCTACAACGGTACTTACTTATTTGAAATAAAACATCGGCACTTGAAAAATATAATAAAAGATTCAAACAAAATAACAGGCACAATAATATTAAAATATTATGTATGTATTTTTAACTATGATTTAATTATTACAATAAAAGAGGAGCCCGATGAGGAATGTAGAGATTTTGCATTTCAAAGTCTCTTGGCTTATTTTGTTCTTCGAGTTCTAAATACGCGCTGCGTACCACCAAGAGACAGTAGAATATAATCACTGAAAAAAAAATCATTAATTTTAATAGGAATAAATTAGAAGAAAACGTAATGGCAGGCTTACATTATTCCAGTCCAGCAATCAAATCCAGCGCTGGATTGCAACTAGAAAAACGTAAATGCACTGTATCCAGTGAGTAATCCAGTGCAGAAACTGGATTGGCGGTCTACTTAAGAATCCAGCGCAACTGAAATCATCTAAACTTCCAATCCAGTGCCATTCCAGTGCTGACAGTGGATGACTGAAATGACTGAAATCATGTAGACGATATCGCCAGTCCGGCCTATTCCAGTCCAGCGCTACGGGGTTAAGGTAGAAGACACGGGCCTGCCCGCGAAATTCAAATTTAATTAGTTTTTTTTGCAATTTGTAAACTAATACGACAAAGTAGGCTTATGGTCTTCTAATTGCGACAGTGGTATTATTATCTTCACAGGTTCACATAAAAATCTTTACTTGAAAGTGACCAGTTTAAGAAATTAATCAAAATACTGAGTTGGACGTGAGTTACTCACAAATTAGTCGATATTTTGATTAATTTCTTAAACTGGTCACTTTCCGGTAAATATTTTTATGTAAACCTGTGAAGGTGATAATGCCATTGTCGCAATTAGAATGCCATAAGCCTACTAATTTGTCGTATTAGTTTACAAATTGCGAAAAACCAAATTAAATTTGAATTTCGCGGGCAGAACCGTGTCTTCCACCTTAATGGACTGGATTATGGCAAAAAGGCGACTTCCGGACGACTTTACATTACCACAGTATAATTATTTCTACTGTGACATTACGCTTTATTAGAGTGTTTGGCGGTTTCCGAGTATCTCGGCAATGCGGCAATCGAGTGAAACATAATGCAAACCGTACACTCCACACTCTCATAAGAGATGCATTAACCTAATTATTGGAACGAAGTTCCTTATCGCGCGATGCGAAAGGGGGCTAGACGGAAAAAGTGTCGTTACAACTTTTGGTCTTAATTTTTAAGACCAAAAGTTGTAACGACACTTTTTCCGTCTAAGCCTACTAATTTGTCGTATTAGTTTACAAATTGCGAAAAACCAAATTAAATTTGAATTTCGCGGGCAGAACCGTGTCTTCCACCTTAATGGACTGGATTATGGTAAAAAGGCGACTTCCGGCGACTTTACATTACCACAGTATAATTATTTCTACTGTGACATTACGCTTTATTAGAGTGTTTGGCGGTTTCCGAGTATCTCGGCAATGCGGCAATCTTAGAGTGAAACATAATGCAAACCGTACACTCCACACTCTCATAAGAGATGCATTAACCTAATTATTGGAACGAAGTTCCTTATCGCGCGATGCGAAAGGGGGCTAGACGGAAAAAGTGTCGTTACAACTTTTGGTCTTAAAAATTAAGACCAAAAGTTGTAACGACAATTTTATTTGATGGCCTAATAAATATCTTATATATAATAATTTCAACAAGTTGTGCATCGCTCCCGTGGCGTAATTGGCTCGCGTGCGGCTATTAACCGAAAGATTGGTGGTTCGAGCCCACCCGGGGGCGCATTATTTTATTTTAATTTTTTATTTTATAAAACAGATATTTAGGCTTCCCTGGGGTCATTTTGATTTTTATCGATAAAAAAATCATGATATAAAATGTATACCCGAATAATTAATTTCTTTATACCTCGAATAGAACTTGAAATTAATATTTTTATAATAATAACTTCGTTCCTATCTGGTGTCCCACGACACCACACGACTTTTTGTTCTGTAATTTAACCAGTGTACCATTTATGTGATTATAATTGTCGTGCATAACGTATTTCCTATATAGAAGAGTTGGCTCATTTAATTAATGACAGAATTTCAGATTCTGGTTCAGCTCAGCTCAATTTTTGTGTTTTTATAGCAAAATTATTATGTAGTTATTCCAATTAGGTAATAATATTATTTTACTATTAATGTCAAGCTACGAGGCAAAGCCGAAAGTAAATAAGAGTTATAAAAACTTTACTGTACCTATGGACGCTTCAAGTACCTACCTGTGAACACAATCGATTCCGTCGAAACCATGAACTTAATATACAAACAGAACTGATCACTCGGAAAATTTGTATTTACGAAAATGAACCTTATAACAAGTATATAAAGTATATTTCCTGTTGCGCATTACACAGAGGCCAATCCGAGCCGAGAGAGATAGTAACAACGGAGGCCGTGTGTCTCGTTCTTTCATTCATGCCAGCCTAAAAATATGATTTTGCTCAAAGATTTTGGCTAAAAAATCAGTTGAGACACTTATGTTTTAATTTTATTGTAACATTTTTAAGTCACCGTATTTAATTGCATTAATTTCGATAGATATATTTCTTAACAAAAAAGAAAATATAAATTTTTATCTAGTCTATTTTTTTCGAGCGGCAACCCGTTAAAACGTGAACGCTAAATCTACAACTATGTTGACCATGAATTTTTAAATTCTTGTATTGTGTGATGGGTCGAATACGTACGATGCAGATGCCGATTACGATGGTCCCTTACTCCTTACTTTGTATTATTATTATTTACATTTATTTCATTTATATCATATAATTTACATTTTTAAATATTTGATTATAAAAAAAAAAACATTTAAAAATATAAAAAATAGCGGTCCACCGGCCTCGGGAACAGGGTCCAAGCAACCGGCGGTCAGGGCCCCAGAGAGAGGAACCTCCTGACTATGCGAGCCGTGTCCAAGAGAACATCCTTCTGGATCTGGCCCTTGACCCAGCTACCCAACGAGAGCCTCGAAAGATGTTGGTCGAGGCTCTTGGCTATAAGACCATTAGCGGTGACGACTATCGGTACAATGATTGCTGAGTCTACATTCCACATGGCGACAACCTCGTGCGCCAAGTCGAGATACTTGGTGAGTTTCTCTTTCTCGGCTTTCACGAGGTTCTCGTCATGCGGGACAGCAACATCAACAATCATTGCACGGCGCTCTGATCGATCTATCACCACTATGTCAGGCTTATTGGCTACAATAGTCCTGTCTGTAATGATAGATCGATCCCAGTACAGTGTGATATGACCATTTTCAAGAACTGGGTCGGGCACATACTTGTAGTACGGTACCTCCGATTCCACGAGATTGTATTTCAAGGCAAGTTGCTGGTGGATAATCCTGGCCACTTGGTTATGTCTGTGTAAGTATTCGCCGTTAGCCAGATGAGAACAACCAGAGACAATGTGACGGATAGTTTCTCCAGGACGGCGACATGCCCGACATACGTCTACCGTTCCATCCTTCACAATGTATTTTCTATAATTGTTTGTCATCATGACCTCGTCCATAATTGCACATACAAACCCTTCGGTTTCCCCAAAGAGGTCACCAAAGCGCAGCCAGGCCACGGACGCTTCAAAGTCAACATCAGGCCCGTGGAGGGCCCGATACAAGCGTCCGTGAAGCTCCTTACCTTGCCATACAACCCTGCGGTCATTGGTACTGAGCACCACAGGTATGCGCCAGTTCTCGTTAGCCAAGGAGAGCGGCGTCAGACCCCTGTCCACTGCGACCACATCGCGGTGCATCTCCGTCTTGGCGTGGAGAAAGTACTCCCTGAGACTGCACACCTCGCGGTTGTGGAGGGTTTTGGCATTCAAAAGGCATCTTCCCCCACACTTCCGCGGAATGTACAGCCTCATCACCGAGGAGCGCGGGTGATGCATCCGATATGCGGTCAGCAGCGCACGAACATGTCTGTCCAGGGCGTCAAGCTCAGTCTGAGTCCACCTGATTATGCCGAAGGAATACATCAAGACCGGCATGACCCATTAGCGCTTTGTTCTTATTTTTCATGGGCAACTGAGGTAACCGCGGTCTAAACTCGGGTGGTGAAGATCTATATTCCCGAATAGCACTCTCCAAAGCACTCCTCAATTGTTCACTACACTGGGTACTTACATGTGCAGCCCCGCTATCCTGTCCCTCACCAGCCTGAGTGGGCTGCAGCGAAATCGCATGAGCAGTTTGCGATTGTGCTGGAGCTTGCGGTGAGGAGGGGGTAGCGCGGTTACATTGCAGTTCAGAGCGAAGCCGATCAAGCACAGCGTTGTCCAGCATGTGATTACGCTGAATAACCCGCACCTGGTCCGACAGTCGCTGAGCCGACACATTGAGAGCTGGTTCAAGGACCTGAAACAAAGCATGCATCCTAGCACGGTACGCGGTCATGTTGGTTCCACCCTCAGTAGCCCCTAAGTATGCGCGCATGACATTTTCATTGATGGATGTTGTCCATCTCATGCGCGACACACTACCGCCGGAAGCGGGGACCCTATCAGAAGCCGGTGGGCCTCGGGATCCCAAGCAAGTCGGCGGCCGGCCTCTCCCACGACGATGTACTGGTGGTGGCGACGTCGGCGGGGAGAAAAACTCGTCGCTCGAACTCGACGCAACTGCAGCATTGGGCGTGGTCCCGGGTGACTGCGAGGCGGGGTTGAGTGACGAGTCCGGGGATGGTGTTTGTGCGTTCCGTGCCCTGGATCGTGTCAGCATTCTACATTATTAATTTCTTTTGTATTCATCATATGGCATCTATTGACAGCTTGTGTCAGTTATATTTCGGGCTATTTTAATTTTCTTCGTGGTTTCTGCTTCTTCTAATTAGGTTTTGGTTCTTCTAATTAGTTTTTAGTATGGTAAATTTATTAAATTAAATCTAAAATTCTGTTGAGATCGGTTGTATAATAATTATTTCGGCGAAAATGTAACGGAGAAAAAATATATCGTATGCTGACATTTAGGGTTGCCAGGTTATTATTATTACAATTTTCATTATTTTAATGTTTCATTTCAAACCAATAGAACAAAGAAAAGGTTAGAATTATTTTGCTATAATCCGCCAACAGAAAAAATCTGTATGGTCAAACATGCAATTAAAAGCTAAGCACCACTCACCTACCCAGCCAAGCAAAAAAGCCAAGTTCCCAAGCAAGCAATGCCACCACCACTCACATGCACCACCTAACAAGACTTTTACACTACTCTCGACGCACGTTTCGCCCCGACACCGGAGCATCCTCAGGAGATGTCGACTTTACAATGCTGTATTGTCTAGTGAAGCTCGTGTCAAATGCGCGGTATTATATACCTTTTTCCTACCCCCACTACTGTTGCCCCGCCCACTACCCCCCGGACCCCCCACTACCCCCCGGACCCCCCCCGCTACCCCCGGACCCCCCCTGTTTTTCAAACAAACGAAGCAGTGGTGAACTTGAGACGTTCACTTGTTCATTAAGTAATTTAAACTGATTATTATTATTGTGTTTTATTATTTCTAATTGTTCCAACATGCTCAGTCGAAGTCCTTTATCGCAGGTATGTAAGATTTTATATGAATGATCGGATGATAATTTGTGTCCACTATCAAGGAGATGTTTAGCAAAATGAGACTTTTGGGGTTGGTTGTTCCTAACCGCGGCCATATGTTCTTTGTAGCGTGTTTCAAATTTACGACCCGTTTGACCAATATAAGTGGCTTTACAGTCTGAACATTCGAGTTTATATATGCCCGATTTTTGTTTGTTGTTTAATTTATCTTTGCCGTTGCAAATATTTTTAAGTGTATTATTTGTCCTAAATGCAACATGTATATCATGTGCTTTAAGTGTCTTCGCAATACGCTCCGACACTGTTCCAACCCTGACCTAACCTAAGATTTTGGTAAATATACCGATCGCGCGGCAACGGAATAAGGCGCGGGAGGGGAAGTGGGGCTGTATTTATTACTTTGGGTGCCTTTGATCAGCTATTATGATTAATATCTAGAGAAAATGAATAATTTATCACATTATCTACACATTACCAGTCATTAAAATATCTAGCAATGTACTCACTGTGACTGGACAAATCGAAACCTTGTACTATTTGTATTATTTATTTCGTAATCAATCCCTAATCCCTAAGAAATTTTCCATTGCTAATGAAAAACTTCAATAATTGTGTTTATAATAAACTTATAATTAGTAGGAAGATTGCAAGATTGAATTTGTCTCACATATATCGAAAATCTTATTGTCACCCTGTTAGAAAGGGACACACGGCCTCTGTACTAGCTATCTCGCTCGGCTCGCTTTTCAGCTGCGAGTACTCGGTCCTGTTTGTTTCCTATGTCCATGGTCGAAACTAGCAACCCTAAAGTTCTAATATGAACGCGACCGTAAAGCTTTGTCTATGGTTGACAGTTCACTTTTAAATTAGAATTTTGGGTTGCTATTTCCGACGGAATCGACTGTGTCCACAGGTACAAGCGTCCATAGGTACAGCACTTGCCCATTTTTTCTTTGTCAACCAAAACTTTACAATCGTGTTGATAGATTTATCACGCCATCTAGGAATCATCTATCGTGGAAAACAGACTGAAACTCAAATAAAAAATTCTGAGCTTACCACACCACTTGAGAAGCGTGATGGTCGCAAAAAAGTGTAAAAATACGGTGCTAACTACCACAGTTGCCAAAGCCAATACAAGTAAAAACAATCCACTGTTGAAGTATGTCTTCATATAGATTGGTCTATTCTGAAAAAAAAAAACCATTTTTTATTTATTTAAATTTTAAGTAGGTAAGTAAGTATTTTTCAAAAAATAAGTAGCCTATGTCACTCTCCAGGACACTCCAGGTCCTCAACTATACCCATGCAAAAATCACGTCTATCCGTTGCTGTGTTGCGGCGTGAATGAAGGACAAACCAACAAACAAACACACTCGCATTTTTAATATTAGTATGATTAGTATGATTATTTCAAATTTCAAATTTTCAATTCAACAAAATTCAATTTCAAAACAAGTTCAAATTCATAACAATTAAGTCTATAGATCCCGACGATCCTTTTTCAGAAAATCTGTTTTGCTTGATTTGAACTTTATGATTACCATAAATAGGATATACTTTCTCCATTTTATCAATAGTTTTTTGACAGCTCAGTCTCACTCACTCACTCATTATGTGAGAGTGAGTGAGACTGAGCTGTCAAAACACTATTGATAAAATGGACAAATTACAGTGGCTAAGACTAGGCATGCTTGCGGAAACGTCGAGTTATCCTTTTAACCCAGAGTTGGCAGCTAACTCTGGGTTAAAAAGACAGATTTGACAGATTTCGTATAAAGCTTCTGTCAACATTACTTTATCCCTGGGTTAACTAACCCGGCGTCTCTGCAAGCGGGCCTTAGTTAATTTGAAATTAGACTTTTCAAAGATCAGGGGTTCGAATCTGCAGGCACCGCAACCTCTAACTTCTCGGAGTTATGTGCGTCGCGTTCTAACAATTATTGAAATAGGTTTATTTTCTGGCTTTAACGGTAGGTAGGTAAAGGAAAATATCGTGACCTAACATGACTGATGCCCAGTTTCACCAACCAGCGTTCCCTAACTTTTACGGGCTACTTATTTTAAGTTAGGTGACGCTCTAGTCAATTTAGTTTTTAACCGACTTCAAAAAAGGTTCTCAATTAATCGGATATATTATACTTCCCAGGTGGCCCCATATAAATTTAATCGAAATCGGTCGAGCGGTTTTTAAAAAAATCAACAATGAAGGCTTTGTAGTGACGTGGGCGTTTGAAGTCGGTTTTTTTTAAAATAATTTTGTATATTAAATTATCATGAACCTTCAGAGAACACCTAAAGTTGAAAATGACATTGGGATTGTATTTAGGGGCTAAGTACGTAAAGAGACTCCTTCTTAGGAAACGATTTATTGTTGGTGAAAACGGCTATAGGAGTTCTCCATAGATGTGTGAAGTCTGCAAATTGGCTAGCGCGGTGGACTATAGACGAAAGCTCTTCTCATTCTGAGAGGGGACCCGCACCTAGCAGTGGCTGGCGATGGGTTGTGATGATGATGATGATGATGATGATGATGATGATGAAGATGATGAAGAAGATGATATTGATGATGATGAAGGTACTAACCATATGAACCCCCACAATGAGGAGTAAGCTTATTACTAGGTAATACAAATACACTAGTAAAAGATACGCGTGCGTAATATAAAGGCTCTGTGCTATTTTGGTCGTCTCTTCAGGCGTGTGCTCTGCAACCGGTTCATTTTCGTGAGTTCGAACGAATACGATCACTTTGTACAGAGAGAACGATACAACGGCAATAGAGAGCAGTGAAAATACCTGAAAATAAACATTATTTTAATTTTTTCTTGGTTTTGTAGTTTTCGACATTTTGACCGATTAATCAAAAACTATTATATATAGAAATAAATAAAAAACTGTTTTAGAATGCACAAGTAAAGGCCTTTCATATGATACCCCACTCGATATAGTTATTTTACTTTGAAATTTCAAACCCCCGCTTTTCCCCCTTTTTTAAATAAAACTAAAAATAATTTTCGATTTTTCTTTATTCCAATGATGTTGGGCCACTATTATACACAACTATGCCAAATTTCATGTCGATAGATTTAATAGTTACTGAAATAATCGACTGTGACAGACGGACGGACAGACGGACGGAGAAAGTCTCACCATGGTTCCATTTTTACCATTTTGGTATGGAACCCTAATAACCTCTATGTTCTATGTCTAATGTCTTATAATGTGTCTGTTACATCGTGCCTACTAATAAAAGGTCTTATATTTTTAAAAAGGAAAATAATAGTTTATGTAGCTGATAATATATTAAGTACCTACTGATAATAATAATACCTAATATAATTCCTGTTAAAATATGAGACACTGGCTATGCGCTGGCATTATTGATATGGATATAACATCCACTAAACCACAGATACACTTACTATAGAAACATAGCCAATTATGAGGGATCCGGTTCTTAGAGGTAAACAACAACAACACTTCTGCAACCTCGGCAATCGAATAGCCACCATTATTCTAACACACACAACACTTTAAAGCACCTTTCAGATTCACTGAAAACCAAGCCGGCCTTTGTGAAGAACCCTACTTTATTTCACTAAAAAGGTTTCTAACATTATTATTTAGATCAAATAAAAAAACCTTTCCATGCTAGGAAAAAATATAGTGTCTTAGTAAGATACTAAGAATATTTACTCCTACGAGTAGGTTTAATTTTTGTTTGGATTTTGGCACTTAAATTATTATTAGGAATATGCAAAAGTCTGCATAAGGTAACGACTTGGTTTGTTCGCTATGTGGTTGCAGATACATCATATTTGGGCGGTATAATGCTTATCAGATAAGGAGTGATAATAGTATTGACTGACTACGCTGTGACAGATATACCGTTCACAGGGACGCGATAAACTGCATTGATTGCGATGATTCTTTTTTTTAATCACTGGCTGTTCAATAAAATGTATTTGTGCAGGTTCTGTTTGGTAAGAGTAAGAGTATGAAGAGTATAATTATTTTGACCGAGCGAAGCGAGGTCTCTGAGTTTACTAGAGCGATTTGCACTTGTCCGTCCGTCCGTCTGTCCGTCCGTCCGTCTGTCAGAGCCTTATAACTTTTGAATTACTGAACGTAATTACTTCAAATTTAGATATAATATGTAAACCGATGGCCTCCAGCCGAAAATGGCTTAAAAAGTTATAAAAATCTTTATTTCAGGGGGGCTCTGATAGAAGCGAATGCGAAGTAAAATTTTTTTTTTGCGATTCATAGGGTTTCTCTGTATCATTTTAAAGACAATTTGGAACATAGTACAAACGTATTTTTTTTTAATTTGTTTCCTAAAATTGACGAAATGGGGGGCTTTCAAAGTGGCGATTTAATACGCTCGCTTGAAGACGCTCTCTGGGAAAATTGGCTATATATTTTCAAGCTGTACTTATTTTTTTACTTCACTTGTATCCTGTACTTGAACAACAAATACTAAAATTATATGAATATTATAAAGAAACGAGATTATTTAATTTTTAATGAGCATCAGTAAATTTCACATAGCTTCACAATAATGCTAATAGATGGCGCAGTCATTAACTATTCCATGGAACTAGGAGTCACGACTACGATCTATCCCAAAAACAGTTTTGCGTCGAGCATTATTATTTAGGTACATAATATAATAACATATTATTCAATTAAAATTATTCTTTAGTTAAATATCAAACTTCAATAAACTATTAATTGCTACATTTTGTTTATTTTCTATTTGCGTCGATAGATGACGATTTGTACAGATGCCCCTAAGTCCTAACCCGTTTTCACTCGTTAGTACCTACATAATAATTCAATGTTTTCACTGACGTTCCCTAACCTTTACGGGCTACCTATGATAAGTTAGGTGATGATTACTGTCAACTTCTTTATCACGATCCTGTACGGGACACCTAAAAGGACATTGGGACGGATGTTAGGACTTAGGATTGTGTTTTGGAGCTACCTACGTAAAGAGACTTCTACATAGGGGATGATTTAGGTGTGTTTGGTGAAAACGGGCATAATAATAATGTCAGTTTCGGTCGTCATGTATCGATTGAATGAATAATCATGGGATACTGTTACCGCGAGGTCTCAGTTCGGGGCGAACCACTAGTATATAAATATCCTATGAGAGCATATTATACAATTGAAGACTATTTATATGACAAAAAAGCGTGGATATAATTCGCTCCAGCGAGTCATGAAACAGTAATGATTAACCTGTACTGTATTCTAAATTTGTTTTGAAAAGAGCAACCGCCGAGTTTCTTTCTGGTTCTTCTCGGCAGGAAGGGCATTCCGAACCAGTGGTAGAACCAGACGATTCAAAAGCACTTGTAAAAAGTTTATTTGAATAAAAAATATTTCTATTCTATTCTATTCTATTCTATTCTATTCTATTCTATTCTATTCTATTCTATTCTATTCTATTCTATTCTATTCTATTCTATTCTATTCTATTCTATTCTATTCTATTCTATGGGTAAGAGGTTTTGGCCGTGGCTATATTATAATATGCCGCCAAGCGATTTAGCGTTCCGGCACGAGGGCGCGTGGAAGCCGGTCACAATCAAGGGCTATTTTTTATCAAACAAGTGTAAATTGAAAATTTAAAACACCCCCGACATGAGAATCTATGGTTGTCGAAGGTATCAATTAATTGTCATGTAACGATTATACTGGCACGCGTGCAGCAATTAATCGAGTAATCATACGCCAAAAATGCCTTACATCATTTTGGAAAAGAGCTGATACTCTTACACTGCTGGACCGATATTAACCAAACATAGCTAAGAACCACCGCAAGGAAACTGGCTTTCAAATGAAAAAAACTGCATCGAAATCGGTCCATCTGTTTGAGAGCTACGATGCCACAGACAGGCACACACAGACAGAAAGACAGACATCGACTACAAACTCATAACACCCCTCTTTTTACGTCGAGGGTTGGTAAGAAATCTTTGATTTAATCCCACAGGGATAGTCCGAATGTCGAGTGACGTTTGAGGAATAAATTGGCCGTTTTGACAGATTTTGTTTTGAAAATCTAACAAAATATCAAAACTCTCGTATGACTTATTTTACGTTGTTAAAATCGGCCCCACGTATGCTAGAGGTACAAAAGAGATACTTGGTCAGAATATAATAATGTACCAACCTACTTGGGAAATGGAAAATTATTTTTCAGGAACACTACTTTACTTGGAGACAAAATGAATGTGCGCAATTTCATTCCTTAGATATCTTTTCAATTTCTCGCAAGTTGACATAGTAGCTGTACACCACGATGAACGAATAAAACTCTAAAACTAAAGAAATGGGATTAATAAAATACATTTTCTAAATAAAATACTAACTAACTGCCTGATGATAACATTTATTTATTTGAGACAACCGCCCATCGCATTGATATCAACAAATTTTCAGTAAGCGATATACAAATTTCTGAAATTGTATTGTTGCAAAGTTGTCCAACTAAACTGGACCGCAAAGAAAAAGGGTCGGTTAGAAAATCTTCAATATCTTCAATACCTGACCAAGCTTAATGAAATAAAAACTAAATTAAAGAATATTTTAAATGTGCTTAAATGAAAATTAAAAAAAAAACATGAATTCAAGCTTTTTTTTCAGTAAATGTAAAATAAATAAAAATGCAGTTTTTCATTTTGAAGATTTTCTGACCGACCCTTTTTCTTTGCGGTCCAGTTTATTTCAAAGATTTCTGAACTTCTGAAATCTCTTGTCTCTGGTCCGGTGGGAGGCGCTGGCTAGTTACCACCAGGTACTGTTAAACGAGTGCCGCTAAGAGATTTAGCGTTCTGGTACGATGACGTGTAGGAACCGATTAGGTCTAGGTATATTATGAAATACCTAGCTAAATAAATAGCAGTGATAGCCTAGTGGTTACGACTGTGGTCTCCTATTCGGGGGGTCGCAGGTTCGATCCCGGGTACGCTTACCTTACGTTGTTCTTACCTCTGACTTTTCGAAGTTAAGTGCGTTTAAGAAATTAAATATCACATGCTTTAACGGTGAAGAAAAACATCACGAGGAAACCTGCACCCCTGAGAGTTCTCCATAATGTTCTCGAAGGTGTGCGAAGTCCGCCAATTCGCATTGGGCCAGCGTGGTGGACTATGGCCTATAACCCTTCTCTGAGAAGAGACCTAACTCAGTAGTGAGCCGATGAATGGGTTGATAATGATGGTGATGATGATGATGATGATGATGATGATGATGATGATATTATAAAATAAAATTTTCTTCTTTTATCATGTAATTAACTGAAGAACTAACCAACAAAGAGCAGTATTCCCAAATACCATCCAATGAGAAGCTCTTGTATAAGACATAAAGCAAGTAAGCAGGCTATTTCTAGGAGCCATGTGAAGACGCGGCAGACCAGGTAGTGGCTTATTAGTCGTGATTCACGCTGAAAATCATAAATAAATAATCAGTCAAGTGCCAGGCCGTCTTGTGTATAAAGGGTTCCGCACAAGACAAATCATGAATCTTAATTTCCATCCATTTATTTGTTCCTTATTTTCCCTTGCACAATCTCCCACTGCCTAGTGTCACTAGTAGAGATCTTCTATAGAGATAACCATGTATTTCCTTGTCCAGCATTTGAACGTTTCTGAAACCTTTCCGGCGGCCGTGTTTCTTGCCACGTACCAAGTACTAAGCACGAGTAAATAGGCAGCCTTTAGGCAAGCACGCCCCAACATAATTAAACAAACGCAAGCCAATAAAAAAACAAAAAGCCAAGTGCGAGTCGGTCTAGCACACGAAGGGTTCTGTACTATCATACAAGTTTTAACATCAACTATTATTAAGATCGAACAAACGAGATCAGTGATCACCCTTAATTTTTAACCGACTTCAAAATAGGGGGATTCTCAATTCGTCGGAATCTTTTTTTATGTATGTTCACCGATTACTCGAAGACGCCTCAACCGATTTGGATAATTCGTTTTTTGTTTGAAAGGGTATACTTCCCAGGTGGTCGCATTTAAATTTTATCGAAATCGGTCAAGCGATTTTTGAAAAATCAACTATAAATTATATACTTTGTAATGGCGGGTGTGAAGTCGGTTTTTTAAAAATAATTTTTATATTAAATTAACTTTATTTTTATTTATTTATTTATTTAAGGGCACCAACAGTTCTACAGCAATAAAAACATGCAGTCATAATAAATTCAAATACGGTTCTTAGGTATGCTATAAACACCACTTATAGGTAGCCACAACATGCGAATTAAATTATGTATCACATAATAATTATATATTATAAGACAGAGCAGTACAGTGGTTGACTCAAATTACTTGATTGATATAGAATAAAAGCTATATAGACAAGCACATAAAATAGAAATAAACTACAAACAACAGAAGAAATACAAAATAAAACAAAAGAACAAAAAAAAAAAACACTAAATACGTCAAAATTAACAAATTAAAAAAATTAAGAACGTTAAATTTAAAAATTAAAAAATTAAAAATTCTAAAAATTTAAAAATGTTAGCGATATTGTGGTCCAAGATCCCAGTGCCGCCAGACCTAAGTTATTTTCTCAGCAATTATTTGTGTACGATAGAGTACTGTTCGAATGTCCGTTCAGTATATGCGTACCAGTTAGATTGTGCCGACGGCCAATTTCCAGATACCAGGTGCTAAAGGTAGGTAAAAACTAGAATAACTTATCTTAAATTCTCAGGGCTGATTTTCATATATGTTTTAAAGAATATTGTAAAAATTAATAAATTAATACTGCCAGACGCTTACCGCCGGCGGTTACTTTAGCCAGACGCTTTGAAGCTCCCAAAAAAATATATAATTTAAGTTAACTTATATTCTCAGTTCTGATTTTTATACATGATACTCAGGGAACTATTGCGATATTATCTGTAAGCTGCCAGACCTATTGGAAGGGTCAAACATCCCCCCAGACACACATTATGCGTCCCCATATGTATGAGCGCTAGAACATGATTCACTTGTTTAAGTGTGTGAGAGATAATATCATCATACTATAATATTATAAATGCGAAAGTGTGTTTGTTGGTTTGTCCTTCAATCACTCTGCAACAGAGCTATGGATCGACGTGATTTTTTGTCTGGGTATAGCTTAGGATCTAGAGAGAGAGAACTATTGCAATATCTTCTGCAAGCTATACCCAGGCAAAAAATCATGTCGATCCGTAGCTCTGTTGCAGAGTGATTGAAGGATAAACCAACAAACACACTTTCGCATTTATAATATTATAGTATGATGATATTATCTCTCACACACTTAAACAAGTGAATCATGTTCTAGCGCTCATACATATGGGGACGCATAATGTGTGTCTGGGGGGATGTTTGACCCTTCCAATAGGTCTGGCAGCTTACAGATAATATCGCAATAGTTCCCTGAGTATCATGTATAAAAATCAGAACTGAGAATATAAGTTAACTTAAATTATATATTTTTTTGGGAGCTTCAAAGCGTCTGGCTAAAGTAACCGCCGGCGGTAAGCGTCTGGCAGTATTAATTTATTAATTTTTACAATATTCTTTAAAACATATATGAAAATCAGCCCTGAGAATTTAAGATAAGTTATTCTAGTTTTTACCTACCTTTAGCACCTGGTATCTGGAAATTGGCCGTCGGCACAATCTAACTGGTACGCATATACTGAAAGGACATTCGAACAGTACTCTATCGTACACAAATAATTGCTGAGAAAATAACTTAGGTCTGGCGGCACTGGGATCTTGCTCTATTGATTTATGAAGTGTTTTTTAAGCTTGCTCTTAAATGTGAAGAGCGAGTCTCTCCAAATATCAATGTCTAGTAGTTTGGAGATATCATTATAAGTTTTTATGATCCTATATAAAGGCTCCTAAGTTGGTTTTAATAAGACTGACTCTAAATGGTACAAAATTCGATAACCTTCTTGCCGATCTAAGAACTCGTAACGTAATTTTTTGTAACAAGTGACACGCATCTACAGCGTTATTAATTAATTTATGCAAAAAACATAGATCCAATAGCTTTCTACGATCGAATAAGTTTAACATTTTATAATGAAGCAATCTAGCAGGATAACTAGCATACCTTTTTTTATTATTTATTTAAATGGTGGCAGTAAAAATATACAAATTCTGTGGGAATTTCAAGAATCTACGTATTACGGTCATGAGATACAGCCCGTTGACTGACAGTCGGAAGTCCGGACAGCAGAGGCTTAATAATAGGGTCCCGTTGGGACACTTTAGGTAAGTGAGGTGTGGTCCCGGGGATACTATTTAGATTAATTAAACAGGTCTTTTCTTACTTGAGGTTCGTTTAATACTATTACTTTAATCAGCCTTAACTCTACTTATATATACTTACTCTAATACCACTACATCATCCACCTAAAATTAAAAAAAAATACACAAAAGGGATATTTTTTTTATACATGCTTTGAGAAAATAAACAAAAATAAGTAAATAAAATAATACAAAATAAAATGAATATGTTTGTTACCTTATTACTACTTATTTCTTACTTAACAATTGTTTACATAGTATATTAGATATCTAGAATAAATTTACCTTTTAAAAAGTTTTGTTCTATTCTTATGAATAATTTCTTCTTTATTATTTTTAATAATTTTTACATTAGGCTCAATGCCTTCAATTACGACATATGGTCCATCATATAGAGATTCCATTTTAGTCTTACATTCTTTTTTGACCGAGCGAAGCGAGGTCTCTGAGTTTACTAGAGCGATTTGCACTTGTCCGTCCGTCCGTCCGTCCGTCCGTCCGTCTGTCAGAGCCTTATAACTTTTGAATTACTGAACGTAATTACTTCAAATTTAGATATAATATGTAAACCGATGGCCTCCAGCCGAAAATGGTTTAAAAAATTATAAAAATCTTTATTTCAGGGGGGCTCTCATAGAAGCGAATGCGAAGAAATTTTTTTTTATTTGCGATTCATAGGTTTTCTGTGTATCATTTTAAAGACAATTTGGAACAGAGTACAACCGTATTTTTTTTTTTAATTTTTTTCCTAAAATTGACGAAATGGGGGGCTTCCAAAGTGGCGATTTAATACGCTCGCTTGAAGACGCTCTCTGGGAAAATTTTGTATATATTTTCAAGTTGTACTTATTTTCTTACTTCACTTGTATCCTGTACTTGAACAACAAATACTAAAATTATATGAATATTATAAAGAAACGAGATTATTTAATTTTTAATGAGCATCAGTAAATTTCACATAGCTTCACAATAATGCTAATAGATGCGCCAGTCATTAACTATTCCATTGAACTAGGAGTTACGACTACGATTTATCCCAAAAACAGTTTTGCGTCGACCATTATTATTTAGGTACATAATATAATAACATATTATTCAATTAAAATTATTCTTTAGTTAAATATCATTTTGTATATTTTCTATTCGCGTCGATAGATGACGATTTGTACAGATGCCCCTAACCAGTTTTCACTCGTTAGTACCTACATAATAATTCAATGTTTTCACTGACGTTCCCTAAACTTTACGGGCTACCTATGATAAGTTATGTGATGATTACTGTCAACTTCTTTATCACGATCCTGTACGGGACACCTAAAAGGACATTGGGACGGATGTTAGGACTTAGGATTGTGTTTTGGAGCTACCTACGTAAAGAGACTCCTACATAGGGGATGATTTAGGTATGTTTGGTGAAAACGGGCATAATAATAATAATGTCAGTTTTGGTCGTCATGTATCGATTGAATGAATAATCATGGGATACCGTTACCGCGAGGTCTCAGTTCGGGGCGAACCACTAGTTAAAATTAAATCATTTTTCTTATAACTAACTGGATTCTTACTCCTATCGTAAACTATTTTTCTATCTAACTTACTTTTTATCAATCTTTTCCTTGCATCTTTATGCGCAAGCTGTAATCTATATTTTAACTCAAGAGCGTAATTTTCTGGGTTATACAGTGGTTCTACGTCATCTTTTAATCGACTTGGAATACTGCACGGCTTACCGAAAACAAGTTCATATGGGGTGTAGTTAGTTGATGTATGTATGGTTGTATTAAAAGAAAAGCACCAAAATGGTAGCCAATAACTCCATGTATAAGTATTTTCTTCACATTGAATGCGTAAAAAGTTTCGTAGATGTTTATGTGTATTTTCTAACGCTCCTATGCTCTGATGATGATATGATGTTGAATGGATTTTCTCTATACCTAATAACTTACATGTTTCCGCCATTGTTGACGATAAAAATTCGTTTCCGCGATCTGTTCCGATAATTTTAGGTATACCATATTTTAATATAAAATTATTAACTAATGCTCTGGTCACTGTTTCAGTTTCCTTTGTTGGTAATGGGAACGCTTCCACATACTTCGTAAGTTCACATTGAATAGTTAGAATGTATTGATTACCTGCATCATCTTTATCTAATGGACCGACGAGGTCTAAAAATATTTTCTCGAATGCTGAGTTTGCAGTCGTCGTTATCACCATAGGTTCTTTATGATACGGTGAATGTTTCATAACTTGGCACTTAAGACACTTACCTACGTAGGCTCGTACGTCTGCTTCTAGTCTTGGCCAGTAATACTTACTCTTAATGTTATTTACCATTCGTCGAACGCCGGCATGTCCGCTCGAAGGTAATAAATGAAAATCATTAAGTATTACCGTTTTTTCATCTGTGTCCGTAATTCTTTTTACATTTCTCAATATATGAATTTTGGGACCTGTCCACGAAGTTCTATTTTTTATTTCATCACATAATTCCTTTAAAAATAAACTGTTAAATGTATCTTTTACTATACATATTTCATGTACATTTATTTTATTACAAAATTTCCTCAACATATCCGCAAATACGTCTCGCGTGAATTGCGACATAAAATTAAGGTTTATGTATATAATTAATTTATTTTCGATATACGCAAAGCATTGATCTTCCTTAGTTATCTCTTTTTTTCTTCGTAATCCATCTAAATATTTCCCTTCAGTAAATTTCATTTCCACAGAACCATTGGGAATACGTAATATTTCCGCTACTCTAGGTTGGCCTGACCTATCGTTGTCAGAAATATTAGGTATACTTGAATTTCCTAAATTCCTTTCCTCTTTACTTTCTAACTGTTTTTTCTGTGCACGAGTCATTACCATAATTTTTTGATTCATATCCTTTAACTCGTTCGAAGTTATAGTCACCCTACTTAATGCATCAGCTACAACATTATGTTTTCCTTTCACGTAAACAACGCTGTAATCATACTCCTCAAGCTTTAACCTAAACTTCAATAACCGACTAGAGGGGTCTTTGATGCTAAACAAATATATAAGTGGTTTATGATCCGTCATAATCGTAAATTTCCTGCCAAACAAATATGGTCTAAAGTACTTAACACTCCAAACAATCGCTAACAATTCTTTCTCTATAGTTGTATAATTAAGCTCGGCTTTGTTCAAAGGTCTACTTGCATAAGCAATGGGCTTCATGTTTCTATTACACAAAACTGATCCAATTGCTATACCGGACGCGTCGGTTTGTAACACAAACTCATTGTTCTCTGAAAAATCAGGGTACTGTAAAATAGGTGGAGAAACCAAACCTTGTTTTAATCTTTCAAAAGCTAATTGACATTCCTCTGACCATTCGAAAATTGAATTTTTCCTACACAGTTTGTTTAATGGTACAGTTATCTCGGAAAATTTCGGTAAAAACTTTCGATAATAATTACAAAACGCGACAAAACGCCTTACCTCATCTGTATTTTTTGGAATAGGATAATTTTGTAATGCCCTAACCTTATCTGGATCTGGAAGTACACCGTCCGTCGTAACAACATGACCTAAATATAAAAGTTCGGTCTGTAGAAATTCACATTTTTGTGGATTAACCTTTAAGTTAACTTTTCGAAGTCGTTCGAATATATCTATTAAATTTTTATTATGAGTTTCTAAATTACGTCCGTAAACTATTAAGTCATCCATGTAAACAAATGCCTTGTCGCATGTTAGACCTGACAACGCTATAGACATAACACGCGAAAAAGCACTAGGGCTTATTTTAAGACCCATCGGGAGACGCATCATTTGATATTGTCCCGAATCTGTTGTAAAAGCTGTGATTTTTCTACTATTTTGTTCTAAACTTGCTTGGTAATATGAAGACTGTAGATCTAAATGGCTAAAATACATCGCTCCAGATAATGAATCTAATATTTCTGTAATATTCGGTAATGGAAATTTATCATGATGTATAACATTATTAACTTTTCTGTAGTCAATAACCAACCTCCATTTTTTGTTATTGTCCAATGATTTTTTTGGAACTAAAAGTACTGGACTATTCCAATCACTATTTGTTCGTTCTATAATGTTTTCTTCCAACATGTTTTTAATTTGCTTATCCACTTCAGACTTCAACGCCTCGGGGATTCTATACGGTTTAACATAAACAGGTGTCGAGTTTGGTTTTAAGCTAATACACTGCTCCATTATATTCGTAGTACCTAGCTTATCGCCCTCCAAGTAAAATACATCGGCATATTTAGGACATATGCACATGGGCGTAGCTAGCCATGGGCTCAGGGTGGGGCAGCAGTATAAAATAATATGTAACTAGCAAACTAAACCCGAAGTCTTATCCCGGTTAATTTTTTCATAACGGTTTCCCATAATTACTTATTCATTCAATAGACACATGACGATCAAAATTGAGATTATTATTATGCCCGTTTTCACCAACCATACCTAAATTATCCCCTAAGTAGAAGTCTCTCTACGTAGGTAGCCCCTAAATACAATCCTAACATCCCAATGTTATTTTCACCTT
The DNA here is from genome assembly GCA_029955525.1 of Oeneis ivallda. NCBI lineage: Eukaryota > Metazoa > Arthropoda > Insecta > Lepidoptera > Nymphalidae > Oeneis > Oeneis ivallda. Next base: position 20,705,364 of record JARPMR010000018.1, on the reverse strand, counting down.
TAGTTGTCCCGTAGAGGTTCGTAATAACAAAGTAGACAGAAAGCGTCACCTAACTTAACATAGGCAGCCCATAAAGGTTAGGGAACTGTAGTGAAATCAGGCATCAATAGGTACCTAGGTATAGTTTTTTGGAACATTCAAATTTAATTATTTGTTCACAGCGTCGCCTATCGACACGATCAGAAAACATGCAAAAACAACAATGCATAAAACTTCACGTCGCGACGTGAAGTTTTATTGATGTTTGATATTTAAATATATAATAATTTTAATTAATTGATTATTATGTTAATGTATTAGTCCTTCTGCTGCGTTTGCAATATGAGATGAGAGCGCCATCTATTGACATCATTGTGAAGTTCTGATAAAAATACATCATTAAAAATTAAATAATTTAGTTTCCTTATTATATTTATCTAATTTTAGTATTTGTTGTTCAAGTATATGATATAACGTTAATAATTATAAAAGTTTCAAGCACGGCCTTTCAAGCGACCGTGACTTCTGAAGTCAAATATTATCTCCACTTTGAGAGCCTCCCATTACGTCAATTTAAGGAAAAAAATAATAAAAATATACTTTTGTACTCAGTTCCAAATTATCTTTAAAATGAATAAATGATACACAGCAACCCTATGAATAGCAAAAAAAAATATTTTACTTCGCATTCGCTTCTATGAGAGCCCCCCTGAAATAAAGATTTTTATAACTTTTTAAGCAATTTTCGGCTGGAGGCCATCGGTTTGCATATTATATCTAAATTTAAAGTAATTCAGAAGTTATAAGGCTCTGACGGACGGACGGACGGACAGACGGACGGACGGACAGGTACAAATTCACTCAAGTAGACTCAGAGACCTTAGCTTTGCTGGGTCAACTACATGGATGTAGTCTACTATATAAATATAAGTCGGGTTTTCCTTCCTGACGCTATAACTCCAGAACGCACGAACCGATTTCCACGGTTTTGCATTCGTTGGAAAGGTCTCGGGCTCCGTGAGGTTTATAGCAAAGAAAATTCAGGAAAACTAGGAACAAACTAAATCCACGCGGACGAAGTCGCGGGCATCAGCTAGTAATTATAAAAAAATATATTATATAGACTATAGTTTAGCTTTCTATAAATACAATAATTTGATGAATTAATTTCTTTTTACCATGAAATATACTAACCATGTCTATGTCCATGTCTAACGAAAAACAAAAGGATTGCGTTTGTGTACATACGCATAACCGACCGCTGCACGCGTACTGTCAATGTCAATCGTGCGCGCGCTTTTTGTTTTGATCGCATTTTTTTTTGTGTCGACTGACGACTGTCGAGTCTGAATTTTCTTGCGGATATTAAGTATTGTAGTTAGTACCTAGATAATTTAGTTTTGTGGGTTTGATTAGGTACCTTACAGGTCAGAGCCAGGGTGGGGCAAGCGCCCCACCCTGCCCCACCGTGACTACGCCCATGCATATGCACTCTACCTGGCTTCGCTCGTATGAATTTAAATGTTCCAACTTTAATGTTTGCAATAATTTTTTAACTCGTTCGCAAGAAGGAGTTAATTTATCAAACGTACATATCTCGTAATCCTGTAATGAATTTAATTCTGGTTTAAATATTTTTAACTTTTCATCTTTCTCTGACGTATTAAGTAGTCGCACTGGTATTTTTCCATTATGCACTTTAACTAAACTTCCTGCTAAAAATATATTTTCCGAAAACTGTTTCGCGCTCAAAACATACTCATTCCCTGAACTGATTGATTTATCTACTGAAATAAAATGTATAGATTCACTTCTAGATGGTAACGAAAGATAAATTTCATTTTCACTACTTTTATGAATTATTATCGAGCACTTTTTTCCACGATTAAATAATGTTAACTGATTCGTTCGTAAGTTGATATTCGCACTGTAAGTTCGCAAAAAATCTAATCCGATAATTCCATCCGCTTGACATGGCATGTCGTCCAAAACATGGTACTTATGACGAAATAATAAATTATCATGTGTCTCCAATTCTATCCATGCTACTTTTTTTGAATGTATTTTACCTCCTAAACCGCAAATTATGGTTTCGTCACTATATAACTTTATGTTGCTAGGAATCCGATCCTTATGCACAACTGATAAGGTTGCACCTGTATCCAATAAAAATGAACACTCTGCATTACCTAACTTAAACTTTAAAATGTCTAACCCATCACACGAAGTTAGTATTTTATGCTCGAAAAAACTGACACTGTTCATTTAACTGTTTTCCCTGTTCTGGCTGAACTTGACTGTCACTAACATATACTTTATGTTGTGTTGAGCCGCGACTTTGGCCTCGAAATCCACGAAAATTTCTACCTCTACCACGATAGCCATTCCTGCCTTGTCCACGGTAATTAAATCTATTATTACCTCGATAATTGTTGTTGTTATGCCGGGGATAGTTATGCGTATTATAGTACTGACCTTTGTTCGAATAATTGAACGAGTCGAGGCGACTTGGGTTATGCTGCCATTTTCCTCTGCCGAAGGACTTACCTCTGATATGCATTACCGCTTGATGAGCCGGTTGTGATGATTCTTCGTCCTCCGCCGCACGGATTGCATCCTTTAATTGTTGATAATCGCGTGCCGCGATGATGGTACCTAACCTTCGGTTACGTAACCCGTCTGAGAACTGTTTAATTGCAAATTTTTCATTGATTGGTCTTAATATTTCAGTAGCTGCCTGATTTTGATCTGCCTGGGAAATGGTCAATTCGACAAAAAGTTCCTCCAATTTATTGCCAAACTCTGAGATTGATGATTCATTTTGTGACAATTTATTCATCTGCATCAATAAGGAATTTGCAGACTTTTTCGAAAGTAAAAATTTTTTTATGTCTGAAATTAAATCATCGACCGTTTTGTATTCAGTTTTCAATTTTAATTTTGCAATTTTAGTTAAACGCGTTTTAATCACAAAAGAAATCAGCAATTTCTTATCTTCTAGTTCCGTCAAACAAGAGTCATACATTTCTATACCCTGAATAATTTTTTCAGTGGTCTCTTCCTTGCCATCCATAATAGGAATTAAGGTACTCGCCGTTTTCAAATCGAAATTAATATTTTTTTATAAGTTTCCTCTATGTCCTTACATATATTTTCTATTACTAATTCTTTAGTATTTAATGTTTTAATATATGATTTATAATTTTCATATATTTCTAAACCTTTTTTTATTTTACTTTTCCCTAATTCTTTTAATCTTCTATCAGGACCTAATTTTGTAAGACTTACCCTAATATATTCTAATTCGTCGTATAAACTATGCATAAGTACACTTCCATAAAAAAAAACTTAACGAGTCCTTAAAGAATGTCTTTAAAACTGTACCGAAATCGAATACAACACCGCATGATACCCACTTGAACGGCACTTTTTTCTTCTTTTTTTTTTACACACTTTTATCACTTAAACTGTCGGGTGCAGTTCACTGTTTTTGCATACTCTCGATCCTGCTCAGGTCGGGTCGTGGAGGAGCCATGCTGCTTCAATCTCATCTTTAATTATCCGATAAATTAATTATCTCGAACTCGCTTTGATTAGAAGAATTGCACTTTTATTCGATATCATGTCCATATTAGGTATATTAAAACAACAGCGCATAATATAGTTAATTCGTGCGTTACACTCTTCTTTTTCACAGTTAATTCATTATTTATTTATTTTCATATCTCGATCCACGATCTGTTAAACTTTTTAATTTTTTGAATTGATTTAATTCTATTGCTCAGCCGGCGGCGCGCGTGCGCCGACTGGCAGGGTCGCCATGAGGTGTGGTCCCGGGGATACTATTTAGATTAATTAAACACGTCTTTTCTTACTTGAGGTTCGTTTAATACTATTACTTTAATCAGCCTTAACTCTACTTATATATACTTACTCTAATACCACTACATAAGGAACCCTTAAAATTATACTTACACGCGATATTCCAATCACCAGATAAATCATAAACACCAATAGAACACTTTCGCAGAGCAGAAATATAACTTGTGTGTAGTACAGTATGTAAACATTATCCGTCGACGGTTTCCGGTCGACCAGCAAACGACCCAGTGGAAACCTCACACCGATCAATATTTCCAAAATGGCCGTCGTGATGAAAACTATGCAGAATATTGAACGAAACTGAAAAATCAATCGCATATAACTAATACTATGAGTATCATCACATAACTATAAAAAGCAGTGATAGCCTAGTGGTTAGGACGGTGGTCTCCTATTCGGGGGGTCGCAGGTTCGATCCCGGGTACGCACCTCTGATATTTCGAAGTCAAGTGCGTTTTAAGCAATTAAATATCACTTGCTTCAACGGAGTAGGAAAACATCGTGAGGAAACCTACACATCTGAGAGTTCTTTATAATGTTCTTGATAAGGTGTGTGAAGTCCGCCAATTCGCACTGGGCCAGCGTGGTGGACTATGGCCTGTAACCCTTCTCTGAGAGGAGACCTGCGCTCAGTAGTGAGCCATTGATGGGTTGCTAATGATGATGATGATGATATCATCACTAATCTAATAAAGCTGCAGTTAGAATAAAATTTGCACAAAGGAAAATGGAAAGATCCATTTTGAATATCCGTCAGACTGATAAATATTCAAAACAGTAATAAAACAAAAGCTTCAAACTAAAGACGCAATGTTAGAACAAGTGGAATTGGGTGGGCCATGCTAAGAAAAGAAAGAAGAAGTACAGAAATTACAGATTGGTGCCCATACTATAATATAAGAAAGAGAGGAAGACCAATGTGGAGAGACGATATTGTAGAGTTTGCAGGCCCTCTTTGGCATAGAAACACCTCTAACACTAAAGTATGGAAGAGACTAATGGATATTTCACCATAACAAGGCTTATAATAGTAATAATAATAATTAGTATCATCATCATCATCAACCCATCAACGGCTCCATACTGAGCGCAGGTCTCCTTCTAGAGAAGGCCATAGACCACCACGCCGCTGGCCCAACGCAAATTGGCAGTGTTCACATACCTTTGAGAACATTATGGAGAACTTTCCGGTGTGCAGGTTTCCTCACGATGTTTTCCTTCACCGTTGAAGCGTGTGATATTGAATTAAACACACATAACTGCGAAAATTCAGCTATCACTGCTTGAGTATATGAGTAAACGAGTATAATTGTACTAATGACTAATATTATAAATACGAAAGTTGTTTGTTTGTTCGTTTGTCCTATAATCATGCATAAACGGAGGAACCGATTGACGTGATTTTTGCATGGGTTTAGTTTGAGGACTTGAACAGTGACTTAAGCTACCTTTTTTCCATGATAAAATAGAGGTATCCCGTGGAATTTTATAAACTTAACTTTCGCGGACGAAGTCGTGGGCAAAATCTATTTGATGAGTAGAGAAAAGTAGGGATACTAACCAAAGTCCATACACAAATCAAAATGGAACCACATCGTAAGGAATAAAGCAGCAAAAAGTTTTCTATGATCGGCAAAATGACTTCGATGTTTAAACACATACTCGTTCTTCCAGACGATTAACCTAACCCTTAGAAAAGGGAAAAATATTAGGTAAAAGTTGGAAAAAGGGCCTGTTAAGGACCGTATTATGCGCATTTCCTCTCAACTAAGTAATTTCATGAGACCCTTAGTTAGAGACATAGTCGCTAAATAAGGGCCTCATAAGTAGGCTCAGGACCGCTCAGCGGGCGATGGAGACAGCTATGCTCGGAGTATCTCTGCGGGATCGAATCAGAAATGAGGAGATCCGTAGGAGAACCAAAGTCACCGACATAGCTCAGCGAGTCGCGAAACTGAAGTAGATATGGGCGGGGCACATAGTTCGAAGAGCTGATGGTCGTTGGGGTCCCAAGGTGCTGGAGTGGCGGCCCCGCACCGGGAAGCGTAGTGTTGGCAGACCCCCCACCAGGAGGACCGACGACATCAAACGAGTCGCAAGGAGCTGCTGGATCCAGGCAGCGCAAGACCGAGGCCTGTCCTGTGGAAGTCCATGCAAGAGACCTTTGTCCAGCAGTGGACGTCAATCGGTTGATAAAGAAGAAGAAGAAGTACTTTCACAAAGTCTAGAGACTAAAGTTGCCCTTTGCAATAAACATAACATCGTCGAAATGCCGATACCTCTTAATTGATGCTGTTATGATTAAAGTGCTACTTTGGAAGTATCTAAGCACTGAAAAATGCGAATAATACGATCTTTCATAAACCAAAAATTAGACTTTGCAAAAAATGGCAGATAGGAGGTATATGACGATGATAAATGCATCGCAACTGTTAACCGACAGCGCCAAAGATCATCATCAACATCATCATCATCTTTCAATCATCATCATCATCATTATCAACCTTTAGATGTCCACTGCTGGACATAGGTCTCCTGCATGGACCTCCACAGGCTTTGGTCTTGCACCGCCTGAATCCAGCGGCTCCCTGCGACTCGTTTGATGTCGTCAGTCCACCTAGTGGGGGGACTGCCAATGCTAATTCCTCAAGCTAATCTAGCTCTCTTGGAAAGATCTCCAAAGAACACGATCTTATGCAGCCCACCACCTAGGACATTCAGTTCCTTGTGCTTTCTGGTGCGAGGTCACCAGTTTAGGATCTTGGGACCCCAACGTCCATCGAATATTCGAGCTAGCTAACTATTATAATAGCTATTATAGTTATTGTCGTCACATCGGTCAGATCATAGACGTAATATTTACTACCTTAGGTAGACCTGCCCCCCGATTGTCTAAAAGTTGCCGATCAAAATCTTATTCATTTCATGGCATTAGCGTCAAAGTAAAATAAACCATAACAGCATTAAATTAGAGCTCAATTTCGTGTATGCATTCTCATACGCTTAGGTATGTACGATATGCTCCATAACGCTCCATGTTAGAATCGGTTGCACTGAATTTGTGACTTAAATCAATAGAGTCAAGGAATATTTTACTTTGGCGCTAATGCCATGAAATGAATAAGATTTTGATCGTCAATTTTTAGACAATCGCATCTCTGACGGCCGCAAAACGCGTACCTAACCGATTTTGATTTACCAAACTTCAAAGCAATATAGTACTTATAATAAAGGCCATAGCGTTTGAGCGTGACCAATGTAACCACTTACCTCAAGTGATGTATAAAAAAATTTGTACTTATACCACCATGACCAATGTGACCACTTATTTCAAGTGTCTGGTCACGGTGATATCAGATTCGCTTTCCTTTTCTATCTTTAGGTATTGCCGTAAGAGATTTTTTCGCTCCTCCCTCCCTCCTTTGTACTCGTATGTCTTCTTACGGTGGCAGATATACTAAGTTAATGGGTCAGATGCAGTCAACAGTATTTTCGCAATTAATGCACAAAGCTGCACTTGGTTTCAGCACATAAAACTTATTGTTTTTAAATAAGTACATATTATCTTTAGTGAAGTATTATTATTATAAAATACGGTAGGTAACGATAAAAGTCTCTTCAATTTCTTAAATTAATATAAAAAAACATTATCAAAGTATTTTTAAGTCAAAGTCAATTTCACTTGTCAAAATAAACTTCTCTTTTTTTTTAACTTTATGAGCCTCTACAAAGAGGATTTACAAACAATACAAATGAATTGATCTCACCTTTGGATCTCATGGCACAGTTGTGAGCATTATTGCCCTGTGTTTATAAGCTTATTTGTGACTAAGTATAATATTTTGTCCACGAATTCGTCTTTGTAGAGATTTTAGAAAAATCTCACGGAAACCGTTTTATTTTCACGTAGGTAATAAAAGTACTTAGCCTATGTCGATCTACAGGTCATCAACTATACCCATTCAAAAAATCACGTTGCACCTTTGTTCTGTTGGCACTGTTAATTTATTAAAAGACAAACAAACATACTCAAGTCGTTTTTACAATAAATACCCATTTATTGTAAAAACGACTTGATAAGTGCCCAGTGTTTTGGTCAAACAAAAAAATCTTTATTAGAATATTAAATATAGTAATTTATATTAGAATAATATTATGTTATCAGTTAAATTCACACAATCTTATGTCACAGTGAAAAGATAAGACAAAGAACCAGAAAATAAAACGAAGTAAGTAATATACAAGATAAGATAGTAAACAAAATATTTCAACCAGCGATTACTTAGCTAGTTACTTAAATGAGTAGATACAAAATCCTGTGCGTAAAACGTTAATTCAGTACTAATCATAATTGTAGATAAACATTTTTTGATACTTTTTATAGTCGAAAACTAATAAATGGACCAACTTATTTACTTACATTATATTATTACGAAATTATAAACCTGATCTTAGATTTTTACTTTGGATGAAATTTGAATGTAGAAGATTGGAATGTAGAACTTGTGTTTCAAAATGGAAAGCAGCAGTGTTGTGGAGTTTTACCGAAAAACTATTACACATTTTTACCGAAAAAGGTAGGTAAGTGTTCTAATTTGTTATATTTCTAGCCGATGCCCACGATTTCGAAGAATTACGCGTGGATTTAGTTTTATAATCCCGCGGGAACTCTTTGATTTTCCGCCTATGTCACTCTCCAGGCCCGTAGCTCTGTTGAATCAGCGTAATCAAAGGACAAACCAACAAACAAACACACTCCGCATTTGTAATACCTTTTAGTAAGAATTTTTTTAGCTTTCGCTATTACGAGTAAAACTGCTATGGAGACCGTACAATTAATAACAAGTAGCTAAGGCGTCGAGAGTCATTACGAATCATCTCGCTCGTAGGTTCGACGACTACCGGCTGGTCCGGAATCCGGCTTGTTCGGGAGGCTTCCCGAACAAGCCGGATTCCGGAAAGGCTTTGGTACCATAGATCACATTCATACGCTGCGGCAGGTTATACAAAAGACGGAAGAGTATAACCGGCCACTTTGCTTAGCGTTTGTAGACTATGAGAAAGCCTTCGATTCGGTGGAAACTTGGGCTGTGTTGAGGTCGCTGCAGAGATGCCGGATTGACTACCGGTATATCCAAGTGTTGAAGTGCTTGTATGAAAATGCCACAATGTCAGTACGTATACAGGACCAGACTACGAGGCCAATCCACTTGCAGCGTGGAGTGCGACAGGGAGACGTTATCTCCCCGAAGCTCTTTACCGCTGCGTTGGAGGACGTCTTTAAGCTTCTGGATTGGAACGGGCTTGGCATCAACATAAACGGCGAGTACATCACTCACCTGCGATTTGCCGATGACATAGTAGTCATGGCAGAGACTCTGAGAGACCTCAATACAATGCTCAACAATCTCAGCAGGGTTTCTCAACAGGTGGGCCTGAAAATGAACATGAGCAAGACGAAAATCATGTTCAATGCTCATGCACCGCTCCACCCAGTAATTGTTGAGAACTCTGCACTCGAAATTGTCGACGAGTACATTTACCTGGGACACACAGTCCAGCTAGGTAGGTCCAATTTCGAGAAAGAGATCAACCGCCGAATCCAACTCGGCTGGGCAGCGTTCGGGAAGCTCCGAGATGTCTTCTCGTCCAAAATTCCTCAGTGCCTGAAGACTAAAGTCTTCGAACAGTGCGTGTTGCCAGTGATGACTTACGGATCCGAGACATGGTCGCTAACTAAGGGCCTCATAAGTAGGCTCAGAACCGCTCAGCGGGCGATGGAGAGAGCTATGCTCGGAGTGTCCCTGCGGGATCGAATCAGAAATGAGGAGATCCGTAGGAGAACCAGAGTCACCGACATAGCTAAGCGAGTCGCGATACTGAAGTGGAAATGGGCGGGGCACATAGTTCGAAGAGCTGATGGTCGTTGGGGTCCCAAGGTGCTGGAGTGGCGACCCCGCACCGGGAAGCGCAGTGTTGGCAGACCCCCACCAGGTGGACCGACGACATCAAACGAGTCGCAGGGAGCCGCTGGATTCAGGCGGCGCAAGACCGAGCCCTGTGGAAGTCCATGCAAGAGACCTTTGTCCAGCAGTGGACGTCTATCGGTTGATAAAGAAAAAAGCTAAGGCGCTGTAATGGCAACCCCGCACCAGGCGCAGTGTTAGACCTCTCCATAGGTGGACGGACGATGTGAGGCGAGTCGCTAACAGCCGCTGGATACAGGCAGCACAAGATCGTGTTGTGTGGCGAAAAATATTTGTTTTTTCTTCTTTTTTGTTCATCGGTATTCACGGTGGTATAAGCAGTGATAGCCTAGTGGCTAGGACTGCGGTCTCCTATTTGGGGGTTCGCAGGTTCGATCCCGGGTACGCACCTCTGACTTTTCGGAGTCAAGTGCGTTTAAGCAATTAAATATCACTTGCTTCAACGGTGAAGGAAAACATCGTGAGGAAACCTGCACACCTGAGAGTTCTTCATATTGTTCTTGAAGGTGTGTGAAGTCCGCCAATTCGCAATGGGCCAGCGTGGGGGACTATGGGTGTATGGGGGACCCTTCACTGAGAGGAGACCTGCGCTCAGTAGTGAGCCGTTGATGGGTTACTAATGATGATGATGATGATTCACGGTGGTATTCTCAATTGATTGCATCAGTGCGATCGCAATGACCTCTGATTGGCTGGTACTCTCCCGCTATTGGTTAAAATGCATTGATGCAGCAAGAACCAATTAGGGGTATGGGTTGAATGTTCACTGCCATACTCCTTCCAAGTTAGCCCGCTACCATCTTAGACTGCATCGTCACTTACCATCAGGTGAGATAGCAGTCAAGGACTAGCTTGTCATCGAATAAAAAAAACCCCATAAAATCAGCTAATCAGAGGTCATCGCGATCTTTTTAGACTTGCAAAATGTGAGCTTTAAAAAAAATAAAGGATAAGTATAAAAAAAATATTTTTCATCATACCTATTCGAAAAACGAATATTGGCTTCAGAGGACAGCGGGAGCAAAATTTCATTTTAACCCCATGGGACTTTTCATTTCTCTCTTCTGATTGGTCCGCGTTATAGTGCTTTAACATACTAAAGCACTAACGCGGACCAATCAGAAGAGAGAATTCAAAAATGTGTCGAAATTCAAAAATGTTTGAGAAGCTGTTGTCTACGATAAGTCACGTGATCAAATTTGTCGATTAGACATATACGCCCATACTTCCAACATAAATATTAATGTTTAATTATTTCATAAAAAATTTGTGTTTTATTTAAACTTTCAATTACATACGTATACGTATTGGTAATGTCTATACTCTATATATAGTAGGTTGATACTCCTAGCTTTTTCTCATAGGTAATGATGAAAAATAATGTGTGTTATTCGGGGCCAAAATTTTTTGTTCTCGGGCGGCGTATATTGAATTCCTCGCTACGTTCAGGATTCTACTTTAGAATCCCTCGCTGCGCTTGGGAGTCTGCTATAGAATCCTTCACTTCGCTCTGAATTCAAAATAACGCCCTCGGGGAACAAAAAATTCCTTTGGCCCCATATAACACAAATAACTATTTCGGTGCTTACTAAACGTTTTCTTTTCAAATGCATCTTTTGCAGATTCGTACGTTTGCCGTAAATGTGATGATAATAAATTGTTATTCTCTCCATAATGGAAGCTGAGTTCTGACGCGCTCTTGCTCAATTGTTGTTCTCGTTTTAACTGTATACTTAGGGAGAGTGCACACTGGCTACTTTAAGCTGCAACGATCGCGCGTTTTTATGGCTTTTAGCGATTTTACGGCCTCTTGCGTCTGCTGCGCGATTCCGCGATCGAACGCAAAAGGCCATGAAAACGCTAAAAGCCATAAAAAGCGAACGGGTTTGAGTCACGAAAACGCGATGCAGTCACAAAAGTCCATGAAATTCTAAAAGCCATAAAAAAACGCGAATCGCGCAGCAGACGCAAGAGGCCATAAAATCGCTAAAAACTATAAAAAACCCAAGAGCCACAAAAATGCCAAAGGCCATAAAAACGCGCGATCGTTGCAGCTAAAAGTAGCCAGTCTGCGGCCCTCTCGTTACACACCTTAGTACACTGAAACAACTGTTTTCAGGATGAAAAAAGCAATGCGCTGCAACTGGCCAGAGCCCAGCCTTTACTGTGGATGCTGCAACCTCTCTACTGGGATATACATCCGGTCCGTGTTGATTATAGTAAGACATCTTCTTCTCCTTCTTTAACAACCGATAGACAAAGGTCTCTTGCATGGACTTCCACAGGCCTCGGTCTTGCGCCGCCTGAATCCAGCGGCTCCCTACGACTCTTTTGATGTCGTCGGTCCACCTGCTGGGGGGTCTGCAACACTGCGCTTCCCGGTGCGGGGTCGCCACTCCAGCACCTTGGGACCCCAACGACCATCAGCTCTTCGAACTATTTGCCGCCCATTTCCACATCAGTTTCTCGACTCACTGAGCTATATGTCGGTGACATTGGTTCTCCTACGGATCTCCTCATGTCTGATTCGATCCCGCAGGGATACTCCGAGCATAGCTCTCTCCATCGCACGCTGAGCGATCCTGAGCCTACTTGAGGAACTTAGCCAAAGAAATACATAATCTATACTTAACTTAGATTTTAACAAGCGCTTACTGGGTAACGCTCGGAAAGCGTCGAGATCTCTTTTCGTCCAAAAAATATCTCAGTCCCTAGTAGCAATTTGCGTTGGCTGTTAGTTGGGCCTTTGCCCCTAGTTTGGTTGGCCAACAGTAAGTCTTGTCATCCCTAAAAATCGTGGGCCCAACCCTAAAAAAAGCGGAATGTTGTTGGCCTTCGAAGGGACTTAGGGTGAGATCTATACATAGCACTCTCACTCAGCACAGACTCAAATCTGAGTTAAAACGAGACAGATTTTTGTCAGGACATATTTGTGTCTCATTTTAACTCTATCTTGAGTCTTGAGCAGAGCCAGAGTGCGATCTATAGATCTCAGCCTTAGTCCCCACTACCATCTCCCAACCGTTGGCTACCGTTGGCTACAAAACCCCAACGGAAATTGCTAATAGGGGTAGGTATAGGTAGTCAGCAGTCAGTCAGTAAAGCAGTGATAGCCTAGTGGTTATGACTGTGGTCTCCAATTCGGGGGGTCGCAGGTTCGATCCCGGGACCTCAAAATGCGTTTAAGAAATTAATAATCACATGCTTTAACGGTGAAGGAAAACATCGTGAGGGAACCTGCACACCTGAGAGTTCTCCATAATGTTCTCGAAGGTGTGTGAAGTCCGCCAATTCGCATTGGGCCAGCGTGGTGGACTATGGCCCACAACCCTTCTCTGAGGGGAGACATTGCTCAGTAGTTAGCCGTTGATGGGTTGATAATTTTTTTTTTTTTTTTATTCGATGACAAGCTAGTCCTTGACTGCGATCTCACCTGATGGTAAGTGACGATGCAGTCTAAGATGGTAGCGGGCTAACTTGGAAGGGATATGGCAGTGAACATTCAACCCATACCCCTAATTGGTTTCTACACGCCATCGTGCCGGAACGCTAAATCGCTTGGCGGCACGTCTTTGACGGTAGGGTGATAACTAGCCACGGCCAAAAGCCTCCCACCAGACCAGACCAGAGACAATTCAGAAATTATAAATTCAAATTGACCCCGCCGGGAATCGAACCCGAGACCTCCCAGTTATAAGACAACAGCGCTCACCACTGAGCCAGGGAGGTCGTCAAAATGATGATGATGATGATAGGTAGTCTGTGTACAGTGCGTGTTGCTAACATGGTCTCAGCGAGTGAAGAATTAGGGCTCCGAGACATAGTACTTAGCTTACTATGGCCCTCAAAAACAAGCTCAGAGCCAATCAGACGGTTGAGAGGTGTGAAGCTGGAAATAAATGCTGAGTGAACGAGTACCACTGACGGGAATGGTGCTGCTTTCTGTCTGATTGAATTGTAGTACCTACGCATTTTTGGAACTTCCAGTCATTGTGGAAATATTCTATTCTATTCTATTCTAACAGTTCTAGTATAACTATGAAATATTACTGAGCTGCTCTGATGATGAAGCTGGAAGATGGCTATCGGAACTCTGTAATAAAATGACGTAACCCCATCGAATTTGGGCTCGTTTGATTCATCTTGACAGGTACTCTGGTCCTAGATGATAACCAGATTCTAATTATGTAGGCTGAAGCCAGCTACTAAAAGCTTGTGTTTTAAAAATAAAATTTTTGATTTACACTTGTTTCAGTTAGTAACATCAATCACACTCGGCATCAACGGATGGATCCTGGATTTCCTACTACAAATCCGCCAGGGGGTCTATGGCAAGAATCTGACTGAAATAGGCGAATTCTGGGACCCAGAGACAGATATCGAAAGCGTATACTTCATATACAAAGCCATAATTATTTATTATATACTGTGGATAACTTTGAAGATTGTATACATTCTGAGTGTCTGTTGGACCATTTATGCGGTATACAGGGTAAGTCTACTGAGCTCTACAGGGTAATTTTAATTTACCAACAACCTCCCACATGTAACTTCTGTGCATAATACTGAACAAAATTTGTTCAACGACTTTTCACATAACTCAGTAAATTCACCAAAAAAAAATCTAAGTTTTAGTTGAAGAGTCTGTCATTTTTTAACCCTATGGTCATTTTAAGTAATGTCTCATCCACATCTGCGTGAAGCGTCGACTACTAACCGCGCAACAATTAACATCCGAAGTTATAGCTTCGTATTTACAAATGCTTGATGTGTATTACTAACATTAAGCTGAGCTATCGTCTTCAAGTTCATAATTTCGCGTTTATCGCGAACAACAAAAAAACTTTCCGCGGCGACAGACGTAAGTATCGGACAGGCATTAAGTACCGAATATCGAGTGACGGGCACGTCAAATACGCCTCCCATTTCCTTTGACACGTGCCACGTAGAGTTTTTATAATTTTAGAACAGAATAATAAATAGATAAGTATTATTTATTTTTGCATGAAAAAAAATTTATTTTTTTTTAGGAATTTTAAAAAGTCGTGGAACAAAAGTTATTTACTTTGATGCATAGGAGTTGCCTGTAGAAGGTTGTTGGCATTTTACAATTAGGGATGATTATACGGGTCTGCCCGCGAAATTTAAATTTAATTTGGTTTTTCGCAATTTGTAAACTAATACAACAAACTAGGCTAATGGCATTCTAATTGCGCCAGTAGAATTATCATCTTCACAGGTTTACATAAAAATCTTTACTTGAAGTGACCAGTTTAAGAAATTAAACTACTGACTAATTTGTGAGTAACTCACGTCCAACTCGGTATTTTGATTAATTTCTTAAACTGGTCACTTTCAAGTAAAGATTTTTATGTAAACCTGTGAGGATGATAATTCTACTGGCGCAATTAGAATGCCATAAGCCTACTTTGTCGTATTAGTTTCCAAAATGGGAAAAACCAAATCAAATTTGAATTTCGCGGGCAGACTCGTATAATCCACCTTAACCCTGTATAATAAATCTATGATTAACATTGAAGAGGCTGCTGTCTTATTTTTTGGGCCTACTTGATTGACGCCATTTTGGCGCTGTAAGCAGATACAAGTTTCTCTGGAACTAATACTTATATAATATATTTGCAATTTTATATTCCAGAGACACTCGTATGTCAAATGTGGCGATTCAAATTGAGCTATCACTAATTGTATAAATGATGGAGAGACAGTTTCACAAGTATTTTATTATATTTATTTTCTATTTCTTCCAGAAACACACGAAGATGTTGAAGATTCTGATATACATCAGTATACCAAGTGTCATTGTGGACTTCCTCGTCTCAGTAGCATGCGCAATGCTACTTGATAATATAATCAAAATTGTGCTACTTATGTGCATATGTAAGTTTATGTAATTTTTAATCTATTAATGTTCAAACTTCAAATTGATATGATAGAAAAGTAGTCGAAATGCGAAGTACCTCTTCGGAATTCAATTTTAATACACACTAATTTAATAATCATCAATAGCCTATAACAGTCTACTGCTGGACTAAAGGCCTCTCCCAAGGGGAGGATTAGCCCATAATCACCACGCGGGGCAGACGGGTTGGTGATCGCAGTAGATGGTAGTAGTAGCACAGAGGACGCTGCTGCCCGTTCTCTGTTATATATAGTTTAATAAATAATAATTAATATCTTTTCAAATCCTTAAAATTTATCTCAATACTAAAGCGATTGAATCTACAATTTTTATGGCATTTTGTCGCTTTCAGTCAATCTCAGAAATACTCTTTAAAAATAATTATTTTAATACCATTACAGTGTCCGAAGGTTACAACATCCTTGCGCTAAACAGCGAATACAAGAAAATTACAGGAAAATCAAGGGCAGCTGTTGTTGATGGAGGAGAATTAGAATCCAACACACTGGAATATAACACAAATAGAGATCTCATATTTAGACCTGGATATTATCAAGCACATTGCAGAAGTTGCACCTGCTACGATGACATGCCTGAAAATCCACCAGATTATAATAGTACTAGAGTAGTTAATGCTGCAAAAACATCAAGACCTGTAAATAATATAGCTGGAACTAGTCTGACAAGTACTGGTATTAATAATAATCTAGGAGTTTTAAAACCTAATGAAGAAATATCAACCAGAAACGTAGTACAATCACGTTACACATGTTGTAATATTGAAGATGATTATATCAATAGCTCTGTAGCGAGACCGACAATATGTAATATGATTAATCCTAGTAATAGAACGACGGAGGTAAAAATAGAACTATCAGACCATCCAGTAATATATGATGAAAGGCAGTTAGATGTTGGAACAAGTCCTGTGATTGAAGATAGGCCCATAAACAATAATAATTAATTAACTATGAATTTCTGACTGTACCTACATTAAATCAATGAATAAATTTGAACATTTTAATATTTTGAGTGGACCAAGAGAGAAGAGCTTTTAGAAAAGACGGATCTGTTCAATTTTTATAATGGTCTAAGATCCGAACCTAAGTCGACCTTCACCGGGGTGATTATTGAATGAGACCTATTTTATAATAAATTTAGTCTATTAAAAAATGTATTAAAAATGGGTTTGCTGGAAAAATCCTGGACAGGATATTTTTAATTAATTATTAAAAAATCCTTATGCTCTGTCCTTTTTTATTACACGGTATACTTACCTCGGATCTCTCTGTCACTCATTTCCCCACGCGTTGAAATTTAAATTTTTAAAATTCGCAAACCTCTATTAGGACCAAATTTTTCGCAGAAAACCCTATATCAACGTGTTCACAATAAAACAGCGCTTATGCTGATATAAAATTTAAATTTCAATTCGCTAGGCTACTCCCTTGATAATATCAATCGGAATTTAATGTAAAAATTTTGGTTCTGTAATATGCAACACATCTATATATATAAAAGAAAGTGGTGTTAGTTACACTATTTATAACTCAAAAACGGATGAACCGATTTGGCTCAAAATTGGTGGAGAGGTAGCTTAGAACCAGGAGACGGACATAGGATACTTTTTATCCCGTTCGACCGCGTTTCAGTCAAGTCAATATAAAACCTGGTTTAACAAAAATGCATCTGACATGGAATAAAAAAACGAAAATGACAGTGGAAGAACAAAACGTAAATGACAGCTAAACGTAATTTTGTCTTTGGTTCTTCTTCTTCTTCTTCTTTTAAGTGGCTCCGCGCGTCGAGCGTTCGTTGGTTAGGTATGGTAAAAAATTTGACAATTATAAAAAGTGTTATAATAAAGCATTACTGATATTATAAATGCGAAAGTGTGTTTGTTTGTTGGTTTGTCCTTCAATCACGTCGCAACAGAACAGCCGATTGATGCGATTTTTTGCATGGGTATAGTAATGGATGTGGTAGTGGTTCCTCAGACCGGTTGAGCTACATTTTATTTCGGATAATGAAACTTCTCGCGGGATTTTTAAAAACTAAATCCATGCGGACGAAGTCGCGGGCATCAGCTAGTTGAAAATAAATGAATATTGGTTAAAAATTAGACCCAACTTCGCGATTTTTTATTATCGAACCATCATTTTATGTTTTTGCCCAAACACGTCCCTTGGCAGTATGATGTAATTCTTGCGTGTTTTTTTTTCGGATAGTTGAAACTTGATCTACTACTGTAAAAATCAAATCTGTTTACTGTTAACGAGCGCACACCCCCTCTTAACCTAGCGGAACCTAAGTGCCCGGTCTGCGGCCGGGCACCTAGATATTCATGTCTAACGGCCTAACCTAACTTAAGATTTTGGCAACTACAGCACCAACTTGTTAAACAAGATTTGGTGATCATTTACTACATCGTCTTCTAATAAGTATATTTTTTTAGTAAGAAAGCTCAGGGTCTCATTGTATTTTTTTGGTTGTCGTTATTTAATCCCGTTTTATTATAAAGTTTCCATAGCCACCTTCCGGCTTCATCATCAGACCCCGGATATCATCTAACATAAAAATACATACATTGCAAGATAAATAAAAGCTTGTAAAAAGCTAGTAGTTTCATAATATTTAGTGTGGGGTTTTGTCTAGTAACATTAGACCGCGACTTCGTTCGCGTAGAATTAGTACATCAAAATAACGTGGGAAAGCGTGGGAACACTGATATTCCGTCAGCTCACGTCTTCTACGCAATAGATTACCTGACTGACTGACTGACATCCGATCTAGGAACTTACCGCCTGCGTCGCTTGGGTTAGAACTTAGAACATTGAAATTTTGATTGTAGGTGACTAGAAAGAAAATCTAAGGGGATGGAAAGAGGTTGTTTCAATTTTCAAATATATAATATGGAGCCTGGACCAGGTATTTGTACGTCTTATTATATTATATTTGTACGTCTTTCAAAATGTTCGGGGTCATGAAATAGTGATTATTTTTCCTTTATTTCTCGGGAAAAGGTCCTTTTTACGAGTTACAATACGAAATTATTTTGCAAAATAAACGCGCAACGACATGGCGTTCTTTTTGACGATGACACGTACCTACATGAGTCATGATGACATTTGACATAAAATTATCCACAATTGACAGCAATTGACATTTGACAATTGAAATGACATTAAGATGACTTATTGTCATTACAAACATAGACAACAAAATAAGATGGATGCACTCCGAGAGTTACTTATTCTACAAAATATGTACCCAATTATCAATTTTATATCTTTACCTCTTATTCACTGTAAAACTGCAAAAAAGCATATTTCATTTTAACTTCTTGATTTAAAACTATTTTTTGGTATAGCGTACACGTACCTGGCCCAAGATGAAACAGCCCCTTTGCATGAACATTCACCATTTTCCAAGTAGGAAAATTAAGAAATGGCAAGTGTTTCAGTTTTATTTGAAACTAGCTGATGCCCGCGACTTCGTCCGCATGGATTTAGTTTTTAAAAATCCCGCGGGAACTCTTTCATTATCCGAGATAAAAAGTAGCTCTCCCGGTCTGAGGAACCACTACCACATCCATTACTATACCCATGCAAAAAATCGCATCAATCCGCTGTTCTGTTGCGACGTGATTGAAGGACAAACCAACAAACAAACACACTTTCGCATTTATAATATCAGTAATGCTTTATTATAACACATTTTATATAAGTCAAATTTTTTACCATACTTAACCAAAGACAAAATTACGTTTAGCTGTAGGTAAAAAATGTAGGTATTTATTTAACTAAAATGAGAGAAGAGAAAGACATAGATAATACATATTGTTTGCTTAGACTAAAATAATTATAAATGTATTTCTTAATGTTAAATATAGTAATAGCATAGAATAGCATCTTATCAGTTTTCATGTCCCTTTCCGTAGCACAATGTTATCGGGGGATCCCACACTAGGAGGTCTGTATCGTGGGGTCCAAAAGAAAATTTTCAATTAGATTATCACGGAAAATTAGTGACACTAGATTTTATCCATACCTCTATTTGAATGTGAATTATAAATAAAGATAAGAACTATACCATGAATACATAAATAGTTCAATACATTATTACGATATAATCTATACTTATAATAAAACTGTAACTGGAAGATTTCTGTACATTTAATATATTTTGAAAATTTTAATTGGGGGATGCTTGATTATCGATACTGAGCCCAAAACAGATTTTTATTTAATTTTTGTCTGTCTGTCTGTCTGTCTGTCTGTCTGTCTGTCTGTCTGTCTGTCTGTCTGTCTGTCTGTCTGTCTGTCTGTCTGTCCGCGCTTCACGCGAAAACTACTGAACGGATTTAAATGAAATTTAGTACAGCGGTAGCTGATACTCCGGGTCAACATATAGGATAGTTTTTATCCCGATAAAACATAAGGTTACTCCAGGATAGGGGATGAAACTTTTTGTTGATTTTACTCCATAACTCAGTCAAATCTGAACGGATTTTAATAATTCTTTCTTTATTTGAAAGTGTGTACGACAAGAAATACAATGAGCAATTTTGGTGAAGATCTGCTAGATATTATCGGAGATAGAGGACAAAACTTCTCTCGGATAGTTCCAGGTCACTCGCATACGATATATACGTATATAGATTTTATTACATTCATACCATAGCCATATCTTGACCTGAGCTATTCATTACATACTAATTTTAGACTATATCACTGACCTCCAGGCCCTAGCTCCTCAATCCTGATGGTACTGCCCACCTAAATCATGGATATTTACGAACTGTCGATTGTGAATTGATATTGTAGGTGCCAAATATTTAAAATATAATAGTGTAGTGGAGCCGTAAAAGAGGACTCAATTCTGATGCTGCTGGGTACTGCTCACCAATGATAGGTAACAATTAGTATGAACTACTTAGGGTAGTGGCATCACGCAGCCGTAAAAAATTTCGCGTCTCCATTTTCCGTTTACTAAAATTTCCCACAGTAGCTTTGTATTCTTAGATGGCATCAATCTATTCAGCTAATTTAATTATCGCTCGGTTCGGTTTAGGAATCATCCACCTCCCTTCTCCATCCCAAGCTACAACTACTAATGGTACCAACTTCTCAATCCCGATGCTGCTGATGATAATACCCACCTAAAAATAGTAGGTGTTTACAAAATGTCGATAATGAATTCATATTGTAGGTACCAACCAAGTGAAGACTACAAAGTGGCATAGTGCAATCGTAAAAAAAGTCTCACTCGCTTCGTTTGCGAGAATGTCGATTGTAGATTTCTTTTTAACCGACTTCGAAAAAGGAGCAGATTCTCAATTCGTCGGAATCTATTTTTTCAATTTTTTTATGTATGTTCACCGATTACTTGAAGGCGCCTGAACTGATTTGGAAAATTCTTACTTTTTTGTTTGAAAGGGTACTTCCCAGGTGGTTTTTAAATTTTACCGAAATCGGTTGAGCGGTTTTAAAAAATTAAAAAAAAAATATACTTTGTTTTGTAAAAAAATTATATTAAATTATGTACTCATTTGTATATGGACTACACAGAGGCGTAGTGCGATCAAAAAAACCTTCGCGCTCACTTCGCTCGCGAAAATATCAGTTTTCAGTTGCTACTGCGGGTGCCAAGTATGAACTACAAAGAAACGTAGTGCAATCGAAAATTATCGCGCTCGCTTCGCTCGCTAAATTGTGTCTTCTTGATTGGTATTGTAAGAACCAAGTATAACGAACCAATAAAGCAACGAAAACTGCAATATCTGGGACATATAATGCGTGGCGATAAGTACAAGTTGCTCCAACTAATAATACAGGTAGGAAGATACAAGGTAGGAGACCCCCTGGAAGAAGACGGACCTCTTGGCTCAAGAATCTCCGGACATGGTTCGGACTGAGTACTCGATCCTTATTCCGCGCAGTTGTGTGTAAGGTCCGAATAGCCAATATGATAGCCAACCTCCGGTAGGAGATGGCACCTCAAGAAGAAGAAGAAGAAGAACCAAGTATGAAGGAAACAGTTATGTAGTGCAGCCCTAAAGAATTTTGCGAAATTTCTGTTTTGGATTGCCAAGTATGGACTACATAGTGATGCAATGAAATTGTAAAAATTTTCGCGCTAGCTTCATTGGCGAAAATTTCTTAATTGTTGTTGTGAGTGTAATGTAACCAAGTATGCTCGCTTCGCTCGCGAAAATATCAGTTTTCAGTTGCTACTGTAGGTGCCAAGTATGAACTACGTGCAATCGAAATTTTTTGCGCTCGCTTCGCTCGCGTAATTGTCGATTGTAGATTGCTTTTGTCTATACCAATTAGTATGGACTACACAGAGGCGTAGTGCGATCAAAATATTTTCGCGCTCGCTTCACTCGCGAAAATTTTGGTTTTCGCTAATGTAGGTGCCAAGTTTAAACTAAAAAGGAGCGTAGTGCAATCTAAAATTTTTGCGCTCGCTTTGCTCGCGAAATTGTGTCTTTTCTTGATCGGTATTGTAAGAACAAAGTATGAAGGACACAGTTAAGTAGTGCAGCCCTAAAAAAATTGCGAAAATGTCCGTTTTCGATTGCCAAGTATGGACTACGTAGTGATGCAATGTAATTGTAAAAAATTTCGCGCTCGCTTCGCTTGCGAAAATGTCTTTTCTTCATTGTTGTTGTAAGTGTAAACCAAGTATGGAGTACATAGTTAAGTAGTGCAGTCCTAAAAGATTTCACGCTCGCTTCGCTCGCGAAAATGTCTTTTCTTCATTATCGTTGTGAGTGTAAATCAAGTATGGAGTACATAGTTAAGTAGTGCGTTCCTAAAAAATTTCGCGCTCGCTTCGCTCGCGAAAATATTACTTTTCAGTTACTATTGTAGGTGCCAAGTATGAACTACAAAGAAGCGTAGTGCAATCGAAAATTTTTGCGCTCGCTTCGCTCGCGAAAATGTCGGTTGCAGATTGCTTTTGTCTATACCAATAAGTATGGACTACACAGAGGCGTAGTGCGATCAAAATATTTTCGCGCTTCCTTCACTCGCGAAAATTTCGGTTTTCGCTTCCTAATGTAGGTGCCAAGTAGAAACTAAAAAGGAGCGTAGTGCAATCTAAAATTTTTGCGCTCGCTTTGCTCGCGAAATTGTGTCTTTTCTTGATTGGTATTGTAAGAACCAAGTATGAAGGACACAGTTAAGTAGTGCAGCCCTAAAAAATTTGCGAAAATGTCCGTTTTCGATTGCCAAGTATGGACTACATAGTGATGCAATGTAATTGTAAAAAATTAGGCGCTCGCTTCGCTCGCGAATATGTCTTTTCTTCATTGTTGTTGTAAGTGTAAACCAAGTATGGAGTACATAGTTAAGTAGTGCAGTCCTAAAAAATTTCGCTCGCTTCGCTCGCGAAAATGTCTTTTCTTCATTATTGTTTTGAGTGTAAACCAAGTATGGAGTACATAGTTAAGTAATGCAGTCCTAAAAAATTTCGCGCTCGCTCCGCTCGCGAAAATATCAGTTTTCAGTTGCTACTGTAGGTGCCAAATATGAACTACAAATAAACGTAGGGCAATCGAAAATTTTTGCGCTCGCTTCGCTCGCGAAAATGTCGATTTTAGATTGCTATTGTCTATACCAATTAGTATGGACTACACAGAGGCGTAGTGCGATCAAAATATTTTTGCGCTCATTCGCTCGCGAAAATTTCGGTTTTCGCTTGCTAATGTAGGTGCCAAGTTTAAACTAAAAAGGAGCGTAGTGCAATCTAAAATTTTTGCGCTCGCTTTGCTCGCGAAATTGTGTCTTTTCTTGATTGGTATTGTAAGAACCAAGTATGAAGGACACAGTTAAGTAGTGCAGCCCTAAAAAATTTGCGAAAATGTCCGTTTTCGATTGCCAAGTATGAACTACATAGTGATGCAATGTAATTGTAAAAATTAGGCGCTCGCTTCGCTCGCGAATATGTCTTTTCTTCATTGTTGTTTTGAGTGTAAACCAAGTATGGAGTACATAGTTAAGTAGTGCAGTCCTAAAAAATTTCCCATTCGCTTCGCTCGCCAAAATATCAGTTTTTAGTTGCTACTGTAGGTGCCAAATATGAACTACAAATAAGCGTAGGGCAATCGAAAATTTTTGCGCTCGCTTCGCTCGCGAAAATGTCTTTTGTAGATTGCTTTTGTCTATACCAATTAAGTATGGACTACACAGAGGCGTAGTGCGATCAATATATTTTTGCGCTCGCTTCGCTCGCGAAAATTTCGTTTTTCGCTTGCTAATGTAGGTGCCAAGTAGAAACTAAAAAGGAGCGTAGTGCAATCTCAAATTTTTGCGCTCGCTTTGCTCGCGAAATTGTGTCTTTTCTTGATTGGTATTGTAAGAACCAAGTATGAAGGACACAGTTAAGTAGTGCATTCCTAAAAATTTTCGCGCTCGCTTCGCTCGCGACAGCGTCGGTTTTGTGTTGCTTATGTAGGTGCCAAGTATGGACTACATAGTGGCGTAGTGCAATCGTAAAAATGTCGCACTCGCTTTACTAGCGATAATGTCGATTATAGATTGCTTTTGTCTATACCAATTAGTATGGATTACACAGAAGCGTACTTAATGCGATCAAAAAATCTTTGCGCTCGCTTCGCTCGCGAAAATATCAGTTTTCAGTTGCTACTGTAGGTGCCAAGTATGAACTACAAATAAGCGTAGTGCAATCGAAAATTTTTGCGCTCGCTTCGCTCGCGAAATGTGTCTTTCTTGATTTGTACTGTAAGAACCAAGTATGAATGACACAGTTATGTAGTGCAGCCCTAAAAATTTTGCGAAATGTCCGTTTTGGACTACATAGTGATGCAATGAAATCTTAAAAATTTTTGCGCTCGCTTCGTTGGCGAAAATGTCTTTTCTTTATTGTTGTTGTGAGTGTAAACCAAGTATGGAGTACATAGTTAAGTAGTGCAGTTCTGAAAATTTCGCGCTTGCTTCGCTCGCGATAACGTCGCTTTTGTGTTGCTTATGTAGGTGCCAAGTATGGACTATAATTATGGTGGCGTAGTGCAATGCTTAAAATGTCGCACTGGCTTTACTAGCGATAATGTCGATTATAGATTGCTTTTGTAGATACCAATTAGTATGGGCTACACAGAGGCGTAGTGCGATCAAAAAATTTTCGCACTCGCTTCGCTCACGAAAATTTCGGTTTTCAGTTGCTACTGTAGATGCCAAGTATAAACTAAAAAGAAGCGTAGTGCAATCGAAAATTCTCACCTGCATCACTGGACTGTAGTCCAGTGATGCAGGCGAGAATGAAGACCAGTTGCCAATCAATCATTGAAGACCAGTTACCAACTCCTCAATCCTGATGCTGCTGGTCCTGCCTAAATTGTGGGTATTTACAAAATTTCCATTTTGAATTGATATTGTAGGTTTGCAGGTACCAAGTAGGTACAGAATATTATATAGTGGCGTAGTACAATCGTAAAAACCTCACGATTAACATAAAACAATTCTTTTTTATTACTTTTACCACGCGGACGAAGTCGCGGGCATCAGCTAGTTTTATATAATACAAAATATAAAATTAAAAGCATAGTTTTATATATATATATATATATGTGTGACCATATGATAATAAAATATACATACATATTTAAATATGAGTGCCTATAGTAAGGAATCAAGTTATGTGTTTGAGTATCTGCTCAGTATCTTCATAGGATAGAGTGTTAAGCCATGTTGTTAACTTCTGCTTCGCCTGCATGACAGTTAGATTTTTAAGCTCGTTGAATTTTAATATTTTATTATAAATACGTGCATCTATAGATGGTAAGAAGCGCTTAGCAAATGCAGAGTTTGTAACCGGTATACTACATTTGTAAACTCTTCTTTCTAATACTTCATCTCTGTTAGGGGCCTTAAGCATTTCAGTATGTTTCATAAGGGTAATTTTTAACAAAAAGAGTTGACGAACATTTAGTACTTTGGCATTCTTATAGAGGACATTAGTTGGATACCTATAGGGCTTACATAGCATAACCTTTAGGACGGATCTCTGGGCTCTCTCTAATTCAAGCATAGTGGTTTTAGCAGCACCACCCCAGGACGATATGCAGTAATTGAGCAGTGATTGACACAGGGACGTGTATACAAGTCTCAAGATTTTATGATCGGCAATATTACGAAGTTTTTTCATTATGTGTATGGTTTTTCGTATTCTTGAAGACAAGTTGTGAATATGGTGTTTAAAGTTGAGGTTGTGGTCAATATGGATTCCGAGGTATTTCATTACATTCACTCTTTCAATCTTATCACAACTGTAGCACGAGTTTATGACACTGCAACTATGGATTCTTATGTTTGGGGATAAGCTTGGAGCAGACGAAGCAGTTTTATGAAAACATAGGAATTTCGTCTTCTTAGTGTTTAATGTTAAAAGGTTATTTTGCAACCACTGTTTAACCTTTGCTAAACCTTTTTGCGTGTAGTTAATTGTATCATCCCAGGTTTTGCCATGAAAGATTAGTGCCGTGTCGTCTGCATAGCAGACTATCTTAGCATTTTCCAGCAAAAGTTGGTGTATGTCGTTAACGTACAGTAGAAACAGAGTCGGCCCTAGAACGCTTCCTTGAGGAACACCACAGTTTATTGTCTGGAGCCGGCTTGAGTATTGATTAATTTTTAAGCATAGTTTTCGATTTGTAAGGTAGGTTGTGAACCATTGTAATGGCGAGCCTCTAACACCAATTTGTTCCAGCTTCTTTAGGAGAATAGGTATTGAAACGGTATCAAAGGCTCTTGCAAGATCTAAAAATACTCCTATACAGTGTTCTTGTTTATCTAGATAATCAGCTACAGTTGTCGTAAGTAATAACGTGGCATCTTCGGCTGATTTGTTTTTTCTAAACCCAAATTGGTATTCTGAGAGTATATTTAGTGAGTCTAGATAGTTCACCAGTCTCTTATTGATAACTTTTTCCAGGAGTTTTGAGAAGACGCCAAGCAGAGAAATAGGTCGATAGTTTTCTGGAGTGTCTTTGGTGCCCGATTTATGTATAGGACAAATTAAGGCAAGCTTCCAATCTTCAGGAAAGGTACCAGTGGATATGCTTAAATTAAATATGAAGGTGAGTGGTTTTATAATTTCATTTTTTATTTGTTTGATTAATTCACAATTTATGTTATCAATGCCGGGGGATTTTCTACTGTCTAGCTGAGTAATCAAGGCTCCAACTTCTATCTCATCTACAGGTTGCAAAAAGAGAGAGATTTACGTTTACGTCATCGTCATTTACGTTTTGTTATTCCACTCACCAATGTCATTTGCGTTTTGTTATTCCATGTCAGATGCGTTTTTCTTATACCACGTTTTATAGTGACATGACGGAAACGCGGTCGAACGGGATAAAAAGTATCCTATGTCCGTCTCCTGGTTCTAAGCTACCTCTCCACCAATTTTCAGCCAAATCGGTTCATCCGTTCTTGAGTTATAAATAGTGTAACTAACACCACTTTCTTTTATATATTGTTCGCGCCATGTACCACCAGAATTCCTAGTTCCATGGTCATAGCGCTGGCAACCTCTTTGGCTCGCAATGACGTTGACAGATTGTGAGTTAAAAACTTGCCGCCATTTTGAGGTGTGAATTTGCAAGTTCTGTTTGACAGCTCATACGTGTTCACGGAAAATTTCGCGTCGCCTCGCGCCCGTTTTGCCTTTTTGAGTGCCTAGATTTGGTTATCTTACGGTTTTGTTGCGACGTCAAGCGGCCTATGTGCCGACCTAACTATATCGTTGTTTAACGTGCTGTCCGTAACCTAAAGAACACTTTTTGCAACCCGCCGGTTTTTGCTCGCTCACCCGCCCGGCAAAGTGTGTGATTATTAAGTTTCTGGAACTAACTAGTGACAAGTGTACAGCGCTACGCCTGCCCAGCGTCCTCACCTGCAGGCCGGAACTGTCTGCCTGCCTGCTCCTGCGAGTGGTCTGAGACGTTCACCAGCACACTTAACCTTCACAACACACCCCACAAATACTCACCACTAATCATACAATCTCAGACCCTATACAAGGATTGAACGCTGCAAAGGAAGGTCAGTGCAACCCTACTAATAAGTTACGGAGAGAACAAATCTGACCGCGGATAAAGGCCCTTAGGGCAACGACCCTGGACTCAGGTATCAGCTGATGGGCCCCTGACCCTAGTAGTCCAGGCCTTGTCTCGTTGGCCAAAGCCGTTGGCCTCAACATTTGGTAGCAGAGCGTGGTTGAATTGATTCCGCGGACAGATTTGGCATTACTGTGACTTAACTTGGCCGTCTAGGGTTAACTCATTTATTGTAAATTAATGGACCTTATAACTTATTAATACACAGGCTTATTGAGTTACTAGTACCATAGCCTACCTTGTCACATGTAGGCCTGTATAAGAATTGCAATTATTGAGATTTTGTTTTGTTAATTTTTGTTGATTAATAATTAACAGTATCTAATTGTTGTTTGTGGTCCGTAACTGGCCAACAGTTAGATGTAGATTGTAATAAATAAACTTAATATTAATATAATTTGATAATTGTAGGTTACCAAGCCAATTTGTAATTTGCAGTGCTTAGTATGAGTCTAGTGGCTTAGTACGGGTAATTAAAAACTTAATTTTTCTTTTATTTTAATTTATGTTATTGATTGACTTAACATAAATTATTGATAGCTTAATTTGTATCTCTTGGTACTTTTAACCAACAAATACTTTGTTTGTTTGCTAGAACCCCTCGTGGTTAGGTAACAAAGTAGTTTGTTTGATGTATTTAAAATAAATAATTCTTGTTTTAAAGTAAATAATTCTAATTAATAAATAGTATTTAAGTAGTAATTTGTTTGTGTTTAAAGTGGGTAATTCTTGTTTGATTATTAATTTGTTGTAACAAATAACTTTGTTTTTAACTGTTATTAAAAACTGTTATTAAAATAACTGTTATTTTATGTTTTTTAACTGTTATTAAAATAACTGTTATTTAAGTTGTTAACTACTGTTATTTAAGTTGTTTTGTACCTACCTAAGATGGCAGCCCACAAAAAATTGAGTGTGCAAATTCAATCAGAGCTGCGTTGGGCTGCTACAGCCAACGCCTTGGTAGGCCGGGAGGACCGGGCATCCGCACTGCTCCAGCGGTGCGAGCAGGTGCGGACCAGGCAGGCAGTCGTCGAAGGGGCCTTCCGAGACCTCATGGCATTGGAGCTACCTCCGGAATCGCTGGAGTCCTCAGTGCGGGACTACGAACAGTTCTTTGAGCTGACAGACGGTCTAGTGGAGGAGGCCGCGAGGCTCAAGAAGGAGGCGAGAATGAGCTCTATTCTTGAGTCTCCCACCAGACCCACCACGCAGCCTGTGTTACAGGGCAAGTTGCCAACAATAAACTTGCCCCACTTTTCTGGCAACCTGAGCGAGTGGCTAGGCTTTCTCAGCCTCTTTGATAGCCTGGTGGACGCGAGAAGGGACCTGTCTCCCTGCCAGAAACTGGCCTATCTACTCTCTTCCCTGCAGGGAGAGGCTCTGGGTTTAGTTAGCCACCTAGACCTCTCCGAGGAGAGTTATACCACCGCGCGGGAACTACTGACTCGGCGGTATGCCAACGTGCGCCGGTTAGCAGACACACACGTGGCACAAATTCTAGCGCTGCCACGTGTCTCTGGGGTGGCCCATTTAAGAGAATCACTCTTAAATCCACTGATTGTAGCCTGCAACGCTCTTAAGCGTTTAGAGCTTCCCGTGGACCAGTGGTCCTTCCTTTTATTACACATTGTGTTGTCCCGCCTACCTCCCGAATTGAAACTGCGTTTTGAGCAAAGGTATGGTGGGGACGGGGCCAGCTACCTGCCCCCCTCTTCGGACCTTTTAAAGTTCCTTGAGGAAGAGTGCCGGCAGGCTGATAACTCCGGTATTGCTGGTCCTTCAAGGACCCCAGAGCGGCCTGCCCAGCTGAGGAAGGAAAAGGGTCACACTGGCGTCCCTGGTAAAAAGGCCTCCGACCGGAGACCAGTGCCCGTTTACACTGGACTTGCTGCCACTGAACCCGCCCCCTGTAACTATTGCAGGCGTCCAGGCCACCGGGTGCTTTCTTGCCCCCAGTTTCTCTCTAAGCGGATCAAGGATCGGAGGGGCATTGCAAGAGACCGCCACTGGTGCTATAGTTGCCTGGGAGCTCACATGCAACGGGACTGCCAACAGCAACGGCCATGCCCAATCTGTAGGGGTAACCACCTGGAGATTTTGTGCGCCAACAAGAATGGTGTTGGCCGCCAGGTGGAGAGTGAGGGCGCGCCCCGCACGGGCGGGGGCGCTCTTACCGATCGCTCCCCGGATTATTTGCGTCGGTCCCCTGATCAGGGCCATGAATCCCGACGCGTCCGGATTTCGACCCCGCCTATGGGGGCTTCACCCCCCCGTGAGGGGGGCGCCAACCCCCCTCGACGTTCTGATGGGAGATTTGTGGCGGCCCCGTCTACGGTTCGACCTACCCGCTATTCACCTCCGCTTCATGAGTGGCCACGCCTCGAACGCCGCCCACCTCGAGCGGGTCGACAGCAGTACTACGACCTACCGACCTCAGCCCGTATGACTAGGCCCGTGCTGCCGCCACGAGATGACGCATGGGTTTACCCCAATGGAGGTCCCCCCCCCTCACCTTGGGAGGTCCCCCCTGAGTCTCAATATGAGATTCCCCGGTCAGAGGACCGGTTTGATGAGGACGACCACCAATAGGTAGTTGCCGCCCTAGCCCCCACCACAGCAACCTCTCCTGAGACCTTGAATCTCCGGCAGTCCGTCTGTCAGACCATTCTTTTGCCGACTGTCTCAGTGAAGGTATTCAACCCGAAGGGTGAATTTTTAATCGTTCGCGCCCTTTTGGATTCGGGTTCACAGCGCTGTATTGCTTCTTCTCGTTTGGTGGGTGAGCTAGGGCTCCCCTGGAGTCCTCGAACAGGACGGGTGATAGGTATCGGGGGTATAGAGCCCTCGACTCCTACCGGGGAAGCGGAATTAATGTTTGGCCCCATTACGGGCAATTTTAGGGTCTTGGTCAAGGTGTCAGTCCTTGACAATATATTAGGTCCCCTACCGCAGGTCCGAATAGCTGACGCTGCGGTGTCCTGTGCATCAGGCCTAAACCCAGCTGACCCCCACTGGACTGAACCCGGTCCTATGGACCTTTTGTTGGGTTCCGACGTGTTGGGCCTGGTCTTGTCAGGGGAAATTAGGGTTTTGCAGAAGGACGGCCTATGTGCCATGTCCACTATATTCGGTTCTAGCTTTTTTGGACCCGTGCTATGGTCTTCGGACCTACCGGTGCTGGACCAATTGCAAGCAGCCGGCTTGACGCTGTCGGACGTGGTCCAGCGCTTTTGGGAAGTTGAGGAGCCGCCGCATGCCGCACGAGTTGACCCTCTTGACCTTGAATGTGAGTTGTTTTATCAAAACAACACAGGCCGCCGTGTTGATGGGCGATTTGTAACTCGCTTGCCCTTTCTCGCTTCTCGCCCCCCGCTTGGTCAATCGCGGGCCTTGGCGGAAAAGAGGCTCTTGTCTATGGAACGGCGCATGCGGCGCGACTCCACCTTCCGCTCCAAGTACGTTGAATTTATGCGCAATTATAAGGGCACTGATAGATATTTAAAAGAAATTGTCGAATTCCTGTCTAGCAATAAGATTAGATTAAGTACAGCATTGTCCAAGATGGGGGTAACCTGGAAGTTTGACCCCCCAGCTTGCCCTCATTGGGGTGGAATATTCGAAGCTGTGGTTAAGGTGGCCAAGACTCATCTCCGGCGCGTTATAGGCGAAACTGTTTTAACCGTTGAAGAACTCGCCACCGTGTTTTGCAAAATTGAGGCTGTACTCAATTCTCGGCCACTCTGTCCCCTCTCATCTGACCCAAATGACCTGGAGGTCCTAACTCCCGGTCATTTTCTGATTGGTCAGCCCCTTAACGCTCTACCCGAATACCCCTTCAGGGACGTGAAGGTCTCACGTTTGTCCCGGTTTGAGCTGCTGCAACAGATGACTCAGAGTTTTTGGCACCGTTGGTCACTAGAGTATTTGCATCTTTTGCAGCAGCGGGTTAAGTGGGCTGACAAATCTGATCCACCCAAAGTTGGTGACCTAGTGTTGATTAAGGAACCTAATTTGTTGCCTTTATACTGGCGCCGTGGGCGCATTCTTAAGCTGATCTACGGGTCTGATGGGGTTCCCAGGGTTGCCGAGGTAATGGTCGGAGACTCTGTCTTGCAGCGAGCCGTTTGCTCCTTATCACGTTTACCCATTTACTAGTAAGTGGACGTAAATCCTTACGCCCACGGGCGGGGGGTTGTTCGCGCCATGTACCACCAGAATTCCTAGTTCCATGGTCATAGCGCTGGCAACCTCTTTGGCTCGCAATGACGTTGACAGATTGTGAGTTAAAAACTTGCCGCCATTTTGAGGTGTGAATTTGCAAGTTCTGTTTGACAGCTCATACGTGTTCACGGAAAATTTCGCGTCGCCTCGCGCCCGTTTTGCCTTTTTGAGTGCCTAGATTTGGTTATCTTACGGTTTTGTTGCGACGTCAAGCGGCCTATGTGCCGACCTAACTATATCGTTGTTTAACGTGCTGTCCGTAACCTAAAGAACACTTTTTGCAACCCGCCGGTTTTTGCTCGCTCACCCGCCCGGCAAAGTGTGTGATTATTAAGTTTCTGGAACTAACTAGTGACAAGTGTACAGCGCTACGCCTGCCCAGCGTCCTCACCTGCAGGCCGGAACTGTCTGCCTGCCTGCTCCTGCGAGTGGTCTGAGACGTTCACCAGCACACTTAACCTTCACAACACACCCCACAAATACTCACCACTAATCATACAATCTCAGACCCTATACAAGGATTGAACGCTGCAAAGGAAGGTCAGTGCAACCCTACTAAT
The DNA here is from genome assembly GCA_029955525.1 of Oeneis ivallda. NCBI lineage: Eukaryota > Metazoa > Arthropoda > Insecta > Lepidoptera > Nymphalidae > Oeneis > Oeneis ivallda. The sequence continues at coordinate 20,672,667 of JARPMR010000018.1, read as the reverse complement.
AAGTTACGGAGAGAACAAATCTGACCGCGGATAAAGGCCCTTAGGGCAACGACCCTGGACTCAGGTATCAGCTGATGGGCCCCTGACCCTAGTAGTCCAGGCCTTGTCTCGTTGGCCAAAGCCGTTGGCCTCAACATATATATAGATTCCACTCTTAAAGAATCGCTCTTTTGTATTAAAAAAGAGGTGTTTCAAAAATGACCCAGGCCCGGCGCAAAAATATACTAACAAAAATATACATCTCAAAATTAAATATATAAAAAGCCGGCCAAGTGCGAGTCGGACTCGCGCACCGAGGGTTCCGTACTCCAAAAGTAAAACGATAATATTATATTTATTTGCTTATTTATCGTTAACTTTGTTTGTAGAGGTTTATTGTTAATATAAAAGAAACTATGCTAGTTAGAGCGTTGGTTTTATTTTTCCTGTAAAATATACATAAACTTCTATTGACCATAATTATTTCAGATTTTTCGATTGGTAAACTTCGGAGATAAGGGGGGGGGGGGGGGAACGGTATTTTTTGACATTTTGGCCGATTAATCAAAAACTATTATACATAGAAATAAATAAAAAACTGTTTTAGAATGCACAATTAAAGGCCTTTCATATGATACCCCACTCGGTATAGTTATCTTACTTTGAAATTTCAAATCCCCGATTTTCCCCCTTTTTTAATCAAACTAAAATAATTTTCGCGTTGCTTTTATTTTTCCTGTAAAATATACATAAACCTCTATTGACCATAATTATTTCAGATTTTTTAATTGGTAAACTTCGGAGATAAGGGGGGGAACGCTATTTTTTTCGACATTTTGGCCGATTACTCAAAAACTATTATATATAGAAATAAATAAAAAACTGTTTTAGAATGCACAAGTAAAGGCCTTTCATATGATACCCCACTCGGTATAGTTATTTTACTTTGAAATTTCAAACCCCCGATTTTCTCCCTTTTTTAATAAAACTAAAAATAATTTTCAATTTTTCTTTATTCCAATGATATTGGGCCACTATTATACACAACTGTGGCAAATTTCATGTCGATAGCTTTAATAGTTACTGAAATAATCGACTGTGACAGACGGACGGACGGACGGACGGACGGAGAAAATCTTACCATAAGGGTTCCATTTTTACCATTTTGGTACGGAACCCTAAAAATGGCCGATTTCACCAAACGTCGAGTGACGTTTTACCGAGGCATAAATTGGGCGTACTGACAGTTTTTCTCGTTCAGGTTTCATTCATCCAATATATTTCAATGTTGTATTTATATACTAATTATCTTTAACTATCCTATTATTAGACATAGAAAATATTTAATATTATTTAAACTAACCAATCAGTTATTAATGACGATTTATTGTAAAAAAGTTTTTGATATGAACGCCTGCAAAACTTCGTAAGGCAAAAATACCACAAACCATCAAATAGGGTATTTTACTCCTAGTGAGAAATAATCTAAAAATATAAAAATAAGATAGTTTAGGCAATAAGGAATCGAGAAGTGGAAGTTTCAGTTCACAAAGTTATAAAATAAATTTTATATTTAATTTCAAAATTTAACTTTTTTTGTCTATGCTACAAATATGCGAAAACGCATCGAAACATCAAACAGTGCCCGCCATTACACTACCTACGTCAAATGTACTGACATTTGACGTAGTGTAATAGCAGGTCTCTTTATTTAGTTCATCCGCTCAAATAGTTTGTAGTACAAATACACGGCATTTTAGAAACTATGTGATTTTTTTTAGATTAATGAAAAATACAAAATCAAAATACTGGTAGTATTAGATCTGAATCATCACTTTATATTCATATACTATCATCATAATACAACACACAAACATTTAGCGTGACGTACTAAAGTACACAGTGGGTCACATAAGTCGCGCCGCCTAGCTTCGGCATGTACCGGGCGGTCGCTATGTGTCGGCTTTACAAAGGGCGCCAACCATTTGAGCGAACGAATTTACTGTCCTTACGACGTCACCACATCGTCTGACGTGAGCAATGACCTTCTAAAGTTCGGCCGTTCAGAGAATGCGTTCCTGACACCTGTCAGTTAGTCACGACAACTGTCACAAAATTATAACATTAATTGATTATTGATATAATAATGTTGTTTTAATGCTCATCAATTGTTAAAACGGTAAACAACCAGCAATAATATTTTTTTCTCACCTCCGGGCGGAAAGCGTCAATTTTCCTCCCGCTGCGCTAAACGAAAATGTCGCTTTCCGCCTCCGTCGAGGAGAAAAATAGTATACACACCACGGGCAGTAAATAAGAAAGCCTCAGATCACATGTAATTGTTGTCCGAGGCGAATTCTTATTTTACTGCCCTAGATGTGTAATGTACTATATCGTAACTGCAACGCCATTACAAATAGTTACGTCGTCAGTTCAATCGCGACGTGTCAGGAACGCATTCTCTGAACGGCCGTAGTATAGACGTGAGGCGTCTAGCGTTTACGCGCGGAAATTTAAAATGCATTTTTGTGGTACTTATCGATTTTATAAAATTTTAGTAAATCTAGTAGTTTATTATCACCTTAGAATCAAATTTAGAAACTTTTCAAAAAAGAGTAAAATACCCTATTGTGCGTTTATTCTTTTTTAGAAAAAACTAGCTGATGCCCGCGACTTCGTCCGCATGGATTTAGTTTTTAAAAATCCCGCGGGAACTTTCATTATCCGAGATAAAAAGTAGCTCTCCCGGTCTGAGGAACCACTAATACATCCATTACTATACCAATGCAAAAAATCGTATCAATCCGCTGTTCTGTTGCGACGTGATTGAAGGACAAATCAACAAACAAACACACTTTCGCATTTATAATATCAGTAATGCTTTATAACACTTTTTATAATTGTCAAATTTTTAACCATACTTAACCAAAGACAAAATTACGTTTAGCTGTCATTTACGTTTTATTATTCCACTGTCATTTGCGTTTTGTTATTCCATGTCAGATGCGTTTTTGTTATACCACGTTTTATAGTGACTTGACGGAAACGCGGTCGAACGGGATAAAAAGTATCCTATGTCCGTCTCCTGGTTCTAAGCTACCTCTCCACCAATTTTCAGCCAAATCGGTTCATCCGTTCTTGAGTTATAAATAGTGTAACTAACACCACTTTCTTTTATATATATATATATAGATATGCTACTTAACACTCTCACTGCCATGGGATCCGCTGGCGGGCCCCAAGTTTTCGAGTGCAAAGGGCCGGTCTTATTTTAAAGAAATATTAACCAGCAGGCCGTGGGGGTCGCCGGCCGCCCCCAAAATATTTTGTCCGTAACGCCGCTTGTAATTTTCTAGCATTAAATCATGACGCCAGCTAAAGTAATTGTTAGTTGACCGCCGGCCGCCCCCTTGGCCCGCTGTGTGCGTCGTTTTCCCAAATACTGTAATCCGTCAAGAAGAAACGTACGTTATGCTTTCAAAAACTGGCAATTGAATTACTGCTTACTACGTCTGTCGTAAACGCCTACTTGATATGTACAAGTCTCATAAAAGACTTAAGTACAACAAAAACTTATACAATAACGAAATTCCGTGAGAACCTATGTATATAGTTGATGGATTTACAGCAGCGCCGTGCTACCGATCGATCCTGTCGTAACCAAACATGAGTTCGGAAAGACCCCTTGACTGACCATCGCAATCGACTAATACGTCGCAAGTGTATACACTGCTACGAAAATTTAAGACAAGGCAAATCAAGCGTAGAGGCCAAGAAACTCAAAAAAAAAAACAAGTACTGTATGCCTCACTTGCCCAACGAAGCCCAGTGTTTGCGCGTCTTGTTTTGCCAATGAACACAGCAAAAAGTATTTTTTATTTCACAATGCATGTTGTGTCCTCGTTTTTTGTGCTAAAAAAATAAAGATTTGTCAGTTTAATTATTATTATTTTTTTCATTTTTTTCACTCGCATACAGAAATGTAATTTTCTCTCCGATTGACTTGATTTTTTTTTCAACATGTAGCTTACTGTATGCGCAAGCCAATGCCAATAATATTTTTTCCTTATTAACAGGCCAGTAGTAGAAATATCTGTTTGAATTTAGGGGGTCACAGCGGATCCCACGGCGTGCTAAAAGCATTATTAACTAGATAGCCCACTCAACGAAGCAAAAATAGGGGAAATAATTCGTGTAAAAGCGATTTTTGGCATAGTTGTAGGGAATGGTGTCTGAAGCAACATACTCAAAGTACTGATGGATGGGGGTGAAGCTAACGGGGAGAGGGGGGTGTAAAGGTCCCTTTTTTAAGTTTTTCTTGAATAACTCGTAAACGGTGGCTTATAGCAAAAAAAATTTCTTTTATTCAAGTAATCTACATAAGATTCTCTATAAAAAAGTTCTGTACACTTTTTCGCTGGGATCAATATTTAACGAGATATTAAAGCAGAAAAGTTAATTATGATCAATTCTCGCGTTTTAACGCTAAAGCGTTCAATTTTAATGGCGCGCACGGCGCGGCGCGCTCCTTTGGCGTCGGGACATTTTAGTCAGACCTCGTCGCTTCTGCTCTGCTCGTTTTGTGCTGTTGACATCAGTGTAACCATCAAAAACCACCATACAATTTGGACCGTAATGTTTCTATACGTAGGTAATGTACTGATGGCAAATCGAAGAAACGTTGGAGGATGGTTTCCATTTCATACGGTGTAGCAGGAAACCACCATCTACCACATTGGTGGTTTGGTTGAGATCGAGAGCTGCGTTCTCTACTGGCAAAACATCGTAGAGGGATGACTTCTTCCCTTTTCGCATTACACCCTCGTGGAACAGAGCCATAGGGAATGGGGTTAGTTCATAAGTCAAAAGGTCTGCAACATCTTCTTCGTTCTTTTTTGCTATGACAGTTCTTTGGAAAATTGTCAAAGGGTTAACAGTAACTGTCTCACCATTGATTTTAATGGGACTGCTCATACTGGCTAGTGACAAAACCACATTCTTCTTAGACTGCTTCATGTCACTGAATTTGCTGCCAATAAAACTTTGCATCGTTTTGGTGCCAATATCGAGGGCTTGGTGGCAGTTTACTTAGGAATTTCCCAGGATGCCCGTTGACAGGGATATTAGCGAATTCGATTTTGGAAATGGAGGATGTTCACTGAACCATTCTCGAATCTTAGCTCGATCTCGTGAATCTCTTTGTTGCCGTGACAGCCGGAAATCAACGTGCTGTTCTCCACTAGCAAAAACCACTTTGGCGAACTCCTCCAATGAAGTGCAGATGGCGGTGCATCCCGGTGATCCGCAAACCCCTTTGGCCAATACAGAATCAGTAATTCCTCTCCCTCGCGTCAGGCCACCTGAACTTTTCATGGAGCGCATGAGAGTTTGCTCTATGACCATATCCGACCAAACTCCTGCCCAAGGTGTACCTGTGCGATTAATGGTGAAGAAGCCTTTTTCTGCAAACTCCTTGTACGTTTGAGGATGGCTGGTTTTTCAGTAGCATCATGTCTTGCACGTAGAGATGGGCACATTTCGCGTATTGGAAGTGTCCACATCCATGGATGAATGGGATTATCTGTTGTACACACGACAAGTGTCCGTCCCAATCACCACAACGCTCAGAATCAATGTACTTCTTCATGAGGATAACCATATTGAAATACTGCACCCACAAAGCAGCAGTAGGCCCATTCTGTTTAAGGGTTTCCAGATGGTTCTGAAATTTTTTCAAAGTTAGCATCAAGGAAGCATTCTCTTTATCTTTGTCTGGAGTAAATTCTTCCATGTTGGTCAATATAGTCGAGATGTCCTTCTTCTCTTCTTCTGAGACATTGGCTCCATCCAGAATAATATGAGCTAAAACAAGCTGAATGAGCAAATATCCTCGAACGGCTCGGCTGTAGGCATGTCCTGTCAACATCTTGTCAACTGAATTAGCAGCAAAAATTTGGCATAGTACATTTTTCAGTCCAGATCCAGCCATTATGTGGCCAATGCAACCCAAAAAGGTCATTAGAAGGTGAAACCCACCAAGTCTCAACATAATGGTCCCAAACGTGATTTCCCTGGCCTTTAAATACAAAGGCTGGTCGAATGTTACGAAACAAATGGTGGCTCCTACCTCCTGACTCTTTTCTAAAGCATACTGTAACGCTGTGCGTATAGTGCTATACTCATTTGGTAGCGAATTGATAAATGGAAGAAAAGTTACCGAAGTTGTTTCGTTGTTAGTTAATTTACTCGTTAATTTCATAAAACCTTTCCATTCCGGAATGGTAGGCACCTCCAAAGTAGGTTCCACCTCCTGGAGCCACTTACCACTCATCCACAAGAGATCTTTAATAGTGGGTGTGAATTATGTCAGAGGGGATGGGCTTCAGCAAGCTCAAGTCTTCTATCATGATTTGCTGCAATGCGTTGGTTCCCCTACCCTCAAGTGTTTGCACCGCCAGAACTCCCAGCTGGCCCACTTCTTCCTGGCGAGGAGCAGAATTTAACCTTGTAACGGAGTGGATCGACCCGGCTGAGAGCGACCCACTTCGTTCATTAGATGTGAGGGATCGAACCTCGCTTTTCACTATTTCCTAGGACAAGGAATAAAATACTCGATAAACAATAACGACTTTTATTTACAATTCTCTTAACCTATTACACGATATCGAGAGACGTTGACGCAAGCCTAAACACGGTTACAATATCATATGAAGCGGGACCGCCCGGGCGGTTGACGGAAGGACGACGGACTCCCGGTGGAGCGCGGGTGACGCGGCGGTCGCAGACGCTCGGGGTGGTTGGACGGGCCGGGCCGCGAGGCCAAGCGCGAGCAACAGCCCCTGTGGTCCTACCAGAGAGCTCGTACCACTCGTCAACCCAGAGGGTAATCAGGCCGACGATGGGATCGATCCAGAGGGAAATCAGACCGACCCCGATGGTACGGGCGCCGCTGGCGAACTGCCGGTGGACGCTCTTGTTCGGCGTTTTATACTTTTCTGCTGGCTGCTTCGGTGGGCCTCGGCGCGGTTCGGCGGGGATCGCGCCGCTGGTGTCATTGCCCTGGCGTGTGCGTTCACGTCGGCCCCGCGTGATGAGTCAGGCGGCACGTGTATCGTGGGCTGCTTGCGCTGTGACGGCGTGTTCACGCGGGTCCCTCGTGCGATGATTCACGCCGCCCGTGTAGGCTGCTTTGCGTTGTGACGGCGCTCGTCACACTCTCCCCTCTCGTTTTGAGATGTTTACCTGTAAACATCACCGTTGGTTACACACCACCCTCTGAATCAAAAGAACTAGAAAGTGGTGTACTGTCGTCTGTATGTCACTTTGTATATTTCGAACCTATGCGTTTGGCTGTGCCTTCCCTCCTTTGTCACCCTTTTTGTATTTGGGTAACCTCACTATCCCCTTTCGGTGGTTACCCATGCGTTTTCTTCCTCTCCTTTTCTTTTTCTTCTTCTTTTGCCCCTCGGCTGCCACCACCTCTGTGGCCATTGCCTGGCATTCTGGTGACATCGTTCGGTCGTCATCGGGTTCCTTTTTGGTTGACGGACCTTGCATTGCCGCTTCTTTGTCCGAGCACGCTGGGGTTGTCGCGTCCGCCATCGTTTACTCCACTGTAACTGATCCTTTTTTGACATTTTCTTGATTTCGATGTTATATTTCTTGTCTTGAGGGTAGGTTGATTTCTTTCTAGTGACATTTTTGTATTCTGTGCTCTTTGTCTATGCTTTCTTATAGTCCGATGTTTGTCTGGTCGGACCTTCCCGGTCGGGTCTATGTTGGATGGTGTGTGTCGTCTTGGATTATTCGTGTCGTGTTATGACTTTTATCGGTTACGTTTCTTTCGTTTTATTCTTGGAATCTTTTTATATCCTTTATGTGTGCTGTGCATATCTTGCCTCCGTTGAGTGCTTTTAATAAAAATATCACGGGCGATTTTCTTTCTATTATCTTGTACGGGCCTGAGTATTTTGGTGCTAGTTTCGCGCAGAACTTTTTTTCTGCGTTTGACAGTGGAAAATCTCGTTTAAGTACGAGTTGTTCCATCTTTGGTTCCCATTCTCGTTTCGATTTATCGTAGTTTTTCTTTTGGTTTGTTGATGCTAGTTTCTGGTTCTCTCGTACCATTTGATAAATTTCTTCTAGTTTTTGTTTTTCTTTCAGTGTTGGAGTTGGGAGGTTGTTTTCGTCGTTAAAATGTCTAAGTTCCCTGCCGAATAACAAGAATGCGGGCGTGTATTTCGTTGATTCTTGTACTGATGTGTTTATCGCAAAATTGAATTCTTCGAAGTACTCGTCCCATTTTTTGTGGTTTTTTTCTATAAAGGCGGCTATCATGGTTTCTAATGTCCTGTTTATTCTTTCTGTTGGGTTACACTGGGGTGTGTATGGTGCAGTAAGTCTCTGTTGTATACCGTACTTATCGAGTGTGTCTCTGAACTGTTTACTTGTGAAGACCTTTGCGTTGTCACTGAGTAATGTCTGTATTCTGCCGTATCTCATGAGTATGCACTCTCTTAGTGCGTTTATGACTGCGTTTGTCGTTGCGTTCCTCAATGGCTTTATTTCCGACCACTTTGTGAACTTATCGTGAAAAACGATGATCCATTGATATCCCTTTGACGATCGTGGTAGTGGTCCTATTAGATCGGTTGTCACTACTTGCCATGGTTCTTCCGTGTTATTGATATGCATGAGTCCTGGTCTTTTTTCCTGCGACGTTTTGTGTTTTTGACATGTCTCGCACCTGTTTACGTATTTTGCGACATCTCTAAAAATGCCTGGCCAATAATAACGTTGTGCTGTTTTGTTGAAGGTTTTTGATACCCCTAGGTGTCCTGCGCTGGGTTCGTCGTGGTTTTGTGAGAGGATTCTTCTTTTGTCGGAGTTTTTGACGCATAGCTTCCATTCGGTGTCGGGATCTAATTTGCCCCCGTATCGTGGATTGACTATTCTTCTATATAGTTTATCTTCCTGTATTCGATAGTCTGGTTCTGTTTCGGGGTTCGCCATTACCTTATTGAATTTCCTTGTGTACCATTCGTTTTCGTCAACTGACGCGGCGCATACTGGGTTTCTTGATAGTTCATCTGCTATCCCGTTTTGTTTTATTGGTTCTTTGTGTTTCGGTTTTGTGATATGTTTCCCCCCCTTAATGCCTTTTGGACTTTTTTCCGCTTTTTCGACTTCCTCGGCTATTATAGCTTGTAGTATTTTCTGTTGTTTCTTTGCTAACCTTTGCTTGCCCTCGCGTTTTTCCTTGGGTTCTTCTTTGTAGGTCTGTTTATTTGGTTTTTGTTCCCATCTTATTGCTAGTCCCAGTCTTCTTAACAAGTCCATGCCCATTATCATTACTGTAGTTGTTGGTAGATATATCACTTGATGTGTTAGTTTCTGTCCTGCGACTTCGAGTTCGATGTTCACTGCTGTGTCCGATGTTATTTTCGAACCGTCTGCTAATTTTATAGTGTTTGATTTGGGTATTACATCCTTCCTAGTTTCTTTTATGTGGTTCATGATGGTCTTGTTTATGTACGTGTTTGTTGACCCTGTATCCACCAGTGCTTCGTACGTCTTGTCGCCTATTTTTACCTCTGCGAATATTCTATTGTCTTTTTTTCTTTCTTGTACGTTTATTGTGTAGGCTTGTGACCCTGTTTTTCTCACTTTGTTCGCTCCGTTGCAGCAATCCCGAGTTAGTTTTCCTAGTAATCCGCAACGGCTGCAGAAAATAGCCTGTTTGCCTCGGCAGTCTCGGGCCCTGTGGTTTTTCTTTCCGCACTTCCAGCAGCATTTCCCTGGGTCATAGTCTGGTAAGATTAGTTTTCCTTCCGGCTTCTGTTTGTGTTCCTGGTTTCTGGACCCTGCTCTGGAGTGTTCTGGTTGGTTTCCCTTGTGGTAGTATGTCGGTGTCTTGTATGTATACTGATACTGATCTGTTCGAATTTTTTCATATTCTTTTGCCAGCTGTATTAATTCCGTCATCGTGTTGAAATCTCTTCTTTTGATGTAGAACTGGTAGCTGCTTCTCATGTTGTCATAGATTCTCTCTAGTTGTTGTTCTGGTGTTAATTTCCCATATCTTCTGAATAATGTTTGCATGTTTGTTAGATAGTCGACGAAATCTTCACGTGCTTCCTGTTTCTTGTTTATGATCGTTTCTAAAAGATTTTTCTCATGATTTTTCGGATAGTAGTACAACTTGAAGCTGTCTGTTAAATCTTCCCATGTTTCCCAATATTGATTGTTGTTCCTGTACCATAGTGCTGCTTTTCCGTTGAGACATCTTGGTATGACGTGTATTATTTTGTCTTTGTTGACCTCTAATGTTTCGGCCAGTTCTTCCACTCTTTCTAGGAATTCTACGGCGTCTCCTGTTGAATCGAACTGTATCTTCCATCGGGACACTGCTTTGTCAAAGTCTGTTGCTCCGCTTTCGGTACCCATCGTGTTGTCTTGGCTAGTTGCTTCTTCGGTTTTTATCGTTTTTGATAACAGCTTCCTCAATTCCTCCACTGTGCTTGTAGTTGGAGCTGGTATGTTTCTCTTCTCTAGTTCTTCTGTTAGTTTTTGTTTGTTTAGTGAGTAGATCCAGGCAGTTGGCATAGTTCGCCTTCGATTTGTTCTCCCTGTCTTGGGTTTTTTTTTCTTTTTACGGTACGGGTGTTAGTGACTATCTTTTTTTTTTTTTCTACGGTAACGGTACGGTTGTTAGTTAATATCTTTATATTTTTAATACCTACGGTAGCGGTACGGGTGCTAGTTTATGTCTTTTTATTTTATCTACGGTGCGGAAGTTAGTTTATCTCTTTTATTTTTAATATCTACGGTAGTGGTACGGGTGCTAGTTTATAATCTTTTGTTTTTAATATCTATGGTCACGGTACGGATGCTAGTTAATATATCTATGGTAACGGTACAGATGCTAGTTAATATCTTTTATTTTAATATCTATGGTAACGGTACTGAAGCTAGTTTATATCTTTTATTTTTAATATCTACGGTAACGGTACTGAAGCTAGTTTATATCTTTTAGTTTTAATATCTACGGTAACCTACTCTGTTGCTAGGTTATTTCGCGGTGCTCAATTTAATTATTCCGGCGGTTACAGCAAGTACGGTCGGTCGGCGAGCGTTATTTCTACCTACTGTATTTTTCTTATTAATTTTTCCCTAATCTCCGCGGTGTTCCCCCTTGTGTCGTACGTGTAGTAGTTTTCTAAACGATGAGATGCTTTTCCCGTGATTTATCTAACTACTCGAGGTTAATCAAGCCGACTAATCCGGGATAAGCATCTATTTCGCGTTTTCTTATTCTTTTCCCTATGTTTTCTTTCTCTTTATACGATCGGTTACTCACCCTTTCAGTGGACCCGATAAATCGAATCGATTACGTGAAAGAGTTTGTGACCGTTAAGTTGTAAAAGTCGCGAGTATTCCTAAAGTGAAATGACCTACTGTTTGATTGCCACTCTGTGTTTTTCGGTACGGGTAGACGCCACCACGGTCGCGTGGAGCGTGTCTATTTTTACGGAATATGCCTGTGAACGCGACGCGGTACTTTTTCTCGCGACGCGACGTGGGCGGACGGACCGGCCAAGCGTAACGGATTGGCGCGGGTGAGTGGTTTTACGGATGCGACGCGATTCTTAAGCGACGCAGAACGGACCGGCTACCTAATTGGTTCGCGCGGTATTTTCACGGACGAGTAGGTGGTTTTTTTTTTTCACGTGTTCACGGAACGGTATCGTGGGTTTTTGCGGTGGGCGCCAAATGTAACGGAGTGGATCGACCCGGCTGAGAGCGACCCACTTCGTTCATTAGATGTGAGGGATCGAACCTCGCTTTTCACTATTTCCTAGGACAAGGAATAAAATACTCGATAAACAATAACGACTTTTATTTACAATTCTCTTAACCTATTACACGATATCGAGAGACGTTGACGCAAGCCTAAACACGGTTACTATATCATATGAAGCGGGACCGCCCGGGCGGCTGACGGAAGGACGACGGACTCCCGGTGGAGCGCGGGTGACGCGGCGGTCGCGGGGGGGAACGCAGACGCTCGGGGTGGTTGGACGGGCCGGGCCGCGAGGCCAAGCGCGAGCAATATTCAACCGGTACGGTGGTCGGTGCGCCGCAGTCTCTCGTCAACCGGAGCGGTTGACGGCAGGCCGGAAGTCAGTGCGTTGAAATTATATGATTTCATAGTAAAATAGACATGCGGTCAGCCGCAACGGCGCGCCGCATTGCGGCTAGCCGGTAGTGCGTTGAAGCTCTAAGACCCCGCGCCGCGCCGGCGGACCCCACGGCCTGCTGTAATATTTTTTCATTTTGAGTGACGGCCTACCGCATACCGCAGCGGAATCGTTGGGACCCGCAGGCGGACTCCATGGCTTGCTGAACTGGAACCATGCTATATATTGCTGGCAGTGAGAGTGTTAAACGTACACTTAATTTTAAGATATACCTATTACTTTTACGCCGGGCCTGGGTATTTCGTATGGGATTTGATACAGCTCCTTTGTATCAAAATCCATAATTTTTCAAGCGCCCCAAGTATTATTTTGACTTTCAGTGAAAAATGAAGAGATCGGTTGCAGGATTTTTGAAATTCCACCCCCAAATGAACACACCCAAATTAAGGGGATAAAAAATGTTTTTTCGTTTTTGGAACCCAAATCCACGCGTGGACTACGTCGTGGGCATCGACTATGACGTAGTAGGTTGTTGTAAACAACAATAGCCAGTATCGATGTTCTCTCGGAAGTCGTTTACGATGTTCCACGTAATGATAACGTTTATCGCGGGACTGTGGGCGGCGAAAAAACCGAAGTCAACAAGTAGGGTTGTTGCAGTGAATGCGATAATAATTGTAATTATAATTACAATAATATTATATTATATTATGTACTTAATCATAAATACAATAATAATGGTGATTGGAAATAGCAAAACAAAGTTGTGTGGGTTTTGGTTTTATTAAGCTATTGCATAGCTTTTATCGCGGGCTTTGAGCGCGGCGACCGAATCAAGAAATTCCGTAACGAAAATAAACCTAACACCGTCGTTTCAGTTCGGCAGACTTCGGTACGGTGTTTATGTGCGTGCGACTAGAAAATGCTATGCAATAGCTTTACCGCGGCAGTCCCCGAGTGCCACATTTATTTCTATATAGTTCACTAGCTGATGCCCGCGACTTCATCCGCGTGCATTTATTTTTAAAATCCCGCGGGAACTCTTTGATTTTCCGGGATGGCTATGTCACCCTGCACGTTCTGAACTATACCTACTTATACAAAAACATTACGTCAATCCGTAGCTTTATTGCAGCGTGATTGACGGAAAAACCAACAAACAAACACACTTTCGCATTTGTATTTATGTATTAGTAAGGAATAACTTAACCTACCTACAGTGGAGGACTTACAAAGTGACATAGGGTAGGTAAGTACCTCCCCGGAAAATCATGATTTTTAAAACCTAACTCCACGCGGATTAAGTTGCGGGCAAGAGCTAGTTAAATTATATTTAACTAGTGGTTCGCCCCGAACTGAGACCTCGCGGTATCCCATAATTCCCTTAAGGTAGTTTTAACTATATTATATTGTAATTAAAACGCGCCGAATCTGATCACGTCAATCGTCATCTGCTTTCGTGGATGGGATGCGTATTTACAATATTAAAGACAGCGCCATCTAGTAACAGTATAGTGAAGTTTTGTTAAAAACATTGATGCCCATTAAAACTCAAATGATTTCGTTTCTTTATAATATTTATCTAATCTTAGTATTTGTTGTTCAAGTACAGAATATAACTCAAATTATGTGTAAGTTTCAAGTTTTAAAACAAAGTGGTTTTAGAGATCTAGCCTCGAATACAATCTCCACTTTGAAAGCCCCCCATTTCGTATGGGAGCCCCCCTGAAATAAAGATTTTTATAACTTTTTAAGCCATTTTCGGCTGGAGGCCATCGGTTTACATATCATATCTAAAATTGAAGTAATTACGTTCAGTAATTCAGAAGTTATAAGGCTCTGACAGACGGACGGACGGACAAGTGCAAATCGCTCTAGTAAACTCAGAGACCTTCGCTTCGCTCGGTCGATGAGTTATTAAGTTAGTGTAAGAGATTTCTCCATTAATTGCATGCACTAATGAGACGTTGATAAAATGCAAAAGATTTTTTCCTTTTATATTCTAAATAATATTCACCATCAGCAACCCATCAACGGCTCACTACTGACCGCAGGTCTCCTCTCAGAGAAGGGTTAATTTAGGCCATAGTCCACCACGCTGGCCCAATGCGAATTGGCAGACTTCTCTCACCTTTGAGAACATTATGAAGAACTCTCAGGAGTGCAGGTTTCCCACGATGTTTTCCCTCACCGTTGAAGCATATTATGATATTTAATTGCTTAAACGTACATAACTCCGAAAAGTCAAAGGTCGTGCCCGAAGGCTCGGACCTGCGACCCCCGAAAAGGAGACCTTGTTTCCCATAGTGTTTCCTGTAGTGTGATGCGGGTTGTTACGTTCCCTCAAATATGGTTGAGCGAAGCAATGACTGGATCATGCGTCATGCTCGTGAACGGGTTCCAACAGCGGGAATGGGGCGACTTTCTGTCTGGAATTCTAATTAGGTATGCTTTGTGGAACTCATTGTGGAAACACTACATGCAAAGCATAGCATAGTAGTAGTAGCGCATCTATTGAATTGTATACTTGTTTTGAAAAGAGCAACCGCCGAGTTTCTTGCTGGTTCTTCTCGGCAGGGAGGGCATTCCGAACCAGTGGTATCTCATCGACGATTCAAAAGTACTTGTAAAAAAGTGTATTTGAATAAAAAACATTTCTATTCTATTCTATTCTATTCCTAATCTGTGGCTTAGAGTGTTGCAATAAAAAGTTGGGTTGTTGAAGCTAAAAAATTTGAACCAGTGATCTTTAGGGAGCTACGCTATGTTTATACAATAAGCATCACGAATCTCATTGTGATTTCGGTGCAGCTAACGGGAAGTGGTTCATTCGGCCTAATATATTACTCGAGTGTGGTAATAATATGATGGACGTCACTTAATAAATGGTCATTTTTACAAGATAACCGACTCACCTGCAATCAACACAGCATAGTCCGAACGCCACTTCCTTTTTTGAAGTCGGTTTTCTAACCGAGTTTCTCAATTCGTTGGAATCTTTTTTTATGTAGGTATGTTCAACGATTCCTCGAAGACGCCTGAATCGATTTGGAAAATTCTTTTTTGTTTGAAGGGCTATACTTCACACTTCACAGGCTGTGAAGATGATAATTCCACTGGCGCAATTAGAATGCCATAAGCCTACTTTGTCGTATTAGTTTACAAAAAAAGCCGGCCAAGTGCGAGTCGGACTCGCGCACCGAGGGTTCCGTACTCCAAAAGTAAAAGTAAAACGATAATATTATATTAATTTGCTTATTTATCGTTAATAATCGACTGTGACAGACGGACGGACGGACGGAGAAAGTCTCACCATAAGGGTTCCATATTCGACCGAGCGAAGCGAAGGTCTTTGAGTCTACTTGAGTGAATTTGCACTTGTCCGTCCGTCCGTCCGTCCGTCCGTCCGTCCGTCTGTCAGAGCCTTATAACTTCTGAATTACTGAACGTAATTACTTCAATTTTAGATATAATATGTAAACCGATGGCCTCCAGCCGAAAATGGCTTAAAAAGTTATAAAAATCTTTATTTCGGGGGGCTCTCATAGAAGCGAATGCGAAGAAAAAAAAATTTTTTTGCGTTTCATAGGGTTATAATATAATATATAGATAATTTGGAACAGAGTACAAAAGTATTTTTTTTTTAATTTTTTTCCTAAAATTGACGAAATGGGGGCTTTCAAAGTGGAGATTATATTTGACCTCACAACGGAATAACCATTGAAAGCTGGGGCTTGAAAGTTTTATAATTTTAGCGTAATATCATGTACTTGAACAACAAATACTAAAATTAGATAAATGTAATAAGGAAACTAAATTATTTAACTTTTAATGAGCAGCAACAACAGAACTTCACAATGATATCAATAGATGGCGCTCTCATCTCATATAGCAAATGCAGCTATAAATGTAACATATTATTCAATTAAAATTATTATGTAGTCATTTAGCAAACATCAATAAAACTTCACGTTGCAGTTTGTTTTTACATGTTTTCTGATCGTGTCGATAGTTGACGCTGTGTACAAGTAATTTAATTTGAATGTTCCAAAAAACTATACCTAAGTTTGATTGAGGCCTTGAGGATTTCACTATAACAGTTCCCTAACCTTTACGGGCTACCTATGTTAAGTTAGTTGACACTTTCTGTCAACTTTGTTATTACGAACCTCTACGGGACAACTAAAGGTGAAAATGACATTGGGATGTTAGGATTGTATTTAGGGGCTACCTACGTAAAGAGACTTCTACAAAGGGGATGATTTAGGTATGGTTGGTGAAAACGGGCATAATAATAATGTCAATTTTGATCGTCATGTATCTATTGAATGAATAAGTAGGTAATTATGGGAAACCGTTACCGCGAGGTCTCAGTTCGGGGCGAACCACTAGTTACCATTTTGGTACAGAACCCTAAAAATCGTTAACAAACACGTACTTTCCGAGCTTAATGTTATTGCATCTCTCAATACACAATAATTTATCATTATCACCGCTAATAATATTCGCTTTTATTCCATACAAAATATAAATACATCGCGGGTCGGGTCACAGACCACAGTTAAAACAGACTCTCCTGAGAGCAGACGTGACTTGCCAAGTGAATTTTGCATTTTAAATTCGTGGTGTTATTCTTTTTTGTTACAAACATGTTTTGTGAGATACCTGTATTTGGACGATGCTGTTTTTGTATGCCTCTGAGAAGAGGCATATTGACTTTTGGATATCTAAACCTAGTGAGTATACAGGCATATATATATAGTATATAGGCATACTTATGTATGCCTTGATTATTTTGTTTTGTTCCTATTGTATTATTAGGTACTTTTGCAGATACTTACTTAAAGAATGTAGGTATAATTGATGTACCTATCCTGCATTCAACTGTATAATATTATTTCTCTAGCTTTTGTAAAGTGGATTACCAATTTTGATTTTTTCGCGGCTGTTTTGTTTTTGTTGGGTTTTCCCTATTTTTTTTAACACTCAGACTCGAGCGAACAAAACAAAAAAAATTAAATCGGTCAAGCCTTTTTGAGTTTTAGCCAGACTGAGACGGATGAACAGCAATTGATTTTTTAAGTATAAATATATAAATATAGATTTAATTTTTTTTTATAATTCAGCACAGTCCCTACTAATATCCCTTCTATGAAAAGAGTATTTTAAATGAAAAAGTCTATTTGTTGTTGTTTTGTCCTTCAATCACGCAGCAACGGCAGAGCAATGGATTGACCTTATTATTTTTGAGAGTAGTAGCTATTGAGAATCCGGCGAGTGAAATAAGCTACTTCTCACCCCAAAAACAAAACATAACTCCACGAAGCAGACGAAGTCGCGTGCAAAAGTTATTTTTTTATCTGTCATGATGATTATTTATGCAAGTATTTAAGCATACAGTTAAAAAATCTCCACTAAACACTCCGAGCTTAATTTATTTATTTTTATTGGAAAACTTACGTATATAAATTATAGTCTACCGCTTAAAACTACCTACTACATTAAAATTAAAATTATTCTAAAATTAAAACTAAAATAAAAAATTAAATAAAATCTAAAACCCCATCGAAGCCACTGCAGTGTGGCATGGTACCCAAGATGCTGGCAGCATTACCCCTTTGGATGGCCAAGCTAATCCTTTGGGCAAGGTAGCTGCCAGCTCTTGGATCCCCGGTAGACTCGATCACCTTTTTAGTTAGCTCTACAAAAAGCGCTCGAGCCTCCGGGCCCCACGGCCCCAGGGTCTCTACACCAAAAGGCACAAATATGAAACCACTGTCAAGTTTTTCATATTTGCGCCTCTTAGCCTGTTCGGCGCTAGTAGCCGCTGCACCCGCCACAGAGGAGGTCGCATGGATGTGGGATGCAGCCAGAGTATCTACACAGGTGGCATCCCACACAAGCGACCTCCCTGCCCTCCAAGGAACAAGCGTCATACCATCAGGTCTCCTGCCATCACTACGTGCCAAACCAATAGGTTCTAATACAGCTGGCACGTGAGCAGTAGCAAGAGACCTGCGGATGATGTCGTTGAGGGCATTGTGGCGGGAGAAACGACCAGCGCTCTTCGAACAGGAGAGTCCGTGATGACCGTAAGCGTCGACGTGGTCACCGCAGTGGCAACGGTGAGGCTGGGTTATTTTGGCGCCGAGCCTAAGGCCAACTACCACTGCAAGAGTGGCGTGGTTTAAAAGAGTGCCTAGATTAGCAGAAGGGAGAGCATGGAGCCAGTGGCCGGATTCTTTCGCAGAGACAGCGAGAAGACGAGCACGGTCTTTAGAATTTGCTTCCATTAACATTGCGTCAAAAGTTTTTTTACAAATAATGTCATCCCACTGTCTCTGGGAAGGAAGAGAAACCGGCAATTGATTTGGGCTAATCGTTGACCATTCATTTCTTGCCTCTGCCAAGCACGACACCTCAATTGATCCCAAAGACTGGGATATAATTTTTTCAAAGAGAGTGTGTGTACTATAAACAGAGGAAAGAAATGCTGGCAGAGAGACACTAGAAATTTTGCGGATTCCCAGACCTCCATACCTGATCGGAAGAGAAGCCTGGGCCCATACTTGATCATCTATCGGACAATTTAAGATGTCAGATAGAATATTTTGTATAAAATTATCCAGATTTTCCAATAAATTATTAAATTTCCAAAGAGGTGAACATCTTAGGAAATAAGTAAATTTTGGGACAAATAAGCAGAATCGAATGATGGTCATTGCCATATGAGGATTAATATCGAAAAGGTGATGGGAAGTGTTTTTGAATTTAGAAATTAAGTCAGTAAAAAATTGAGGAACTGAGGCCTCTAGAACAGGTGCTCCTAGGAGGCGAAGTGACTCATCATTTAAAATTTTAATACCCGGAGCTAAAGTATTGAATTTATTTAATATGTGCAGTTTAGATTCCGCCGAAAAAGAATTAGGAATATAAATTTCACATTTATCAAAGTTAAGTTCCAAGCCAATAGTTTTAAATTTTGATATAATAATTTCTAAATCCTCCAAAACCGAATTCACTTCGCCGCCCAAGGTTCCATCATCCAAATACCAAACATTGAATTTGGAATTTAGAGCCGAAATTATAGGGTGGATGGCCAAACTAAAAATAACTGGTCCAAGCGGATCCCCCTGCTGACAGCCGACAGCGGAGCTCAGAACATTCTTTTTGTGTACGAGCTTTGAAGGTTCCCGGTAGCACTGCGCCAAGTACGGGAAAAACTGTGGACATTTATTTTTTACTTCTGAGAGGAGGACCCCTCGATCCACTGAATTGAAGGCATTCTTCACATCAATTTTAAGGAGTACCTCCTCCCGGGAGCCAAGGAGGAATGTGCGAGCAGCATGAACAGCTGCTTCACATCCCCCCTTTACCCCAAAGCCTAACTGAATTGGGACAAAATTAGAAGATATCAAAGGAAGAATTTTTTTACAGCAAATTTTGGAAACGACGCGCCGAATCGTTGAACCCACTGCTATGGGGCGAATACCACCATCCTTTTTTTTTAGGGCACATAAATTTGCTCCATATAAGGTTTTAGTTATTTCATGGGGTACTCGTCCAGATAGCATCAGGTTCACCAGATCAGTGATGGATTTCAGAAGGGTACCACCTACGTCAACGTTTGCACCACAAACTAAGTCTCTAAAGTGTTGTGGTGACAAACCATCGAGCCCTGCAGCGGAACCATTTCTGAAAGACATCAGAGCTCCCAGCACGTCATTTGTAGTGGCCTGAAAAAGAAAATCGTTATTCGTCGGTGGGTCTGGAAAAGAGGAATCAGGAGAAGGAGATGGGTGTTTAGAACGCAGTGCTTCCAGAGTCTCCGCTGTATCAGGGGCAATTGTGTCACTGGAGAATAAAAGTCGAGCCGCTCCCTTAAGGTCGCCGTCGCTTATTTTATTTTCAATAATTTTTTTTTTATCATAATTATGTTTCAGATATTGATGAGATTGTGTATGTGTTACATGTAGTGGATTTAACTGTATGGTAGTATTGTAAATATTGCTGTCATTTATAGTGCAGTTATTTTTTATTTTCTGTGTAAGGGAGAGGTTTTGACTCTTATCCGCGTGTAGCGTGCGGTACGCGAAAGTGAGCAGGAGCTCCCAGCTACGACAGGTGTTATGAGAGATGACATTATCTATAGTTTTTTTTAAAGAACATGAAACTGAATGGCGTGAACCTCGAGGAATGCGTCTGATTAATGGAATGGAATTCTTAAAAGTACTTAATGATTCCCAAAGGTTACCATCAAGTCCTTTAATTGGAAGGGAAGAACATGAAATGGGAGGTATCGATGATGCAAATGATGATTTGTGAACTCTACCTACATGAATTTTCAAACCTTTACTATTTTTAAAAAACCGAGGCTGGGAACACTGCTCACAACGCACGCTATCCTGCGACATAAAAAAACCCCGGCTGTCTCAACCTAGAACAAGTGGCTCGGCGCCACAACAACACATATGACTTATATCACCTTATATATACAAAAAAAACCTAAAAATAAGAAAAAAATACAAAACAGCAGCTTAAAATTCACACTACACACTTCACAATTTAACTTGGTTAAGGCATTTGTCTTCGAGCTTCTTTATCGAGGATTTCGTTATCTGCCCTTTCAAGCTACTTATCCTCTGGTTCAGATTGAGCCACGACATATTATATTATACGAAATTAAGTCCACAAATCACAGGCAAACGTATGGCATCAAAATATTATGGAAATATAGATGTAAACAGTAAATAAATTGCAATTTTTGTAGCTGACAGCTGTTGACAGATTTCCTCTTGGTTGCAAATTTTTCATGTGAAACTTATTAATATTTACTCGTAATATTATTATGTTTTATTTATTTATATAGATGTAAGATTTAATGTAGAATTACATTAAAAAGGAATGAGCCATATTACATAATTATTTACCATATTTTATTATTTATTATGAAGAGAAATTCAAAGCTGTCAAATAAAAAATTCTTTTTAAAATTCTTTTTAAAATTTTTTGGAAAACTTGTTTGATAGTTTGTTAAAAGAAGGTTCACAATTCACTTATTCGTGAAACTCTTTGTACTTACTTGACTGTACAAAAACACTTTTAAAAGATACTCGAGAAATTATTTCTGATGTACACTTTATGATTTAAAAGTAAAGTAAGTAATAGCAAATGTCACTCTCCAGGTCCTCAACTATACCCATGCAAAAAATCACGCCAATCCGTTGCTCTGTTGCGGCGTGATTGAAGGACAAACCAACAAACAAACACACTTTCGCATTTATAATATTAGTAAGGTTTAGTAAGATAAGTAGTCTATTTGGGTTAAGACTATCTCGCAATCTAACATCGTTCGAGATTTAGGTTGGTAGGCAACCTAGCAACCTAAATCTCGAACTGTATATAATATGACTGTCGTGTAATTAAAATATTTTAATTTGCAATAACAATTATTGATGTCAATAATTAAGATAAAACTATCCTATCTTTTAAGTTGGACCACATTACAGATAGTTACGAAGTTTAATCTAAATCGGTTCAGTAGTTTTCGAGTTTATCCCGAACATGTGGCACGAGATTTTTATATATATTGAAAGCTCAGAAGGGTAATTTGAGAATAATACGTCGATAATTTGCATCAAATTATTATAATATTATTTATCTTACATTTATCACACATTAATTACATTAATTAATCACATTACAATTTAACGATGCTAACGTCCGAACGTGACTACGGCTGAATCGTTAATGCCACAGAACACTATTACTCATAGCGGAGATGCCCACAGATCTCATTAAAGTACGGCCACCGAGAGAATACGTTTTTGACACCTGTCAGTTTGCCATACAAAACAAAAATATCCGGTTGACATAACCTTGTAATAGCGCAGTTTAGATTTAGAAAAATACTGTTTTCCAAGTTATTTGATACTCAGTTTGGCACAAAATTATAACATTAATTGATTATTGATATAATAATGTTGTTTTCATCATCATCATCAGCGGCGCTACAGCCCCTTGTGGGCCCGGGCCTGCTCCAGAAGCTTCCTCCATCCGTCTCTGTCATTCGCGCTCGTCCTCCAACTTCTCACACCAAGACGCTTTGCATCTTGATTAACCCCATCTAGCCAACGAAGTTTTGGCCGACCAATATTTCTGCGACCATCTATATCGGCTTTGTATTTAGTTAACTGGTCGGCCAAAAGTTTCGTTGCTGCCGGTCGATTGAGCGTCCGCACATTCCACGTACATATCTTAATGTCGAGATCCTTTTTTCGTTTGCCTGGTCGTCGTTCTTTATCTGTCCGGAAATCTTCTTTTGCATTCACGATAGGTTTGTGGTTTTTTGGGCTAAACGGTTATCAGCCGTTTGCACCCTAGTTTCCTGGTAGGGCTGCTACCTTAAGGCCTAGAGACCTGCCTGATTTTTTGTATTGGGTTACTGCCTTCCCATTGCCAGTGGGTCCTGTTTTTAGGCGCAGGGGACCGCCTTTCGCCCCAGAGGGACTTACTGACAGAGCTGAGATTGGAATCCCAGAGCATTTCCAGGCATTTTTTTGACACAGAACCCTCTGGCCTGAGTGGTGTGTCACCTGGGCTGTTGTCAGTCGTTGCCGCCTTGGTCTGCGGCTCCTTGCGGAGCAGCCACAACAGGGAACGGATCCTGAGTTGTAGGCTCCCTCCATCCGCCACCCGGAGGGACGCACCTGGTAGGAGAGGCACTCCCCCAGGATAATGTTGTTTTAATGCTCATCAATTGTTAAAACGGTAAACAACCAGCAATAATATTTTTATCGTAACTGCAACGCCATTACAAAGTTACGTCGTCAGTTCAATCGCGACGTGTCAGGAACGCATTCTCTGAACGGCCGTAGTTTAGTCATTAACTCATTACTCATTACTCATTACATTTATACACAAATCTGTATCACTGCCTAGTCAATAAACGTCATGAAACAACACTTGTTATTTCATAACGTATAATGACAGCACTAACAATATTTTGAAATTATTAACGGTTTCGCCTTTGTCAATATACGTCATGAAACGTATATTGACAAAGGTATATTGACATGGTTACACTTATTGTTTCATGAGGTATACTGACAAACATCGATCATATTTTTAAATTGCTAACAATATAGTATCAGTCAAATACCCTATTGAGACTGTAAGCAATGTTGAGACTTGAGACTGTAAGCAATGGTTGATAAAGCTTTTTCAAAACTGACCTACACTAGCGGCACGCTATGATGGCCGGTTTGACGTTTGTCCGCTCATGAAGTTCCGTATTAATTGATAACGACTTTGAAGGAAATAATTGTATTACTTTATTGACGATAGTGATGTGCAGAGATTCATAAATTTTATCGAATGTAGTTTTAGGTTTAGGACTCAAAATTTATTTATTAAATTGATTTCTAAAATGTATACAAGTGTAGAAAAATCAGTTTGCACCATTTAAGGGGTGAATGATAGCAGTGACGACAGTGAAAATAGTAGTATGGACGAATCTGATTAATTATGGCCTTTTGTGGCACCTTTTTTGGTATCTTTTGTATTCATATGTTTCTTGTGTGCATATAAAGTATGTATATTCATTTTCATTCAAATATTCAGTTCGTTCAAATAAATTAAATAAACATATACATTTTTGTTTTATTAAACCTATTTAATCAGGTACAAAAACAAAACTTAATTGTTTTTTGTTCGAGAATAAATTGACATTCCACATCACTATTGTAATGTGTCAAACCGGCCATCATAGCGTGCCGCTAGTGTAAGTACAGTTGACATGTTTTTGGGATGTGTCAAAAGCGCTACTGTTTTGTTCCAGTTATTCGCAGCCTTCGTAGTCGGATTATACAGTTACAGCATACACCAAGACTATTATAACTCGATGGTAGTGTACCACGGCGTAACGGGCGAGTTAGACAGCTGGCTCTGCCTCCTCATATACTGTACTGATATAGTCTTCAGCGTCGTTTTACTCTACGGAGCTCACAGAGTAAGTGTCATCGTCATTGGAACGATGGTCCTTTTCGAACCGTTTGGCGGATGGGGGCTAGACGACAAAATTAGTATCCAGTTATTTTTTTGGGGACATTCATACCGCCATATCTTTTTTCTCCGAGTGAATTCAGACATACTGTCTTAGGGTTAATTAAACTAATCCATTAGGGCAACAAAAGCCGATGTAGTTCTTAATGCTACAGTAATTTTTTGACGTGATAACGTCTTATAAATCGATGAACACCGGCTGCAGGCACTAAAACGTGTCACGTTCCGCCTGAGCCTGAGCGTGCAAGCGAGAGCGCGGAACAAGCGATAGAGAGGCACGATCGACCCAAGCGCTGGCCGTCGCCCGCCAGTCATCGTCAATGTTTCTTAATGACGTTATCACGTAAAACTACTAGACTTTACAGGCAACATTTTTTTTTTGGGGCATTCATGCCCCCATATCTCTTTTCTCCAAGTGAATTCAAACATACTGTCTTAGTATTAATTAAACTACTCCATTAGGGCAACAAAAGCCGATATAGTTCATAATGCTACAGTATGCTACATAAAGGCCCGTACAAAATTACGCATTATCCTATTATCCATTATCTTTTCACAAATAGTTGGTAGCGGTTGCAAAAATCTCTTCCACTGTCTAGTTTCCGTCTACGCCAACGATAATAATAATCGATACTATACAGCAAAGTAGGTATACAGCGCATATTTCACATTCTTCGAATAAGGTTTAAGCGAAGAAGTTTAACGTTTTGGCACATTTTTCTCGGATATTGTGGTATAGATATTTTGAAATTTTGGTAGATTTTCGTAAGATTGGTACTTATGCTCGTCGTCACCAACCATAGCTAAATCATCCCCTGTGTAGGAGCCGCCTAACCTAGGTATTCCCCAAATGGTTGCACTCTTTACTTTATTTCACCATTCGGTATTCCCTAACGTTTGATGAAAACGAAATTGTCGATAAGAATAAGCTTAGCTAGTAGCCACTAAAACTTAGAGAACGTTAGTGAAAACGGATTTTGGAGTATTTAACCTTTTTGTAATTGTTTCAGCAAATCTTGGTCTACCTCCGAGTGTTCTACTACTATACGCTGTGCACCCTGGCCGCCACGATTCTGTTAGAGATCGTCGTCTCCACGCAAAGACACTTCTTCATGTATCTGGAATTGTTACCGATGTTCTTCGCCGGATTATGTAAGATTTCTAGTTTTCCTCATTTTTTTAAAAGCTTTTATGAGTATACTTCCGTCTTAACATGAATTCAATAGTAGTACGTTTTTTCTTGGAACTTCCTCCATAGTGGAAATATTATATTCTATTCTAATAAAGTTGCATGGGTTAATTCGGCTTGGCATCCAACTGCCCACAAGATAGTATAAAAAACTTATTACAATGTAATAGCTCCACAAAAATATTGTAAAATAATTATTTTGAAAAGAGCAACTGCTGAGTTTCTTGCCGACTCTTCTCAGCAGAATACGCTTTCCGGACCAGTGGTAGAGTCATGACGTGTCATATGAGCCACAGGTTGGCCTACGTGAAATAAATAATTTTTAATTAAATAATACTAGTGGTTCGCCCCGAACTGAGACCTCGCGGTAACGGTATCCCATGATTATTCATTCAATCGATACATGATAACCAAAACTGACATTATTATTATGCCCGTTTTCACCAAACATACCTAAATCATCCCCTAAGTAGGAGTCTCTTAACGTAGGTAGCTCCTAAATACAATCCTAAGTCCTAACATCCGTCCCAATATCCTTTTAGGTGTCCCGTACAGGATCGTGATAAATAAGTTGACAGAAAACATCAATCACCTAACTTATAGGTAGCCCGTAAAGGTTAGGGAACGTTAGTGAAAACATTGAATTATTTATCAAACATTGAATTTAACTCGTAGTTCCATGGGAATAGTTACTGACTGCGCCATCTATTAGCATTATTGTGAAGCTATGTTGATGCTATATGAATTACTGACGCCCATTAAAAATTAAATAATCTCGTTTCTTTATAATATTCATATAATTTTAGTATTTGTTGTTCAAGTACAGGATATAAGTGACCTAAAAACATAAAATCAGTTTGAAAATCCATAGCGGATTTTTCTAGAGAGCGTCTTCAAGCGAGCGTATAAAATCGCCACTTTGAAAGCCCCCCATTTCGTCAATTTTAAGGGAAAAATTAAAAAAAAAATATTTTTGTACTCAGTTCAAAATTATCTTTAAAATGATACGTAACAATTTTATGTAACGCGATTTTTTTTTTTTTACTTCGCATTCGCTTCTATGAGAGCCCCCCTGAAATAAAGATTTTTATAACTTTTTAAGCCATTTTCGGCTGGAGGCCATCGGTTTACATATTATATCTAAATTTGAAGTAATTACGTTCAGTAATTCAAAAGTTATAAGGCTCTGACAGACGGACGGACGGACGGACGGACGGACGGACAAGTGCAAATCGCCCTAGTTAACTCAAAGACCTTCGCTTCGCTCGGTCGATTAGTATGATTACGATTATATTCAGGTTGATTAACCAAGTTGTCTTTACAGGCATACACGTCTACCTGATATTCCTGGTAAGAAGTCTTGTGAGGAAGCTGGAAAGGTCCGGCCACACGTACGAGAACCAGCTGCACCAAATCGTCAACGGAGAAGTGTTCAAGGATCCGAACAGTGTCTACCCCAGCACAGTGGTGCCAGTGGAGACTGCGTAAACTGACAACTCTACGTCTATTATATTATAAGGCTGATCTGTGATCGATAAAATAAAATGACGCCATAAAAGTTTATACAAAAAGGTAAAAAGAGATCGGACGATATTCATACCGTCTCGAAACATTAGGGCATAGGTAAAGCAAATAGAAGTCGTTGACATCGTTAATTCATTATTCTTTTACTTTATTAAGATATATTTTGGCAGATTTCAATAAAAAAAACTGTTAGAACGCCACTCGACGTTGGTGAAATCGGCTCTAACAATATCAACTTTATAACGGAAAAGCAGCCAGTATAATATTTAAAGTAAGGTTTTGTTACCAAAGATTAGATTAGTAATTAGAATAACCTGGAAACCCACTAGGCGGGTCCTAGAACTTGTAATACAAGGAACGAAATAGATAAAGATACGAGCCAAGTAGTCAAACGTCTGTTTTAAAACATGCCGTTTCTCCGTGTTTGATAGAAGCGGAACCATAGCGGTTTGAAGGTAGGTATTTGCAGATTAACATCGTCTCTTAATATGCAGTGCCTCATATAGAGAGTTCCACTCGTTTGTGTGCGCGATGATGTATAGTACATGAAATTTGTATAGACGATGGTACCAATTTCGCTGGTCGATTGTGGATTATTATCATTGGTGCAATCTCGATTGTAGTAATTGGCTGAATTTATGGTTTTCTTGCTGAAACAACACATTTTAGGCAATAGTTAGAGAGTATCGGCCAATCAGAGGTCATACTGTAGCAATCAGTTTAGACAATCGTAAAACTGTTCAAATGCTCAATCTCTTAAACTAAGTTGACATTCTTTTCACAATGTTTCCAGCAGAAAGTTGTCAATATAGTTTCGTTATAAAAATAACAGAAGCAGTGGCAATAGGGACTTACAGTCGAATAGGTAAAGCAATGCCATATACCTACGAGCATATTTACATAATATACCTACGAGATAAATATATTGTGACAGGGGTATTTGGGGGTATGGAATGATATTCAATAAGGCGTTTTATGTAATACTTACCTACGATTCAACAAAACAAAAAGCAGTGACAGCTTATTGGTTAAAACCTCAGCCTCGTTTTTAAAGAGTCAATTCAATTCAATTCAATGTCTTTATTGTCCGGGGTTTGATTCGAGGCACGCATCTCTGACTTTTCAGAGCTTATCCATAACAATCTCACACTATATACCTAAGTAATAGCGCCCACGCGTTGTGTATGTTTCAACCTTAATTTATTATCATAAGTTTTATTTCATACCATAAGCTTAAGAAATGTACATAACTAGATGTATAAGTAGTTATTTGCTATTTTTAAATAAAGCTATCCTTGTTAAAATTTTTATTTAATTAGCAAAGTTGTCCCTTGGATCACTACATCACTACAGCATCCTATCCTACTGGCTACTAGGTATTTAGCAATTTTATGAATGCGAAAGACGAAGTTTTTTATGATTAGTCCTTCAATCACGCTACAAAAGAGCTACGGATCGTTAATCAGACACAATTGAAGACCTGGAGAGTGTAACAGGATTTTTATCTCAAGAAAACAAAAGATTTCAAGGGATTTTTGAGAAACCTAACTTTATATCCAAAGCCATCCAAAGCTCACATAATTGTAGATTTTCTGGCGTATTTACACTTAAGGCGACGCATTGATAAACTATTGTTTCAAAAAATCGAGTACCGCTCTCTCTCTCGCACTCCCCGCTCACCCTGACTTGTTTTACGCGTCGCACTCGACCGGACCGTGCCAGCGGGTGACATTGACTGGGTTTTTATGTAATTAGTAATTACTCATAACATAAGCATAAAATAAAATAACTTCTCGATCTAAGAAATAGAATAGCGGTCTGACTATTTTATTCGTAAAAAATAATAGGATGTTGTCGCTGATAATTCCAAGCATTTGAACTTTATTGGTGTGAAGTTTGTACTTTTTTTTAAAAATAAGTCTGCTTATTTTCAAAAATTGTGTCCGATTTAAGAAATTATACAGGTTTTCCCCTTTCTTACGATATTTTTAAAATTCTAATTATATCATTCGTTGCACTCACACTACGCATTCAAAAGTACTCATTTTCGTGTTTTTTGGTCCAAGGCGTTCTAGCTAGCTAGTTTTTGCTCGCGACTTTATCCTTGTGGATTCAGATTTTTTACTCCTAACACAGAATGCTACCTTACATACTTATGTACCAATTACCATACAAATATCACATACCTACCTAACGGGCCACAGGCAACAGATAATAGATTTATCTCAATATATATATATACACTCTCAATGCTTTGAGTAATAAACCAGCAATGGAGAGGAATTGACGCCTAATTTATTTGCAAAAAAGTCTGTCAATTACGGTGGGGGGCGAGGTAGCACACATGAAAACTTGCTTACTACAGTTGCATTTTTCCATCACGTCGCTATGCACGCACACAATATAATTAGCAAACACTACCTTAAATTATATGCACACAATCACATTCACACACAGGGACGCTCTATCATTACATGAAACAATCGCATCATTTGTGTAAGCATTTTAGGGATTTGACACTATCGATTATCGACTTTCGATAAGTTTTTCTAATAATTATTTACAACAGAGTTACTTTATTCGAGAGTAAATTTTTTTGTTCGAGATCTTTAACATGGTAGGTATATAGAAGCGCTAGGAAACGAGGTTCTTGCCGTTATTTTAGTCATAATATGCCTTTGCTATTAGATTGACTCTTTGTAGGCTTTTAGTACTTGCGTAAAGATACAGCTAGAAACTTTGGACTATATTGACGCTGGAAAGCGATCTAGCTTATTTCGAAAAATAACAAAATTACTTTTTTATATATTTGGAAGAAAAAGATACTGCGTCGGATTGTCGGATTTTCGTTTTCCTATGACATTATTTTTCTAAGATACTATGTTGACCTTCTCTACATGTTTATATTATATTTTTTGTTATTCATATTTTTCAACGTACTCAAAAATGCTGTAAATACTAAGACACCATCTATTTTTCAATATTATACAGATACTTCAAAAAAGTTATCAATACTTTTTAGCAGTGCAGTGCACTTAGGTGTACCTACTGTAAGGACTTAGGATTATCTGATTATTAACAGATTTTGTAGATACCAAGGTATTTACTCCGTCACTATACTCTCAATCTCATGCTGAAAGCATGCTGTAGGTACCACAGTATATCACCTTAGAGCAGCTGTTTAGTTATGATTTAAGGTTATAAGCCACCAGAGAGTGCTGTACTTTGTCATAGATTTTTAATAATATTGTTTATTAAGTTGAGAGACATTTAATTTTTATTTGAATACGTAGTGGGTATTAATATTGAACACATTGATTTTTTAAGTAATCTTGTTTAAATAAACATACAGCATTTTTATTGAAACATCATTTGTTTTATTTATGTTTAAAGCGAAATTTACGATGTATCTATTTCTAAAAAGTATATTAAGTACAAACTGTTAGGACTACATCATGTTTCCTTAAAAATAAATACAGCATAATTAGCATTTCAGAGTTTAGAGTTATTTCGTGGTTTCATATGTATCAAATACCAAGTTACAGCAACATTGCTTCTTGAAATTGAAAAACTATTAGTCGAAATTGATATAAAACTAATGTATAAAACTAAAGTAATTCTACTTTAGAATTATATAATTAGTATCATCTGATGTGTTACATTAAAAAATATGCTTTTTGAAAAAAATCTGCTCCTGATAGCTTATTATGAGCTGTTATGATTTTTTAAAACGTTATTGGCTCTGGTTTAAAGTTCACTTTTTCGATTTACAAGATCGTTTTCCAGCGTTGAATAATATTCTCTCAGTCCAGTATGGAGGAAACATAAAAAGGAAAAACTGAACCCTAAAAAAAAAATTTATTTAAAGTTATGATTGGTAAGTTAAAATTGTACCTACATACTTTACTTGGAAGGCTTATTTTTTTCATCTACTTCATCTGAACGAAGTGTATATTTGTTTATAATGCTAGGCTATAGTGGCCACCCCATCTGTAATAAAACACCGCCAAGCTATTTAGCTTTCCGGTAAACCTAGCGGGATGAATAAGAAGTATGGGTACTTTAATTCAATTGCCAAGTTTTAATGAACCAAATATGTATAGAATTTAAATATTTTTTTTCGTCAATGAACCATTAGTAAGACGATAAAAATATCTCGGTATAAATAATTTATACAATCCCCCCACCAATATCGACATATGAAATCTTGCTGTCCAGCCCTAATTTTATTGCGGTGTGGCCGACTTCATAAAATTAAAGTCCTAATTTTCGAGTAAGAAAGACTTACGTAGAACTTATCATTATTATTAAACAATTTTTTAGTCTCGTTTTCATTATTTTTTGTATTATATTTGTAAAAATCCTTTCTTAGCGGATGCCTACGTCATAGTAGATATGCGTTGATAAATCAGTGAGTCAGTCACCTTTTCATTTTATATATTTAGAAAATCATATCACACTGGCTATATGGAAATATATACCTATAAATTTTGAAATAATTGAGTAAAAAAACTAATTTTATGAATTAGCTGAGTTTATGGAGCTCTAGCTGCATCAATGCATTTTAAACAATAGTGGGAGAGTACCAGCCAATCAGACACCATTGCGATCGTTATAATAATGCAATCATTTTAACCGACTTCAAAAAAGGAGGAGGTTCTCAATTTGAATTTTTTGTATATTTGTTACCCAATTATTCCGCCAAATAATGAATGGAATTTGATAATTTTTTTTGTTTAGTAGGGCATACTTCAGAGGTGGTTCCCATATAAATTTTTGTTGATATAATGTTAGATGTTACTCCATAACTACGTCAAATCTGAACCGATTTCAATTTTTTTTGAAAGAAAGCATAATAAGTTTGGGCCTATTTAAAAGGTGAAGAGAAGATGATTCATATCTTCGGTGATGGAGGAAGGAACTCAATGATTAAGAGCAAATTGCTCGCGATCAGAGATATACACAAAAAAGCTTAAAATAATAATGTAAAAAAAATATCTTTAAAAAACCGACTTCATACGCCGATCGGGCAAAGTTGGGCTAGCGTCGCGCATTAGTTTCATCATTTATATTTAGGCCCGCCCGACTTCAACATACATGTACAAATTAAAATTGTTTTATACTTTGTAGTGGCGTTTAAAGTCGGTTTTATAGAAAGAATTTTTTATCATTATTTGATAATCCCACAGACGATCAAAGTTCGTATTTATATATCTAGTCATATTTTACTTAAAGCTTATAAATTAGTCGTTCACCCCTTCCTATTCTATCGTGATTTTAATTCTATGGGATCAATTTATAATGCAGTTCAAGATAAAGGTCTCTAAACGAATAGTAAGTAGGAAGATTAATTTTCAATATTTTCCCCAAATTATTTCATGTACGATTAAGTAGCAACATTTTCAGATCGACAGTTTTCTTAAGTTTTCTGCATAAATATTGCATTATTTGGATAAAATAATACATCAGAAGTAAATAAATGTTATCCTTTAGTAAACTGGATATTTTAAATATTTTTTTAGAAGAAAATACTCTCATATTCGGCATTTATAGCGGAGCTCATTCCCCGCTAACCATACGTAGTTGACAGGCGCGTGACTCGAGTCAAACAGTTTTATATAACGAGTATGACCACTGGTCATACCCAACTTACAGAGGGGTACGCGCGTCAATTCTTCTCCTGTGTTGGTTTATTACTCAAAGTCTCAATGTGAGTGGACGCGATTCGCATTTTTTCGCATTTTCTGTGGTGTTATTCTTCCTAACTTTTTTGCAAACATGTTTTGTAAGATTCCTGTATTTGGACGATGCTGTTTTTGTATGCCTCTGAGAAGGGGCTAATTGAATTTTGGTTATCTAAACATAGTGAGTATCCTACTCCTTTTGCCTAGATGAGATTGTTTATTGTATTTACATTGTATTGCTTAAGTAGGTACTTAAAGGCACTATATATACTTTTCGTAGGAAGATTCAAGGATAATGATAAAAATAAAATATCCTGTATTCAACTCAATATATCTCATCATGGTATCGTTACTAATATTACTAGTGGTTCGCCCCGAACTGAGACCTCGCGGTAACGGTTTCCCATAATTGACGATCAAAATTGACATTATTATTATGCCCGTTTTCACCAACCATACCTAAATCATCCCATTTGTAGAAGTCTCTTTACATAGGTAGCCCCTAAATACAATTCTAACATCCCAATGTCATTTTCACCTTTAGTTGTCCCGTAGAGGTTCGTAATAACAAAGTTGACAGAAAGTGTCAACTAACTTAACATAGGTAGCCCGTAAAGGTTAGGGAACTGTTATAGTGAAATCCTCAAGGCCTCAATCAAACTTAGGTATAGTTTTTTGGAACATTCAAATTAAATTACTTGTACACAGCGTCAACTATTGACACGATCAGAAATATGTAAAAACAAACTGCAACGTGAAGTTTTATTGTCTCAGTTCGGGGCGAACAACTAGTTGAATAATAGGTATGTTACATAAAGCTGCATTTGCTATATGAGATGAGAGCGCCATCTATTGACATCATTGTGAAGTTCTGTTGTTGCTGCTCATTAAAAGTTAAATAATTTAGTTTCCTTATTACATTTATCTAATTTTAGTATTTGTTGTTCAAGTACATGATATTACGCTAAAATTGTAAAACTTTCAAGCCCCAGCTTTCAATGGTCATTCCGTTCTGAGGTCAAATATAATCTCCACTTTGAAAGCCCCCCATTTCGTCAATTTTAGGAAAAAAATTTAAAAAAAAATACTTTTGTACTCTGTTCCAAATTATCTTTAAAATGAGGTACTGTAAACCTATGAAACGCAAAATTTTATTTTTTTCTTCGCATTCGCTTCTATGAGAGCCCCCCTGAAATAAAGATTTTTATAACTTTTTAAGCCATTTTCGGCTGGAGGCCATCGGTTTACATATTATATCTAAAATTGAAGTAATTTCGTTCAGTAATTCAGAAGTTATAAGGCTCTGACAGACGGACGGACGGACGGACGGACGGACGGACGGACGGACGGACGGACGGACGGACGGACGGACGGACGGACGGACAAGTGCAAATTCACTCAAGTAGACTCAAAGACCTTCGCTTCGCTCGGTCGATAAATGCAAAAGTGTGTTTATTTTTTGATTTGTCCTTCAATCACGCAGCAACGCAGCAACGGATCGACGTCATTTTTTGCATGGGTATAGTAGACATAGGCTACTTTTTATCCTGGAAAATCAGAGTTGCCAAGGGATTTTAAAAACTAAATCCACGCGGACGAAGCCGCGAGCATCAGCTAGTACATAATATATTTTAAAATCTTCTTTATCAATCGATAGACGAGACGTGGATCACTGTTGCACATAGGTCTCTTGCATGAACTTCCACAGGTCTCGTTCTTGCGCCGCCTGTACCCTGCAGCTCCCTGCGACTCGTCTGATGTCGTCGGTCCACCTAGTGGGGGGGGGGGGGGGGGGGGGGGGGGGGGGGGGGGGCTGCCTACACTGTTCTTCCCGGTGCAGAGTCGCCACTCCAGAACGTCGCGTTGACCCCAACGACCATCAGCTCTTCGAACTATGATATGCACCGCCCATTTCCAGTCCACTTCAGTTTCTCGACTCCCTGAGCTATATCGGTAAATTGGAAAACTTTTCTCTGAAAACTTCCTTATGGCTATTCAAGCAGGGGATAAAGAAATATTGCTCAAACTATAAAAAATACAAGCTAGACGTATCTTAAGTAGGAATAATTTGAATCAGCTTTAGAGTCCTTACCACCAGGCGTTGACTCCAGTGATTATAATATGCTATCTTGAAACAATTGAAACAGAATAGGTACAGTGCACAGTAGGTAGGTATCTTATAGTACATACATTGCATTACAGATTATTGACCGAACGAAGCGAAGGTCTCTGAGCCTACTTGAGTGAATTTGCACTAATTGTCCGTCCGACCGTCCTTCC
This sequence comes from Oeneis ivallda, assembly GCA_029955525.1. Taxonomy (NCBI): domain Eukaryota; kingdom Metazoa; phylum Arthropoda; class Insecta; order Lepidoptera; family Nymphalidae; genus Oeneis; species Oeneis ivallda. The sequence goes on along the minus strand of JARPMR010000018.1, from coordinate 20,637,748 downwards.
GTCCGTCCGTCCGTCTGTCAGAACCTTATAACTTCTGAATTTCTGAACATAATTACTTCATCTTTGTTTGAGAGGGGCTCTCATAGAAGCGAATGCCAAGTTAAATATTTTTATAGCGTTACATAAGGTTGCGGTACATCATTTTAAAGATAATTTGGAACCGAGTACAAAAAAAAATATTTTTTTTTCATTTTTCCCTTAAAATTAACGAAATGGGGGCTTTCAAAGTGAAGATTGAATACGCTCGCTTGAAGACGCTCTCTCACAAAATCGGCTATATATTTTTAAGCAGAAACTATTTTTTTATTTCACTAATATGTCCTGTACTTGAACAACAAATACTAAAATTATATGAATATTATCATCATCATCATTAGCAACCCATCAACGGCTCACTACTGAGCGCAGGTCTCCTCTCAGAGAAGGGTTATAGGCCATAGTCCACCTCGCTGGCCCAATGCGAATTGGCGGACTTCACACACCTTCAAGAACATTATGAAGAACTCTCAGGTGTGCAGGTTTCCTCACGATGTTTTCCTTCACCGTTGAAGCAAGTGATATTTAATTGATAAAACGCACTTGACTCCGAAAAGTCAGAGGTGCGTACCCGGAATCGAACCTAAAAAAAAGTAGGTAAAAGGGCGGGGCGCGGGGAAGTGCGCTTCCCCGGTGATCATTTTTCAGCCGTCTTGGCATTCATGGCGGCTGAGGCTCCTGTTCCGTTATGGGCAGGGGCCTTGCGGCTGAGTGTCATTTCGGAGCTTCGCGTCGCTGGCGGACAGGGTTGCCGCCGCGAGCGGAGCGGTGTCTGGTCCAGTGAGGGGGTCAGCGCTACGGGCGATAGGGTCGCTGCCGTGCGCGGGGCCAATGTCGATCCGGGGGCCCCGCGTCGCAGGCGGGCAAGTCGCCGCCGCGAGCGGAGCGATGTCGTGTTCGGTGGGTGGCCCCGCGCTACAGACGATAGTCGATAGGGTCATCGTCGTGCGCGGGGCCAGGGGCCCCGCGTCGCTGGCGGGCAAGTCGCCGTCGTGCGCGGAGCTGGGGTCTGGTCCGGTGGGTCTCGCGTCATCGTCGTCACCGTCTGTTTTTTTGTTTGTTTGTTTGTTTGTACCGAAAAGTCTCTGTAACTACAGGACCGATTTTAACCATTTTTTCACCAATAGAAAGCTAAGTTATCAGGAAGTAACATAGGTTATAATTTATTTTCAAAAAAATTAGAGATCCTTAAGAAAATTGCAATAATGCAACCCAGGGTAGCAAAATTTTGCATATAAAATGCATTATTTGGCGTGTGCTGAGAAAACTATTGATGATACATAAAAATTATGTACTACATGATTAAAGTACTACAAAAGTTCCACAAAAAAGTGCCCGAGGGAATGTATCTAACTATCATATTTAAGTCACAATAGTAGCTTTTGTGTTCTAAAATTTTATTAAATTGCTTTTAACTATCGTAGTATTAATTCTTCCTTACTAAAACATATTGTAAACAGTGTGTTTGTTTGTTGGTTTGTCCGTCAATCACGCTGCAACAAAGCTATTGACCTTGAGAACCTGGAGGGTGACGGAAAATCAAAAACTCCCCCCGGCGGGATTTCAAAAACTAAATCCACGCGGACGAAGTCGCGGGCATCAGCTAGTACAAAATAGGTATAAATACGTCGCAGGTCAGGGTCAGAGACCGCAGATACGAGTCCTTCAGTAAATAATAAATATATTCCTTTCCTTGTACGAGTCCAAGTCTCATAGGGAGCAGACGTGTTTTGCCAAGTGAATTTTGCATTTTATATTCGTGGTGTTTTTTTTTTTTGCAAACATGTTTTGTGAGATACCTGTATTTGGACGATGCTGTTTTTGTATGCCTCTGAGAAGAGGCATATTGACTTTTGGATATCTTAACCTAGTGAGTATTCCCTACTGTAGTAGTGTAGTAATATAGGTACTGTAGTATGTTTGTTGTGTTCATGTGGGTACTGGGTAGCCTAAGTATGTCACACTCTCTTTAACATTTCTGCGGTGGTGTCGTGTGATGCGGGTTGTTACGTTCCCTCAAATATGGTTGAGCGAAGCAATGGCTGGGTCTTGCGTCATGCTCTTGAACGGGTGCCACCAGCGGCAATGGGGCTACTTTCTGTCTGCCCATCTTGAAATGTGTTGAATTATAATTACAAATAATTACGTATGCTTTTGTGGAACTTCCCCTCATTGTGGAAACTCTGCATACATAGAATAATATCTATTAAGTATATTGTAAAAGTATTTTGAAAAGAGCAACTGCCGAGTTTCTTGCTGGTTCTTCTCGGCAGGAACGGGTCGGTCGGTCGAACGGTTTTGGATGTTGGAGTATTTAACCTTTATGTAATTGTTTCAGCAAATCTTGGTTTACCTCCGAGTGTTCTACTACTATACGCTGTGTACCCTGGCCGCCACGATTCTGTTAGAGATCGTCGTCTCCACGCAAAGACACTTCATTACCGAACTATTACCGATATACTTCGCCGGATTATGTAAGATTTTTAGTTTTCTTCATTTTTACAAGCTTTTATTTAACTTGCAATGTACTTCCAATTTAGGTACCTATGTATGTATAGGTCAAATCTTGCAAGATGAATTAGAACCACTTCCCGGTTTCCGATTGAGCTGAAATTTTGCATGTCTATGTAAATGATGACAATTGACAATACAATATTATTGTAACATGGAGCTGATTTGATGATGGAGCTAGAAGATGGCTATCGGAACTCTGTAATAAAACGACGTAGCACATAGCGATCAAGTTTGGGCTCGTTTGATTCGTCTTGACAAGTTCTGAAGATGTCTAGATGATATCCACGGTCTGATGCTAGTTACTAAAAGCTTGTTTCTTAAAAATATATTTTTGGAGTTTACTCCTTAAGAATCGATTTTAGGCGCCCGGTATGAGAAAAATTCGAGGAGTAAAATCTACTTATCAATGACCTCGTTACGTTTTTCACAACGATGCAAATTTCTACCATAACGTTGAGTAAATAAGGTTGGTTTTCGTGCGAAAGAGCTTTCGCTTCGGGAAGCCGAGCGCGTACCGATCGGGTCCGAGCGGCGCCCAGACGCAGCGAGCGCCGCGAATGCATTACGACGTTGTAAGGAGTAAACTCCAGTCGTGCGTCGGAGCTGACACACACGCTTTTTGGAGTTTACTCGATTTAGTTTAGTTTTTGGAGTTAACTCGATTTTAGGCGCCCGGTATGAGAAAAATTCGAGGAGTAAAATCTACTTATGAATGACCTCGTTACGTTTTTCACAACGATACAAATTTCTACCCTAACGTTGAGTAAATAAGGTTGGTTTTCGTGCGAAAGAGCTTTCCGAGGGAACCCATGACCTCGTTACGTTTTTCACAACGATGCAAATTTCTACCCTAACGTTGAGTAAATAAGGTTGGTTTTCGTGCGAAAGAGCTTTCGCTTCGGGAAGCCGAGCGCGTACCGATCGAGTCCGAGCGGCGCCTAGACGCAGCGAGCGCCGCGAATGCATTACGACGTTGTATGGAGTAAACTCCATTTGTGCGTTGGAGCTGACACACACACTTTTTTTTAATTTACACTTGTTTTGAAAACCTTTTACTAGTTTTACTTACTTCCGTACATTAATTACTACTGTTACTCCCGCGTAGTTAAACGGGCTCAACATTTACTACAGGATGATATTTCCCGGACTAGTTTTGCGCCCGGGGACCAGCTGGTGCGCTTTACAAGGCTTTAAGAGTACATTTGTAGGAATTTGTATTATACTCGTAATAACCTTCTGAGATTCGCTATAGAATTGTAGGAACGTCAAGGATATCATATCAAAACAGTAACTTTTTAGAGTACTTTTCACGAAAATTGTATCAAAATAGCAAGTTTTAGAGTTTTATAAGTATTTTCCACATAATTGTATTATAGATGGCGTAACATCTGCAAGCTTATTTTATAGATTTACGCCAGCTTTGTTTAATATACTTCTTAAACTAATCTATGCTACATAATTTATCATATTATCTACATAATCATACTTATATTGAAAATCTTCATCATAATGATGATGATTATGATGATGATAATTTTTAATGTTAGTATGATTATGATCGTATTCAAGTTGAGTAACCAAGTTGTCTTTACAGGCCTAAACATCTACCTGATATTCCTGGTAAGAAGTCTTGTGAGGAAGCTGGAAAGGTCCGGCCACACGTACGAGAACCAGCTGCACCAGATCGTCAATGGAGAAGTGGTCAAGGATCCGAACAGTGTCTACCCCAGCACAGTGGTGCCAGTGGAGACTGCGTAAACTGACAACTCCACGTATATAATATTATAAGGCTGATCTGTGATCGGTAAAATAAAATGACGCTATAATAGTTTATACATAGAGGATAGAATCAGGCGTTACTTTACGTAATTCCATGATATTTAAATAAAAATTAATATTCCTTTGCTTTAATCCACCAAACAGAGTAATAATCTTTTAACACTCGACGTGCGTTTTGCTCCGAAACCCGAGCATCATCAGGAGATGTTGACTCACAACAAAGAAATGTTAGGGCATACTTACAGGAAATAGAAGTCGGTGGCATCGTTAAATAATTATTCTTTTACTTAATTATTAAGGGACCAACGTAAAATAAGTGTTATCCGAACGTAAATTTGATGTTTTGGCAAATTATCAATACAAAAACGTCAGAACCTCACTCGACGTTGGTGAAATCGGCTCTAAAAATATCAACTTTGTGACGGTTATTTTAAAGTAAGGTTTTTTGCCAAAGATTAGATTAGTAATAAGAATAGCCTGAAAACACACAACGCGGGTACTAGAACTTGTTATACAAGGAACGTAAGAGATAAAGACATTATTAGTCAAATGTCTATGTAAAAAACATGGTTTCCCTTCTGATTGATAGAAGCGAAACCATAGGTGTGAAGGTATTTTCAGATTTACATCGTCTTGTGCTATATGCAATGCCTCATATAGATGGTTCCACTCGTTTGTGCGAGTGGTGATGAATAGTACATGAAATTTGTACAGACGATGGCACTAATTTTGTTGGTGAATTGCGGATTAGATGCAATTATTGCCTGAATTTATGGTACTTATTATTGCTAAAATAATGCATTCTATGCAATAGTGAGAGAGTATTGGCCAGTCAGAGGCCATTATTTTTAGATAATCGTAAAACTGTTAAAGTTCACAATCTCTTAAACTAAATTGTCATTTTTTACACAATGTTTCCAGCAGAAAGCTGTCGGTTTAGTTTCGTTAAAACATATAAAACAGAAGCAATGGCAATAGGTACTTACAGTCCAATAGGCAAAACAACGCCATATTTTACATAATATAGGTCTACTTACGAGCTAAATATAATGTGACAGGGGTATTTGGGGGTATGGAATGAAATTCAATAAGGCGTATACTTAATGTAATACTTACCTACAATTCAAAAAAACGAAAAGCGGCGAAAACTTATTGGTTAAGACATCAGCCTCGTTATTAGAGGGTCCAAGGTTCGATTCGAGGCACGCATCTCTGACTTTTCTGAACTTATCCATAACAATCTCACACAATATAAATAATAGGGCCCACGCGTTGTGTATGTTTCATAATTAATTAATTTATTAATTTTAGTGAATCTCATAAGTTTTATATGTATACACTTTACAATTAGCATAAGAAACGTAGATAATTTATTATTTTTAAATAAAGCTATCCTTTTTTAAAAATGTATTTCATTAGCAAAGTTTTCCCTTGGATAAATCACTACGTCACTAGCAGCCTATCCAACTGGCTACTACTTAATGCAAAATTTTTAGTTTTTTATGATTAGTCCTTCAATCACGCTACAAAAGAGCTACGGATATTTAATCAGACACAATTGAAGACCTGGAGAATGTCACAGGATTTTTATCTCGAGAAAACAAAAGATTTCACGGGATTTTTGAGAAGTCTAACTTTATGTCCAAAGCCATCCAAAGCTCACATAATTGTAGTTTTTCTGGCGTATTTATTTACACTTAACCAAGTTTACACTTAAGGTGGAAGACACAGTTCTACCCGCGAAATTCAAATTTAATTTGGTATTCTAATTGCGACAATGGCAGTATCATCTTCACAGGTTTATATAAAAATCTTTATTTGAAAGTGTCCAGTTTAAGAAATTAATCAAAATATCGACTAATTTGTGAGTAACTCACGTCCAACTCAGTATTTTGATTAATTTCTTAAACTGGTCACTTTCAAGTAAAGATTTTTATGTAAACCTGTGAAGATGATAATTCTACTGGCGCAATTAGAATGCCATTAGCCTAGTTTGTCGTATTAGGTAGTTTACAAATTGCGAAAAACCAAATTATTTTAATTTCGCGGGCAGACTCGTATAATCATCCTTAAGCTCGATGATCTAGCTAGACTCGTTTGTGCTCGCGACTTTATCCTTGTGGATTCAGATTTTTAACTCCCTCAGAATGCTACCTTACATACTTATGTACCAATTACCATACAAATATCACATATCTACCTAACGGGCCACAGGCAACAGATAAATCTAACTCTCAATGTGAGTGGACGCGATTCGCATTTTTGCATTTTTAAAACGTGGTGTTATTCTTCCTAACTTAAAACTCAGCTTTTATGCTATAACGAAAGTATCCTCAGAATTTATGCACCTTTGCTGCCTGATGTCTCCCAGGGCCGCCAGGATCCGAACTTCATAGTCGGGGGTCATTCTTGTCTCTATTGGGGACATACGCAGAGGAATTTTCAGCTTTTGTAAAATAACGAAGGTCTGAAACGTGCTGGCTCCCTCTCTATTTTGTTAATTCGTGGACACCGGTGTGGGTTTAGCGCTAGATAATATTTCATAATTTTTACTGTAAGTTAGAATGTTTAAGTGCTAAGTAGACTGTTTGATGTCCCGTGAATAATAAAATAAAATAAAATAAAATAAAATAAAATAACTTTTTTGCAAACATGTTTTGTGACATTTCTGTATTTGGACGATGCTGTTTTTGTATGCATCTGAGAAGGGGCTTACCTATTGACTTTTGGTTAACTAAACAGAATGAGTATCCTACTCCTTTTGCCCAGATGATAATTTTCATTGTATTCATATTATATTGCTTAATTAGGTACTTAAAGGCACTTTATATAGTTTTTCGTAGGAAGATTCAAGGATAATGATAAAAATAAAATATCCTGTATTCAACTCTATATCTCATCATGATATCCTTACTAATATTATAAATGCAAAAGTGTATTTCTTTTTTGGTTTGTCCTTCAATCACGCAGCAGCGCAGCAACGGATCGACGTCATTTTTTGCATGGGTATAGTCGAGGATCTGGAGAGTGACATAGGCTACTTTTTATCCTGGAAAATCAAAGAATTCCCAAAGGATTTTAAAAACGAAATCCGCGCGGATGAAGTTGCGGGCATCAGCAGCAAGTCACTATCACTACATAATATAAAAAAAAGTTCTCCGCTGCGTCTGTCGGTCTCTCTGTTTGTCTGTCTGTCTCTCTGTTCGCGATAAAGTTAAAACTACTGAACGGATTTTCATGCGGTTTTCACCCACAGATACGGTGATCCGTGAGGAAGGTTTTATTGTATAATTTGTTAAGGTTTTGTGTAAATTAGTTGAAATATAACAATAATCGTTGACGATGTCGGAAAACTTCTAGCCGCATATGAGCTTTCATCGAAAACGCTGCCTAATCCCTTTGAGATATAACAAAATATTATGGTGGTGGTATGGTGAGATAGGTCTTTACAGAAAAGTCCGCGATGACATATATTATCTATCTTTTAAGGATAGCTTACTATACCCATTTTAAGTTATAAAAAAATGGTCACATAATATGCGGTAATTGGAAATCTGTTTAGACGGATACAGTATTAATCCTTATCAACTTAAATACGTTAGTTACTATAAGCATTTCATGCACATTATGCTAATGCATTTACACTATACAATTTAAATTAATATCTTAGGAGTTATTGCAAAACAAAAACGAACGCGCACCAAAATAAATACGCGGATTTCAACCCGATGACGGGACTCGCTCACGTGATGCGACCAGTGACCAACCCCGCACCGCGTTGACATTGCTATATTATAAGCCGAGCGATACTTCTTTTATAAGCGTACGTACTCGTACGTTTGATCAAATCTCATGATTTGATCAAATCTCGGCTTCTATCATTTCCCTGCGACAGATAATACACTCTCCAAATAACTTTTTCTGAATTTCAGCAACTCATAGTATATCTTCGAGTATTCTACTACTACAATCTGTGCACTCTGGTGGCTGTGGTCCTGTTGGAGATAGCGCTCAGCACGCACAGATATCTCTTTATGACACATCATCTACTTCCGTTGTTCTTTACCCGACCATTACCCGCAATCAACACAGGATACGCCACTTTTAATAATATAATCCTACTTCCTTACTCAATATCCTTTCCTATCATTCTTCCTACTATCCTTTACTTCTAATATTATAATATTATTACTAAATTAAATTTATAAATATATTTCGCATTTATAAATGCGAAAGTTTGTGAGTATGGATGAATGGATGTTTGTTATACCTTCACGCCACAATGAATGAACCGATTTGGCTGAACTTTGGATTGGAGATTAGCTCATATCCAGGATTAACACATAGACTACATTTTATCCCGGAAAATTACTGAGTTCCCGCGGGAAAAACAAAACCTAAATCCACGCGGATGAAGTCGCGTGCATCATCTAGTTCTTTATAATCCTTACTAATAAATAATATTATAAATGCGAAAGTGTGTTTGTTTGTTGGTTTGTCCTTCAATCACACCGCAACAGGGCTACGGATCAACGTGATTTTTTGCATGGGTATAGTTGAGGGCCTGGAGAGTGACATAGGCTAATGCCGGAAAATCAAAGAGTTACTGAGGTATTTTAAAAACTAAATCCACGCGGACGAAGTCGCGGGCATCAGCTCGTTTACGTATCAGCTAGTTTACGTAATAATTGTATACCATAAGATTTTAAAATCTTCTTTATCAATCGATAGACGAGACGTGAATCACTGTTGCACAAAGGATCTTGCATGGACTTCCACAGGTCTTTGTCTTGCGCCGCCTGTACCCAGCAGCTCCCTGCGACTCGACGTCTGATGTTGTCGGCCCACCTAGTGGGGGAGTGCCAACACTGCGCTTCCGGGTGCGGGGTCGCCACTCTAGAACTTTAGGACACCAACGACTATCAGCTCTTCGAACTATATGCCCCGCCCATTTCCACTTCAGTTTAACGATTCCCTGAGCCATATCGGTAAATTGGAAACCTTTTCTCTCAAAATTTCTAGAGAAAAGGTAAGGCAGGGGATAAAGAAATAATTATTGCTCAAATATGAATAAATAGAATACAAGTTAGACGTATCATCATTTCTGAATCGGCGGTAGAGTCCTTACCAGCCTTGACAGCAGTGATTTTGTTGTCTTAAAGCTATCTTAGCGATCTTGAAACAGTTAGCACAGAATAGGTACAGTACGCAGTAGGCACAGTATAGTAATATACATTGTATAGACAGTATAGTAATATATTTTGTACACCATACTTTGGTAGGATATGCGCATTCTAAATTGTATTGTACCATATTCACAAATTAATAAATGAATTATGATCTTGACTGTACCATATTCACAAATTAATAAATGAATTATGAACTATGTAATTGACCGAGCGAAGCGAGGTCTCTGAGTTAACTAGAGCGATTTGCACTTGTCCGTCCGTCCGTCCGTCCGTCCGTCCGTCCGTCCGTCCGTCCGTCCGTCTGTCAGAACCTTATAACTTTTGAATTACTGAACGTAATTACTTCAAATTTAGATATAATATGTAAACCGATGGCCTCCAGCCGAAAATGGCTTAAAAAGTTATAAAAATCTTTATTTCAGGGGGGCTCTCATAGAAGCGAATGCGAAGTAAAAAAAAAAATATCGCGTTACATAAAATTGTTACGTATCATTTTAAAGATAATTTTGAACTGAGTACAAAAATATTTTTTTTTTTTAATTTTTCCCTTAAAATTGACGAAATGGGGGGCGTTCAAAGTGGCGATTTTATACGCTCGCTTGAAGACGCTCTCTAGGAAAATACGCTATGGATTTTCAAACTGATTTTATTTTTTTAGGTCACTTATATCCTGTACTTGAACAACAAATACTAAAATTATATGAATATTATAAAGAAACGAGATTATTTAATTTTTAATGGGCATCAGTAATTCATATAGCATCAACATAGCTTCACAATAATGCTAATAGATGGCGCAGTCAGTAACTATTCCCATGGAACTACGAGTTACGACTACGACCTATCCCAAAAACAGTTTTGCGTCGACCATTATTATTTAGTTACTTATTATAATACAATAATTGTATTGTAATTTTTTTTTGTACCATATTATTCAATTAAAATTATTTTTTAGTTAAATTTTAGTTAAATATTGTATATTTTCTATTCGCGTCGATAGATGACGATTTGTACAGATGCCCGTAACCCGGTTTCACTCGTTAGTACCTACATAATAATTCAATGTTTTCACTAACGTTCCCTAACCTTTACGGGCTACCTATAAGTTAGCTGTTAGGTGATTGATGTTTTCTGTCAACTTATTTATCACGATCCTGTACGGGACACCTAAAAGGATATTGGGACGGATGTTAGGACTTAGGATTGTATTTAGGAGCTACCTACGTTAAGAGACTCCTACTTAGGGGATGATTTAGGTATGTTTGGTGAAAACGGGCATAATAATAATGTCAGTTTTGGTTATCATGTATCGATTGAATGAATAATCATGGGATACCGTTACCGCGAGGTCTCAGTTCGGGGCGAACCACTAGTGGTTTTATTAGACTATATTGATATTGTTTTTAATTCTGATTTTTCTACTAACTAAGTATCAAAATATTTCACGGAATCATAATATTATCTCGAAATTCCAAAAAATCGGCAACAAACGCGTACTTTCCGAGCTGTATCTACCAATAATTACACTAATATAACATCGCTACTGATAAGTATTCGCTTTTATTCCATACAAAATATAAATACATCGCGGGTCGGGTCACAGACCACAGACAAAACCATCTCTCACTGAGAGCAGACGTGATTTGCCAAGTGAATTCGTGGTGTTATTCTTTTTTTTTTGCAAACATGTTTTGTGAAATACCTGTATTTGGACGATGCTGTTTTTGTATGCCTCTGAGAAGAGGCATATTGACTTTTGGATACTTAAACTTAGTAAGTATGGGATACTTACGTATGCTTTGATGTTTTTTGTGTTATAGTTAGGTACTTTGCAGATACTTACTTAAAGAATGTAGGAATAATAAATTGATTATACCTATCCTGCATTCAACTGTATATTATTTCTCTAGCTTTTACCCGCGGCTTCGCTCACGCCATCTATTAAAAGGAGTTCGAGGTGGATTACCAATTTTGATTTTTTCGCAGCTGTTATTTTTGATTTTCCTTATTTTTTTTTAATACCCTGTACTCAGGCGAACAAAACAAAAAAAATTTAATCGGTCATCCCTTTTTGACTTTTAGCCAGACTGAGACGGACGAACCACAATAATTGATGTTTGGAATATATATAAATACAGATAGATAGATTTTATTTTTTTATAATTCAGCACAGTCCCTACTCCCTGCTATAATATACGGTATTTTAAATGAAAAAGTTTATTTATTGTTGGTTTGTCCTTAAATCACGCAGCAACGGCAGAGCAATGGATTCACGTTATTATTTTTGAAATAAGCTACTTCTTACCCCCAAAAAAAATCCTTCGAGATTTTCATGAACAAAACTCAACGCAGACAAAGTCGCGTGCAATAGTTATTTGTGTTATATGGGGCCAAAGGAATTTTTTTTCCCCGAGGGCGTTATTTTGAATAATTCAGAGCGAAGTGAAGGATTCTACAGTAGACTCCCGAGCGCAGCGAGGGATTCTAAAGTAGAATTCTGAGCGTAGCGAGGAATTCAATATACGCCGCCCGAGAACAAAAAATTTGGCCCCGAATGACACACACTATTTTTCATCATTACCTATGAGAAAAAGCTAGGAGTATCAACGGTCAACCTACTATGTATAGAGTATAGACATTACCAATACGTATATTGAAAGTTAAGAAAGTTAAGTTAAAACACAAATAAATTTTTATGAAATAATTAAACATTAATTGACCGAGCGAAGCGAGGTCTCTGAGTTTACTAGAGCGATTTGCACTTGTCCGTCCGTCCGTCCGTCCGGCCGTCCGTCTGTCAGAGCCTTATAACTTTTGAATTACTGAACGTAATAACTTAAATTTAGATATAATATGTAAACCGATGGCCTCCAGCCGAAAATGGCTTAAAAAGTTATAAAAATCTTTATTTCAGGGGGGCTCTCATAGAAGCGAATGCGAAGAAATTTTTTTTTATTTGCGATTCATAGATTTTCTGTGTATCATTTTAAAGACAATTTGGAACAGAGTACAACCGTATTTTTTTTTTAATTTTTTTCCTAAAATTGACGAAATGGGGGGCTTCCAAAGTGGCGATTTAATACGCTCGCTTGAAGACGCTCTCTGGGAAAATTTTCTATATATTTTCAAGTTGTACTTATTTTCTTACTTCACTTGTATCCTGTACTTGAACAACAAATACTAAAATTATATGAATATTATAAAGAAACGAGATTATTTAATTTTTAATGAGCATCAGTAAATTTCACATAGCTTCACAATAATGCTAATAGATGGCGCAGTCATTAACTATTCCATTGAACTAGGAGTTACGACTACGATTTATCCCAAAACAGTTTTGCGTCGACCATTATTATTTAGGTACATAATATAATAACATATTATTCAATTAAAATTATTCTTTAGTTAAATATCATTTTGTATATTTTCTATTCGCGTCGATAGATGACGATTTGTACAGATGCCCCTAACCCGTTTTCACTCGTTAGTACCTACATAATAATTCAATGTTTTCACTGACGTTCCCTAACCTTTACCACAGAATAATAACTAGTAACCCTTTACGGGCTACCTATGATAAGTTATGTGATGATTACTGTCAACTTCTTTATCACGATCCTGTACGGGACACCTAAAAGGACATTGGGACGGATGTTAGGACTTAGGATTGTGTTTTGGAGCTACCTACGTAAAGAGACTCCTACATAGGGGATGATTTAGGTATGTTTGGTGAAAACGGGCATATTAATAATAATGTCAGTTTTGGTCGTCATGTATCTATTGAATGAATAATCATGGGATACCGTTACCGCGAGGTCTCAGTTCGGGGCGAACCACTAGTATTTATGTTGGAAGTATGGGCGTATATGTCTAATCGACAAAGATCACGTGACTTATCGTAGACAACAGCTTCTCAAACATTTTTGAATTTCGACACATTTTTGAATTCTCTCTTCTGATTGGTCCGCGTTAGTGCTTTAGTATGCTAAAGCACTATAATGCGGACCAATCAGAAGAGAGAAATGAAAAGTCCCATGGGGTTAAAATGAAATTTTGCTCCCGCTGTCCTCTGAAGCCAATATTCGTTTTTTGAATAGGTATGATGAAATAGTTATTTGTGTTATATGGGGCCAAAGGAATTTTTTGTTCCCCGAGGGCGTTATTTTGAATTCAGAGCGAAGTGAAGGATTCTATAGTAGAATCCTGAGCGTAGCGAGGAATTCAATATACGCGCCCGAGAACAAAAAATTTTGGCCCCGAATGACACACACTATTTTTCATCATTACCTATGAGAAAAAGCTAGGAGTATCAACTTACTATGTATAGAGTATAGAGATTACCAATACGTATATTGAAAGTTTAAATAAAACACAAATAAATTTTTATGAAATAATTAACCATTAATTGACCGAGCGAAGCGAGGTCTCTGAGTTTACTAGAGCGATTTGCACTTGTCCGTCCGTCCGTCCGTCCGTCCGTCCGTCTGTCAGAGCCTTATAACTTTTGAATTACTGAACGTAATTACTTCAAATTTAGATATAATATGTAAACCGATGGCCTCCAGCCGAAAATGGCTTAAAAAGTTATAAAAATCTTTATTTCAGGGGGGCTCTCATAGAAGCGAATGCGAAGAAATTTTTTTTTATTTGCGATTCATAGATTTTCTGTGTATCATTTTAAAGACAATTTGGAACAGAGTACAACCGTATTGTTTTTTTAATTTTTTTCCTAAAATTGACGAAATGGGGGGCTTCCAAAGTGGCGATTTAATACGCTCGCTTGAAGACGCTCTCTGGGAAAATTTTCTATATATTTTCAAGTTGTACTTATTTTCTTACTTCACTTGTATCCTGTACTTGAACAACAAATACTAAAATTATATGAATATTATAAAGAAACGAGATTATTTAATTTTTAATGAGCATCAGTAAATTTCACATAGCTTCACAATAATGCTAATAGATGGCGCAGTCATTAACTATTCCATTGAACTAGGAGTTACGACTACGATTTATCCCAAAACAGTTTTGCGTCGACCATTATTATTTAGGTACATAATATAATAACATATTATTCAATTAAAATTATTCTTTAGTTAAATATCATTTTGTATATTTTCTATTCGCGTCGATAGATGACGATTTGTACAGATGCCCCTAACCCGTTTTCACTCGTTAGTACCTACATAATAATTCAATGTTTTCACTGACGTTCCCTAACCTTTACCACAGAATAATAACTAGTAACCCTTTACGGGCTACCTATGATAAGTTATGTGATGATTACTGTCAACTTCTTTATCACGATCCTGTACGGGACACCTAAAAGGACATTGGGACGGATGTTAGGACTTAGGATTGTGTTTTGGAGCTACCTACGTAAAGAGACTCCTACATAGGGGATGATTTAGGTATGTTTGGTGAAAACGGGCATATTAATAATAATGTCAGTTTTGGTCGTCATGTATCTATTGAATGAATAATCATGGGATACCGTTACCGCGAGGTCTCAGTTCGGGGCGAACCACTAGTATTTATGTTGGAAGTATGGGCGCATATGTCTAATCGACAAATTTGATCACGTGACTTATCGTAGACAACCTCAAACATTTTTAAATTTCGACACATTTTTGAATTCTCTCTTCTGATTGGTCCGCGTTAGTGCTTTAGTCTGCTAAAGCACTATAACGCGGACCAATCAGAAGAGAGAAATGAAAAGTCCCATGGGGTTAAAATGAAATTTTGCTCCCGCTGTCCTCTGAAGCCAATATTCGTTTTTCGAATAGGTATGATGAAAAAGTTATTTTTTATCTGTCATGTTGATTATTTAAGCAAGTATTTAAGCATACAATTAAAAAATCTCCACTTATCATTCCGAGCTTCATTTATTTATTTTTAATTCACATATTCGTGAAAAACTTTTTATATATTTGACTGTACAAAAATACTAATAAAACCAATAATAATATTGCATATTTAAGGATAACTCGGTCATTCGGACGAAATTCTTTCGGTTGAGATGTACACTATGTTTCTACATGACATTATAGATTCAAGCGCGTTCGCATGGATTAAGTTTGTTTGATTTCCGCGAAATTACTCTTTAATTTTCCGGGATAAAAAGTAGCCTATGTGATAATTCTGGGTATGAGCTATCTCCATTCCAAATTTCAGCTAAATCGGTTTATTCGTTGTGACGTGAATGAGTAACAAACATCCATCCATCCTCATCAAACTTTAGCATTTATAATAATTAGTGGTTTAGAGTGGATAGTGGATAATTAGTGGATTAGTGGATATAGTAGGAAGTAAAAAGCCTATTTGGAGAAGAAAAGCGGTTTTTTTTTTTTTTTTTAAGAATATTAGCCAAGTTGAAGTTGACTAATATCCTCCTGTCCCCACCAAATAACCGGAAAGCTTGTGTTAGGAGTGGGTACGACAATAGTGCAACGGTTGGGATTCGAACCTGCGACCTTTCAGTTTTCAGTCCGCACCTTTAACCGTTGGGCTATTGAGGCTATAAATTATTTATTAATGTTTAGCACGATTTAGAGCGATTTCAGACTAGCGTATTTTTGCGCGTAGGTATCAGCTCGTATCGGCCAGTCAAATACCCTACATATTGAGACTGTAGCAAAATTAGCCTAAGTACAATTGAAATGTTTTTGCGTCAATGTGTCAAAGTCGCTACTGTTTTTAACCGACTTCCAAAAAGGAGGAGGTTCTAAATTCGGCCGGTATCTGTTGGAGTTTACTCCTTAAGAATCGATTTTAGGCGCCCGGTATGAGAAAAATTCGAGGAGTAAAATCTACTTATCAATGACCTCGTTACGTTTTTCACAACGATGCAAATTTCTACCCTAACGTTGAGTAAATAAGGTTGGTTTTCGTGGGAAAGAGTTTTCCGAGGGAAGCCGTGACCTCGTTACGTTTTTCACAACGATGCAATTTCGCTTCGGGAAGCCGATCGGGTCCGAGCGGCGCCTAGACGCAGCGAGCGCCGCGAATGCATTACGACGTTGTAAGGAGTAAACTCCAGTCGTGCGTCGGAGCTGACACACACACTTTTTTTGTTCCAGTTATTCGCAGCCTTCGTAGTCGGAGTGTACAGTTATGCGATACACCAAGACTCCCGTGTACCGGCGATGTTGTACCACGGCGTCGCGGCCGAGGTGGACAACTGGCTCTGTGTCCTCATTTACTGTACTGATATCGTCTTCAGCGTCGTTTTACTCTACGGAGCTCACAGAGTAAGTGGCATCGTCATTGGAACGATGTTCCTTTTCGGACCGTTTGGCGAATTTAGATTTAGATTTAGACGTCAAAATTAGTTTCTAGTTATTATTAATTTAAATTAGTACTTATATACTTAGTTATTAGAATATTAGTAGAAGCATAAATTTAATTATTATTGGACTCTTTTCACAAATAGTTGGTAGCGGTTGCGAAAATGTCTCCCGCGATCTAGTTTTCCGTCAACGCCAACAGTAATGATTAATTTAATCGATACTATACACTTATACAGCGCTTTCACATTGTTCGAATAAGGTTTAACCGAAGAAGCTTAACGTTTTGGCAGATTTGTCTCGGATATTGTTTATAATATTTTTATAATATAGGTATTTTGAAATTTTGGTAGATTTCCGTAAGATTGGTACTTATGCTCGTTGTCACCAACCATAACTAAATCATCCCTTGTGTAGGAGCCGCCTAACTTAGGTATTCCCCAAAGGATTACTTTATTTCACCTTTACTATTACCCTAAAGATGTTCCCTAAAGTTTGATGAAAACGAAATTGTCGGTAAGAATTAATAATAATAATAAATAATTTTTATTGCTTTCTACATTACTGTCAGGCTTACATCCAATGAAAAAGGTTCGCAAAAAAACTTATGTCTGACTAACTTAAGCCTAACTGAGCAGGCTGCAAACTCAGCCTATGCTGGGCATTGTACCCAGCACTGATTTTCAGTTTGCTTCTTTACAGATAATATAACATACATTATGGCGCCTCGCCCCTCACGAATCCAAATAAAAAAAATTAAAAAATAAATAAATAAAAATTATTATTATATACCATCCAAAAGTAAAACAGTAATGACCGTTCCTCTTCTAGTAGGGTAGTACCAACAATCAATATACTTATAGTACGAAAATATCAAAAAGAAATGAAAAATAGAAAACAAAATACAATATAACACAACTTCAACATAACATAACACAAACACAAGAAAAATTATATATTATTATCCTAATCATCTTGCTGCCTCTAGTTGTTTAGTAAGAAAATACTTCTTGAGTTTTAGCTTAAAACTAATATCGCTTAGAACTATCTGCCTGTCTCGAAGGGGGGGAGGAAGATCATTCCAGATTTTGGCCGCAGCGAATCGGAAACACCCTCTAAACCCTGCTTGCCTGTGTCTTGGGAAGCTTAATTTCCATTTATCCTTCACCCTAATCGTGCTCCGTTCTTTACGCCATTGCAGACGTTCGTAAAGATACGAGGGTCGCTTATTGTGTAAAATTCTGTGAATCAACATAGTAAGATGAAGTTTTCTACGTGACATCATATTTAAAATTTTATGCTTGATTAACACCGGTGTTATGTGGCTTCTCTTAGGTATATCGTAACAGAACCTGGTGCATGCATTTTGAAGCCTTTGTATCGCGTTCTCGGTTTTCTTCAGTAATCTAGGTCCAATTGAATTAGCTTAGCTAGTAGCCACTAAAACTTAGGGAACGTTAGTGAAAACGGATTTTGGAGTATTTAACCTATTTGTAATTGTTTCAGCAAATCTTGGTTTACCTCCGAGTGTTCTACTACTATACGCTGTGTACACTGGCCGCCACGATTCTGTTAGAGATCGTCGTCTCCACGCAAAAACACTTCTTCATGTATCTGGAATTACCGATGTTCTTCGTCGGATTAGGTAAGAGTTTTATTTTTTGTAAAATTTTGTAAAAGCTGTATAGTAGTGTACCTACTCAAGATAAGGGCTCCACATTTACAACAGGAAGATCTTAATTTCTCGGGCAAGTTTTGCGCCCGGCGACTGGCTTGTCCGCTTTAGAGTACGAGTACATTTATTGGAACTTGTATTATAATAACCTTCTTGTAATGTATCTTGAGGGTTATTAATAAATTAGTTAGCAACCGACCGCCGAGTTTGATTGACGTATTTAACATTGGCGACGAGGATGGGATTTTTTAGTACGCGTGCAAAGTTCAATTTTACAATGCCGTTCGGGAAAATCGAGCCATTCGATCTTTTTTCCGGGAAGTGGTCGTTATATGTTCGTCGGGTGGAACAGTTTATATTTCTTAATGAAATTAAAAATACACATAAAGTTGCCACGTTGGTGACATTAGTTGGGGAACGGACTTATAACTTGATGTGTGATTTATGTGCACCAAATAAACCGGAAGATAAGACATTCGACGAATTAGTAACAATAGTGAAAAATCATTTAGAACCGCAACGTTCAGTATACGTGGAGCGAGAAGTATTTCGTCAACGGAAACAAAAACCAGGCGAATCTATACTAGAATTCTTGCAACAGTTAAATCATTTAGCAACGGACTGCAATTTTGGCATTAATCTTGAAGAAAATCTATGTGAACAGCTCCTCACGGGGTTGAGAAGCACAGATATCAAAGCGAGGTTGTTGATCGAAGCCAATATAACCTACAAAAGGGCGGTGGAGCTAGCTCTTGGATTAGAGGCTGCGGAGAAACATGTGGACCGAGTGAGCGGCCGCAACAGTATAGGCGGTGCATATTCGGGATACTTCGGCGCGGGCACGAGCGGCGGTGCGGGCGTCGCTGGGTCGAGCGGAGCCGGCGGCGGCGGCGGCGGCGAGGCGGGCGGCGAGGGCCTGCACGCGCTGCGGGGCGCAGGCGCTGGCGGGGCCAGGCCCGCAGCCTCTGCGGACCGTATGCTGGCGATGCGGCAAGGGCCATCGAGCAGATAAGTGTCGGTTTAAGCAATATAATTGTAATCAGTGTAATACTAGGGGGCATTTGAAAGTAATGTGTAAATCGGCAAGAAAATCGACCGAAAAGAGGCATAATTTTATGAGTGATGACTCTGAAAGTGAAATGTATAATATACGGGCGGTTTCAAGCGGAGACAAGCCGTATTTTGTGGATGTTAAGATAGGGGATAAAACTCTGAAATGTGAATTAGACACGGGCAGTAAAATTTCGGCTATTAGTGATAAGTGTTACAATATTATGTTTTCAGATTATGCCATTTATAACGATGAAATAAAATTATGCTCTTACTCAGGCTCGCGAATCGAACCGATCGGGTTCATTCTAGTGGAAGCGAGGATCGGTAACAATCTTCAACGAAACTTACCCATGTACATAGAAAAAACGAGACCGGCCCATTTCCGTCGGGACCCTGGAAGCGACTACATGCGGATTTTGCACAACTTCATGGGAAATATTATATAATCGTAGTCGATGCTTATAGCAAGTGGCTGGAAGTGGAGCAAATACGTAGTACCTCGGCTTACGACACGATTAAGTTTTTCCGCGGTTTAATGGCAAAGTTTGGTTTAATGGAGCAATTGGTCACAGATAATGGCCCGCCATTCCAGAGCACAGAATTCAAGGAGTTTTGCAATAAAAACATAATCACGCATGTGTCGTCACCATACAGACCACAAGGAAATGGGGCTGCAGAGAATGCGGTCAAGACCGTAAAAAAAGTTATTAAAAAGGCCGTGTTAGAAGGGGAAGATATACACGCTAGCTTATGTCGTTTTTTAATACAGTATAGGAATTGTCCCCATGCTACCACGGGCGTGGAGCCGGCAGTGGCTTTGTTAGGGAGGCGCTTACGGAACAGATTGGACGCTTTGCGGCCGAATACTGCTAAAATCGTTACAGAGGCCCAAAACAAGCAAATAGAACGTTTGGGCGGAGTCGTGCGCCAATTTAATATTGGAGAAAAAATAATTACTAGAAATTATTCGCCAAAAGATGATAAGTGGATCGAGGGAGATATCATAGAAAAAACGGGGCCGGTCTCGTACAGAATTATGCTAAATAAAGGAAATATTTGTCGTAGACACACTGATCAAATTTTACCATTGAGAAATAGTCGGTTCTCGTGGAACATTGGAACAGAACCAGAGCCACCGGCTGAGATAACTATTGATGATCAGTATGTAAATACAAGACCTAGGAAACGGAACGTGGACCGCGAGGAGTCTTATTCACCTGTAGAGGGCGCTGATATATCCGTGACTCAGCTGGAGTCTCAGGAATGCGGGGAGCAAACGTCGACAGCCACGCCGCAACTGCGCCGGTTACAGCCATCCCCAACCTTATCGCCAGCTCCCAACAAGCTACCGTCGTCACCACTTCCAGGTGAAACCAAAGAAATTAGGGAAAGACCTAAGAGAGCTTGTCGGCTACGTAAAAATTAGGGATATAAATATCCACCCAAATACCTACTAATTACTATTGAATAGAAGCATTCCATTGAGTCAGGTTCGGCATAATAATATATTAGTAAGTCAAACGGGCTAATTTTATTATAATGCATACAATGTCACTTTTTTGTGTTACAAAAAAAAAATAAGAATTAAAATTAATACCTAGGATAAATAATAAATAAATAAAAATGCCTAGGATTGATAGATTTTAAGTACGAATACCATACTTGGGAAGGGAAAGGATATATGTAACTACGTATAATAGCTAGTGTGTAAGTAATTACTCAAAAGCAAATGCTGGTAGGAAAGAGATGTGTAATGTATCTTGAGGGTTATTAATAAATTAGTTAGCAACCGACCGCCGAGTTTGATTGACGTATTTAACACTTCTGAGATTCGTTATCGAATTATAGAACGTCAAATATCACATAAAAAAATACCGGCCAAGTGCGAGTCGGACTCGCGCACAGAGGGGTCCATACAAACTTTTAGGTAGCGATTAGTTTACCAACTGCGAATTAGTGTATATTATTGGATTTTTTTTCGTGATGCAACTACAAATTTACGGTTATCGGATTTTTTTCCTTTACTTGTGCTACATGTCATTGCATCATGCAAACTTTCATGATTCTAGGTTAACGGGACGTTACCTATAGGTTTTTGATTCCCTTGCCAGTGTCAAAATATGCGGCATAAACGGAGCATAAGGCCACATCTTTTGATTGCGTCGACTTGGAAGTTTGATTTTTCACTGCTGCAAGGGATTGCAAACCTGAGTATTTGAAATTAATTTCAACTTGATACCTCCACGCGTTCCTGAGGAAAGGGTCTTGACAGACAGACGGACAACGAAGTGATCCTATAAGGGTTCCGTTTTTAGTACGGAGTACGGAACCCTAAAAAACAATTTTTTAGAGAGCTTTTAGTATTCTGCGTTGGTGTATTGAATTTATATAGATGGCGTGACATGTGAAACCTTATTTCATATATTTACGCCAGCTTTGTCTAATATACTTCTTAAACTAATCTAAGCCTATATAATTTATCATATCTGTAGTATAATACCACCCGCATCCCCCTCCGCACCAGGAAGCGCAGTGTTGGCAGACCCCCACTAGGTGAACCGACGACATCAAACGCGTCGCAGAAAGCCGCTCGATTCAGGCGAGGCAAAACCGAGGCCTGTGGAAATCCATGCAAGAGACCTTTGTCCAGCAGTGGACGTCTATCAGCTGACAAAAATAAGAAGAATAGAGTATAATCCTACTTATAATAAAAATCTTCATCATAATTATGATAATGATGATGATGATTTTGAATATTAGTATGATTATGATTTTATTCAGGTTGATTAACCAAGTTGTCTTTACAGGCATACACGTCTACCTGATATTCCTGGTAAGAAGTCTTGTGAGGAAGCTGGAAAGGTCTGGCCACACGTACGAGAACCAGCTGCACCAGATCGTCAACGGAGAAGTGGTCAAGGATCCGAACAGTGTCTACCCCAGCACAGTGGTGCCAGTGGAGACTGCGTAAACTGACAACTCCACGTGTATAATATAATAAGGCTAATCTGTGATCGATAAAATAAAATGACGCTATAATAGTTTATACAAAGAGGATAGAATCAGGCGTTACTTTACGTAATTCCATGATATTTCAATAAAAATTAATATTCCTTTGCTTTAATCCACCAAACAGAATAATTAATCTTTTAACACTCGACGTACGTTTTGCTCCGAAACCGGAGTATCATCAGGAGATGTTGACTCACAACAAAGAAATATTAGGGCATACGTACAGGAAATTCGGTGGCATCGTTAAATCATTATTCTTTTACTTAATTATTAAGGGACCAACGTAAAATAAGTCTTATACGAACGTAAATTTGATGTTTTGGCAGATTATCAATACAAAAACGTCAGAACGTCACTCAACGTTGGTGAGCTCGGCTCTAACAATATCAACTTTGTGACGGTTAAGAAAGCAGCCATTTTATTTAAAGTTTTTTTTGCCAAAGATTAGATTAGTTAGTTAGTAATAAGAATAGCCTGAAAACACACAACGCGCGCACTGCAAGGAATTACATTCTATACCCCCAATACAAGGAAGGACTTGTAATACAAGGAAAGAAAAAGATAAAGACATAAGTAGTCAAATGTCTATTTTAAAACATGGTTTCACTTCTGTTTGATAGAAGCGAAACCATAAGTGTGAAGGTATTTTCATATTCACATCGTCTTGTGCTATATGCAATGCCTCATATAGATGGTTCCACTCGTTTGTGCGAGTGGTGATGAATAGTACATGAAATTTATACAGACGATGGCACTAATTTTGTTGGTGAATTGCGGATTAGATGCAATTATTGCCTGAATTTATGGTACTTGCTGAAACAATGAGTTCTATGCAATAGTGAGAGAGAATCGGCCAGTCAGAGGCCATTATTTTTAGATAATCGTAAAACTGTTGAAGTGCACAACTCAAGTCTCTTAAACTAATTGACATTTTTTACACAATGTTTCCAGCAGAAAGCAGTCAGTTTAGTTTCGTTAAAACATATATACAACAGAAGCAATGGCAATAGTTACTTACAGTCCAATAGGCAAAACAACGCCATATTTACATAATACACCTACTTACGAGCTAAATATAATCAGGGGTATTTGGGGGTATGGAATGATATTCAATAAGGCGTTTACATAATGTAATACTTACCTACAATTCAACAAGACAAAAAGCGTGGATAACTTATTGGTTAAAACATCAGCCTCGTTTTTAGAGGGTCCGAGGATCGATTCGAGGCACGCATTTCTGAATTTTCGGAGGTTATCCATAACAATCTCACACAATTATATAAATAATAGCGCCCACGCGTTGTGTATGTTTCATAATTAATTAATTTATTAATTTTAGTGAATCTCATAAGTTTTATATGTATGTACAATTAGCATAAGCAATGTACATAATTTATTAATCTTAAATAAAGCCATCTTTTTTAAAAAAATTATTTCATTAGCCAAGTTTTCCCTCGGATAAATCACTACGTCATTAGCAACCATATCCAACTGGCTACTACTTAATGCATACTTTTTAGTTTTTTATGGTTTGTCTTTCAATCACGCTACAAAAGAGCTACGGATAGTTAATCAGACACAATTGAAGACCTGGACAGTGTCACAGGATTTTTATCTCTTAAGAGAAAACAAAAGATTTCTCGGGATTTTTGAGAAATATAACTTTATGTCCAAAGCTCACATAATCGTAGTTTTTCTGGCGTATATAAACTTAACGAAGTTTACACTTAAGCTCGATGATCTAGCTAGCTAGTTTTTGCTCGCGACTTTATCCTTGTGGATTCAGATTTTTAACTCCTCACACAGAATGCTACCTTACATACTTAGTACCAATTACCATACAAATATCACATACCTACCTAACGGGCCACAGGCAACAGATAAATTTAATTCTCAATGTGAGTGGACGCGATTCGCATTTTTGCATTTTTAAAACGTCCTAACTTTTTGCAAACATGTTTTGTGAGATATACCTGTATTTGGACGATGCTGTTTTTGTATGCCTCTGAGAAGGGGCTTATTGACTTTTGGTTATCTAAACATAGTAAGTATCCTACTCCTTTTGCCTAGATGATAGTGTTTATTGTATTCATATTGTATTGCTTAAGTAGGTACTTACATAGTTTTTCGTCAAACGTTCAAAGATTCAAGGATAATGATAAAATTAATAATATTATCCTGTACCTATTCGACTCTATATCTCATCATGATATCCTTACTATAATATTATAAATGCAAAAGTGTGTTTGTTTTTTGGTTTGTCCTTCAATCACGCAGCAAAGGATTGACGAGATTTTTTGCATGGGTATAGTCTACGACCTGGAGAGTGATATCTAGACTACTTTTTACTCCGGAAAATCAAAGAAATCCCGCGAGATTTTTAAAAAGCTAGTGTATTATAAATGCGAATGTCTCTTTGCTATCTTTTAAAATTTAGTTTGATACATTTTTAATTTATTTATTTTGCGTTGGTGAAATCGGCCCAAAATAACGTAATAAGTATAATAATTATGTTAACACCTGTTGTTACAGTTGTTTGCAGCCTTCATGGTAGGGGTCTACAGTTATTCCATACACCGCGAGTATCATATAACGGTGATGTTCCACGGAGTTACTTCCACCGCGGACAATGTGTTGTGCCTCGCTCTATATTGTACTGATGTCATCTTCAGTGTCGTTTTGCTCTACGGAGCTCATAGAGTAAGTGAAACTCATAATTTAATATAGTGGGATAGGCTAGCCGCCACAGAAAATTTATTATCCTCTATTTATCAATTTTTATTATCCTCTGGTAAACTTTAACCGACGATTATATAATCTATACATATAATAAAACTGGAACTGGAAGATTTCTGTACATTTAATATATTTTGAAAATTTTAATTGGGGGATGCTTTACTATCGATACTGAGCCCAAAACAGATTTTTATTTAATTTTTGTCTGTTTGTTTGTCCTTCTTTCACGTAAAAACTACCGCACAGATTTCTACAAAATTTTATACCGTGGTAGCTTATTACTCGGGTCAACATCTAGGCTACTTTTTATAGTCAAAGGAACTTCTAGGAAAATCAAGGAGTTCCCGAGGGACTTTAAAAACTAAATCCACGTGGACAAAGTCGCGGGCATCAGCTAGTTGCCAATACAAATATTGTCAAAACATCGACACAAATGTAGTACCTACTAGATACGCGGTTACGAACACTTACCATGTTCTACTGAGTTTAACCGAATGCCGAACAATACAGTTATTGTGGCCGTGGCAATCGCCACGTACGGACGCGGCCGCAAAAGCCAATAATGCTTATTTTCAAGTAAGTAACAGAAAGGTATAGTATTATAGTGAATAATTAGATAATTATCAATATGTTGTTATCTAATTATGCACTATAATAAAGAGTATAATAAATATAACAGTAGTATAATAAATATAACAGTAGTATAACAGTAGTATAATAAATATAACAGTAATTCGTAACAACGAAATAAAAATTATTTCTTGATTTATTCAAATACTTTTTTATTACGAACGAACGAGCGGAGAGCGGGGTGCAGCACGCCTCTGCGACCGCGGTCGCGCACGAATTGCAACCTTATTTACCATGCCGGCTCCCCTCTCTACCTCAGCCCGCGCAATCAAAACTGTGACACAGTTCTTATTCCGAATTGCCGCTCTATACATAGAACTCTTTGGTCAAAACATTGTCTCATTTGTAGGTTAAAGTTCACTTGTCGATTGTGAAATGGGCTCTAAATGTTAAATTGACAACCTTTTCTATAAAACAACCAACCTAACGAGCTTTTTACTATTATACTAGGTAAGGTAGTCTAGAGCAGAAATTTCATCTTCTCGCTAAAACAGCTTAGGGATTTGATCAAATCTCGGCTTCTATCATTTCCCTGCGACAGATAAACACTGTCCAAATACCTTTTTCTGAATTTCAGCAACTCATAGTATATCTTCGAGTATTCTACTACTACAATCTGTGCACTCTGGTGGCCGTGGTCCTGTTGGAGATAGCGCTCAACACGCAAAGATATTTCTATATGACGCTTCATCTACTTCCGTTGTTCTTTGCCGGATTATGTGAGGTTTTTGTATTTACTTGTGTTTTAAGTTATTGCATAGATTTTATCGCGGGCTTTGAACTAGGACAAACAGTTTGAGCGCCGAATCGAGAAATTCCGTAACGAAAAAAACCTAACACCGTCGTTCAGTAAGCGTTCAACATTTTAGAGGTTCCCAAGTAGCTCTATTTGGCGCAGTGGGCGAGTGGCCGCTTTGTTTGTATGATGTCGCAGGTTCGAATCTCACTCGCGAAGTAGTGACTTGCGCTTTTCTTGTTTGTTTGTTTTTTAATTATTTTTTTGCATAATTTTTATCATGCAAAAAAAATATTGCATAAATATTATAATTGCATAAGTTGATAAAAAATGTTATGCAGTAGCTTTACCGCGGCAGTCCCCGAGTGCCACTTAATATTTTTTTTGAAACTCCTTCTGAATACTTGAAATGACTGAACTACTTGAATCTCCTCCTGGTAAGTTTCTTATTGCATACATAGCATAATACCTGTTGTAAGTAAACTTGTTTTGAAAAGAGCAACAGCCCAGTTTCTTGCTGGTTCTTCTCGGCAGGAAGGTCATTCCGAACTAATGGTAGTAGACTCAGCGACGATTCAAAAGCACGAAGTCTCGGGCATCATCTAGTCAATTAATAATAATGTTGGTTTGTCCTTCAATCAACTCGCAACAGAGCTACGGATCGACGTGATTTTTTGCATGGGTATAGTTGAGGACCTGGAGAGCGATAAGGCTACTTTTTATCCCGGAAAATCAAAGAGCTCCCACGGGATTTTAAAACTAAATCCACGCAAATGAAGTCGTGGGCATTAGTTAGGTAATATGTTAAATGCAAAAGTGCCCGTTGATTTTTCCTTCGATCATGCAATGACTTTAGTCAACATCAGTTACGGATCGGCGTAATTTTTTGGATGCGTCATACCTAGGACTTGAGTGGCAAGCTACTTTATATCCCAGAAAAACAGATCATTAGTTTACATTATTCAATTAACCTTCATTGGATTAACACTGAAGGAAAATTTCTGGAGCAAACCTGAATGTCTTGCATAGTGCTCTAAAAGTAGGGTTGCCATCCGTCCGGGTTTCCCCGGATTTATATTTGAATAAGGTTTTGTTTTCAAAATAGAGTATATTGATAATTTGTATTTTACTTTTTTAATTTGTAAGTATTTAAAAAAATTCTAACCGATAATTAAAACAATTTGTAACAAACTGTAATAAGATTTTGTTTTGTTAGGTACATTTAAAATGATGATAAAAGATGACAACATTTTTTATTAGACTTAGTTTTTTATTACACTAACTATGTTTAAAAAAAATGTTGCTGATATGTCCGGGTTCTGGGCTCCAAAATCCAGGGTTTTCACGCGTCTTGTCCTGGTTGCCAAATTATAAAAGGTAGGTATATAGAGCTATGGCCGGGACCATTTTAGTTCTTAGAGGATAGGTACTCGTCCCCAGTAGTGTGCCAGATCATCCAAGTGTGCCAGCGATGGGCTTAGAGTTTAGACGATGATGTTTGCCTAAGACCCGATTTCACCAAGCTAAAATAAGTCTTATCCGAGCGTAAACTTGTGTTTTGGCAGATTTTCGGTCGGATAAGACATATTATTATTCGTTGGTGAAATCGGCCCTTAGTCAGATATTACATTGCAGGTTTACCTATTTACCAATCTATGATCTGGACTGGCTGTCCTTATAAAAATGACAGCGCCACATTTGACATTCGAGTGTCCCTGGAATTAATAACATTGCAAATGGTGCATCCACCTCTATAAGTAGTCTATGAAATGACGCAATTATTCATATATTAATTATAGGGCTCAGTGACTATACCCATGCAAAAAATCACTGTTGCAGGCTGCAGCGTAATTAAAGGACAAACCAACAAACAAAGAAACCTTTATTTACCAGTAGTTGTCCTTACAGGCATACACATATACCTGATATTCCTGGTAAGAAGTCTTGTGAAGAAGCTGGAAATGTCCAATCAGACATACGAAAATCAGCTGCACCAGATCGTCAACGGAGAAGTGGTGAAGGATCCGAACAGTGTCTACCCCAGCACAGTGGTGCCGGTGGAGACTGCGTAAACTACCCTATTAACAAGTGTAAATTAAAAATAATCGGTCAAGTGCGAGTCGGGCCTCGCTCTTTTAGGGTTCCGTACAAATGACCAAATCATTTTTTTAAAACTAGATACATATTTAGATATCTTAGTTCTTAGAAAGTACTAAATTAGCATATGGAGAAAAAAGCTCGATTGTTTTGGTCACAACTTACAAACCACATTATAAATCGGTATTTTCAGTATTTGTTGTTTAAATGCACTATATAATACATAACATACGAAAATTTCAAATTCATAACTAGTTTAGTTTTTGAATAGACGCCTAACAAAATTTGTCTAAAACCGAAAACTTTGACGGCCCCCCATTTCTTCATTTTTGTAGCTAAAAAATAAAAAATATATATTTGAACTCCACTTAATGAGCTCTAGACAATGACACCCCACATGCCAGGGTAAAAAAATAAAATTTAAAGGAGTCGACTCCTTTTCCATGTATGGGAGCCCCGTTTATTTTTGAATTTAATTGAATTTTTATTATTTGTTATTATAGCGGCAATAGAAATACACAATATTTGAAAATTTCAACTGTCTATCTATTACGGTTTACGAGATACAGCCTGCTGACAGACGGACGGACGGACAGCGGAGGCTTAGTAATAGGGTCCCGTTGACACCTTTTGGGTACGGAACCCTAAAAATAATACCCCCGACATGTGAATCTATGGCTGGACTACGTGTGATATACCCGACATCCTATTACCCAGTTTGCAGCTCCATTATCAGATCCTCCTCAATCCTCTATCATCATATTTTATCTCACCTATGTACTCATTGAGACCAATCTAATGAGCTCAAGCACGCTATAGTTATCTGCTGTAAGTTGCTGAGGAGTTGGGTATCCCGCAGACTACTTAATGCTGCAGCATCAGCTCAAGGTTGCTGTCTTGGAAATAATCCGAAGTAACAGTACACCTTTCAAATCAACCGCGCTGATAAAATTTTGTAAGACCTTTTAATCAAATAGGAAATGAGCTGGTGATCTTCAAACGCCTGAACAGATCTGCACAAGCAAGCACAAGCTTTCAAACAGGAAAAACCGCATCAAAGCTGTCCATTCGTTGGGGATCTACAACACTTTAACACATTAGAACACAGATATACACGTCAAAATAATAACAACCCCTTTTTTATAATGTCGGGAGCTTAGATTAATATTCTTAGATCGGGAGCTAAAAATAAAGATTATTTTGTGATCTACGAAATAAAACTATACTAATTACAGTATCAAACTACGAAACAAAAAATCAAGTCAGTCCGTAGGTACTCTATAGCTCCGTTGCAGCGTGATTGAAGGACAAACCAACAAACAGACACATTCTTAGGTTTTCACGTTTGCATTTATAATATTAATATACTGGAAGTATTGTGCACCCCAGAAGTTGATGCTCATAAATATTATTTTAATCACCTTTTTATTGAATGTATTTAAAATTTTAAACCGGTCATACCGAAATGTGCGAAATTGACAAAAAAGATAGAGGTTGTTGACCCAGTCTTTCATCGAGCAAGTTGGGCCACTGTTTTGTACAATTATTCCAAATTTTATGTCGATAGCTTTAATAGTTACTAAAATAATCGACTGACAGGCTAAACTCGATCGGCTAAAAAACAAAAAACGAGCAACAAAATAAAACAATATAAAAAAATATATATTAATGAATAATAAAAAAAAATAGAAGCCCTTGATTCAATTACTTATTATTCATACAGTTTAGTTAATGTTATATAATTAGGTAGTTTGTAAGGCATAGAACTGCACGCCGAGTGTAAGTTAGAGAAAAGTTTATTAAAAAAAAAACTATGAAGTGTGCCGCCATATCGAAAGCGGCAGCTTCTCAATAGAAAAAAAAAACGTGCTGGAGGGCGCCCCACACTACGCTTATTAGTTCGCGGTCTCCACTCTTTTCGGCCCCAACGGCCATCGCTTCTGCGACAAGCATGGCCTGGCCACTGCTATTTCAGCTTGCTGATGGTTTGGGCTATGTCGGCGACCTTGGTTCTCTTACGGATCTCTTCATTCCGAATCCTGTCCTTAAGAGAAACTGCTAACATAGCCCTCTCCAAAGCTCTCTGAGTGACTTTAAATTTGTGGATCAAGCCTTTTGTTAGTGTCCACGTTTCACGTTCTCCCGCTATTGGTCAAAATGAATTGATGCAGCAAGAATGCCATAAAGTCAGCCAATCAGAGGTGGTTGCGTTACACTGTAGCAATCATTTTGAGACAATCCCACAGCCAAAGTTTTCGTTGTTTATAAGGAAGCTATATTAATTTTAGTGAATCTCATATGTTCTAAGTATTTTATATTGTTGGCTTAAAAATGTACATAGGTAATTAGATAATAATTTATTATTTGCTATAATTAAATCACGCTGTACCTTTGTTACAAATTGTTTGATTTGCAAAACCTTTCGTTTCTACCACCACTGACTGCTGCAGAGCCAGCCAGAAACTCAAAATGCAATTAGCTACATATAAGTTTTTAATAATAACACTATTTAATTATCCTACTTATAATTATCTTGTGGAAACCTGAATCTGAACGCAAAGCCGATTGCTTCCTCCATGCAGCTTTGTCAAAGAATAGATGACTTACTTACCTTTGTAATTTAAAAAATCGGCCAAGTGCGAGTCGGGCCTCGCTCTTTTAGGGTTCCGTTAAAAAAAATTAAATAAAAATATTTCCATGTACCCATGGAAATATTTAAATTAATTTTTTTAATTTAATTTAATTTTTATTACTTGTTGTTATAGCGGCAATAGAAATACATAATATGTGAAAATTTCATCTGTCTATCTATTACGGTTTACGAGATACAGCTCGCTGACAGACGGACGAACGGACGGACAGCGTAGAGTAATAGGGTCCCGTTGGTACCCTTTGGGTACGGAACCCTAAAAACAAGCAAAAAAAAAGAATAAAAACTTTGATTTAAGGTGGAAGACACGGTTCTGCCCGCGAAATTCAAATTTAATTTGGTTTTTCGCAATTTGTAAACTAATACGACAAAGTAGGCTTATGCCATTCTAATTGCGACAATGGCAGTATCATATTCACAGGTTTATATAAAAAAATTTACTTGAAAGTGTCCTGTTTAAGAAATTAATCAAAATATCGACTAATTTGTGAGTAACTCACGTCCAACTCAGTATTTTGATTAATTTCTTAAACTGGTCACTTTCAAGTAAAGATTTTTATGTAAACCTGTGAAGATGATAATTCCACTGGCGCAATTAGAAGGCCATAAGCTTACTTAGTCGTATTAGTTTACAAATTGCGAAAAACCAAATTTAATTTAAATTTCGCGGGCAGACCCTTGTCTTCCACCTTAAAGAATATCAACTGAAAAATTGACTCGAGATGATGTAAGGACTCTAACGATACCCCACACATCCAAATATGTTCAGGCATTTAGTAGTTGTGGTGGAATAAAAAAACTCACATACTTACAAACATACAAGAACCCTGAAAACATTAAACTCCTTTTTAGGGTTCCGTACCCAAAGGGTACCAACGGGACCCTATTACTAAGCCTACGCTGTCCGTCCGTCCGTCCGTCAGTCCGTCCGTCCGTCTGTCAGCGGGCTGTATCTCGTAAACCGTAATAGATAGACAGATTAAATTTTCACATATTATGTATTTCTATTGCCGCTATCACAACAAATAATAAAAATTAAATTAAATTAAAAAAATTAAATTAAAATGGGTAGGTGGGCAGATGGAAATCTTTTAGGTAATTTAATTTTTTTAACGGAACCCTAAAAGAGCGAGGCCCGACTCGCACTTTGCCGATTTTTTGGTCAGTCGTGTAATAAGAACATGCGTGTGGAAAAGTTCTAATAGAGACATAGATTATAGACTAGTTACTCAAATGCTAATGATGTGACAAATTTGACGACCTCCCTGGCTCAGTGGTGAGCTCTGTTGTCTTATAACTGGGAGGTCTCGGGTTCGATTCCCGGCAGGGTCAATTTGGGAATTTATTATTTTTTCTGAATTGTCTCTGGTCTGGTCTGGTGGGAGGCTTCGGCCGTGGCTAGTTACCACCCTACTGTCAAAGACGTACCGCCAAGCAATTTAGCGTTCCGGCACGATGGCGTGTAGAAACCAATTTAGGGGTATGGGTTGAATGTTCACTGTCATACCCCTTCCAAGTTAGTCCGCTACCATCTTAGACTGCATCGTCACTTACCATCAGGTGAGATCGCAGTCGAGGACTGGCTTGTCATCGAATAAAAAAAAATGTTCCTACAGGCGCTATTCCTAGTTAACCGTCTAGATTGCGTAGGTGTCCAGTAACCGCCAGACAATTTACCGCACAAAGCGTCCACAATCCCGCACTTCCGCGCATTAAATAAGATAATTCTGTTGGTGCGACTTACACTACACGACATCGCATACAAACGTAAGCTCAGATAGGAGGAGCTTGACAGCTCAAGGCTAGAAGTCGTCAAACCTCGTGGATCATGTTCTGGGGCGATCATTTCAAGAAACCTATGTCCAGAAGTGAACACCTATCGGTTGAAATGATGATGATAATGATGTAATGACAGCATAGTGTCGCAGCAACCAATGTTTGACGTTTTCAAACAAACTGTGATATTACATTGCCGCATTTAAGGAGCTATTGTAGCAAATGCGGTATCTAGTAGCGTTAAGCTTGGTCCTAAATCTATGATAAATAATAAAACCGGCCAAGTGCGTGTCGGGCCACGCGCAGTGTAGGGTTCCGTAGTTGAAAGTCTCCAATATTATTGCTGACCTAGGATAGTGCTTTTGTTTTATTTATGAATATTGAATAAATTTTGAGTTCCATGGTTTAAATACTATAATATTCTACAAAATATGCAACTGACACTACGTGTAATACCTAACTTAGAAAAAACAGATATAACTCCTTAACTAATGAACCCTACTTAGCCGTGATAGTTTTCCTTTAAAATTCATTATATATACTACTGCCATGATTTTTTTTTTGTATCCTATATACAACCGTTTAGCTGGCAGAGGGGGGGGGGGGGACACTTGACTCTAATAAAATTTTGCACTTTAAAATATCATATTTAACAAACGGATCCCTGAATTGAAAAATGATGTTCCCACACCCACAATATTTTTGAAAGACCTATTCAACGACACCCCACACTATGGGATAGACGAGAAAAAAATAATTCATCCCCACTTTACATGTAGGGCAGGTACCCTAAAAAAAATTATTTTTCACAATTTTATTTCACGACTTTGTCGGCGTGATTGATATTTATACCCTTGTCAAATTACAGATTTCTAGTACCAATAGTCTCTGAGCTAAACCGCGGACAGACAGACAGACAGACAGACAGACGGACAGACATGGCGAAACTATAAGGGTTCCTTGTTTACTACGGAACCCTAAAAACCAAAAAAAGACTTGTTGTCTATAAATGTTAACACTGCGCTTGACGGTGCGAGCTCACCACTTCAGTTTCCTGGTGAGCCAAAACGTCTACGGATTATTCGAACTATGGTCCATTTTAAATACACACTTTTTAGTATTAGACTTTTTTTAGATTTTGCATCGCTATCGTAACGTTGCAGTAACCTTTAACTTCCATAGTGTGTCCGATTGTCCAAGATTGGGAGGTACGTAAGAACTGTGAAGTCAGGAGCAGTTTTAAGAAACATAAGTGGAGTAATCTTAGGGAATTAGTGCGTGTGTCATTGCAAAGTCGTTTTTAATTTCGTGACGAATAAGAACCTTCTCAATTTTCAAAATCGTCTAACAAGAATATTGAAGAATAAAATAAATTCAAAAAACTAAGTATATTTTTCAGTAAAGAGAAGGGAAGCTTTATTACAGATAGTACAAGAAGATTAAAGATACGAGGATAATTTCAAAGAAACTAAATATTCCAGTAAAAGTCAAAACCTTAAAAGATTTATTCTATAGCATTAAATATACCTAGAATTACAAATTAAAAAAAGGAGGTCAAAGAATAGATGAAAGTTTAACATAGCATTTTATTACACTGCTCGTATGATTTATAAATAGAAAAAAAATGTGAAATAAATTTTAAACATACATAATACATAAAGATCTTTTAATTAAATCAATTCCACAAATAAAGAGTGAGCATTTAAAAATTGATTTTGAATAATAATTTATAAGAAATTTCCTGTTTCTAACGTTCGAAAATAAGGAAAAGTTTTTAAAAAATAAAAAATAAATAAAAGATGCGTTTGGAAATACCTGAGTGCAGGCGTTGTTGCTGCTGTGTACCGCTAAGACATGGCGTTCTGGTTTTCGGATACCTTAATTTGGTATGTATTCATGGTACAAACAATTCCGTGAATTGAGTTTCTAACTTTCGATTCTGCCGATGAAGCTTGCTTTGGTTTTTTCCAATTTATCTGCCTATCTATATCTATCTGTATCTATTGCTTGTATCTTTTTTATTTATCTAGCTGTCTGGCTAGGTCTACTTGTACCTTTTCTATGTCCTTCCACATGTCTTTCACTTACCTATCTATAAGCATGTCTGTCAATGTCTGTGTAGGCATATGGTAGCCATACAATCATTTATTAATGTGTTGATTCTCTAACAAGTGTAAATTTAAAATTTAAAATACCCCCGACATGTGAATAAATGGACAGACTATAATAATTATGTACGATATATCTGACATCCTGTCACCCAGTATTCTGCTCCATCATCAGATCCTCATCCTCGATCCTCGATCATCATCTATCTAACATCAACTCATTGCGACCATTCCTGTGAGTTTTCGAAGAGTCGGGTTTTCTGGAGACCATCCTGGTTGCAGCACCAGGTCAACGTGACCGTATTGCAAGATCATAACCTGCAAGGTACCTACTTCTTGAAACTAATCTATTGAACTCAAATACGATATGTCTGCTGTGAGTTTTCGAAGAGTCGGCTTCTCTGGAGACCAATCTGGTTGCAGCATCAGGTCGAAGCTATAAATTAATTGTCATTTAACGATTATAGTGGTACGCGTGAAGCACTTAATCGAGTAATCATACGCCAAAAATGCCTTACATCATTTTGGAAAAGAGCTGATACTCTTACACTGTTGGACCGATATTAACCAAACATAGTTAAGAACTACGGCAAGGAAACAGGCTTTCAAATGAAAAAAACCGCATCGAAATCGGTCTATCCGTTTGAGAGATACGATGCCACAGACAGACACACACACACACACACACACACACACACAGTCAGACAGACAGACATCGACGTCAAACTTATAGCACCCCTCTTTTTGCGTCGGGGGTTAAAAATGATTGCATCAGTGTAACGATTGCAATGACCTCCGATTGGCTGACTTTATGACGTTCTTGCTGCATCAATGCATTTTAACCAATAGCGGGAGAGTACCAGCCAATCAGAGGCCATTGCGGTCGCTACATTGACGCAATCAGTTTTTGATAATACCACCACCACCGGTAAGAAATGGCGTTCTCCTTTTTGGAGCTTTCGATTATGCAGATGAATTTCAATTGAAAGTTTTGGGTGTTTCTCAATTGTATGGTTTTTCCCCAATTTTAATATTGTTTGTCTTCTCGTTTATTCTGTTCGTCTGCAAAATATATTATTTTTTCAGGTAGTTTCAATACTGATTGTGGTGATAGAGATATTGCTTGCCTTCAGAGGTGAATTCCCCTCTCACACGGTGGTGATGTTCAGAGGGGTGCAGTTTTACGCCCATGTGTGGTTCGCCTCCCTGCTCTATGGAGCCGAAATCGTCTTTAACATTATTCTTTTAGTTGGAGCTCACATGGTTTGTATAATATGATTATACTCAAAATTTAATCAAAAGTTTTATTTAAAAAGTGGAACTATCAGGTTACCGCACGATCTTTTCAGCCACTTTACTTAATAGTATGTCACCAGTCAGTATATTTAATTTCTTAAAACGCTCTTCTTCTTTCTTCTTTATCAACCGATAGAAGCCCACTGGTGGACAAAAGTCTCGCATTTCGTTCTTGCGCCGCCAGAATCTCTACGAGCATAGCTCTCTCCATCGCCCGCTGAGTGACCCTGAGCCTTCTTATGAGACCCATATTAGCGACCATCTTTCGGATACTTAAGTCTTGGGATCTGTGAGCTTATACTCTCACAGCTTCGAAAAGTCAGAGATGCTTGCCGGAGATTGAACCCTGAACTACTTGAAAAGGAAGTCGAATTAGGCGCTTACACCTTTTATCAAAATAGGTGTAAGCGGGAACAAAGAAGGACGATGTTCTCCTCACCGAACCCGGCCACAGCCGCCAAATTCTACAGAGATTATCCATCTGCGCGAGAGATATTATAGTGCACAAGTGTGTGCGCAAACACAGTTGAACCCTCTAGTTCTTCACTCTCACAGTCCGATTTCTCATGACGGAAATCCGACACGGCCGGAGCGCTTCCAGAGCGAGATCAGGTGCTGGACCGAAGGCTTTACGTTCCCTCGAGTCATGAGATAGTAACTCCACTGACACCAACATTCTTCTTTATCAGCCGTTAGACGTTCACTGCTGGACAAAGGTCTTCTGCATGGACCTCCACAGGCTTCGGTCTAGCGCCGCCTGAATCTAGCGGCTCCCTGCGACTCGTTTGATATGTCGTCGGTCCATTTAGTGGGGGCTTGCCAACACTGCGCTTATCGGTGCGTGGTCGCCACTCCAGCACCTTGGGACCCCAACAAACATCAACTCTTCGAACTATGTGTCCCGCCTATTTCCACTGCAGTTTCACGATTCGCTGAGCTATGTCGGTGACTTTGGTTCTCCTACGCATCTCCTCATTTCTGATTTGAACTCGCAGGGATACTCCGAGTATAGCTCTCTCCATCGCCCGGTGAATGACCCTGAGCCTTCTTATGATCCCAACATTAGTGCCATTGATGCACTAGTTCATATGATTTTGAATTTATTCCAGAAAAAGACACAACTGATGAGAGCCTACTACTTCTACGGGCTGACTACGACACTTGCCTCTGTCCTGACGTTTTTCGTGTTATGGCTGAACGCTACGATTTCTTGCACCTCTTGCTACACTTGGTCGTTCCATTACCTCTTATTTTTGGGCTTCGTCCTTAGCGGTGTAGGTCAGTATGGACATTTGGATAAGAATTTAAACGCAAAGACTAGATTTCTGAGTTGATAGTTATCTCTCGTAATAAATTCTTCTTTGAAGTGGCCCCAGCCTGCCTAAAAGATGCTTTTAGTTTACTCTTCTTTCGAGGGGAACTTTCTTTTGTTCTTGGTTAAAGTAAGCTGGAATGTCATTCGATATTTAGGAGCGTATTGCTAAGTGATAACGCATCATGTCTTCATGTGTAACTATTGTAATGACGTCTGATTGGCTGGTACTGTCCCGCTATTGGTAAAAATTCATTGATGCAGCAAGAATGCCATAAATTCAGCCATTTAGAGGTCATTGAAATCGTTACACGGATGATTTGAAATCGTTTTCAATGATTTTTAGAGGAACCACTACACAGATATCACTTGATTCTCGGCTGCAGTATGTGTTTTGCTGCCTTCTCGTCTTCTTATATGCTTTGCATAGCGCGCTGTAGGTTAGCCAACACACAAAATGAAAAGGTGTTAGTTGAGAAACTGTATGCTATCATACCTACTCACAACGGATCTTAGTTTGCTGACCTTATGGAATCAGTTGTGGGATTCTCTAAATATGCTACAGTTTGAAGATAGCAATCACCCCTGATTGACTGAATTTAGTTCTTGTTGCATCAATGCATTTAAACTGATAGCAAGGGAGTACCAGCCAATCAAAGTGTCTCAAAGTAGGTGTATAAACTATAAACACACGCCGAATGCATTCTACATATTTCGACCAATAACATGCATCGCACGCATTAATACAGAATCATTGTAAAAATCCCAATGTTTTCGGAATGAGTAAATGGTGGTCTTAATATTTCACAGGAATCCAAGCATACCTCCTGCTGCTGATCAGGAGTGAGCTGCTGAAAATCAAACAGAACAGTTGTCTTAGCTACGTGAACCATGTTTCGGAGATGGTGGTTGAGACACCTATACAAGCTGGGCACAACCCTTTCTAGAAACTATAGAATGAAGCTGCAGTGTTGTGCAGTGATGCAATGTTACAATGACTGTTGTTTAGTTTTTCACTATCACTATCCTTGCGTCACTATATCTCATATTTGTACATAAATGTATGACTCCGATCGCCCACATTCGCGTTATGTTACAACAAATTCGATTTATTATTATCATACCATTACTTTTTAAAGCTGTTACTGTTGGTAGGTGGTAGGTAGGTGGTAACTTATTTGACATCGTGTAAAGATTTTTTGATAAATTAATTAAAGTAAGTTAAAACCAAAAAATTTGTTTTATTTGTTAACTAAAGACAATATTATGTCATGGATACTATAAGCAGTATTATAAAAATGTTATAGCTAAAATATTACAATACACATTTTACTTGCAATTTTATTTTTATTTAATATTGAAAAATATTGATTTTTTGCTCTTAACAACTTAGAGTTCAAATATTAAAATGAATTGTTTAAGGTATTCCGTCTATTATATTAATATTTGTCGGTGGGTTTACCTGTCCAACCCGTCACTTTCTTTTCTGGTCTCTGCATTTGTCTGGAGTCATTCTAAATCTGTCTAACTCACTACAATGTCTCTCACTGCATGTCTAACTCAATACATGTCTCTAAATCAATGCTTGTAAATGCTCGTCGCTATTTTTCCTATGCTATTTTTTCTGCAATGTATGTTTTATTTGGTTTGTTTTCAATCTTCATAAAACACTAGATGATGCCTGCGACTTTGTCCGCCTGGATTTAGGTTTTTTTATTTCGGCGGGAACTCCTTAAGCCTGGGAGGGAGCCTATGTGTTAATCCTGGGTATTTCCATTCCAAATTTCCCATCCATCCAAACATCCATCCTCACAAACTTACGCATTTATAATATCAAGTAGGATTACGTTACTGGCTGTAACTTTGTTGAATTATTCAATTTATGATGGTGTTTCAAGTTCTTTACAATTTACAAAATTTACTCATCTACTGCTTCTCTATCTGTCGGTCTATCTACCTTTAACTCTTTCCCATCAATATCTAAATAAAACCTATCTTTAAACCTTTTTTTTCAGTTATTTTCAATATTAATTGTGGTGTTAGAGACACTGGCAGCCGTCAAAAACACGACCACCAACCAGGGGATGCTATTGTACAGGGGGGTACATTTCTACACCCATCTGTGGTTCGCCGCTGTACTCTATGGGTCAGAAATCATCTTTAACATTGTTCTTCTAGTTGGAGCTCATATGGTTTGTCTACTTACCTATTTTTATAGGGGAAGGGTTATGATTTTAGCAGTCTATGTATGTATGTATGTGACTATTTACGAATTTTCCACCGTAGTAAATAAACTAATACTTATTGAGCCGATTTTAATAATTGAGGTGTCAATCAATTCGCTCTGATTGGCCGGGTGACATAGGTCACATTTTTCCAAAATCAACATGTCAGGGGTTACATCCAATTTTCCGTAGTCGGGTAGTATTAGTTTCTTTTTTTTAGTTTTTTTTATAGTTTTTCTGTAGTTATTATTAAACTATAATCCTTGTTCCAATTTTTTATGAATGTTAAGTTATGTTTAAAGTTGTTCAGAGTTATGTTCAGATAATGCTTGTTGATATTAGCATTTTAAAATTTGTTTCTATGTTATTTTTATACTTTCAATGGATACTGTGGCTTGGGCATTGGACTTGTATCATATATATAATTCAATTGCATTTCAGAAAAAGACACGTTTGATGCGAGCTTACTACTACTACGGTATAACCACGACGCTCGCTTCGCTCGTGACGTTCCTAGTCTTACTGATGAGCGATGTGATTGGTTGCACCGATTGCCACACGTCGTACTACCTCATTGTCTTGGGCTTCGTACTAAGTGGCGTAGGTCAGTAACAGTATGCTTACGTCATTTGAATCTCCAACGCACTTTCTGACACAGTTGTGAGTACTGTGGTTTTTTCGCCCCCGTAGAATAAATCAACTTGATTAATGATTAATAATTAAAATATAAATATTCTTTAAATAAGGTGAAGTTTCCAGAACATATCCGACACATAAACATAAACACCTCAACTCTCAAGTCCTCAAAAAAGTTAGCCGAACCGTAAGACCGTATTGAAGTACGAACTTACGAAGGTGCTGGATTTGTGGAGCTTAATAAATTATGCATCAATTTGAAATGCCACATTTGACATATTATTATTATTATGATTGTCTTTGGAACTAATACACTAATATTGCAAATGGCGCACCGATCCCTAATCTATCACACTAATATCATAAAAGCGCATTTTTGTGTGTGTGTGTGTGTGCGTGTGCGTGTGCGTGCGTGTGTGTGTGTGTGTGTGTGTGTATGCGTATGTGTATGTGTATGTGTGTGTGTGTGTGTGTGTGTGTGTGTGTGTGTGTGTGTGTGTGTGTGTGTGTGTGTGTGTGTGTGTATGTTACTCTTTCACGCAAAAAATACTGGAAGGATTTGGCTGAATTTTAGAATAGAGATGGATTATATCCTGAATTAATAGATAGGCTACATTTTATCCATTAAAATTAAGGGGTTCCCGCGGGAATAAGGAAAAACCTTAATCCACGCGGACGAAGTCGCAGACATCACCTAGTGAGATCATAATTAAATATCTTAAGATGTCAGCGTCAAAATGGCGTCAATCAAATCCAATCTAGCGTCAATCGCTGGTGTCAATCATAGCTGATAGAGCTCAGCGGTTATATTCCAACTTCTATTTTTATTTTTCGAAGTACGTTCCACCGAACTTTACAATTCGTTCTGTTGTATCGGTGACTTCGGTTCTTCTATTTACCTCCTCAATTATGATTTGATCATAGAAGAACTCCGAGCTTATCCTCCTTCATCGCCCGCTGAGTGTCTCTGAGCTTTGTTAAGTCTGTAGATTTTTTAATATTTCACAGGAATCCAAGTATACCTCCTGCTGCTGATAAGGAGTGAGCTGCTGAAGTTGAGGCAGAGTAGCCGCCTTTGCTACATCAATCATGCTTCGGAGATGGTGGTGGACACGCCTATGCAAACTGGGCACAACCCTTTCTAGAAACTCACTTAAGCTGCAGATAAATAACTGATTCGTGGCTAATAAACTAGGTGATATAAAAACAGTACAGTATTACAATCTCGTAACGATGGTAAACCCTCGCCTGCGGCTCGGGCTTACAACCCTTACCACCCTTGTATCACAACATACTAGCTATTAGCTAACGTTTGGAGTTTATGAGATATTGCTGCCCATGTCACGAGTCTATTAGTCGTACTACTACTAGTCATCGTTATCTATATTCTAGTGTCAAAGTTCATTCGGGTTACTTCAAATATGGGTAATATTATAAGTTAATCATACTAATATCATACTAATATTATAAATGCGAAAGTGTGTTTGTTAGTTTGTTGGTTTGTCCTGCAATCACGCTGCAAAAAAGCTGCGGATTTTTTGCATGGGTAGTATAGTTGACATCCTGGAGAGTGACATAGGCTACTTTTTATCCCGGAAAATCAAAGATTTCCCAAGGGATTTTAAAAACTAAGTCCACGCGGACGAAGTTGCGGGCATCAGCTAGTATAAAAAAAATAAGCCTTTATTGCTGTTTTACAAAATTTACCTTATAAATATTCTTAATTCTAAGTTAATCTAATTAGTTTTATATAATTTCTAGATCGGCATACGGTTAGTCTACAACAGCTTGTCTTTCGACAAATAGAATATATGAAAAGAGAAAAGAAGAACAATAGCATAATAATATTTGGTGTAGAAGAGAAGTAAAAATCTGGTCTTGAACTATTGCAGAAGGTAAAAGATCATTTTATGAGCGACCTAAATATAACTATCGAACAATTCGAAGTAAACAAAATTCACC
Organism: Oeneis ivallda; assembly: GCA_029955525.1. NCBI lineage: Eukaryota > Metazoa > Arthropoda > Insecta > Lepidoptera > Nymphalidae > Oeneis > Oeneis ivallda. The sequence continues at coordinate 20,595,040 of JARPMR010000018.1, read as the reverse complement.
GCATAGGGGATAAAAATAGAGACGGCAACAAGCCGAGACCAGTTCTCTGCTCCTTTACAAACGGGTGGAAAAGGAACGAAATAATGAAAAACAAGAAAAGCCTCAGGACAATATACGTCACAGATGACTATTCGAAAGAGGTCTTAGAAAAGAGAAAAGCTTTGCAACCACAACTAGCAGAAGAGAGAAAGAAGAAGAAGGGAAATATAGCTTATTTGAAATACGATAAGCTGGTAGTAAGAGAAAATAGAACGTACATAGAAAAAAGGAAGAGAGAAACCCCTTCACCAAGAGACACTTCACCCACTCCTCCTCAACCAAGAAAACAAACAACTACAACTTCTTTCAAAGCAAATAGAATAAATGCGTTTGATGTACTAAGGGGTAGATCTAACTCCTTAGGCAACGATGTAATAAACAAGAAACAATAGCAACTAGAAATCGGCAAACGGAAAAAACAACGAACCAAAAGAACAGAAAACAATATAACAGGAAAACACATCAGCTAGTAAGGCATAATTTATTGCAATTATATCATTTATGTATATTAATTATTATTATACTTATTTCTAATTTAAACATTTAAGCCTGCATCCAGGAGAAGCTACTAGCTTCTTCTGGCAGCTACTGGATGCAGGCGGCGCTAAACCGAGGCTTGTGGAAATCCATGCAGGAGACTTATATCCAGTAGTTGACGTCGGTTCATGAAGAAGAAGAATAAGATTGTATAATACCTACTGTATAAAGTAAATTTAAAATTAAAAATTTAAAATAAAAAAACCATCTGAGTATACCATAGTTACCAGAACGAAATAATTTATATTCAAATATAACATCGTGTATAAATCAGGTATTTTCATTGTATTTATATTTTATTTTTATGTCTTAAAATGTACATACAAAATGTATTGTAAATACAAAAATAAATTACTTAAAAAACCAATAGAATAGAAATGTTTTTTATTCAAATAAACTTTCTTTACAAATGCTTTTGAATCGTCTGCGTCGATGAGTCTACCACTGGTTCGGAATGCCCTTCCTGCCGAGAAGAACCAGCAAGAAACTCGGCAGTTGCTCTTTTTAAAAGAAGTTTACAATATACTTAATAGAATATACTATGCTATGTATGCAGCATTTCCACAAGGAGGGGAAGTTCCACAAAAGCATACCCAATTATCTCGTGGGAACTCTTTGATTTTCCGGGATAAAAAGTAGCGTCAATCTCCAGGTCCTCAACTATACCAATGCAAAAAATTATTTTGTTCATTGGGTTTCTCTGAAGCATCTTTTTCTAAGCTCAGGTCAAGTCAGGAAAAATAATAATTCTCGGTATGATAGTCGATACTCATATTATATAGTGTTCTCATTATAATAAGTACCTATGTAGTAAAACCCGTGATTATTATTTATGTTTTTAAATTATAGTTAATTAAAACAGTTGCTACGTAGGACAAAGTTTTTGGTGTGTTAACCAATGATTTAGTTTAATTTGATAATGGTAGAAGTAACATACCTAATTATGTGTACCTTAATATTCCGTTTTTTTTACTAACATAGGCCGTCTTAATCGTCCTATTCTATAGAGTACCTAAATGTTAATGTGTTAATTGATAAACATTACTGAAGACCACTCTACAAATTATTGCGAAGACGTTAAAACAAGAGATGTAAAGCAAAACTTTGCTTAAAAGTGTTCTGAGTGCATAATATCTACCTAAAATGAGTTTAAGGGTAAATTATTGTTGTTTTTGCATCCCTCTAAGGATTGGGCTGTTAATATGGGGGTATTTCGCCCTGGTAAGTTTATTTTTATAGTAAAACCCCAAGTTAGTTACCGGTAAAACCTAAGACTTACCATGTGATGACGCGGCACTAGTTATTGTTACGAACTTCGTCTACACTTATATCTATTATCAGCAAGGGCTACTGAGCGCAGGTCTTCTCTCAGAGTAGGGCTAGAGGCCATAGTCCATCATGGTGGCCTAATGCAAATTGGCAGACTTCACATGCCTTTAAAAACTTTATGAAGAACACTTAGGTGTGCATGGTCTCCTCACGATGTTTTCCTTCACTGTTGAAACATGTGCCCTAGTAGCAATTTGAGTTGGTTGTTAGTAGGGCCTTTGTCCCTACTTTGGTTTGCCAACAGTAAGTCTTGTCATCCCTAAAAATCGGCCAAGTGCGAGTCGGGCCTCGCTCTTTTAGGGTTCCGTTAAAAAAAATTAAATTAAAAGATTTCCATCTACCCACCTACCCATTTTAATTTAATTTTTATTATTTGTTGTTATAGCGGCAATAGAAATACAAAATATGTGAAAATTTCATCTGTCTATCTATTACGGTTTACGAGATACAGCCCGCTGACAGACGGACGGACGGACGGACAGCGTAGGCTTAGTAATAGGGTCCCGTTGGTACCCTTTGGGTACGGAACCCTAAAAATCGTGTTGCCAACTGTACAAAACAAAATGTAGATGAGAAGAGAAGAAGAGAAGAGAAGAAGAAGAGACTAAATCGGCATCACCACTGCCATCTCCCAACCGTTGGCTTCCGTTGGCTACAAAACCCCAACGAAAATTGCTACTAGGGTGATATTTTAATTGCTTTAAACGCATAATTCCGAAAAAAATATATTTACACAAAATATAAATATAACAAATTATATTTGGCAAATCTTACTATAGTAAGAAAAATGTTTCATTCGCTTCTCGCTTCATCTTCTACGTCATAGGTAGGGCGAAATCCGATATCTCGAAATCTCTTTCGATTGAAAAATAGTACCAAGATTACATGCCCTAGTCATAGGCTTAGTGCTTGACGATAATAATAAATAATCATGCTTACTGGAAAGCAATGCTGTGGACAGATATTATGTTTTACGGTTACAGGCCGCGCAGCGCATAAACCTGAAAACTACTGAGCCGATTTTGATGCGGTTCTTTTAAATTGAACAGCTTTATCATTTCAGAGCAGGTTCCTATATATTATATGTTTAGAGGCCACAGGGGTTGCAGTTCATTTTTATTAAAATCATTTTATATTAAGCTATTGGATAGCTTTTATCGCGGGCTTTGAACTAGGACAAACAGTTTGAGCGCGGCGACCGAATCAAGAAATTCCGTAACGAAAATAAACCTAACACCGTCGTTCAGTAAGCGTTCAACATTTTAGAGGTTCTTAAGTAGCTCTGTTTGGCGCAGTGGGCGAGCGACCGCTTTCTTTATCGTATGGTGTATGATGTCGCAGGTTCGAATCTCACTCGCGAAGTAGTGACAGTGCGCTTTTCTTGTTTTTTGTTTTTAATTGGAACGTAAGTGCCTTATCGCGCGGTGCGGAAGGGGACCAAATAGGAGACCACAGTCCTAACTCCTAACAAATAGGATTTCACTGCTTAAATAACTAAGCTTAATGAAGTTGTTTTTGGAACGTAGTTCCTTATCGCGCGGTACGGAAGGGGGCTAGACGGAAAAAATTAAGGAACCGACACTCGACACATTTTTGAAACCGACACTTTTTTGTTGAATGTGAATTTTGCATTGTGTTCGGTATTTTCGCGGTACAACATTGGGTCTCCGTAGCCTAGTGGCTTCGGAAGTCGCTTAACAGTTAAAGTCGATGGTTCAAATCCCAACTCGACAGACTGGATTTTCTATTTTCAATTTTATTTTAAATAATTTCTACATGTGATTTCCCTAATTTTTTATTGTATAAATTGGATAAAATATTATTGTACTACTAACGCCATCTGTTAAAAAACCAGAGTAACTCTTTGGTTTTGTAACATGCATTGCTGCAATAGAAATAAGCTAAATATAATTCATCGTAGTTAATCAATTTAATACTAGATGACACCACTAGTTTATTACAATTCCTTCACTAATTAATCGAAAGGAACTTCGTTCCATCCGGGTGTCCCTTGACACCTCTCAAGTTTTTTTTTTGGATGATTTTTAGTATGCAAAAAAAATATTGCATAAATATTATAATTGCATAAGTTGATAAAAAATGCTATGCAATAGCTTTACCGCGGCAGTCCCCGAGTGCCACTTAATTTTTTGTTACGTTATGTTTCAGATAGCGACATATTTGAGCGCCCTACCCTCGCTATACCAACTGCAGGACATTTTCTACGCCGGGGGTCTTTTCTCTACTTGGGAGATTTTTTATTCATTTATGAAACTCTTCGCAATACTTACGTATTTTATTTTCAACGTTATGTTAGTGGCGGGACTGCATAAGGTAAATTAGGGCCAATTTCACATTTGACATAATATTATCCGTCTGATTAGATGCTTATATTATGTTAGAACCATGCCAGTTTTCATGCATATAGAGCTTCGCAATAACTAAGGCCGCCCCTGAAGTCTGTTGAAGGGGCAGGAAACTGGATAGCAGGATACTTCTAAAGGAAAAGGACTCACTGATTGACTGACCGACTGATCGACTGACTGATCTATCAATGCACAGTTCAACCACGGACGGATCGGGCTGTTGTTTAGCATACATATTGTTAGGAATACCTACCGAAGTCTCGCTACACTAGAGTAGGTAAATACGTCGTATAGGTAGGTACGTAATAATAAGTACCTACCATGTCCTTGGGTTGTTTACAAAAACTGTAGGTACCTACCCAACCTACTGAATTCTTCAATTGAACTGGCATTTCAATTGAACCCCTTACACGTAACAATATTATTAGCTATTATGATGTAGGCTAAGGAAGGATTTTTGAAAACTCAACCGGAAATCAAACCGGGGTGTGTGTGTGTGTGTGTGTGTGTGTGTGTGTGTGTGTGTGTGTGTGTGTGTGTGTGTGTATGTTTGTTACTTTTCCACGCAAAAACTACTGGACGGATTTGGCTGAAATTTGGTATGGAGATAGATTGTACCCTGTTCCTAAGGCTACATTTTACCCTAAAAATTAAAGTGTTCCCGCGGGAATCAAAAAACCTTATTTCACACGGACGAAGTCGCGGGTATCATCTAGTATAATACATAGACCGGCCATAAAATCAATATGTCGGGGTGATTTAAAATTTTTATTTACACTTGTATTTCCAGACTTCAGAACTTCCCTAATCCTAGAACTTTCACTAATTTTGGAAACACTGCATACATAGCATATAGTATCTATTGTATTTGTAAACTTGTTTTGAAAAGAGCAACCGCCGAGTTTCTTGCTGGTTCTTCTCGGTAGGAAGGGCGTTCCGAACCAGTGGTAGAAAAAAATTGGTTGTCTGTAAAGTCGGTTTACGGACGATAGTTTTACGTGATAACGTCATAAAGAAACATTGACGATGACTGGCGGGCGGCACAAGCCAACGCTTGGGCCGATCGTGCCTCTCTATCCCTTGTTCCGCGCTATCGCTAAAGAGCGCGTGTAACCCCAAAAAAAATCAGATTTCGCGATGAGATAAAACATAGCCACAACCTCATGTGAGGCGTGACAAAAGAAAGCGTTTTGCGCGGAATAGGAGTGTAGTAAGCGCCAAATACTTTGTAACTCGTAAAATATTCATTTTCTTTTCAATTCACTAGGCTACTCTCTTGATAATATCAATCGGAATTTAATGTAAAAATTTTGACTCTGTAATATGCAACACATTGAAAATAAATGAATATTGGTTAAAAATTAGACCTAACTTCGCGATTTTTTATCATCGAACAAATTTCATCATTTTATGTTTTTGCCCAAGCACGTCCCTTGGCAGTATGATGTAATTTTTGCGTGTTTTTTTTCGGATAGTTGAAACTTGATCTACTACTGTACAAATCAAATCTGTTTACTGTTAATGAGCGCACACCCACTCTTAAACCCTCAGGCTCAGGCGAAACGTGACACTTTTTCGTGCGTGCAGCCGGTGTTTATAAGACGTTATCACGTCAAAAGTTTGTTTGAATAAAAAATACTTTTTTCTATTTCTATTTCTATTTCTATTTCAGAAAAGCTGTTGCATGTTGGAGGTATACAACGGCTACCTAATAATATCAATGGTGTTGGAAGGCATCGCAGCAGCGTTGTATATACCACTGGAATTAAGGAAGTTATATTATAGGCTCGGCGACCTATACCAACATGGTGAAATCGTTGTTGTGATAATATTGATTGTTCTGGCTGTTTTAATAGTTGTTGACTTAAGTGAGTAGCCTATGAAAAGAGAAGTGAGCGTTGGAACGCCACGTGGTTGAAATCCACCCTACTCGCATGAAACGCTTTGGTTCAACTTGAACTAAAATAAGTAGAATCAATAATTCAGTAGAGTGAAATGACAGTTGTTAATGTCACTCAATAGCCCAACGGTTAAAGGTGCAGACTGAAAACTGAAAGGTCGCAGGTTCGAATTCCACCCGTTGCACTATTGTAGTACACACTCCTAACACAAGCTTTCCGCTTATTCGGAGGGGAGAGGAGGATATGAGTCGACTTCAACTTGGTTGATATTCTTTAAAAAAAAACGTGTGGCACTCGGGGACTGCCGCGGTAAAGCTATTGCATAGCATTTTCTAGTCGCACGCACACAAACACCGTGCCGAAGTCTGCCAAACTGAAACGACGGTTTTAGTTTTATTTTCGTTACGGAATTTCTTGATTCGGTCGCCGCGCTCAAAGCCCGCGATAAAAGCTATTCAATAGCTTAAAAGAAAAAAAAAGAACTTTGTAAAATAATATTGCCATATTTATTGTAATAGTAATGTTCTAGTTCAGTAGGTAGTGATAGCTGTAGTACTGTACTTTTACATTTCATTTTATAAATCTCATAAGATCACATAATAATATGTAATAGAAATAGTAATAAAGTTCACCTTTTTAAAGCTGTAATAATAGAAATCACGAATAGAAATATTTAAAATCTATTTTTAGTACTAAAAGTTGTTTTATCTCCTCAGTATTAGACGACAAAGACGAGATCAGATTTTCCATAAGATCATAATTGCTATTCAAAATATTTTTGTATCAATTATAATAAACACAATTTGGGAATTTTCTTAGTAAATAAAACCTTTAGTCACATCACTATTTTATTTTCATCAGAAACTGACAACACTATAAATGTCAATTCTCTCTACTGAATTATTGATTCTACTTTATAGCGTTTCGTATAATATATCCGAACGTTTCTATCGAACCGCTAGGTGTATCACCTTAGATCATAATATAAATGTCCAAATTGATAATAAAAAATTCTTTTTAAAAAAAACGTCTTCAAACGCCCGCGAAACTACAAAGTAGGTATATAATTTGTTGTTGATGCGTTTCTATTTCTATTCATCATCATCATCATTAGCAACCCATCAATGGCTCACTACTGAGCGAGGTCTCCTCTCAGAGAAGGGTTATAAGCCATAGTCCAACACGCTGGCCCAATGCGAATTGGCGGACTTGACACACCTTGAAGAACTATGAATAACTCTCAGGTGTGCAGGTTTCCTCACGATGTTTTCCTTCACCGTTGAAGCAAGTGATATTTAATTGCTTAAACGCACTTGACTTCGAAAAGTCAGAGGTGCGTACCCGGGATCGAACCTGCGACCCCCCGAATAGGAGACCACAGTCCTAACTACTAGGCTATCACTGCTATATCTATTATAGGCGTTTAAATATTCTAAGTAAGTGTGTAACGTACCTCCGGTGTCTGTGTTTCCGAGGAGATTCTCAATTCGACCGGTACTTTTTTTACTCGATTACGGCAAAGGAAGGGGCATGATTTTAGCAGTATGTTTGTATGTACCTATTTACGAATCTTCCACCATAGTGCCTAGTCTACTGAGCCGATTTTGGTGAATGATGTGTCAATCGATTAGTTATTATAGTTTGGGTGGCATAGCCTACATTAAATTTTATACGAACAAAATCAACATGACTGATGCTATTTCCAATTTTCCTTAATCGAGTTATAGTTAAGCTATTGCATAGCTTTTATCGCGGGCTTTGAACTAGGACAAACAGTTTGAGCGCGGCGATCGAATCAAGAAATTCCGTAACGAAAAAAACCTAAAACCGTCGTTCAGTAAGCGTTCAACATTTTAGAGGTTCTCAAGTAGCTCTATTTGGCGCAGTGGGCGAGCGGCCGCTTTCTTTACCGTATGGTGTATGATGTCGCAGGTTCAAATCTCACTCGCGAAGTAGTGACAGTTCGCTTTTCTTGTTTGTTTGTTCTTTAATTTTTTTTGCATAATTTTTATTATGCAAAAAAAAATATTGCATAAATATTATAATTGCACAAGTTGATAAAAAATGCTATGCAATAGCTTTACTGCGGCAGTCCCCGAGTGTCACTTAATTTTTTTAAACTTTTTGCTTGTTTTGATAGATTAAAACATATTAATGGAATGTTATTTTCGGGTTAGGCCATGGAACTTATGTTTGTCTCTATTCATAAAAAAATAATTTTGTTTCAGTATGGAAATACTATATTCTAGTATGCGTACGTAGCCTCAACGCAGCACTATATGGTGATAAGAAGGATTATCAGTCGGAACAGGATGCTGACCCTGACGTCATCATACATGATAATACAAACAAGAGGACAAAAGACGATAAAATACTGCCCGTGGGAGAATCTGAAGCCACAGTAGATGATAATACAGGAACCGGGAGCAAAGGAGATAATATTCAACTCGTCGAAAAACCTAACGTCATCATACATGACAATACAAACAGGAGGACAAAAGACGACAATATACAAGCAAGTAGGAAACTCTGACGTCATTGTACTTGATAATACAGGCACCGGGAGCAAAGGAGATAATATTCAACTCGTCGAAATCCCTAACGTCATCATACATGACAATACAAACAAGAGGACAAAAGACGACGATATACAGCAAGTAGGAAACTCTGACGTCATTGTACTTGATAATACAGGCACCGGGAGCAAAGGAGATAATATTCAACTCGTCGAAATCCCTAACGTCATCATACATGACAATACAAACAAGAGGACAAAAGACGACGATATACATCAAGTAGGAAACTCTGACGTCATTGTACTTGATAATACAGGCACCGGGAGCAAAGGAGATAATATTCAACTCGTCGAAATCCCTAGCGTCATCATACATGATAATGATAACGATGGGGTTACCCCTATCGACGATGGTGAGATAGCAAGAAAAGGTTAGAATTATTTTGCTATAATCCGCCAACAGAAAAAATCTGTATGGTCAAACATGCAATTAAAAGCTAAGCACCACTCATCTACCCAGCCAAGCAAGAAAGCCAAGTTCCCAAGCAAGCAATGCCACTCACATGCACCACCACAAAAGACTTTTACACTACTCTCGACGCACGTTTCGCCCCGACACCGGAGCATCCTCAGGAGATGTCGACTTTACAATACAGCATTGTAAAGTGGTCTTGTCAATGCATCGTTGTAGAGTCAACATCTCCTGAGGATGCTCCGGTGTCGGGGCGAAACGTGCGTCGAGAGTAGTGTAAAAATTATACAGATTTTTTCTGTTGGCGGATTATAGCAAAATAATTCTACCCTTTTCTTGCTAATGCAGAATTAAATTAGTCAAGAATCAGTCTGTCACAATTTAGTGCGCTTATACTCTAGTAAATATTCCACTGGTACGATTCACTAAAATATGATGACTATTTTAGCTAGGTAGCTCACTTCTTAGTTAGACAACATTCTCCCTTTCTTTTGGGAGATTGATTCCAATATGCGAAAGTTGCCTTCATAGAGGCCAGTGATGCCAACTTGGCAACTTTATAGCTATATCTAGCTATTTTTTGGTGACAGACAGCTACAATTTGATGAAACTTGTAGCTAAACTTTTTAGCTACTTTTTCTAGCAACTTTTCATCATGAGTCGTAAGGCTATCGAGATTCGTATAGTAGAGTATTAGATCTATGGTATGGTCATAGATGCTATGATGTTGGCGTTGGTTGCGAATTCTCAATTCCCCGTTTCCTGCTATGCTACAAGTTACAACCAAAGAATACAGTATAATACACTATTATAATATTCGAAATCAGTGCAAGATACTAAACCCCAGCCATGAACATTGAATAAAACCCTTAATTAAAAATTAATCAATTAAAGAGGAAGATATTTAATTGATTAATTTTTAATTTATTTTTTTATTCAGTGACGTACACAAGACATTTTAACTCTCTTGTTAGATGAGTATACAAATCATGGTAGTCGCAAATCCTAGTTACATGATACAAATGATTGTCAGAAATTAACATTTTATTGTAACCTACCTACTGTAACATTTTGATAATCTAGCAACTTTTTGGGGTAAAACTAGCAATCTAGCAACATTTTGAAAAATGTCTAGCAACTGTGTAAAGCTAGCAGTTGGCAACACTGATAGAGGCTATATTATGCCATCGTCTTGGCACTATGATACTGATATTGTATTATTTTGTTTTGAAAACCTGGGCAACTGCTGAGTTTCTTGCCGGCTCTTCTCAGCAGAATATGCTTTCCGAACTGATTCATGACTTGTCATAAGTGCTAAAATTTGGCCTACATGAAATGAATGATTTTTGATTTTGAACTTCTTGAATTTTTATGGGTGAACTTGTATATTTCATAAATACATTTTTGCGAGGTTTCTTTTGTCAACATAATATTTTGTATATTTTTTGTAAATATTAGATTTATGTATAAGTTAGGCGAGATACTATGTTAAGAATTGCTTTTATTATTACTACATGATTAATAAATTAAAAAAAAAATACGAAAATGAAAAGAAGAAAAAATGAAAAACTTGAAACTTTCTAATAACATGTTATCCAAATAATATAATTGATATGATTGACAATCATGAAAGTGCAAGTATTTACAAGATTCGCAAAAGTTAATTTTATAATTGCAAACTACGATTGCTAAATTGCTGGGAAAAAAGACACAACATAAATATTTTTTATTTTGGTACACTTACGTAAGGTATTAATAGCGCTTGTGCGAGTTTAATTAGCAATTAACATTAAATTCAGTTCTAATCTGATTTATTATGTCAATGCATGCCTAATTATTCTAATATTAGGTAACTTTTCGCTTTCGCTAAACGCTTTTTCAAATCAAATAAATTATTTGTATTTATTTAATTATTTAGGCTAAATGTATAAATTGGTAATTGTGAAATTACATAACCAGTGCAGAGAGTCTTAATACTTATTATCGACCGACCGAAGCGAAGGTCTCTGAGTTTACTAGAGCGATTTGCACTTGTCCGTCCGTCCGTCTGTCCGTCTGTCAGAGCCTTATAACTTCTGAATTACTGCACGTAATTACTTCAATTTTAGATATGATATGTAAACCGATGGCCTCCAGCCGAAAATGGCTTAAAAAGTTATAAAAATCTTTATTTCAGGGGGGCTCTCATAGAAGCGAATGCGAAGTAAAATAAAATTTTTTGCATTTCATAGAGTTGCAGTACCTCATTTTAAAGATAATTTGGAACAGAGTAAGTACAAAAGTATTTTTTTTTATTTTTTTTCCTAAAATTGACGAAATGGGGGGCTTTCAAAGTGGAGATTTTATTCGAGGTTAGATCTCTAAAACCACTTTATTTTAAAAATTGAAACTTACACATAATTTGAGTTATATTCTGTACTTGAACAACAAATACTAAGATTAGATAAATATTATAAAGAAACGAAATTATTTAAGTTTTAATGGGCATCAATGTTTTTAACAAACTTCACTATACTGTTAATAGATGGCGCTGTCTTTAATATTGTAAATACGCATCCCATCCACGAAAGCAGATGACGATTGACGTCAGCAGATTCGGCGCGTTTTAATTACAATGTAATATAGTTAAAACTACCTTATGGGAATTATGGGATACCGCGAGGTCTCAGTTCGGGGCGAACCACTAGTAATAAGTATGGTTATTATTGGTTTAGCTTACATTTTTAATCAGTAACACGTCATCATTAATATTATAAGTCGTATAATGGTTTTAATTTTCCTTTGTAAGAAAATCTATATTATAAATCTATATAAATACAGTGTCATTAGGAACGCTCAGATTAGATAATATGTTATCCTGCTTTATTTCGACGATTTCTTGAAGTTGATTTTCATATGAAAGGACAGACGTATTTTCCAGTTTCTCCATAAGGCTTCTTATCAAAATAAATAGATAGACGAAAAAACCTGAAAAAAAAGTCTCCTATTAATTAACTTTATTAATATTAAAAAAAAACTTGAGAGGTATCAAGGGACACCCGGATGGAACGTAGTACCTTTCGATTAATTTTAGTGAAGGAATTGTAATAAACTAATGGTGTCATCTAGTATTAAATTGATTAACTACGATGAATTATATTATTTTATTTCTATTGCAGCAGCAGCAGCACTGTTACAAAACCAAAGAGTTACTCTGGTCTTTTAACAGATGGCATTAGTAGTACAATAACTTTTTATCCAATTTTTACAATAAAAAATAAGGGAAAAATTCCACATGTAGAAATTATTTAAAATAAAATAGAAAATAGAAAATTCAGTCTGTCGAGCTGGGATTCGAACCCATTTCGAACCATCGACGTTGAACTTTTAGGCGACTGCCGTAGCCACTAGGCCACGCAGACGCCGTGTTGTATCGCGAAAATAACGAATACAATGCAAAATTCACATTCAACAAAAAAGTGTCGGTTTCAAAAATGTGTCGAGTGTCGGTTCCTTAATTTTTTCCGTCTAGCCCCCTTCCGTACCGCGCGATAAGGAACTACGTTCCAAAAACAACTTCATTAAGCTTAGTTATTTAAGCAGTGAAATCCTATTTGTTAGGAGTTAGGACTGTGGTCTCCTATTTGGGGGGTCACAGTCACAGGTTCGATCCCGGGCACACACCTCTGACTTTTCGGAGTTACATATTTGCGTTTAAGCAATTAAATAACACTTGCTTCAACGGTGAAGGAAAACATCGTGAGGAAACCTGCACATCTGAGAGTTCTCTATAATGTTCTCGAAGATGTGTGATGTCCGCCAATTTGCATTGGGCCAGCGTGGTGGACTATGGCCTATAAACCTTGTCTGAGATGAGACCTGCGTTCAGACGTATAGTGAGCCGATGATGGGTCGCCGATGATGATGATGAATGTGTTTACTTACAAATTCTGAGGAGGGTCAAAATCAAATCCTCAAGAAGATAATGAGGTCTTGCAATCATGTAATATACAGACAAACAGGACATTGCACATATTGATGTCAACGTGTAGTAGTAGTAACCTTTAATACAACTCACACTTTGCTGAAACAAAGGGAACCCATTACAGTCTGATGAGAGTTGAGACATTATAAAAATAATCCTCTAGACCCTTCATCCGTCACGGTGGCCATTCTCCACGGAGATCAGCCTGCGCGGGAGATATTATTGTGCACAGGTGTGTGCTTAAATAGGTAAGTACAGGTATACAATTTCTATTTGGGTAGCATAATATAAGTATGTCACGCACTCTTTAAACATTTCTGCGGTGGTGTCGTGTGATGCGGGTTGTTACGTTCCCTCAAATATGGTTGAACAAAGCAATGGCTGGGTCATGCGTCATGCTCGTGAACGGGTGGCGTCGGCGGGAATAGGGCTACTTTATGTCTGTCCATCTTAAGATATATTACATTGTTAGTAGGTATGCATTTTTGGAACTTCCCTCATTGTGGAAACACTGCATACATAGCATAGTATTTATTGTATTGTAAACTTGTTTTTAAAAGAGCAACCGCCGAGTTTCTTGCTGGTTCTTCTCGGCAGGAAGGGCATTCCGAACCAGTGGTAGACTCAGACGATTCAAAAGCACTTGTAAAAAGTTTATTTGAATAAAAAATATTTCTATTCTATTCTATTTTCTATTCTATTATATTCCCAATTGGACGGAAATCCAACACGACCGGAGAGAGATCAGGCGCAGGACCGACGGCTTTACGTGCTCTGCGAGGCACGGGGGTGACGCGCCGCCAACTTCCTAAATCCGGACTAAGTAGTATGTACTGAGAATTTCCGGACAGGAAAACGTACAATACATTTTTTTTAAATATATCCCGGGAATCGAACCCGGGACCTCGCTACTATACAGCAGTGGCGTGCACAAGACCCAGCGTAAAAATTAAGGCACGCAGCGGATATGAATTCTGTAAAAATTTAATAATTATTTCAATTTATAGATAAAAGTGCAAAATAACAATGTGTTAAAAAAACTTGTTCTGTGTTCGAAGGTTTTTTTTTTTGGCAAAAGCCGTAAGTAATTTTCTTTCTAGAATTCCCTGTGTAGTAGAAATAAAAATGGGAAAGAAGTAATTTTTTGTATTTTAAAAACAATTTTTTTGAGACCAGCCTGTTACAAAAATCCTGTCATAATCGGTTCAATCGTTCATAAACTTTAGCCTGTATAAACAGACCACATAATACTTTGATAATAAGAATTCTGTGAAACAGATTAAGAATTATTATCTATCAAAATGAGTTTCTGATATTGGTGACATCAGAAACTGATATACTCTTCTCCCCTCCAAACATGCGGAAAAATTGTGAAAGTAAGTAGTGATTTTCGATTTTTAGCAATTTGCAAAGTTGCAAGTGCAAGTTGAGAACCTACGAGCAGTAACTCTCTGATCTCTCTCTATCAAACACTTAGGGCCTGTTGCACCACTTGCTGATAAAGTACCTGATAGCCTATCCACAACTTGTCTGAAAGATAGCGTTCAAATTTCTGTTTCACTAGTGTCCATTAAGACAATCTAGCAGATAAACTCTAAAAGACATCAAACATATTTATCTGACAGCTATTTTAACCGTTGGATATTATATATCAGACACATTAACGGATACTGGTGAAACAGGCCCTTAGAGTGCGATTTATAGATGGCATTCTCACTCAGCTCAGACTCAAGACTGAGTCAAAACGAGACAGATTCATGTCAGGAGATATTTCTGTCTCATTTTAACTCTATCTTGAGTCTTGAGCAGAGCCAGAGTACGCGGCCTATAGACGTCAGCCAGTGATGCTGACTTTTCGAGGCCCATTAGGTATTTAAGCGAACCATATGCCAAACAAGGTATAACATTTCCATTTATCATCATTACACGCATCTGGTCTGGAATTGAATTTCTAAAATGTAGGTACATATAGGTATTATATATACATGAAACCTAGTTTCAAGGTAACGTTATACTTGGCCATATATTTTGCGATAAATATACTTAATAAAAAAATCCTGAATATTAGATGTCAACGGCTGGACTTAGGTCCCTTGCATAGACTTCCACATATCTCGGTCTTGCGCTGCCTGTATCCAGCGGCTCCCTGCGACTCGTCTGATACGTGAGCTTCCCCTAGTAGCAATTTGCGTTGACTGTTAGTTGGGCCTTTGTCCCTAGTTTGGTTGGCCAAAAGTAAGAGTTGTCATTCCTAAAAATCGTGGTGCCAAACCCAGAAAAGCGGAATGTGGTTGGCCTTACGAAGGGACTTGGCTGGAGCCACATCTGTGCACATCGATTCGTATTTTGTCCATACAAAACTGTCATTTTTCATAGAGTAGTGTACGCATCGAAAAGCCGAATTGATGCATGCACGACTCTATGAAAAATTTGTATGGACAAAATGCGAAGCGGTGCGCACAGCTGTGGTTCCAGCCTTAGTCGGCATCACCACTACCATCTCCCAACCGTTGGCTACCGCTGGCTACAAAACCCCAATGGAAATTGCTACTAGAGCCCTTGAAGGCGCAAATTATAATGTCTATACATAGTAGGTTGATACTCCTAGCTTTTTCTCATAGGTAATGATGAAAAAATAGTGTCATTCGGAGCCAAAATAATTTGTTCTCGGGCGGCGTATAGTCCAGGGTAGATAATTTTTGAAAACAAAAAAAAATTATAGTAGGATGAAACCCATTGGAAAAGGAAGAAAATGCAACAAAAATGAAAGGAAAAATAAATTACGGGCGATCTGAAGTCGGGAAGTGGGGGGGAGGGGGGGTTTAAGGGTAAAGAACGGTTTATCTCGATTTCTGGAAAAACTACAAGTCCTATGGAAAAAAGTTAAATAGCAAAGTTGTAGGTAATAAAAAGATCTACAACTTTTGTATTTAGACTTTTTTCACATAACCTCAAAATGTATGTGAAAAATTCAAATAACCAAGTTTTTGGTTTTTTATTTTTATCTTTTACAAAAAAAAAAAATTTTTCACGAAATTTGGTGAAAACTTACCTTTTTATATCCCAAACACACTGTAATTTTTCTGATTTAAAATATTTATTTTTTCACCATTTTTTTTGACTTAATATTGAAAAAGCACCTAATTTTCAATCGAAAATTCTCCCGTCAAAATATCTGCTTTTTAAAAAAGTCGGCGAGCTTTTTGTTCGTTGAAATCTCTACTTTCTGATGGTGTAAAAAATACATTACTATGATAAATGCTCTCAGAAAATGCAGAAACGAAATACGAAATAACAGGTAGTAAGGCCCAGACCCTCCTAGCCCCTTCCCCACTTCTCTATGAAATACCTTTTGATGGGCTAAAATTTTTCGTAGGTCACTCAGGTAGGTATATAAGTTATCTTAAAATAGCAATAAATAGCCATCTACGCATGTAATTTAAAAGGTATTTCATAGGGGCTAGGAGGGTCTGTTATTTCGTATTTCGTTTCTGCATTTTCTGAGAGCATTTACCATAGTAATGTATATTTTTTTTTTTACACTATCAGAAAGTAGAGATTTCAACGGACAAAAAGCTCACCGACTTTTTTAAAAAAGCAGACATTTTGACGGGAGAATTTTCGATTGAAAATTAGGTGCTTTTTCAATATGAAGTCAAAAAAAAAGGTGAAAAAATAAATATTTTAAATCAGAAAAATTACAGTGTATTTGGGACATAAAAAGGTAAGTTTTCACTAAATTTCGTGAAAAAATATTTTTTTTTTAAAGGTAAAAATAAAAAACCAAAAACTTGGTTATTTGAATTTTTCACATACATTTTGAGGTTATGTGAAAAAAGGCTAAATACATTAGTTGTAAATCTTTTTATTACAGGTACAACTTTGCCATTTAAATTTTTCCATAGGACTTGTAGTTTTTCCAGAAATTTATTTTTATTTTTTTTATTTATTTATTTTTATTTTACAGCATGTTACAATTATGGGCATTCTTATAAACTAAGAAAACACAAGAATAGGGCTATAATGTTAATCAGGCTAAACAATTCGCCTTTACAAAAATTTCCAGAAATTGAGATAAACCGTTTTTTACCCTTAAACCCCCCCCTCCCCCCACTTTCCGACCTCAGATCGTCCGTAATTTATTTTTCCCATTTTTGTTGCATTCTCTTCCTTTTCCAATGGGTTTCACCCTACTATAATTTTTTTTAATTTTTCATCATTTTCAAAGGTATCTGCACTGGTCTAGTATAGGTATTGAATTCCTCGCTACGCTCAGGATTCTACTTTAGAATCCTTCACTACGCTCTGAATTCAAAATAACGCATTCGGGGAACAAATTCTTTGGTCCCGTATAACACAAATAACTATTTCATGTAGGTACCACTAAACCCTAGCCAGTTGGGGTTTTCGATTTACCTTATGGGCGCCGTATATCAGAAGTAAGCTGAAAACTATATCGATGCTATAAATGGCAATACTAAGGTCCACATCATAGAAGTCGTCATACGCGATTGATATCATCTGCACATCGACAGGGAGCTCTGTGGTGTAAAGAATCAGCGCGATGGTAGAGCTCAACTGAAAGGAAACAAGCAATTAATAAATTCGTACGTAATTCGTATATGAAAAAAAAATTCAAAATTATTTATTTCACGTAGGCCAACCTGTTGCTCTTATGACACGTCATGAATCTACCACCGGTTCGGAAAGCGGATTCTGCTGAGAAGAGCCGGCATGAAACTCAGCAGTTGCTCTTTTCAAAATAATCATTTTACAATATTATTATGCAGCTATTACATTGTAATAAGTTTTTTATACTATCTTGTGGGCAGCCGGATGTCAAGCCGATCAACTTTGTTAGAATAGAAAAAAATATAATATTTCCACAATGCCCCTCATTGTGGAAATATTATATTTTTTTCCAAAAAAAGTTCCATAAAAGCGTATGTAGACTATGAGGCTTTTCAATAGCTTTCAAATTGCTTTTAACTCTCAAGTTAGTTAAGTTATAAAACTGTAAAGTTTAACGTTAAGTTATAAAACTATAAAACTGGAAAATTGGATATAACATCCGTCGTTTTAGTTTTGTTCGTATAAAATGTAACCTATGTCAACCGGACCATAATATCGAATCGATTGACACCTTATTTATCACTAGCTGACACGGCGAACTTCGTACCGCCAACTTATCTATATAAATAAAACAAATAAACTATCATAATCAAAAAAAACTATCCTATCTTTCAAGTTGGACCAAATTACAGATAGTTACGAAGTTTGATCGAAATTGGTTCAGTAGGAGTCCATCGCGGACAAACAACGTGACACGTAATTTATATATATTAAGATTATTGCAATTTTCTTAAGGATCTCTAATTTTTTTTAAAATAAATTATAGCCTATGTTACTTCCTGATAATTTAGCTTTCATTGGTGAAAAAATGGTTAAAATCGGTCCAGTAGATTCAGAGCCTATTCGGTACAAACAAAAAAACAAACAAACAAAAAAATCTTTCCTCTTTATAATATTAGTATAGATAATAATATAATAAAAATTCTTTTTAAAAAAATCGACTTCAAACGCCACTACAAAGTATAAAATAATTTTAGTTTGTACAGGAATGTTGAAGTCGGGCGGGCTTAAATGGAAACGATGAAACAATGAAACGAATGCGCCACGCTAGCCATAATTTTTATTTGTTTAGGTAGGTATGCTGTAGTCGGGTTAGCGTTGCGGTTTCATAGTTTCATTCATCAATCAATCATCATCTGATCGCAAGCGATTTGCTCTTATTTATTGAGGAACTTTCCGTCCTCCATCATATTCATCAAATCGTCACCTTTAAATGGGACCAACCTGGCGCTATGACATTTCAAATAAAAAAAACTTATTGAAATCGGTTCAGATTTGATGAAGTTATGGAGTAATATCAATGGTTTAATCGAAAATGGAAGGATCTGAAATCTCACCTCATTAGTCAGGCCTTGAAAATATGGACACTAACCGGTCCATAAGGCGAAGGCGATCAAACCGGAATCATTTAATCTAAACGAGTTAATCTTTTAGATTAAAATTTAGATGAAATCTAAATGAGTTAATCATTCAGATTAAATGATTCCGGTTTGATCGCCTTAACTGTTGGAATGAAACAGTTTCTAATTCGATAACGCTCAATTAACCGGTTTACCGAACCAGATCTTTATCCACGCGAGCTTCGATTCGTCACAGACAGAATCAATCAGGGCCCAATATCAAAATAATATTATTATAATCATAAGCATAAACTAGTTAATTAGTTATTGGTAATGTTGTGTAGCTACTTTGAATGTAACTTACCGATAACTGATAATACTTTCGGTTCATTCAATCAATAATTATGATACATTGAAGAACGATATTTTTAACCGGTTTCAAGCCCTGATTACTATCACAACAACAACCCTACCATTGTAAGTAACTTAAGGTTGATTATACGGGTCTGCCCGTGAAATTCAAATTTAATTTGGTTTTTCGCAATTTGTAAGCTAATACGACAATGTAGGCCGGCATTCTAATTGCGCCAATGGCAGTATCATCTTCACAGGTTTATATAAAAATCTTTACTTGAAAGTGTCCAGTTTAAGAAACTAAGTAGTCAGAAAAGAGAGTTGGACGTGAGTTACCCACAAATAAGTCGATATTCTGACTAATTTCTTAAACTGGACACTTTCAAGTAAAGATTTTTTATGAACCTGTGAAGATGATACTGCCACTGTCGCAATTAGAATGGAATATTAAGCCTCCTTTGCGTATTAGTTTACAAATTGCGAAAAACCAAATTAAATTTGAATTTCGCGGGCAGACCCGTATCTTCTTCTTCGACTAAGCGTTATCCCACTAGGTGGGGTCCGCTTTCCGGCATGCTCTAGCCCACTTTGCCCGGTCTTCTGCATCCGATTTTCGTAATTTATTGGCTCTCAGACCGGCACTCACAATATCCAGCCAGCGCTTTTTTGGACGGCCGCGAGGTTTAGCTCCAGGGACGGCGATGTTAAGACATCTATTACCGACGTAGCTTTGTGGTTTCCGTGCCACATGACCGTACCATCTTAGACGGGCTTCTTGCAACTTGTCTCCGATGTCACGGACACTGAGCCTGCTGCGGATGTGATCGTTGCGTTGTCGATCGCAGCGTGTGACATTGCACATCCACCGCAGCATTTTCATCTCCGTGACTCGAAGTTCTTGCACGGGCTGGCCATGTTTCACTACCGTACAGGAGCACAGGTCGGATAATAGATTTGTAAATGAGTCCCTTAAGCTTAAGCGGCATTCGGCGATCGCACAACACACCGGTTAAGTCTCGCCATTTCATCCAAGCAGCGTTTATACGAGCTTTTACGTCGTGGTCGATGCCACCCGACTCGTGCAGCACGGATCCGAGGCATCTAAAGGAATGCGCACGGTGTGCACTTTCCTCCCCAATAGAGATACTTCCAGGATCCGTGCTGCAACATGCGAGGTACTCCGTCTTCGCCACATTAAGCGTCAGACCACCTTTCTCCAACGTCCTTTTCCAGGTGTTCACCTTACGTTCCAGTATCTGTTTGTCTCTGTTCACGAGTGCTATATCATCCGCATACATAAGAAGCCAGGGTGGTGGTTCTTGAATGCTTTCGGTTATGATATCTAGCAATACATTGAATACCATTTGTATTTTACCATTACCGTTGTAGTACCATTCCTTATATTTCCCTCCATGGTGATTTGGCGTGTTGTACAGGTTTTGTGTGGAGCGACTGCCGTCTGACCTCCACGACCCCGAGGGGTACTGTACCGTCGTCAGTGCCTCGTTCGTTGTACAGCAGGGTGCACCGCGACACCGCGAGCAGATGAGGTTGACTTGGCCGACAAGATGTTGGTGCGGCCCTTACACCCCACGGGCAGACCCGTATAATCATCCTTAACTAGCTTTTTCCCGCGGCTTGGCCCATGTTGAGTTCGACTTTTCAAATCCCAATTTTACCCCCTTAAGGGTTGAATTTCAAAAATCCTTTCTTAGCGGATGCGTACGTCATAATAGATATCTGTATATTATGCCTTTCAGTCCGATCCGTCCAGTGGTTTGAGCTGTGCGTTGATAGATCAGTCAGTCAGTCAATCAGCCAGTAGGTAACCTTTTCCTTTTATACTTGGTGAATCAAATATAAACGAGCTTTTTGTATAAGCAAAATTTATTGTAAAGGAAAAAATCTACATTTTTATAAAATATTATTTTTCTACATTTAATAGGTATCCTCCTTTTATAAGACAATTTTCCCAACGTTTTGATAATTTTTTCATCCCGTTCTCGTAGAAAGAAGTTAGACAATATATCTAGCCATTGATCTAGCCAGTTGCGCAAGATTGTTTTCCACACGATCATTGGTTTCAAATCTCTTATCTCCAAGTGCTTTTTAAGGGGTCCAAACATGTGAAAATCTCTATTACGAACAGCTGTGAGTGCCGTCGCTCGTGCGTGTCTCCTTCTAAAGGGTGCCGGCAGAATACCAGCGCTCAGGTTCTCCATGAACCTGCAGCATTTACGCTGAGCCGGCACCTTTTTGCTTATGCAAAAGCACATTTCTAAATTGTTTCATTAGCAACCCATCAACAGCTCACTGCTGAGCGCAGGTCTCCTCTCAGAGAAGGGTTATAGGCCATAGTCCACCACACTGGCTCAATGCGAATTGGTGGACTTCACACACCTTCGAGAACATTATAGAGAACTCTCAGATGTGCAGGTTTCCTCACGATGTTTTCCTTCACCGTTGTAGCAAGTGATATTTAAATGCTTAAACGCACATGACTCCGAAAAGTCAGAGGTGCGTACCGGGGATCGAACCTGCGACCGCCCGAATAGGAGACCACAGTCCTAACCACTAGGCTATCACTGCTACAAGGTAAGGTATCCACCATACAAAATCATGTGTTTTCCAGTGCATTTCCACCAGCTCCTGCTGTTCAACTGCTCGCGAACACGTTCAATGTTCTCATTAGTCGTACTGGTACGAGGACGATGGGGATAAGTTACAAATCATTGTAACATGGTCCCGGACTTGATTGAATTCGTTGCACGAAACCTTTACTCTATGCCATGAAAGAATGGCTTACCCGACTCGCCATGCAGTCTGCGGTGAATTTCGGCTGGTTTTACGTTTTCACGGACCTGACCGATTTTCAAAAACTGTTGGATGATATTCGGAAGTATGTATTTAGTATTTCTAAAAATATCTTATTTCAGGAAAAAGAATTTCGTAGATAAAGTTGCCATTTCAATTTTAAGTTTTAAAATTCAAGCTAAAGCGCTCGACGGTGTCATGGCGTCGTTGGTGACGTCATCTCTATGTTTTTTTCATAGTAGTTTGTCAAAGTTGAAAATGAACCCTAAGGCCCTATGCCGTAAGGGCGAATTTAGACGGATGGCTCGACGATGACCCTCGAAAATGAAAGCAAAAATCTCGAAAAATTAACCGGAGAAAATTCACCCTTAGGGAAAATTAAGGCGGTTCATTTTCGCAAAAATTTTCGAGGCACCTTAACAAAATATTATCGTTTCGATATAATCAGACAAAATCAAAATTTCAAACGATTAACGAGGCACCGTCTAATATCGGCCTAAGGGCTTAATACTATAAATAAAACACAAGACAAACCGGCTGGTGCGGTTTCTTCACTCTAGCTAGAGTCTAGACGTCACCACCTAACGACTTCAACTGCCCAAACTCATAAAAATACCAATCCTAACGCTCAGACAATAAAGGCTCGTTGATATTTGATCGCCCCTCGTATATTTAGATTAATCGAAAGGAGTCTCGACTCTCAGCTATAAGCAATGCGACGTAGAAAAAGAAATAAGTATTACTTACTAAACACACATATCCAAAGGTCAACAGGCCCCGCCTTAAAGGCATGCAGAAGCAGCATCTGCTTAGCTTCGGTATGTCACAATACATTTTAAAAAACACGATACAATAACACCGTATCAACCGAATAGGATCAAATGCTCTCACCGAATGGGAGATAAAATGGCCGTGGCTAGGATAATCTATTCAATTGTTCAATGTTACAATAATTAAAATTAATACAACGCGTATTACCTATTTTTGTGTGTAACCAAATTAAAGTCCAGGATGGACAGTGATGTGATGTGAACTTCCTACTGCTTATATATACTTCCTAGTACATTGTACTACAGCTTATCTTAAGATGTACTGCTTATAGGCTTCACAAATTATATTACATACATAAAAACGTTGAATGCACACCTGAGATTTGTTCACGTTGATGGATGTTCATAATGTTCTCAAAGGTGTGTTGCCAATTCGCATTGGGCCAGCGTGGTGGACTATGTCCTAATAACCCTTCTCTGAAAGGAGACCCGCTCAGTAGTGAGCCATTGATGGGCTGCATAATCGAAGGACAAACCAACAAACAAACACACCTTTGCATTTATAGTAGGTACTAGCAGGGATAGTAAGCTGTCCGTACTTTCGCTATTGCTTCGCATGTCAAATAAATATGTAAAATGCTGGAGATTGGAGCTTCCCAGATTTCGCTGCTATAGTTTTGGGGGCGGAAAATGGAAATGACCTCGGAGATTTTTTTATTGTTTCGCACTCAGTTATCCTCTGACGTGGTATCAGAGATTTTTTTAATGCTCTGAAAAAGTGCCCACTCACGATGTTCGTCAAATGGGGATGGTAATGTTTTTTTTTCCATTAATTAATTATTTATTAGTGTTAGGTATTGGTGAGTGACATTGTTCTCAGTAGCCCTGAGTGCTCCGTCTGGTCAAATGTTAAAAATATTGTTTTAGTTATAAGGCCTCGGAGATTAAAAATTTATAGGAATAGATAGTTATGTGTTTTAGGGTTCGGTACCCAAAGGGTGCCAACGTGGCCCTATTACGAGTACTAAGCCTCCGCTGTCCGTCCGTACGTCCGTCTACTGTCTGTATCCCGTAAACCGTAATAGATATAGAAATTTGAAATTTTCACATAATTATTGTGTATGTCTATTGCCGCTATAACAACAAATAATAAAAATAAAATAAAATTAAAAATAAATGGGGCTCCCATACATGGAAAAGGAGTCGAAATAAAATTTTATTTTTTTACCCTGACATGTGGGGTGTCATTGTCTAGAGCTCATTAGGTGCTGTTCAAATATGTATTTTTAGCTACAAAAATGAAGAAATGGGGGGCCGTCAAAGTTGTGGGTTTTAATCCAATTTTCTTACGGAAACTAAACTTTTAAACTAAACTCGGAATTTGAAATTTTGGTATAAGATATTATGTACTAAATAGTGTATTAATACAACAAATACTGAATACACCGATTATAATGCGGTTTGTAAGTTGTGACCAAAACAAACGAGCATTTTTTCCCCATATGCTAATTTAGTAGGTACTTTCTAAGAACTAAGATATCTAAATAATATGTACCTATCTAGTTTAAAAAATGATATGGTCATACGTACGGAACCTTAAAAGAGCGAGGCCCGACTCGCACTTGGCCGATTTTTTATGACGCCAACAGCGTAGTTTAATGTTTTTTTCGCGGACGAGGCAATCCCACATTCCGATAATTAATAATCTGCCGCAGGAAACCAGATGATAACTCGACCAATATAAACATACCACGAAGCGAGGTCGCTCACAGCAGTCGGATCTTGGACCCGTCCAATACGAACAGTTGCATAAAATAACAGTGTGAATCCAAATACTATAAGTAATAGAAACTACAAAAATAAAACAAAAAAAATAAGTACCTACCTAGTGTAAGATTATTTGAGTCAACAACAAACAGTCGAAAAATTTTAAGCGATTCCTACTCCTTTTAAATTTTCGTTCGCTGTTTGGTTGAACAACAAATATTTTCTTTAATAAAAAAAAAAGGTTTTGTGTAAAAAGTTGTTTGTAGTATAATAGTGTACAAATTGTGATCGAGTAGTAAATATATTGAAAATACGAAAATGAGATGTGAATTGCCAATACTTTTGCGATGTTGTTTCTGCTTCCCGCTAAGACATGGCTTACTTGCTTGGTCATACTTTAAACAGGTGAGTGACCTCAGGTACAGTTAATTTAAAAATCGAATGCATGTTCTAGTTTCAAAAGGTAGGTATTTAAGCTTCTAGTTTCTTTTTACTGGGAGGTCTAGTTTGTTGACCGATAGAGGTCTCTTAGTCTATCATCGTCATTCATTATTACATTAGCAACCCATCAACGGCTCACTACTGATCGCTGGTCTCCTCTCAGAGAAGGGTTATAGGCCATAGTCCACCACGCTGGCCCAATGCGAATTGGCGGACTTCACACATCTTCGAGAACGTTATGAAGAACTCTCAGATGTGCAGGTTTCCTCACGATGTTTTCCTTCACCGTTGAAGCAAGTGATATTTAATTGCGACTTCGTGCGAAAAGTCAGAGGTGCGTAGGTACCCGGGATCGAACATGCGACCCACCTAATAGGAGACCACAGTCCTAACCACTAGGCTATCACTGCTTATCTTAGTCTATATTTGGGTGAAATTGAACACGTCTACCCTGAATGGTAAATCTTAAATTACGCTCTTCAACTTCACAAAAAAAATTATGTACTTTACATAACTAGATCGTCTCATTCGAGAGGAGGCTTAGCCTAGTAGGACTGTGCCAGAACGGCGATGTGTTTGAAATGAATCAATGATTCATACAACTATGGCTCAAACGGGAAATTGCATAAAAAGGTACAAAAATTCGAAATTCATTCATTTCGCTCTTAGAATCGAATGGCTAGGTACATAGTCTTGTGGAGCTCGTACTATTGAAATATCAAAAGCTGAAACGTATCTAAAATTTCGGTCATATCATGTAGTTAAACATCGAAATTTAAACCTGAAATGAAAATTAGTAGTAGTAGTATCTTTAAAAATTACAAAGAGACAAAACAGAACTTAAGATGCTGGGTGCATGGGCGGCCTTATCATTGTTAAACCTGAAATGAAAATTAAAGTTCGGCCGTTCAGAGAATGCGTTCCTGACACCTATCAGTTAGTCACGACTAGTGATGGGCACAACATAACACTGAGTTCGTTACCGTTCCTCCAAAATGAACCGCCGCGCCGCGTTATTTTTAAGATTATTTTCGTTTTAAATTGGCGGAAATATTTAAAATTTTTATTTTAGTTATTTAAGTGGAAACCAAAAAAGGGTAATATTAATATAATAAAATTGTTTTATTTATTCTTTGTTACAAAGTTACAATCTGTATTTCTATGCAATAAAGTACATTGAATTGAATGTGCGTACAGAATATTAATCAGACTCCGATTCGCTTGAGGAGGTAGTGTCTTCATCATCATCTTCGCCTACATGTATAATTATATTATTATCAATAACAGAATCAATCCTGATATCACGGTCAAAATGTTCCACAATCAGGTTTTTAGTCTTCTCAACAACCTTTGCCCAGTCATCTCTTGTGACTTCCCCGCAGGCTTCTTTTAATAGAGTCATCATCTTTTTCGTACTGAATGGCGGGGAAGTATTGTGGCGGGCAGCGTAACCTTTTATTTGAGCCCAGATTAGCTCAATCGCGTTATATTGGCAATGATACGGTGGAATTCTTAGAACGCGATGACCATACTCCAGAGCCAGTTCATCGATTTCGTATCGCACATTTGCCGCTTTATTTTCTTTAACTAATTTAATTAGCTCTGCCTTTAGCATCTGCATATTTGCGTCAATGCCTTTTGCTTGTAACCAAGCCACCATTTCTTCTTTTTTATTAGCTTGGGTAGGTGGTTTCTGTATTTGAACCGAGTGATAGGAGGCATTATCCATGAATATTACAGAAGGCTCTGGTAGGCTGGGCAAAAGCACGTTCTGGGACCACTCTTTAAATGTAGTGGCATTCATTTCCTCGTGGTAGTCATTTGAGGTTTTTGATTGAAATGCCAGTAACGCGTTCTCCACAAAGCCGTATTTTGCAGAACCTGCGTGGCATATTGTCAGACGGGCCCCCTTAACCATTGGTACTTTCGACGTCGACGCTTGTGTATCATCCGTCCAAGAACGGGAAACCGTGTGATTGGCGTTTAGCCATGTCTCGTCAATGAACACGACATTATCCCAGTTATCAATTTTTTTTGCTTCTCTCAAAAAACTTATCCGTTTTAAAATTATGTCGTATCGTTCTTATAAAATTTTTCTTTTGTCTGTTTTTTTATACGAAAAACCAATATCTTTTAAGATTTTGGTTAAAGCAGTTTTACCCCCGCTAAACAGTCCAGCTTCTCTTAACGATGCCAAAAGCTTCTTCCTGTTGAGATATTCATTTCTGGAATAGTAACCATATATATGATTTCTGATTGCATCGGCGTCAAAGGTGTCAATATCTGTCACGGGTTTAGTTCTACGTTTCTTCTTCGGAGTACGTAAAATATTATCTTCCATGCCAGTAGAGCCGAACTTTTCTTTATTAATATTTGTTATCGTTCGTTTGCTAACTCCAAGCGCCTGAGAGACGCGTTCTTGTACTTGTTCGACAGGTACCAGGGGTCCGCCATTTTGCCGCTCCCGCTCAAAGTAATCTTGCAGCTTGATGATTAACTCACGGGCTCCACTTTTCAATGTTTGTCCACGTTTAGGCATTATTATGCACCAAAAGTAAAAAGAACGCATTACAAAACACAATCGAAGTTCGATTTAGCGCCGATGTCAGTTTGAAAAGCAGAAACAGTCCATTAAACGAAAGCCGGGTAATCAAATAAAAACAGATCGAAAACACTTGAAGAACGTGGTCTATGCGCACGAAACGACAACAGACGACTGTTTTAGCGTCACAAAATGGCGGCCCATAACGCCATTTGGGGTTACCGTTTTAAGTATAAAAATGCTAGTAACGCCATTTGGGGTTACCATTTTCAACCTAAATATAAAAATGCTACTTTCTTTCGCGCGTTCGGTTTGGTCGTAGTTTTATTTTTATATTTAATAAAAGTTATCTTATAGTCCATTATTTTCAAATTCTTAAAAAGAAAAACAAAACGTATTATTGACCGAGCGAAGCGAGGTCTCTGAGTCTACTAGAGTGAATTTGCACTTGTCCGTCCGTCCGTCCGTCCGTCCGTCCGTCCGTCCGTCTGTCAGAGCCTTATAACTTTTGAATTACTAAACGTAATTACTTCAAATTTAGATATAATATGTAAACTGATGGCCTTCAGCCGAATATTGGATAAAAAATTATAAAAACCTTTATTTCAGGGGGGCTCTCATAGAAGTGAATGCGAAGTAAAAAAAAAATTATCGCGTTACATAAAATTGTTACTTATCATTTTAAAGATAATTTTGAACCGAGTACAAAAATATTTTTTTTTTAATTTTTCCCTTAAAATTGACGAAATGGGGGGCTTTCAAAGTGGCGATTTTATACGCTCGCTTGAAGACGCTCTCTAGGAAAATCCGCTATGGATTTTCAAACTGGTTCTATTTTTTTAGGTTACTTACATCCTGTACTTGAACAACAAATACTAAAATTATATGAATATTATAAAGAAACGAGATTATTTAATTTTAATGGGCATCAGTAATTCATATAGCATCAACATAGCTTCACAATAATGCTAATAGATGGCGCAGTCAGTAACTATTCCCATGGAACTACGAGTTACGACTACGACCTATCCCAGAAACAGTTTTGCGTCGACCATTATTATTTAGTTACATAATATAATACAATAATTGTATTGTATTTTTTTTGTACCATATTATTCAATTAAAATTATTTTTTAGTTAAATTTTAGTTAAATATTGTATATTTTCTATTCGCGTCGATAGATGACGATTTGTACAGATGCCCGTAACCCGGTTTCACTCGTTAGTACCTACATAATAATTCAATGTTTTCACTAACGTTCCCTAACCTTTACGGGCTACCTATAAGTTAGGTGATGTTTTCTGTCAACTTATTTATCACGATCCTGTACGGGACACCTAAAAGGATATTGGGACGGATGTTAGGACTTAGGATTGTATTTAGGAGCTACCTACGTTAAGAGACTCCTACTTAGGGGATGATTTAGGTATGTTTGGTGAAAACGGGCATAATAATAATGTCAGTTTTGGTTATCATGTATCGATTGAATGAATAATCATGGGATACCGTTACCGCGAGGTCTCAGTTCGGGGCGAACCACTAGTTTTATAAAGTATAACTGTATAAGAACAGATTACGATACTATTACTGCCTGTTGTATAGCACAGCACTACAAATATAAAGCGCTGATATAACCTTGTAATAGCGCAGTTTAGATTTAGAAAAATATCGTTTACCAAGTTATTTGACACTCAGTTTGGCACAAAATTATAACATTAATTGATTATTGATGTAATAATGTTGTTTTAATGCTCATCAATTGTTAAAACGGTAAACAACCAGCAATAATATTTTTATCGTAACTGCAACGCCATTACAAAGTTACGTCGTCAGTTCAATCGCGACATGTCAGGAACGCATTCTCTGAACGGCCGTAGTGTAGTAGTAGTAGTATCTTTAAAAATTACAAAGAGACAAAACAGAACTTAAGATGCTGGGTGCATGGGCGGCCTTATCATTGAAGTGATCTCTTACAGGCAACCTTCGCGAAAGGAGATATTTATAATTAACTAGCTTTTGCCCACGACTTCGTCCCCGGAGTTACGTTCGCGGGAACTTTCTGTTTTACCGAGATTATAAAGATAGTCTATGTCACTCTCCAGAAGGGCTAACAAGCACGCCACGAGAATATTTTGTTTACTCATTTACCCTCTAAGGCTTAGCCTTATGTAAGGTCTATGGTCATGACCTATACCAATAATAAAATCACGTCGATTCGTTGCTCCGTTGCTGCTTTATTGAACTATGAAGGACAAACCAACAATTTTTTATCCCGGAAAGCAAAGGTTTCCCACGGGCTCTTTAAAAGCTATATCCGTGCCGACAAACTCGCCGGCATCAGCTAGAGTCCATACTTCCCTGCTAATATTATAAATACGAAGGTGTGTGTTTGTTGGTTTGTCCTTCAATCACGCTACTGAACGACGTGATTTATTGCATAGGTTTCGTTAAGGACCTGGAGAGTGACACAGGCTACTTTTTCTCGGAAAATCAAAAAGTTCCCGAGGGATTTCAAATAATTTATCCACGCGGGCGAAGTCGCCGGCGTCAGCTAGTAGATTTAAACGATCGGCAGGTGTGTTCCACTAAGGCATAGATAAATTATAATAATGACTAAGGTAATGGTGACTTACGGATCCGAGACATGGTCGCTAACTGTGGGCCTCATAAGTAGGCTTAGGATCACTCAGCGGGCGATGGAGAGAGCTATGCTCGGAGTGTCCCTACGGAATCGAATTAGAAATGAGCAGATCCGTAGGAGAACCAAAGTCACCGACATAGCTCAGTGAATCGCGAAACTGAAGTGGAAATGGGCGGGGCACATAGTTCGAAGAGCTGATGGTCGTTGGTGTCCCAAGGTGTTGGAGTGGCGACCCCGCACCGGGAAGCGCAGTGTTGGCAGAGCCGCTGGATTCAGGCGGCGCAAGACCGAGGCCTGTGGAAGTCTAGGCAAGAGACCTTTGTCCAGCAGTGGACGTCTATCGGTTGATAAAGAAGAAGAAGAAGAATGGTGACGATCATGCGTGTTTGTTTTCCAGATCAGCAACTTGTTGTTCTTGGCTGTCATGATTATGAAAGTTTGTGCAGATAGTCAGAGGCAGCAGAATATGGACGTGATGAGCTACGTGGTCTCCTCTATCATAATAATATTGACCATCTCAGACATCGTGTTTAACACCCTGTTCATTATTAGTGCACACAAAGTAAGTATCTAAAAAAAAGTGTGTGTGTCAGCTCCGACGCACGACTGGAGTTTACTCCTTAAAACGTCGTAATGCATTAGCGGCGCTCGCTGCGTCTCGGCGCCGCTCGGACCCGATCGGTACGCGCTCGGCTTCCCGAAGCGAAAGCTCTTTCGCATTCGACAACTCAGCGAAAACCAACCTTATTTACTCAAAGTTATGGTAGAAATTTGCATCGTTGTGAAAAACGTAACGCGGGCATTCGACAACTCAAGCGAAAACCAACCTTATTTACTCTACGTTAGGGTAGAAATTTGCATCATTGTGAAAAACGTAACGAGGTCATTCATAAGTAGATTTTACTCCTCGAATTTTTCTCATACCGGGCGCCTGAAATCGATTCTTAAGGAGTAAACTCCAAAAATACGTGATAACGTCATAAAGAAACATTGACGATGACTGGCGGGCGGCACAAGCCAAAGCTTGGGCCGATCGTGCCTCTCTATCCCTTGTTCCGCGCTCTCGCTTGCTCCCTCAGGCTCAGGCGGAATGTGATGTGTGATGTGTGTGTGTGTGTGGGCAGCCTGTGTTCATCGATTTATAAGACGTTATCACGTCAAAAAAAGTTGAGTATCGTGGAACAATCGGTTGGAACGAAGTTACTTCTAATAATAAAATTAATAATAAAAAGAAATATAAATAATAATCTGAAGTCAGGATTCGAACTCCCGAACTGATAGTTTCACTCGTTCGTTTATCCGCTACGTTTGGGGGTTCGAACCCTGTCTTCAGATTATTATTTTTTATTTTATTTATTTTTATTATTAATCTTCTATCTTCTATATATATATATATATATATATATATATATATATATATATATATATATATATATATATATATATAATGAATGTTTGTAAGCGCATAACTCAAGAATGGATGGAGCAATTCGGTTGATTTATTTTTTTGTATGTTCCTTAAATTCCACGGAAGGTTTTAAAACAAAAAAAAAAAAAAAAAAAAAAACTAAATTCACGCGGACGAAGTCGCGGGCATCAGCTAGTTTATTATTAAAAGGCACTTCGTTCCAACTGAGTGTTCCATGACACTCACGCATAAATAAAATGTAACATTTTTCATTTTTGACACTCTTAAGCGCTTTTGTAAGTCTCAATTGAAGAAAATAATAAATTTTGATGACTATAATCGATTCATTATTATGGTCCGTTGGTTGATTTGCTATTTGTTCTTCAATCACGCTGCACATCAGAGCTGCGAATCGACGTGATTTTTGCACGGGTGTAGTTCAGAACCTGGATAGCGACGTTTTTACCCGGAAAATCTATAAAAATTGTGTAAAAAAAAAATTATAATTTATTGTTGCAGAAAGACTACAGGAAAATAAGAATTTTCTACAGATACAGTGTAGTTGTTATATGCATATACGTGGTTATGGTTGGTTTAATATTAGCCATGAGCATTTACTATGTATACATGGCGCCAATCTTTATCATATTTATATGGTACATTATGCTGCCTAGCATAGTTATGGTTGTCCTTATGATATGTAAGTATTTAATAATAATAATTTATTTCAAATATATCATCCATATTATAAAAATTAAATTAAATCAAATTAAATCAAAATTAAAATTAAAATTAAATTAAATTAAAATTAAATATAAAAACAAAATTCATTACTAATTACTTAAATTAATTCATGTATCGCCTGGGGCACTCGGTGTTCATATGTAAAGACACCCAGTGCTTCATAAAAGGGTTTTCCCACTTCCCTGATAATGTTCTCAGAATACTGTTGCAGTTCCCACGTACTCTGCTCATCAAAGATGCTGCTCTTTTCCTCATAATACCGTAAAAATCATCGGTATGAGCCTCTGCGAACATCTGTGATGCACTGCAGAAACGCGGCAGCCCCATCAGCATTCTGAAACCATTATTAAACTGTACTCGTAGGTTGTTGTAGGCCCTCTGCGTATACTTCACCCACAGGCTGCACGTATAAAAATTTGTGCAATATGCCTTAAAAAGTGTGAGCTTTACCTCTGTATTGCAACGAGCAAACCTGCGGGCTATCATATTGCATCGGACCGTCAACGCCCTACGCTCCCTTTCTATGTCTTTAACATCAGACATATTTTAACTTTTGACTTTTGACTTGGAAATTTGTTGAAAAATTGTTGCCTGTTCTTTCCACATTATTGAATACATTTATTTGTGTTTAACGAGTGTTTGCCCGCGCTTCGCTCACGATAAGTTAAATTTTTCAAACCCTTAGGGATTCAATTTTCAAACATCCTCTCTTAGCGGATGTTTACGTTATAATAGCTATCTGCATGCCAAATTTCAGCCCGATCGGTCCACTGGTCCAAGCTGTGCGTTGATAGATCAGTCAGTCAGTCAGTCAGTCAGTCAGTCAGTCAGTCAGTCAGTCAGTCAGTCAGTCGTCAGCCAGTCAGTCAGTCAGTCCTTTCCTTTTATATATTTAGGAGATATATGTAAAGCGGTTTAATTTGAAGGAAATCATTACAAATTCAAATTAAAATTCAATTTTTTTTATTTCATGTAGGGCATATTTTGGCACTTATGACAAGTCTAGAATCTACCACCGTTCCGAAAGCTGATTCTGCTGAATGACAGAGGTGACAAGAAACTCAGCAGTTGCTCTGTAATATATGTCAGATTTGCTTTTAATTAACCATTATTTATTATGTGTTTGTATTCCAGTTTTGCAAGGCTACCTGATCCTTCTCGTGAGGAGTGAATTTATAAAACTGAAAAACAACTCCCAGTTTGAATTCGTGAACCATGCGGCAGACCAGAAGTGTACCGCGAACATTGATTTTGTTTTAGGAATACCCGGAACTGTGTGAAAATTACCAAAAGAACTGAAGAGAAGAGTCTGTCACCACCCTTAGGGGGGTTCAATTTGTTATTAAAGAGGGTCTCAAATGACTCAACACGCAATAATTTATACTCGTACTGCGCTATTTGACGTCTTTTATGGCTTGCGATATTGAGATACCTACTGTTCTTAATGCATTTTATAGTGCAGTTTTGTGGACGTGTGTGATCTTACATCCTACTGCTGCAATAAAATCGGGATTAAAAATACCGACCACCAAAAAAATACAATGAGACCCTAAGCTTTCTTACTAAAACATATTCGAAGACCAGATGTAGTAGGCTTAAATGATCACCAAAATACCTTGTTTATCGAGTACTATATTTGCCAAAATCTTAGGTCAGGTTAGGGTTGGACATGAATATTTAGGTTCTATAATTGGGTTAATATGACTAAGTTTAAACTTAAGTTTAAAAAATGTTTTTAGGGTGATTAAAATTAGAATTATATTAAAATGTGGTTAAAATTTTGGTAGTCATTTACTAATTATTTTGTAGTGATCATTTACTATTTCTCATGATCAGTTAAAAATAAGCCAATAAGATCGGGTCACGGGTGTGCTAAGAAGAAACTTAAAAATTTAAAATGTACACAAACTAAAACATTATTTTTTATAGTGAAGGTATCGCAATTCGCAAGGCTTTTGAAAAGGTTTGGCCGTAAAAAGATATTGTGTCTAATTCTTCTGTGCGATACTCAAAAATGATTGCTAAA
Organism: Oeneis ivallda; assembly: GCA_029955525.1. Taxonomy (NCBI): domain Eukaryota; kingdom Metazoa; phylum Arthropoda; class Insecta; order Lepidoptera; family Nymphalidae; genus Oeneis; species Oeneis ivallda. The sequence goes on along the minus strand of JARPMR010000018.1, from coordinate 20,560,437 downwards.
GTCAAAGATATATATACGATACAGGTTGACGATTGTAATCGCCTCTGATTGGACGATATTGACTCGCTATTGGCTGAAATGCATTGTTGCAGAAAGAACTCAATAAATTCAGCCAATCAACACAATTCAGCCAATCAAAACAATTGAGAGTTGAGACTGATGCTTTTACAGAATCGAACTGTGGGGGTATTCTGTAAAATTGATTGCATCAGTGTAATAGCCTATGATTGGCACGTACTCTCCCACTATTCGTTAAAATCTTGTTACAATGCATTAATGCAGCAAGAACACCATAAATTCAGAAAATCAAAGGTCATTGCGATCGTTAGATCATTTTTAGAGAATCGACACACAGCCTGTTGTACCTACGCAATCTCTAAAGTACTGAGAACTCTAAACTAAACCACATTGACAGATAACAGGTCTAAATCTCGTTCTACCTCTTTCATAACGTTCCCCGCGGAAAAGGATAGCACTAGATTAGAGGATTAGATTTAGACCTGTCATTTTAATTTAGTTTAGTGATTGTGTACAAAAGAATTGACTAGACTGTTAAACTTACAAAATAGTGGTGCTGGACGCCTAATAGTACATTACGGTACAAGTGTGTAATGCTAATGTTGGTGATTACCGCTGAGGCGCCATTGAGACCCGAGCCGTTAGGAAATAGCCGAGGACGGTAATCATCAATACACACGTGTATCATACGACGTTTTTCAACACACTTGTGAAGAAAATAATACTAAAATAGATATTTTTTGATTTGAATTGTTCTATGAAATAAAATAACTATATTATTATCTATTTCTCCTAGATGTCAAACGTAAACAAATCGCAGAAAACGTTTTAGAAAAACGAGTAATCGACGAACGTAGCACGAGAGTGTACGACTTTAGATCATAAACATGCTTACCTTACGACGTTCTTAAGGTGGATTATACGGGTCTGCCCGCGAAATTCAAATTTAATTTGGATTTTCGTAATTTGTAAACGAATACGACAAAGTAGGCTTATGGCATTCTAATTGCGCCAATGGCAGTATCATCTTCACAGGTGTATGTATAAATCATTACTTGAAAGTGTCTAGTTGAAGAAATTAGTCAGAATATCGAGTTGGACGTGAGTTGCTCACAAATTAGTCGACTAATTTCTTAAACTGGACAGTTTCAAGTAAAGATTTTTTACATAAACCTATGAAGATGATACTGCCATTGGCGCAATTAGAATGACATATGCCTATACTTTGTCGTATTAGTTTACAAATTGCGAAAAACCAAATTAAATTTTAATTTCGCGGGCAGACCCGTATAATCCACCTTAAATTTGGTTTTTTAACCCCCGACGCAAAAAGAGGGGTGTAATAAGTTTAACGTGTGTGTCTGTGTATCGGTGCGTTTGTGTGTCTGTCTGTTCCCTCGTAGCAGCCTCCCCAAATTATTTTCTTTATACCTCGAATAGAACTTGAAATTAATATTTTTATAATAAGTAACTTCGTTCCTATCTGGTGTCCCACGACACCACACGACTTTTTAATTTACATATTGTGTACTCGCTAGTATTTTCATTTATTTAAAAATGTGTAAAATTGTGATACGTTGCGTTGCCATATTTAATGAAAATGGGTAGAAGCAAGTGATGTATGACGCTTCTAAAATTCTAATTTGAACGCGAACTGTCAACCATAGACAAAGCTTTGCGGCCGCTTTCAAATTAGAATTTTAGCCTTTAGGGTTGCTAGTTTCGACGGAATCGATTGTGTCCACAGATACAGGCGTCCATAGGTACATCACTAGCCCATATATATATATTTTGTAACTATAATATTATAACATAATTATAATGTACCTACTATAGGTAAGTACATAATATTATACTATTTATTCACATTACAATTGCCAAAAGTTTTATTCACATTTGTAATTATTTCAGCAAATTGAATGTAATTTTAAATGATTAAAATTGTAAATAATAATACCTACTGACACAATATTATCTAGCGTTAAGTACGTAAAATCCAATATTAATTTAGGTAGGTACCAATCTCATTTACATATTATTACATAAATTACAATTTATATCAATGTATTTTGGGGCTAAATAAATTGTTTAATCAAAACAAGGCTAAATATTATTTTATGACTGAAAAAAATTAATTTAGAATAAGTACATTTTTTCTGTCATAAAATAAGTAAGTAATATTTTTTTTTTACTTATACATGATTTTTTTTATTAAAATGTTACAAAAAAACTTAAAGCTAAACTAATCTAATTACTATACAAATCATGCCCGCGTGGAATGGTGCCAAGAATACTGGCTGCATTTCCGCGCTGGACAGCCAGGCTGATCCTTTGCGCAAAAAATGAGCCAGCCCTTCTGTCACCAGATGAGGCAATTAACCGCGGTAAAAATTTTTTTGCACTTTGACTCCATGGCCCGAGGGTCTCCACAGCAAACGGAACAAATATTATGTAACTCTCGATCAGAGAGGCATACTTGCGCCGCTTACAGGATTCAGCCATTTCAGCTGCGGCTCCCGGTCTTGATGCTGTCTCCCTGATATGACACGGCCCACGGGGCCAATGTGTCGACGCACGTTGCGTCCCACATTAGAGCCCGTCCCCGTTCCCAGGGAATCAGCGTCAATCCATCAGGTCTCTTGCCATCATTTCGACTAATCCCTGTTGGCTCAATGAGCGCAGGAATGTCAATGGTGGCAAGAGCCCTTTTTAACGTATCGTTAAGAGAACCATGCCGAAATAGCCTATAGTAGTATCTAATATATTTAAAATTATTTCTACATATTGTAAATAAAAAATTACATTAAATAAAGAAATTAAAATATTGAAACTAATAATTTTTATTGTGTGATTAATAACTTAATCATAACTTAACATGAAATGCCAGTATATACTAACTATAAAATCTTTTGATTAAGTTTTTACGATTTTAAGCTTAAAATCTTAAAGTTTTGCTTTTCACTCGACTACATACCTACTGCAAAGCCAAAATAAAGGTATGTGACAGCAATAGTGATGTATGTGTCTATTTAAGTAGGTATGTTCCAGCGAAACACCTAAACTATTGAGACAATTTTGATGAATGAATTTTCCATAGTCTTGTCTGGTCTTGTCACTCAGCTCAGACTCAACACTGAGTTAAAACGAGACAGAATTATCTCAGAACATATTTGTGTATCTTTTTAACTCTATCTTGAGCCTTGGGCAGAGCCAGAGAACGATCTATTCTCAGCCTTAGGGCACAGAATAATATATAGTAGTACTACGTACTTAGGGTGAGACTCTTACTCAGCTCAGACTCAAGACTGAGTTAAAAAGAGACAGATTTATGTCGGGACGTATTTGTGTCTCATTTTAACTCTATCTTAGCAGAGCTAGAGAACGATCTAGAGACTTCAGCCTTAATGTCAGCGAATTTAAAGTCCAGTTGATTTCGCCAACGTAAAATAAGTCTTATCCGAGAGTAAATTATTTGCAGTATTTTCAATACAAAAACTGTCAGAACACCCAATTTACTCCTCGGTTAAACGTCAAACGTCGTTGATCAAATCGGCTCTTACGTCACCAAATCTGATCTTGATCACCAAATCTGCTTATAGCCTGTTCGCAGATTCTAGCAGAAACAAATTGTTCATTGGTTTTTCCACGGACAAGATAATATCCCACATTCCAGTAATATTCCACAGGAAGTCACATGATAACTCGTTCGATTATATACATAATACAATATAATATGTGTCTACCACAACAATCGGGTATATACTGCACCGAGACAGGCATACGATAAGTTGCGTTTAAGTTGCATATTATAATAACAGTTCGAATATCGAGTTAGATTAATTATTTAAAACAAGAAGTTGCAAAAGTAACTAAAAAGTGTTTTTACTCGGTCTAAAATAAATAACTGAAATATTTTGTACAGTGTGAAAATGTCTCAACAATTATCAAATAGTTGAAAAACTTTAACTTATTCTTCCGCTATTTAGTCAAAAACGAAATACTTTTACATATTTTCAATAATTATAATTAACAGATAGGTTAGTTTACAGTTTACATACTAAACTCTCGTTTAATTTGTAAAAAAGTTTTGTGCAGTAATTTTGAGGTTAAAACTTAAAACTTAGGTTAGGTACTTGCCTAAAAGGTATGGGTATTTGGCTGATATTTTTTTAAGTATTTAAAATAATGTTTTTAAATATTATAACACAATGCCATTTTTCTTTTTTAAATACTTTACTGGTCTCGGAATTATAAGCTATTTTAGTGTGGTTGTCTCTTTCTAAAACGAAATTTTATATGGAGCGTGTATGGAGCTGTTTCACTAGCGCTCTCTCTGTCTACCAGGAAACTTTGAAGCTTTATAACTTATTTGTTTTTGGCCGATTTATTTTCTGTTTTTACAAATTTTCGATTATGAATACCTAATGAATATTAACATTTTGACTACAGTTAAATACCCTTAACCCTTTATTGAATCGAGTAGAAAATCTAATAAAATAAAACAAAATGAGGTGTGAAATACCAGTTTTGCTGCGATGTTGTTTCTGTTTTCCACTTAGACTTGGTTTACTTGGTTGGGCTTACTTAAAAGAGGTGAGTAGGTAACTACGTCACATAATAAAAAGTAAATAGTTTGCATAACTTAGGACTACTTGCAAATAGGCAACTGAAGTAAAGTAATTTTTAACCGACTTCAAAAAAGGATCAGGGCCCTGATTCTGTAACTTAGTTGCTATTAAAAAATGATAGCCACTGACATATTATAATTTTTTATCCATTGAAGGTTTGCTACGAAAATGATTATTTTCATAGCAAACCTTCAATGGATAAAAAAATATATGTCAGTGGCTATCATTTTTTGGTAGCAACTGAGTTACAAAATCAGGGCCCAAGTTCACAATTCGTCGCAATCTTTTTTTTTATGTATGTTCACCGATTTCTCGAAGACGCCTGAACCGATTTGGAAAATTCTTTTTTTATTTGGAAAGACTTCCTATTTATAAATTTTATCGAAATAGGTAGAGCGGTTTTAAAAAATCAAGAATAAATTATATACTTTGTAGAGGCGCGGGTGTTTTGAAGTCGGTTTTTAAAAAAGGATTTTTTATATTAAATCATATTAATCCATAATATTCATACTACCTATCCATACTTCCATACTATTAATAAATGCGAAAGTAGCTCTGTCTGTCTGTCGTGAAAAGTAACAGCTTTGAAAAGCTATAAATTTTCACTGAATTAAACTAGAAACTGGAAATTTTACAGAAATAAGAAACCATTGATTTTTGTATTCAGTATTTTCAACTTAGTAGTAGACATCGAACGAGTCATCAAACGATTTAGGCAGCGCAAGACCGAGGCCTGTGGAAGTCCAAGCAAGAGACCTTTGTCCAGCAGTGGACGTCTATCGGTTGATAAAGAAGAGAAGAAGAACTTAGTAGTTAGTACCACAAGCGTTTCTGAGAAAAATGAAATTTAAACACACAATTCAAATTTAATTTGGTATTTCGCAATTTGTAAATTAATACAACAAAGTAGGCTTATGGCATTCTAATTGCGCCAATGGCATTATCATCTTCACAGGTTTATGTAAAATTTTTTACTTGAAAGTCTCCAGTTTATGAACTTAGTCGACTAATTTGTGAGTAACTCACGTCCAACTCGATATTCTGACTAATTTCTTCAACTGGACACTTTTATGTAAAGATTTTTATATAAACCTATGAAGATGATACTGCCATAGGCGCAATTAGAATGCCATAAGCCTACTTTGTCGTTTTAGTTTACAAATTGCGAACTATCAAATTAAATTTGATTTCGCGAGCAGACCCGTCTAATCCACCTTAAAGTACAATAATAAGCAATAACATATTTGTTACTCTTACAGATCCTCAACTTGTTATTCGTAACTGACCTGATCATGAAAACGTATAACAGCTATCATATATCCCATGCAGTTGTAATCATCTTTTCACTAATTATACTCTTTATCATCTCTGATATAGTGCTTCACGCCTTTTTTATTTTTAGTGCACACAAAGTACGTATTATTTTTAATTTAATTTATTTACTTATAGTAAGTGAAGTGAAGTGACTTCGTCTTATTTCATACTAGCTGATGCCCGCGACTTCGTCCGCGTGGATTTAGTTTTTAAAATCCCGCAGGAACTCTTAAATTTTCCTAGATGCCTATGAACTATACCTATCCAAAAAATCACGTCAATCCGTAGCTTTGTTGCAGCGTGATTGACGGACAAACAAACACACTTTCGCATTTATAATATTAGTACGGATAATCCGAAGTGGTGGTCCTATACAAAATTACCAGTTTTTTTACATTTTTCAGTTATTCTTTTGGGTTTCCCCTATTTTGTTTAAACCACCCCAGCCTGTATATATAATAATTCAAATCGGTCAAGCCGTTTTTAAGGTTTAGCCAGAAAAAGAAAAGCACGGTCTGTTTTATTTAATTAATAATTAATAAATATATATAAAAATAAGTCGGGTTTTCCTTCCTGACGCTATAACTCCAGAACGCACGAACCGATTTCCACGGTTTTGCATTCGTTGGAAAGGTCTCGGGCTCCGTGAGGTTTATAGCAAAGAAAATCCACGCGGACGAAGTTGCGGGCATCAGCTAGTTAAATATATAATTATTACTGCCCTGCCCCTATCACTATCCCACAACCTGAGCATTTTGTGGTACACTTTACTGAAAACTATCATGCCTATAGATTTGTGCTTTAACATAGTAATTTATCTTCATATCCAGATGTGTTATCTGACAAAATAGTAGATTATTAACCAAGGGGATAAAGCAGTGTCTTCTGTCGCGGGTGACGATTTAAATCGCGAGCGTAACGAAGGACTCGAGGTTTACTCCCGAGCGTAGCGAGGGCGTTAAAAACTTAAATCACGAGCGAAGCGAGGGATTTAAGACGAGTCCTGAGTGTAGTGAGGGATTTAAGCTCACCCAAGACTAAGACAGCTTTATCGCCGAGGAAAATACTCTACTTTTCGTACCATTTGCGAAAAAATTAACACAATAATAATATGAGATAAGCATTTATTAAAAATAATGACAATTAAAAGTAAAAGTTAACATTCGAAACATTGGTCCAATTATTGATAGAGAGAGTTACATTTTTGTTTGGTACATTTATTGTTGATGAGTTGATTTGAGTATTTCTCTGTTCTTGCGTCTGACCATTTGCACTGATGGAATCCGACAATTCACTGTCACTGTCGCTTTGATTTAACATCGTAACGTATTTTTAGAACATTAACTTATTTATAAAAATAAATTAAAATAAACTTAACGTTTAGGCCTAGCGCAAACATACAACTTTTAGTTGAACAAGAACAACTATTCAGTTGTGTTTCATAAGTTTATGGAAATGTACTGCGATCATAGAATGTGCGCAAACTATCATCACGATAGTTGCTCGACAAAAAAATCAAAAAGCATTACGATTTGCTTTTGATTGTATGGAATTCACGAAAAGTACACAACTCGACTAAACTGTTTAGTTTAGTCGATGTAAAAGTTGTATGTATATGCGCCTTACCTTATGTATTTGAAGAAAACAAAAACGCGGCAAATTCCTAGACTAATATTTTTTTGTCGGAAAAGCAAAGGCATCAAGCTCATACGGCCTCGTCGGTTTTCGTAATTTTATTTAATAATCATAACTGCATATTCCTTTTTCAAAAAGATGTATAATGCTTTATATACAAACTCAATGGTGTAAACACAGATGTAGTTCAGTATAAATTTCGGTAAGTATTCCAAATTTAAATCACATTCTCCCCCTAGAGGATGAATGAAATTCAGTACAATTTTCTTTCCCTGTTTTTAACAGATTAAAAATGACTATTGTTATGTTCGCTTTTTGTGGCACAGAATGTCACTTTTTTGAGCAAGTGGTACGAAAAAAATATTATTTTATAACCATTACAAAATTTTGTATCCATTGGATAGAATGTTATTGTACCTACTACTAACCCCATCTGTTAGAAAACCAAAGAGTTAACATCACTGCAACAGAACTTATTTCCCGTTAGAAAAACTACGCGAGCCCTCACAAAGCTCAGCTTTTTCTATATACATATAATAAAACTGTAACTGGAAGATTTCTGTACATTTAATATATTTTGAAAATTTTAATTGGGGGATGCTTTACTATCGATACTGAGCCCAAAACAGATTTTTATTTAATTTTTGTCTGTTTGTCTGTTTGTTTGTCCTTCTTTCACGTAAAAACTACCGCACAGATTTCTACAAAATTTTATACCGTGGTAGCTTATTACTCGGGTTAACATCTAGGCTACTTTTTATCCCGGAAAATTAAGGAGTTCCCGAGGGACTTTAAAAACTAAATCCACGCGGACAAAGTCGCGGGCATCAGCTAGTGTTAGTATATAATATGTAGGTAGATATATTATTATTAATAGTACTGCACCAACGACCTCTGTGAACCAGATGCGTTGACGTATAGTCACATATCGGCACTGATATGTGCGTTGGCCTTTAATGTCTTTGATAATTTTATAATAAAGTATTATGGCTCGGTACAAAGAAATGGCCGCCGCCAGACTTTTGGAAATTTTTTACAATGTTTTGTTAGAAATAATTATTTATTGAAATATTCTTTTTAATTGAAATTTTAAAAAACTTGACTATGGCTCAAACGCTACATAATTTTGTTTGGAAAAACAGTGAAGAGGATCATTTTGTGAAAAACAATACAATGCACTAATTATAATTGTAAAATTAATAAACACTTTGGACTATGGCTCAGACGCTCGACGCGCGGAGCCACTGAACGGAAGAAGAAGAAGAATAAAGTATTATTATTAAACAAAGTTTAATGTTAATAAACGACCAAGTGCGTAGTCTCTTGGTGCTATCATAAAATGATTTTTATATTGCAATAACATAATAAAAAGCGAAACAGGCTAATTTTATCCCGGGAAAATAAGGAACTCGCAGGCATTCGAAAATTTAACAAACCAGACAGATAATAATAATATAATATTGTAATTTGTATCATTGAAATTGGTTGTGGATTATACTTTTGTATTTTCAAATTTAATTTGATTTGTGTTTCAGAAAGACTACAGGAAAATTAGAATATTCTATAGGTACAGCGTAGTTGCTTTGTGCTTGTACGTGCTTATAATTGTTTTGATAATAGCCACATGGACTTTCTACACATATATGAGACCAATATTGCCGATTTTGATACCATCCATCATTACGTATTTCTTATTGATATGTAAGTATTGCAGCTGGAAACTTAGAAACTTATATGTTTATAATACCAAATACTGTATATACGTATTTAGGTATAAAGTAGTGATAGTAGCCTAAAAGAAGTGTTTAGTACTGCGGTCTCCTATTCTCCTATTCTCCCATGTTATTATATTACAGGAGTCTTCTTTGTAATAGCGACAGGAATGACATTTTATGGTAAAGTCAGCAGGGGATTGCGTTGGAGTTCTAATAGAAAAATTTGGTTTTGGTTATATTGAACGATTATTTATCCATTTTTCAGCGTTATGTTTTACTTCTTCCCAATTGCTCGGTTATTTTTTTTTGGTAAATCGTGTTTTTTGGAAATTTATTAAAAGAAAAATAAATAAATAAATAATAATAATAAAATTCATAGGGGAAAGTATTATAATCGTCTGGACTCGAACCGAGGTCTTCTGGTTTCGGGACCGCCCATTTTCCCGAGCTATTTGAACTTTATAGATGATAGCAAAATTTACCTTCGTATTCTAATGATATTGTAAGGGGTTTTTCATTGCCTGAAAACACGGATAAAACGACCTTTTCTAAAAATGGAACCTAGCTAGATCGATTTATTACCCCCGAAACCTCCTGCATACTAAATTTCATGAAAATTGTTGGAGCCGTTTCCGAGATTCAGATTATATACATACATATATACAAGAATTGCTCGTTTAAAGGTATTATATTAAGGTATGATGTAATTATATAATTAAAATAAATAATTATATAATTACATATTATAATTAGGTAAAATATTCATAACATTAACTTATCAGTGTTTTGTGTTCCAGGTTTCCAAGGCTACCTGATAATTCTCGTCAGAAGTGAATTTATAAAACTGAAAAACCACTCGCAGTTTGAATTCGTGAACCATGCGGTGGACCAGAAGAACATGGATTATGTGAAAGAAATATCAAAAAAAGAAATAGTTTAAGATAGACTAGTAGAAGTATAAGATTATCAAAAGCATTGGTGCTATTAGCAAAGAAGAAATAGATAGATTCCCACTTCTTATCAGCAGAATTTGCTTTCCGAACCATTGGTAGAGTGGTGACTTGTCTTAAGAGAAACAAGTCGGCTTACATGAAATCTATATAAAAGAAAGTGGTGTTAGTTACACTATTTATAACTCAAGAACGGATGAACCGATTTGGCTCAAAATTGGTGGAGAGGTAGCTTAGAACCAGGAGACGGACATAGGATACTTTTTATCCCGTTCGACCGCGTTTCCGTCAAGTCAATATAAAACCTGGTATAACAAAAATGCATCTGACATGGAATAAAAAAACGAAAATGACAGTGGAAGAACAAAACGTAAATGACAGCTAAACGTAATTTTGTATTTGGTTAATTATGGTAAAAACAATTATAAAAATTATAGTTTAACGTACCTAATTGATAATATCATCAGTAATATGTTTTCTCTTTGAATCATCATTAACAATGCCGCGAGCAAGACGATCAAATGTTTCCTGCTACAAAGCTACGGATTGACGTGATTTATTGGATAGGTATAGTTGAGAACCTGGAGGGTGACAAAGATTTCCCGCGGGATGTTATGAACTAAATCCACGCAGACGAAGTCGCGGGCATCAGCTAGTAAATAATAATTTTGAATTTGTATAACAAATTACGCTGAAAATTATTCTGGATGTGCGTTACTGTGATTGCAAATTTATTTTACTGTTAAAATCGACGAAGGTATCGAAGTGCTATATTCTATTGGTCTGGTTCTGGTTTCTCATAATTCCCTATTTCTTTCTAGAATCAAAGTATATTTCATAAAATCATATTGAAATAATTCAATATAAAGAAATCTTTTTTAAAAACCGACTTCAAGCGCCCGCGCCAATGTAATTTATTGTTGATATTTTAAAAACTGCTTCCGATAAAACCGCTTCCGCGACCGATTTCGATAAAACTTCAATGGAATCATCTGCGAAATATACCCTTTCAAACGAAAAAAGAATTTTCCAAATCGGTTCAGGCGTCTTCGAGTAATCGATGAACATATATTTTAAAAAAATATTCTGACGAATTGAGAACCTCCTCCTTTTTTGAAGTCGTTTAAAAATAGTAATATGTGTTATTCACGTAAGAAGTTTTATTGAGTTCTGGTAGATGGCCTGAAGTGAAGGCATTAATTAATTCAATAATGTTATGGTTCATTTTACTTTGATGCTAATGTCATCGTATACTATTACTATCAAACGAATTAAAACTCGAACTGAGCGTACAGAATTGATTTGCCATCTAAGGCTTCTCAGCTCGGCTGGAATGGCATTCCGAACCAGTGCTCCAGTGGAACCATTCACTTGACGAAAGCACTTTGTAAAAGTTTTATTTCAATAAAAGATTATTCTGTTCTATTGTATTCTATTCTATTCTGCCAAAGAACGTTGCAGTTTTAGTAGTTTCTGATTAAAATGTCTGAGACACAGACTAACTGGATAAATCCTTAGGGTGCGTTTTTGCACACGCGGGGCGTTGCGCGGCGCGTGGTGCGTCGCGTCTCGCGATAAACTCAAACTTACGGCCAAGTTTTTTTTTTCATTAATATGAGTATACATTACAATATATACTCACTAAAATTACAATCTAGCCTAATAATTTGGCTAATGAGTAATTTAACTTTAACCTAAACTTATAAATTATCTTAATACTAAGAAGTAGTCCACTGACGCATCTTAGTCTTTCTTTATTGATTGAAGACACATTGTTCATGTGTTCTTTAAGGCAGCTTTTACACTACACTATCACTAATCACTATTTACTTATTCTATTCACTACTAAGAACTAGTTCATAGGGTTTTTGTCCTTTTAAGTCTCCTCACTAACTGCGTTACGTCGAGCAGCTGGATCGCCTCAACGTTAACGTGATGGTGAAGTCGATGTTCGTGGGCTTCAGCGAATTTTGAAATTATTCTATCGACATATTCAACTTTAAGGTCCCGTTGAATATTATCGTTTCTTATGTACCAAGGTGCGTTAAAAATGTTCCTTAGTATTAATTAGTACTTTATTTTGAAACATTTGAATAATGTGTGTGTTGCTCTTTTTGGTGCAGCCCCAGAGTTGGCAGCCATAAGCCCAGACAGGCATTAAAACTTGCTTATAAAGCAGAACTTTATTGTGAATTGATAGCAAGGAATGTCTTCCTAGCAACCAATGCAGATTTTTATAGCGAAGTTCTAGCTCGTCTCTTTCCTTTTTAACGTGGGTCTTCCAACGGCCAAGTATGTATGAGAACTTTCACGCTGCCGCGCGCCCATATTATTATGTTTGAATTAGCGCGCGACGCGACGCACCACGCGCCGCGCAACGCCCCGCGTGTGCAAAAACGCACCCTTAGGGTTCCTTTCTTTGCTACGGAATCCGTTAAGTGATGCTGGACACCGCTCAACTTCATTTAAATTTTTAATGAGTAAGTAATTATAATGTTTACTTTGATTAAAGCTAACTAAAGCTAAAGGGCTAACTAATCATCTAATAAAACAAGATCCAAACCAAAGTTATTCTTATTTAATGTCACCCATCTTCAAATTGGTAGAACTACAATACCAATATATATAATAACTAGCTGATGCCCGCGACTTTGTCCGCGTGGATTTAGTTTTTAAAGTCCCGGGATAAAAAGTAGCCTAGATGTTGACCCGAGTAATAAGCTACCACGGTATAAAATTTTGTAGAAATCTGTGCGGTAGTTTTTACGTGAAAGAAGAACAAACAAACAGACAGACAAACAGACAAAAAAATTTAGCTTCTGTTTTGATATCTGTATCTTCAACACAATTAGAAGCAAAAACCCTTTTTTGAATCTATTTCATGTACAGAATTGGTTTCGTTTCTGTTTTATTATATGTATAGATAATAAAGAATGTAGACTACAATACCATGGCGCGCCTCTTCATACAAATAATAATGAAATATTAATAACGCCGCTAGTCGAGAAACAAATCCTTGGATTTATTTTTGTTTGACGGCCGTCTCAGCAAGCACACATTGTGAGTCTTGGTCGTGCTTTGTAAATACTTTCACAAATACTTTCACAAATACTATCACAAATACTTTCAAACGTTTTGAATTTCGGAGGGGCGAGCCATGTTATTGTAGTCAATCTCTAGTCATAGAAAAGTCTGGTTTGGAAAGAAGATTCTACAGCAGATTCTATTACGAAGAGCCGGCAAGGAACTGATCCTTTATTATACTTAGGGGCCTGTACCACCAATTGCTGATAAAGATCTGATAGCTTATCCACAACTTATCTGACGGATAGCGTTTTTCCTGTTTCATAAGACTCTGATGAATCAATCTGGCACTTAAACTCAAAAAGATATCACACAGATTTATCCAGCATTTATTTTATCTGTTAGATATATATCAGGCACTTCATCAGGAACTAGCAAGTGGTGAAACAGACCATTACTCTTTTAAAAAGTCAACATAATAGGTATTACAGCAATGTACATGGTAGGGTGACCAGCAAGGCGATGCATTTTCTGGCAGGAACCATATTCCATGGACCAACTGGAATTTATTGAGCTTAGGAAATTAGGATGTAAGTTGAGTATTTGACTGATATTTTTTATATATCACACTATCACACTTCATACTAATATTAATTATAACGCAATCCCATTTTTCTTTTTAAATATCTTTACAAGTTTGGGAATTATAGAGCTGTAAAGTTTCCTGTTATACAAAGAGCGCTACTGAAGTATGACGTCACAAGACAGTAACTCCATTTAAAATTTTGTTTTAGAAAAATACAGATATTATCGGATTTGTTTTGGACCGATTTATTTTTTATTATATTTTCGATTATATCAACATTTTGACAACAGTCGAATATCCAATTCGTCTATAATAATAAAAGACTTGTTTTATACTATGGCTGAGTTTGTGCCTATTTCAGTTATACCTAATTGTGATTTTGACAGAATTTTAAAATTGACGAACCTATTGAATGTGTGGGTGAGTAAAGGAAAGGCAAAGTCAGATTTCGCAGAATTATCATAAAAATTTGCGAAATCTAAATATCCCGTGGTATTCATAGATCCCGTGCATAATTTTTGGCTTTAGTGCATAAAATTCTGTAAGTATATAATTATTATAATCTTAATTAAAAATTAATGGTTTGCATACGATTTGGTGTCGATAAAGATTACAAAAAAAAATTGGGTACCTTTAAATCAAGAGTGAAGAGGCACCTTATAGGCAAGCGCGCTCCATCTTAGGCTGCATCTTCAGTACCCTCAGGTGAGATTCAAGTCTAGCTAGTCTTGAAAAGTCTTAAAAATTTGATAACAATTCAAACGACAAGCATATTCCTTATCATGTACAGTTTTTGCAATTCACGAAGGCGAGTGAGCTTTACTCGTGGTTACTTCGTGTACATGCACATTGCATAAGTGTGCGTGCCTGTCAAAGCCTAGGTGGGAGCGGGCAGGCGCGAGCATTGCGCTCGCTCACACTTATACAGATACGACACACACACATCCATAAGTCAGTCGCCCTCGTGAATTACAAGAACTATACCACATGGTAGCCCTAGTGTGGACGGCTGGACGCACATCAGGAAGTATCCTATTATTGTAAAGGATGTCTGTATTGTAGATGTTACTTAAAATTATGTCGACTGTGTCCTGCCACAAATTACAATGGCCTATTCCAGACAAGTGGTTCAAGCTAGATAGATAGTTTCATTGATAATGTATAAATAAGTTATTATTTAATTACACCAGAAAAAGGGGCCAAATATTTCGAAAAAAAACTATTTTCTTATTTTACAGTTTATTTCTTAATAATTTTTTTTTAGAAAATAGTAAATAATAATCTTTTCTAAGCCCGTTTTTTAGTGCTGAATCTTAAACTCTAAACAAAATATTTAAAAAAAAGTTTTTTAAGTACATAATATATCATAAAATCAATTTTTAGTTAAAGTTCGGTAGATGGGTAGGTTTTCTATGTTAATTAAAATTTTTTGGCTTTTTTATGGAACATTTCAACTCAAATAATATATTTTAACAGCTGAAACGATGATAATAATTAAGTGTACAGATTACCAAAGTAAATATCGTAAACTTTAACCATACTTAAAAAGTTATTGTTTAAACAAGAAGCAATGAAGTGTTGCGACTTACAAAAATTGCAATGCCCAGTTGTGAAGAAGTGTTGTTTCTGTGTGCCAATAAGAAAGGGTGTTATTATTTTTGGATATGTTAACTTGGTAAGTAAGTAGGGGAAAGTGGTCACCCTTCGACATACTTTTTACAGTTTTGTTATTTCGTTTTACTCGGTTAAACACCACGAAATCGGTACTTATAACTGTTATGCTAGGCCCGTTTTCACCAATATTCCATAACTTTTACGGGCTACCTAAGCTAAGTTAGGTGACGCTTTCTCTCAATATCGTTTTCACGAACCTTTAGGCCGAAATTGCCCTGTTCATCGTTCATCGTTGCGAAAATGTTTGCGAAAATGAACCGTCTTAATTCGCCCTAAGGGTGAATTTTCTACGGTTAATTTTTCGAGATTTTAGCTTTCATTTTCGAGGGTCCTCGGTGAGCCATCCGTCTAAATTCGCCCTTAGGGCAAGGGCCCAAAGGGTTCATTTTCGCAAAAAAATATTCGCAAAAATGAACGATGAACGAGGCACCGTCTAATATCGGCCTAAGGGTACGTTTATGCACACGCGGTGCGTTGAGCGGCGTCCGCCGCGGTGCCCGCCGCGTGAGCCGCCGCGTTCAACGCAAGCACTTCTGCATGAACGTTTTCAATTCAAATACTTAGCCAAATGTTTGAGTATACCGTGCGACACGACGCACCACGCGCCGCGCAACGCAGCGCGTGTGCATAAACGTACCCTTAGGGAACACTTAAAGGTGGAAATGACATTGGATGAGGGATAGTATTTAGGGGCTACCTACGTAAAGATACTTCAGAAAGCGTCAACTAACGTTGGTGAAAACGGGCATTAACTTCACAGCATCTACTAAACTCTTACGGCTCGTTTCTGGACACGCGGCGCGTGATGCGTCGCGTCGCGCGGTTAATTAAAACATAATTTATGGTCAAGTACAGAAGCGTTTGCTTATTAACTGGCGTTGTACGCGGCGGAGCACGCGGCGGGCAACTGCGAAGCACGTAAACGAGACCACATAATTATCGCCATATTATGATTGTATTTTCGGGTGTGACGCCGCGGCCTCCGACGCGGGCCCCGTCGCTGCAGTGTCGCTATATTTCTCGCAACGCCTCTCCATAAACGGATAATCTCCACGACGCTCCGCGCGCCGCGTGTCCAGAAACGAGCCCAGGCTTCGGAGAATGAGTAGTTATCGGCCTTTAAAATGTTTATAAAAATGACTAACCGTTTATCAATTTGATTAATGCAGTCATACCAAAACAAAACAACGCAATCGCAATTAGTACTTTGACCTTTCAAGGAATCGCAAAATATTGTAAACAAAACGAAGAAAATAATATTATTTACATTCTGGTAAAACCAGTTTTAACTTTTTAGTAAACTCCACACTAGGATACAATTTTCTTAGAATTCAATTTGTTTTTCATTAATCATTTTGTGTCATATAATGATTTATCGAATGCGGCAATAGAAATACACATTCTGTGAAAATTTCAAGTACCATCTACCTATAACCGCGGTTCATGAGATACAGCCCGGTGACAGACAGACGGACGGTCAGCGGAAGTTTAGTAATAGAGTCCCGTTGGCACTCTTTGGGTATGGAACCCTAATAAAACACACACACATACACACACGCACACACACACACACACACACACACACACACACAAATAAAGGAATGTGTGTGTACGTGGTCACATTATTTCAATGAAAATATTTTATGCGTGTATCGGCTTTTCTATTGACAAACAAGACATAAAATAAATTAATAAATTAAAAATTCAGCGCTCCCTGGTGACCTGTAACCACCATCATTATCGGTTTAGTAAGTTTATGGAAAATAGAAACAGTAATAATTTTAAATAATATTTTTTTAAACCGACTTCAAACGTCCGCGCCACTAAAAAGTATAAAATTTATTGTTGATATTTTAAAATCCGCTCAACCCATTTCGATAAAATTTCAATGGGACCACCTGGGAAGTATACCGCTTGAATCAAAAAAAAAAATTCCAAATCAGTTCAGGCGTCTGCGACTAATCGGTGAAAATACATTTAAAAAAAAGATTCCGACGAATTGAGAACTCCTCCTTTTTTGAAGTCGGTTAAAAAATACAAAACACCCAATGTATTACAAGAGGGCCGTAGGTACTCAAACACAATATATTATGTCTTAGAATCTGCTTATTAGTGACACTGGACACAAATATTTCAACACTCATTCATTTATCTCAACTCGTCGTCGGCTCACAACGTTCCCTCAAAATATATGGTCGAGCGAAGCAAGCAACGGCTGGATCATGCGTCATGCTCGTGAACGGGTGCCGCCGGCGGGAATGGGGCTACTTTTTATCTGTCCGTCTTAACATGAATTGAATTGTAGTACGTGTTTTTGGAACTTCCCCTCATTGTGGAAATTATATTCTATAATAACAAAGTTGCATGTGTAAGGTTAAGTTGCTATTTGTGGGGGTAGAATGTGATTTTAAGTGTATTTTATAAAAACAATACTGCATTTTAGTCATCAATTTCCGTCAACATTCGATAAATAGTTACTAATATGAGTTTGTCATTATACTACTGTCACAGACCTTATAATACTGACGTACTACTGTCATGATAGTCAATATACAGTGTCAATATACCTGACAAATCACGTGACGTGTCGACATAATATTAAAAATACCAGTGTACCTCGTCGAAACGGGCAGTCTTTCTGTGAGTTGAGTGGACGCTAGGCGCGGTGAAAGTACTTAAGCCAGATGGGCAATATTGCAATTAAATAAAGTACGTGATTGTGAAGTTGGTGTTTCTCTCATGTCCAGAACAGGACAAATCTTACACATGGATAAAATCGGCTTGGCATCCAGCTGCCCACAAGATTTTCTTGCCGGCTCTTCTCAGCAGAATCCGCTTTCCGAACCGGCGCGCGGCGGTAGAGGCGGGAGTGTCATAAGAGCCATTTTGAATTTTGAAATGGGCACAGGTCTCCATTCTAATGAGATGGGCTTAGGCCATAGTCCACCACGCTGGCCAACATACATAATAGTACACTGTACAGGCACAGAGTAACGAAGGCAGGTACAGAAGAATTCACTCTGCAAAATCATTTAAATAAAAAGCGACACTTGCTACCACACGTTATATTCACCTAGAAGTTTCCTCTCTTTTTATCGCGTAAAAAGGGTACAAAATAGCGTTATATAATATGTAAAGTATGACTTTTATTTATTTATTATTGTATTATAAATGCGAAAGTGTGTTAGTTTGTTGGTGTGTTCTTCAATCACGCTGCAACAGGGCTACGGATCGATGGGATTTTTTGCATGGGTATAGTTGAAGACCTGGAAAGTGACACAGGCTAATGTTTTATCCCGGAAAATCAAAGAGTTCCCGAGGGATTTTGAAAACTAAATGCACGCGGACGAAGTCGCGGGCATCAGCTAGTATAATAATAATAGATCTGCTAAATCGGCCCATTTTAATAATTTCGGTAAACGAAAGCGTCTCTGCAGCATTCAATGTAAAATAATAGATCTAAGTACATCTTTTTGTATTAATTTCAGGTGCTTTCCCTCCTGTCATTTCCTTTCCTCCTCTTCCTTCTAGTGGAAGGGATAACGAGTGCGAGGGAGACAGACAACCAGGAAGTCAGCCAGGAGACCGCACCCGCAGATCCTGTGCTGCACATACCGTTGACCATTGCATTTGTGGCAACTGATGTGATCATCACGATCATCCTGCTGGTCGGCGCTCATCAGGTAATGGTTTTAGTGATGAAACTCGCTGTCTGCGTAAAGAAGATTGGCGAATTCCATAGAGTTTCTGACCCAGACGAACTGAACTGAACACTGAACGACCACGTTCACGAATCAATCTTCTAACACTTGTTCTAGTAAACCAGACTAACAAAAAATTAATCAAATTCTATCAAATAAAGTTGGGAGAAAAGAGATATTCACTTGTATTGCCATATAACGGTTATCTATAATGTGTAGGTAGGTACTTGTGAATAATTATATTTTTGATCCCCATCTTCTAAAAATATGGGTTGTACACAGAAAAATACTCTGAAAAATATTAATTAAAATTAAATGTTTTCTGAATCTGAACGGTTTGAATGGAATGCTGGGTCAAAATTCGCCATCCTCCTTTCCTCATTAGTAGGAATCCTTTCCATTCATCATCATCATTAGCAACCCATCAACGGCTCACTACTGAGCGCAGGTCTCCCCTCAGAGAAGGGTTATAGGCCATGGTCCACCACGCTGGCCCAATGCGAATTGGCGGACTTCACACACCTTCAAGAACATTATGAAGAACTCTCAGGTGTGCAGGTTTCCTCACGATGTTTTCCTTCACCGTTGAAGCAAGTGATATTTAATTGCTTAAACGCACTTGACTCCGAAAAGTCAGAGGTGCGTGCCTGGGATCGAACCTGCGACCCCCCGAATAGGAGACCACAGTCCTAACCACTAGGCTATCACTGCTTGTATCAGTCCTTTCCATTAAGTACCTGTAATGTTTGGGTGGTCAGAAGGGGTTATAAATGACAACCAGCAACGTGACGTTGTATTGAAGTGTATTTATTACTGCAGACTATAGGGACTGCTTAGGGCTCACTACTATTAGTTACGGACTAATGTACAGACTGCTATTGCGGACTGATGTTAATTACGGACTGCTATCACGGACTTAAGTTACATTAGGGTGGGAGGACCATTATAAATTAGAACAATGTAAACAATTCTATAAGAAAAGCAAACTCTGCACTCGTTAACAATTACTGGTAATTTCCAAATGTTGCCTATCTTCAATTTAACATTAAAGTAAAATTGGTTACAAAATATGATGTATTTTAAAATGTACAATCAGATACAAAAATATGTAAGTAGATATTACCAATCTGCACAATTTTTTACGCATATTTTTGGTTTGTTGCTAAGTCTACCGTATAACGAAGTGCTGCATATTTTATTGAAATCTATTTACATCTAATTTGATTTACTATTTGCCAACGCTGGTCCACAGCTGGGAAGTGGGAACGGGCAATGGCAGTGGCAGTGGGCAGTGGGAACGAGTTTGGGCCATAGTCGTAGGCCAGAACATTATGGAGAACTCTCAGGTATCCAGTTTTCCTCACGAAGTTTTACTTCAATTAGCAAGTGATGCATACCTACCTGGGATTGAGAAAGGATACCAAATTTCAATATGGCGCCCACGAAAAAAATAAACCTTGAATATTGTAATTTTCAGTTAATATTTTAGTAAAAAAGTCGGCTATTTTTCTAATAGACTTCCACCGTTCTAGGTCTTTTGCTTGTTCAAACTCACAATAATATATTTTTCAATCTTTTTACAGAAAAAACGTATTCTTCTACAAATATACTTTTACTTCGGCACGCTGTTTCAAATTCTGACACTCTGTGTGGACCTCATATACTTTGATTTTCGTGAATACGTGGAGAACATTATATACTTCATCTTTTTTGGTGAGTACATAGATGTGATAAGCCTAATCTTCTTCTAAATATATAAATGAAAAAGGTGACTGACCGACTGACTGACTGATCTACCAACGCATAGCTCAAACCACTGGACGGATTGTGCTGAAAGGCATACAGAATACAGATAGCTATTATGACTTTTGAAAATTCAATCCAGGGGGTAAACTAGGGGTTTGAAAAATCGAACTTAACGTGAGAAAAGCCGCGGGCAAAAGCTAGTCTATACTAATATTATAAAAAGGAAAGATTTTTTGTTTGTTTGTTTGTTTGTAATGAATAGGCTCTGTAACTACTGGACCGATTTGAACCATTTTTTCAACAGTAGAAAGCTAAGTTATCAGGAAGTAACATAGGCTATAATTTATATTAAAAAAATTAGAGATCCTTAAGAAAATTGCAATAATGTAACCCAAAGTAGCAAAATTTTGCCTATAAAATTCACTATTTGGCGTGTGCTGAGAAAACTATTGATGATACATAAAAATTATGTACTATATGATTAACTTACTCATTATTCTCTACAAAAAAAGACCTCGAGGATAAAATATCATAATAGTAGCTTTTGTGTTCTAAAATTTAATTAGATTGCCTTTATTATCGAAGTATTAATTCTTCCGAAGCATAATTTCTTCGTATTAAAGAAAGTATTAAAGATGATGATGATTATGATGACTGATGTAATGCCTACTGAAAATTAATAGCAATCTTGCCACTCCGTGCAATTGAAATAGAAAAGCCAGCCAAAAGTAACTAACTACCTTCTTGTTCTCCCTACAGCTTTCCTTTCACTGGGTAGTCAATGTTCCAAATCGATTGTAGAGTGTTACAAAAAAAACTTGTAGTTATACTACTTCATCTTCTATACAAATCATCATCTTCTTCTTTATCAACCGATAGACGTCCACTGCTGGACGAAGGTCTCTTGCATGGACTTCCACAGGCCTCGGTCTTGCGCCGCCTGGATCCAGCGGCTCCCTGCGACTCGTTTGATTGGGGGGTAAGGGAGCGCACCTCCATCTAGCGATCCAAACGTTAACCTCACCTGCCCGCGGTGCCCTCTGCTAGTCTACTGACGAGGCTATGGCGACCGACAGATGGCGGTATAACCATTTCATATTGGCTAAACTGAGCAAATGGCACAGGCCGGTGTTGGGCAGCAGCGACACCGGTGCGATCAGTCTAGCCCTGCGATGACCAACACGCCTGCCCAGCGTGGTCATTAAGGGCAAAACATTGATGGATATTCACACAAGACCATGGCCCCTAGTTCCCGGCGGCCTCGCTATTCCTGACCCTGGCAGCGGTCACGGTAATGGCGGGGCAGGGGGTGCTAAGAATCTCCGGACGAGATTCCGCTGCCATAGAAATCATACTCGCGTGGAATGGTGCCAAGAATACTGGCTGCATTTCCGCGTTGGACGCGCTGATCCTTTGCGAGAAAAGTAAGTCAGCCCTTCTGTCACCAGATGAGGCAATTAGACGCCGTGAAATATTTCGTACTTAATTATTTTTTGCATTTAGAACTTCGTGGCCCCAGGGTCTCCACAGCAAACGGAACAAATATGTAATTCTCTATCCTGGCGTAGTTGTAGAATTGGTTGGTATAGAGTCCATACCAACCAACTCTACAACTATGGCTATAAGAAAGTCTCTATATACTAAAGACCCGCTATAAGCAACCATTCGTTTCGTTCGTATTCCTTCATAGTAATTGTTTAATTCAATTTTTAACAATCACGAAAACCTTAGAAATCATTAACTAATTATTTTTTTCTTTTTTTTATGGTCCGCGATACCATAACAAACACGTGTTTGATAAACATGAAAAAAAGGTTGAGTACCACAGCTATAGACAGACAAATATTCTTCATGTAAAATATAATATTATGGTATACTTTGAATGATATCGTAGTGGGTACCTAGATAAATAGGTTATTTATGTAACTAGTTGATGTTTGCGACTTCGTCTGCATGGATTTCGGTTTTAAAATTTAATACGCCTCAGATGTATTTCTCCCGGTATAAAGGGTCCATTTCCATTTGTCTCTACACTTTCGCAATATTTTGTGTTTATATTAATAACAAAAACAATTAAAAATCCTTGCAGTTCGACAATAGGGAATATGCATGATTTTTTTTTAATTTCTTAAATTAATCATTTACATCTTAATAACATATAAAAAATATAAATAGGTTTGAAAATAGTCAAATAATTTTTAAAAGTGAAATTTAAAACATTGAATAAATTTGAGCCGTTCAAACGCCACCATTAGCGCGCGCTTTTAATGACGTCATTCGACATGTCCCGTGTTTGTTTACTATAGCGTTTCAGCTACTTCATACTTATTTTCAGTTTTAATTGCTACACAAACCATGGAAGAAGTTAAAAAACCTTCTTACAAGTATTGTATGGTACCTAAGTACAAAAACACTATTATTAGTACACCCGATAAAGTGTTTTTTCGTTTTTCCACGAGATGCGAAAGTACAAAAAAAAAGTGTAAGAAAATTGTTCATGTAAATCGGAATATCGTATTTATCTAATACTTATTTACAAAAAGTATATCTTCTTCTTTATCAAGCGATAGACGTCCACTGCTGGACAAAGGTTTCTTGCATGGACTTCCACAGGCCTCGGTCTTGCGCCGCCTGAATCCAGCGGCTCCCTGCGACTCGCTTGATGTCGTCGGTCCACCTGGTGGGGGGTCTGCCAACACTGCGCTTCCCGGTGCGGGGTCGCCACTCCAACACCTTGGGACCCCAACGACCATCAGCTCTTCGAACTATGTGCCCCGCCCATTTCCACTTCAGTATCGCGACTCGCTGAGCTATGTCGGTGACTCTGCTTCTCCTACGGATCTCCTCATTTCTGATTCGATCCCGCAGGGATACTCCGAGCATAGCTCTCTCCATCGCCCGCTGAGCGGTCCTGAGCCTACTTATGAGGCCCTTAGTTAGCGAAAATAAATTAATTTGATATTATCCTTTCACTTTTACTTCTAGAGTACGGAACCAAAAAGTATATAAACATATCAAACTTGAGTGAGCTTCAATAACATAATATTACGTATAAATTATCATGATATAGACGTAAATTAGGAGTTTAGGAACACAGATGGTTATTTAAAGGTTATGTTTTGTTTTGAGTATTATTTAAACATATAAGAATAAAAATCTATGTTAAGGACTAAAATATACCATGTAACATAATAATTACATTGCAGCTTTCACTCCTTTGATCTCTGCACTCGTAAAATCGAGATTTGATACAAAATATGCTGACATCATAAATGCATCTATTTTCGGTGGATTATCCGATTGTGCTTTGACAAAACCAGTTTCAGTCATCGACCTAGATTGACTACAAATATAAATTCACAAGTAATCACAGGAATACAGTTTTAAACAATTTTTCTCACAAACACTGTATGAATATCGACGCCGTAAATCAACCGTAAGTCAAATGACGTCACATTTCGTTTCGACCAATGGCGACGCGTTTTGTAAGTTTGAATTTCCCTCCTTTATTTTTCACTTTCTATATAATATTTTCTGGGTTTAAATAATAACTAAATAAAAAAATACCTTTTAAGTATAATGTTAAGGCAATAAAGAATCTAGAAAAAAATATTTGAGACAAATTTAAATTTTATGCATATTCCCTATTACGCATTATTTTTTTTCATTTCACATGATTTTTTTTACAAGTGACTTGGTTTATTACTTGCTTAATTGTTTGTTTATTCCAGGTCTAAACATCTACCTATTATTTCTTGTGTACAACACGATGCAAGTGGTCCAGGAGAGTAGAGAAGTGCAGTACGTCACTTACCGCGAACGTTAGCCTCCTCTAGACCTTCATCTGCTTTTCGTATGTGAGTATCTGCCTACTATATTATATTAGGTTTATGATATTCAGCATTTATAATGTGGGTGTTCGCGCCATGTACCTGTCCAGAATTCCTAGTTCCATGGTCGCGACGCTGGCAATCTCTTTGGCTCGCAATGAAGTTGACAGATCCTTAGTTTTAAACTTGCCGCCGTTTTTGGGCGTGGTTTTTTGCAAGTTCCTTTTTGACAGCTAACGTTCACACGAAAAATTCCGGGTCGCCTCGCGCACCGTTTTGCTGTTTAAGTGTAGATTTAGTTTATTTTACGGTTTAGTTGCGCCGTCAAGCGGTCTATGTGTCGACCTAGCTATAAGCACAATTGTTAACTGTCGTCCGTAACAAAAGAACCTTTTGGAACGCGCCGACCTTTGCTCGCCACGCGCTCGGCGGAAGTGTGTGTGATTAGGATTTTGGACCTAACTAGTGACAAACCAAGTGTACAGTGCTACGCCAGCCCAACGTCTACAGCTGCAGGCCATAGCTGGCTGCCTGCCTGCTGCTGCTAGTGGCCTGAGAAGTTCACCTTACACTTAACCTCACAATACACCCACACCACCACTATCATACCATCTCAGGCCGTACAAGGATTGACTGCTGCAAGGAAGGTCAGTGCAACCCTACCATCATTAAGTCACCACTACGTTGAGAACAGATCTGACCGCGTTGAAAGGCCGCTTAGGGCAGCGACTCTGGACTCAGGTTCAGCTGATGGGCCCCTGAACCTAGTGGCCCAGGTGTTGACTCGTTGGCCAAGCCGTTGGCCTCAACATTTGGTAAGCGGAGCGTGGTTAAATTGATTCCGCGGACAGATTTGGCTTTACTGTGACTTAACTTTGCCGTTCTAGGGTTAACTCATTAATTGTAAACTTATTAATTTATAACTTATTAATACACAGGCTTATTGAGTTACTAGTACATAGCCTACCTTGTCACATGTAGGCCTGTATAATGATTGCAATTATTGAGATTTTGTTTTGTTAATTTTTGTTGATTAATAATTAATAGTATCTAATTGTTGTTTGTGGCCCGTAACTGGCCAACAGTTAGATGTAGATTGTAATAAATAAACTTAATATTAATATAATTTGATAATTGTAAGTTCTTACCAAGCCAATTTGTAATTTGCAGTGCCTGGTATGAGTCTAGTGGCTTAGTACGGGTAATTAAAAACTTAATTTTTCTTTTATCTTAATTTATGTTATTGATTGACTTAACATAAATTATTGATAGCTTAATTTGTATCTTTTGGAACTTTTAACCAACAAATACTTTGTTTGTTTACTAGAACCCCTCGTGGTTAGGTAACAGAGTAATTTGTTTGATGTATTTAAAATAAATAATTCTTGTTTTAAAGTAAATAATTCTAATTAATAAATAGTATTTAAGTTGTAATTTGTTTGTGTTTAAAGTGGGTAATTCTTGTTTGATTATTAATTTGTTTGGTTGAAGTTGAAACATAACTTGTAACAAATAACTTTGTTTTGATTTTGTTATCTATTTGTTGTAACTACCTTTATTTAAGTTGTTTTGTACCTACCTAAGATGTCAGCCCACAAAAAATTGAGCGTGCAAATTCAATCAGAGCTGCGTTGGGCTGCTACAGCCAACGCCTTGGTAGGCCGGGTGGACCGGGCATCCGCACTGCTCCAGCGGTGCGAGCAGGTGCGGACCAGGCAGGCGGTCGTCGAAGAGGCCTTCCGAGACCTCATGGCATTGGAGCTACCTCCGGAATCGCTGGAGTCCTCAGTGCGGGACTACGAACAGTTTTTTGAGCTGACAGACGGTCTGGTGGAGGAGGCCGCGAGGCTCAAGAAGGAGGCGAGAATGAGCTCTATTCTTGAGTCTCCCACCAGACCCACCACGCAGCCTGCGTTACAGGGCAAGTTGCCAACAATAAACTTGCCCCACTTTTCTGGCAACCTGAGCGAGTGGCTAGGCTTTCTCAGCCTCTTTGATAGCCTGGTGGACGCGAGAAGGGACCTGTCTCCCTGCCAGAAACTGGCCTATCTACTCTCTTCCCTGCAGGGAGAGGCTCTGGGTTTAGTTAGCCACCTAGACCTCTCCGAGGAGAGTTATACCACCGCGCGGGAACTACTGACTCGGCGGTATGCCAACGTGCGCCGGTTAGCAGACACACACGTGGCACAAATTCTAGCGCTGCCACGTGTCTATGGGGTGTCCCATTTAAGAGAATCGCTCTTAAATCCACTGATTGTAGCCTGCAACGCTCTTAAGCGTTTAGAGCTTCCCGTGGACCAGTGGTCCTTCCTTTTATTACACATTGTGTTGTCCCGCCTACCTCCCGAGTTGAAACTGCGTTTTGAGCAAAGGTATGGTGGGGACGGGGCCAGCTACCTGCCCCCCTTTTCGGACCTTTTAAAGTTCCTTGAGGAAGAGTGCCGGCAGGCTGATAACTCTGGTATTGCTGGTCCTTCAAGGACCCCAGAGCGGTCAGCCCAGCTGAGGAAGGAAAAGGGTCACACTGGCGTCCCTGGTAAAAGGGCCTCCGACCGGAGACCAATGCCCGTTTACACTGGACTTGCTGCCACTGAACCCGCCCCCTGTAACTATTGCAGGCGTCCAGGCCACCGGGTGCTTTCTTGCCCCCAGTTTCTCTCTAAGCGGATCAAGGATCGGAGGGGCATTGCAAGAGACCGCCACTGGTGCTATAGCTGTCTGGAAGTTCACATGCAACGGGACTGCCAACAGCCACGGCCATGCCGAATTTGTAGGGGTAACCACCTGGAGATTTTGTGCGCCAACAAGAATGGTGTTGGCCGCCGGGTGGAGAGTGAGGGCGCGCCCCGCACGGGCGGGGGCGCTCTTACCGATCGCTCCCCGGATTACTTGCGTCGGTCTCCTGATCAGGGCCATGAATCCCGACGCGTCCGGATTTCGACCCCGCCTATGGGGGCTTCACCCCCCCGTGAGGGGGGCGCCAACCCCCCTCGACGTTCTGATGGGAGATTTGTGGCGGCTCCGTCTACGGTTCAGTCTGCCCGCTATTCACCTCCGCTTCATGAGTGGCCACGCCTCGAACGCCGCCCACCTCGAGCGGGTCGACAGCCTTACTACGGCCTACCGACCTCAGCCCGTATGACTAGGCCCGTGCTGCCGCCACGAGATGACGCATGGGTTTACCCAAATGGAGGTCCGTCCCACTTACCTTTGGAGGTCCCCCCTGAGTCTCAATATGAGATTCCCCGGTTAGAGGACCGGTTTGATGAGGACGACCACCAATAGGTAGTTGCCGCCCTAGCCCCCACCACAGCAACTTCTCCTGAGACCTTGAATCTCCGGCAGTCCGTCTGTCAGACCATTCTCTTGCCGACTGTCTCAGTGAAGGTATTCAACCCGAAGGGTGAATTTTTAATCGTTCGCGCCCTTTTGGATTCGGGTTCACAGCGCTGTATTGCTTCTTCTCGTTTGGTGGGTGAGCTAGGGCTCCCTTGGAGTCCTCGAACAGGACGGGTGATAGGTATCGGGGGTATAGAGCCCTCGACTCCTAACGGGGAAGCGGAATTAATGTTTGGCCCCGTTACGGGCAATCTTAGGGTCTTGGTCAAGGTGTCAGTCCTTGACAATATCTTAGGCCCCCTACCGCAGGTCCGAATAGCTGACGCTGCGGTGTCCTGTGCATCAGGCCTAAACCCAGCTGACCCCCACTGGACTGATCCCGGTCCTATGGACCTTTTGTTGGGTTCCGATGTGTTGGGCCTGGTCTTGTCAGGGGAAATTAGGGTTTTGCAGAAGGACGGCCTATGTACCATGTCCACTATATTCGGCTCTAGCTTTTTTGGACCCGTGCTACGGTCTTCGGACCTACCGGTGCTGGACCAATTGCAAGCAGCCGGCTTGACGCTGTCGGACGTGGTCCAGCGCTTTTGGGAAGTTGAGGAGCCGCCGCATGCCGCACGAGTTGACCCTCTTGACCTTGAATGTGAGTTGTTTTATCAAAACAACACAGGCCGCCGTGTTGATGGGCGATTTGTAACTCGCTTGCCCTTTCTCGCTTCTCGCCCCCCGCTTGGTCAATCGCAGGCCTTGGCGGAAAAGAGGCTCTTGTCTATGGAACGGCGCATGCGGCGCGACTCCACCTTCCGCTCCAAGTACGTTGAATTTATGCGCGAGTACGAGGGCCTGGGGCATATGTCACTATCCAATTTTGATTGGCGCGCACACGAGCACTACTTCTTACCCCACCATGCCGTCTTGAAGACCCCTGGGGGGAAGATTCGAGTGGTTTTTGACGGCTCCGCGGCCACATCCAACGGGGTGACATTGAACCAATGCTTGCACTCCGGTCCTAAGCTGATCAAGGATATCTCCGATATCCTCACGCATTTCCGCCGGCATCAAATTGTTTTCGTAGCTGACATCAAGATGATGTTTAGACAGTCGATGGTACATCGCGATGATCGGAGATACCAAATGATTCTGTGGCGCGAAAAACCTAATGAGCCAATGCGTGTCTTTGAATTGAACACCACGACCTATGGACTCAAGTCAAGCCCCTATATTGCTATCAGGACCTTGTTAGAACTAGCTAACCGGGAGCGACTGAATTACCCTCGCGCATCAGCCACCTTGGAATCGTCAGTCTATATGGACGATATTTGCACGGGAGCCTCGAGCGTTGAGGAAGCTCTGACTCTTCGCGATGAATTGATTGCAATACTGAAGTCCGGAGGTTATGAGTTGGGCAAGTGGCTGTCCAACTCCCCTCACGTCTTGAAGGATCTTCCGGGAAAGGATCAGCAGGATCCTCATATTTTTGAAAATCCCGAAAATCCCAATTTGCTGACGGTCCTTGGAATACAGTACCAGCCCGTCCAAGACGTTTTCACCTACCGGGTCAAATTAGACCCACCTCCTAAGGTCTGGACTAAGCGTTCCGTATTGTCTACGGTTGCTCGCACCTTCGATCCCAATGGATGGATCACTCCCGTAATATTTTTGGCTAAATGTTTCCTCCAGAAGCTTTGGATTGCTGAACTCGGTTGGGACGAACCACTCCCTGGGAAGTTATTGAAGGAGTGGAACTCCCTTGTGTCTTCACTTCCTGAAGTTAACCGAATTTCCATGCCTCGACGCTTCCTACCAACAGGAAGGTGTCATGCCAGTCTCCACGGGTTTTGCGACGCCTCCGAACGAGGATACGCCGCCGTGGTATATTTGAGGACTGTCGATGTCGCCGGTGAGGTCGCGACGCATCTCGTCTTGGCAAAAAGCAAGGTGGCCCCTATTCGGTCACGGTTAACTATCCCGAAATTAGAATTGTCTGGCGCCGCCCTTCTGGTACGCCTCTTGAACCACGTCCGCTCCTCTTTGGCATCTGCGGTCGATCTGACCGACGTTTATGCTTGGACGGACAGTGAGATTGTCCTTTGCTGGCTTCGAGCCGCGCCTCACATCTTAGAGGTCTTTGTTGCGAATCGGGTCTCCCAAATTCAGAGCTCTGCAGTACCGGTGATTTGGAGACACGTACCCGGAGAACTGAACCCGGCCGATTGCGCCTCCCGCGGCTGTGAGGCCTCTTCACTGGTCCACCATCACCTTTGGTGGGATCTAAGTTGGCTATCCCAATCCGAGACGACTTGGCCTCAAAATAGGTTTTCCGCTCCCGAAGTATTGCCGGGCTTAAGAGTCGGAGTGGTTGAGGATAAACAGATCCCCGACTTGAACTTTCTTTTGAACCGTTACAGTTCCCTTGATAAACTAATTGGTGTTACCGGTTGGATTCGACGTTTTATCCATAATGGGCGGAATTCAGAAAATAAAAATTTGAGTCCTGTGCTTTCCCCTCTTGAACGCCAAGACGCCCGGAACTACTGGGTGCGTGTGGTTCAGGTGGAGCATTTTTCATCCGTGATTGACACCCTAAAGAGAGATTTAGTTTTGAAGGGCCCCCTTGCTCGCCTAAGCCCTTTTTTGGACAATAACGGAATGCTACGCGTTGGAGGACGCCTCAAGAATTCCAATCTGCCCTATGGTGCTCGCCACCCCCTTTTGCTACCTAAGGACGGCACCTTTGTCAAATTGCTAGTGACACACTACCATCTTAAAAATGCCCACGCTGGTTGTAATGCACTCTCGGCTATTTTACAGCGCGAGTTTTGGATTCTGGCAGGGAGACGCACCATCCGGAACGTCACTTTCAAATGTATTCCGTGTTACCGCTTGAAGGCTAATACTTCACAGCCGATGATGGGTGATCTGCCCTCCGACCGCGTTCTAGCCACTCGACCCTTTGCTGGGGTTGGCACTGATTTTGCTGGCCCGTTTGCCATCAAGAGCTCTAACCTCCGCAACGCCAGATCGCTCAAGGCCTACCTCTGCGTTTTTGTATGTCTCGCTACCAAGGCGGTACATTTAGAACTTGTGAGTGCCTTAAGCACTGAAGCTTTTGTAGCCACGCTAGGTAGATTTGTCTCTCGTCGAGGATTGCCTGACCTGATTTGCACTGATTGCGGCACCAATTATAAGGGCACTGATAGATATTTAAAAGAGATTGTCGAATTCCTGTCTAGCAATAAGATTAGATTAAGTACAGCATTGTCCAAGATGGGGGTAACCTGGAAGTTTGACCCCCCAGCTTGCCCTCATTGGGGTGGAATATTCGAAGCTGTGGTTAAGGTGGCCAAGACTCATCTCCGGCGCGTTATAGGCGAAACTGTTTTAACCTTTGAAGAACTCGCCACCGTGTTTTGCAAAATTGAGGCTGTACTCAATTCTCGGCCACTCTGTCCCCTCTCATCTGACCCAAATGACCTGGAGGTCTTAACTCCCGGTCATTTTCTGATTGGTCAGCCCCTTAACGCTCTACCCGAATACCCCTTCAGGGACGTGAAGGTCTCACGTTTGTCCCGGTTTGAGCTGCTGCAACAGATGACTCAGAGTTTTTGGCACCGTTGGTCATTAGAGTATTTGCATCTTTTGCAGCAGCGGGTTAAGTGGGCTGACAAATCTGATCCACCCAAAGTTGGTGACCTAGTGCTGATTAAGGAACCTAATTTGTTGCCTTTATACTGGCGCCGTGGGCGCATTCTTAAGCTGATCTACGGGTCTGATGGGGTTCCCAGGGTTGCCGAGGTAATGGTCGGAGACTCTGTCTTGCAGCGAGCCGTTTGCTCCTTATCACGTTTACCTATTTACTAGTAAGTGGACGTAAATCCTTACGACCACAGGCGGGGGGGTTATTCGCGCCATGTACCTGTCCAGAATTCCTAGTTCCATGGTCGCGACGCTGGCAATCTCTTTGGCTCGCAATGAAGTTGACAGATCCTTAGTTTTAAACTTGCCGCCGTTTTTGGGCGTGGTTTTTTGCAAGTTCCTTTTTGACAGCTAACGTTCACACGAAAAATTCCGGGTCGCCTCGCGCACCGTTTTGCTGTTTAAGTGTCTAGATTTAGTTTATTTTACGGTTTAGTTGCGCCGTCAAGCGGTCTATGTGTCGACCTAGCTATAAGCACAATTGTTAACTGTTGTCCGTAACAAAAGAACCTTTTGGAACCCGCCGACCTTTGCTCGCCACGCGCTCGGCGGAAGTGTGTGTGATTAGGATTTTGGACCTAACTAGTGACAAACCAAGTGTACAGTGCTACGCCAGCCCAACGTCTACAGCAGCAGGCCATAGCTGGCTGCCTGCCTGCTGCTGCTAGTGGCCTGAGAATTTCACCTTACACTTAACCTCACAATACACCCACACCACCACTATCATACCATCTCAGGCCGTACAAGGATTGACTGCTGCAAGGAAGGTCAGTGCAACCCTACCATCATTAAGTCACCACTACGTTGAGAACAGATCTGACCGCGGTGAAAGGCCGCTTAGGGCAGCGACTCTGGACTCAGGTTCAGCTGATGGGCCCCTGAACCTAGTGGCCCAGGTGTTGACTCGTTGGCCAAGCCGTTGGCCTCAACAGTGGGTTTATAGGTAAAACTTATTACGAGTAAGTATAACACATATAAATTAAAGAGTTTTACCTTTACACCCACGATTATTATAAGATACTCGCTGATGCCCGCGACTTCGTTCGCGTGGATTTAGTTTTTAAAATCCCTCGGGAACTCTTTGTTTTTCCGGGATAAAAAGGTAGCCTACAAGATAAAGGGGTAGCCTATATCACTCTCTAGGTCCTCAACTATACCCATGCAAAAAATCACGTTGATCCGTAGCCCTGTTGCGGCGTGATTGAAGGACAAACCAACAAACAAACACACTTTCGCATTTATAATATTAGTAAGGATGAAGCAGTGATATTGTGTGCGTTTAAGCAACTAAATATCACATGCTTCAACGGTGAAGGAAAACATCGTGAGGAAACCTGCACGCCTGAGAGTTCTCTTTAATATTCTCAAAGACGAGTGAAGTCTGCCAAATCGGACACGCGTGATGGACATGGCTTATATTATAAGTTATAACCCTTCTCTGAGAGGAGACCTGCGCTCAGTAGTGAGCCGCTCATAGGTTGCTGATGTTTTTTTTTATTAGTCCACAAAACTGACTACAATTGTTTAAAACAGACATAATTCAATAGGTATATGAGGTTATTAGTTCTACAATCAAGTCTTCTAGATGTGGACGCGGCATGAGTAAGAAAAGAGTACAACAGTAACAACTACAGCGCAACATTAGGCTAAAATAACAAAACAAAACAAAATAAAATGAAACAACTTTTTTATTAGATAAACAAAAAATTTTGTCAGCTAAACAAAAAAGGTAAACATTACTTACTAACTTGCGTCTACTTTATGTCTTTTTTATACCTGGTATATTATCGCAGAAGATAGCATCTTTATAAAAATTTGCAAGAAGTTGTTGATGATGATGATGAAGTGTGCTGCTGTGGTATTCTCTAAAATTGATTGCATCAGTGCAATGGTCACAAATGCCTCTGATTGGCTGGTACTCTCCCGCTATTGGTTTAAATACTTGGTATTATTTTAACTAGTAGCGAAACGGAAGTGGAAATGGGCGGGGCACATAGTTCGAAGAGCTGATGGTCGTTGGGGTCCCAAGGTGTTGGAGTGGCGACCCCGCACCGGTAAGCGCAGTGTTGGCAGACCCCCCACTAGGTGGACCGACGACATCAAACGATTCGCAGGGAGTCGCTGGATTCAGGCGGCGCAAGACCGAAACCTGTGGAGGTCCATGCAGGAGACCTATGTGCAGCAGTGGACATCTAAAGGTTGATAATGAGAACAAACTGCCTCGTTGGTCTAGTGGTTAGCAAGTTGGACAGTAGATAACGTGATCCCGAATTCGATCCCCGGGTGGGGCCAATAAATGCATTGAGTTTTTCTGTCAAGAAATTCTCACTACTGTCGGAGTTAGGAAATTGGTGGTGTGTTTCGGAGACCACCTGCGCCTTATCTCTCTCCGGTAGTGTGGAATTTCCGCCGGACTATGAGAGTGAGGGAGTGGAGAGTGCACCTTTGTTTGGGTATATAATTGTGCACTATAATATCTCCCGCGCAGAGGTTGGCCGCCGTGACCGTATTCGATCGGGTAGTAGATACATAATTATTATTAAGCTATTGCATAGCTTTTATCGCGGGCTTTGAACTAGGACAAACAGTTTGAGCGCGGCGACCGAATCAAGAAATTCCATAACGAAAATAAACCTAACACCGTCGTTCAGTAAGCGTTCAACATTTTAGAGTTTCACAAGTAGCTCTGTTTGGCGCAGTGGGCGAGCGGCCGCTTTCTTTACTACCGTATGATGTATGATGTCGCAGGTTCGAATCTCACTCGCGAAGTAGTCACAGTGCGCTTTTCTTGTTTGTTTGTTTTTTAATTATTTTTTTGCATAATTTTTATTATGCAAAAAAAAATATTGCATAAATTTTATAATTGTATAAGTTGATAAAAAATGCTATGCAATAGCTTTACCGCGGCAGTCCCCGAGTGCCACTTAATTATTTTTTTATTATTAAAAGATACAACGGGGTCAAAGATGCCTTGTCTCGCGTGACATGACAGCTGCGATATGTCTCAGGTACCTATCCATTTAACGCAGAAGTGGAAACAAAGAGCCTGAGCGGTAAACATGGCAATCTTCTCACGGTGCTTGCAAACCGCGTCTTCTCGTATCAAGAGGTACCACCTTTGATATAACTGCGAGTGGATTAACATAGAGCTGTCCCCCGATTGTCTTAAAGTTGCCGATCAGAATCGTATTCATTTGATGGCATTAGCGTCAAAGTAAAATAAGCCTTCTTCTTCTTCTTTATCAACTGATAGACTTTTATTATACTTTTATTAGATATTTACCCCAACGCATCAGTTTTTCTAGCTCCTCTCCAGAACTGCAATTCAGATTTGCGACTCGATAAGCTATGTAGCTAACTCTGGATCTCCTCATTACTGATTTGATCCGGCAGAGATAGTCCGAGCATTGATCTCTCCGTCACCTGCTGAGCGTCTTAGCGTCGTATAAGCAACCATGTCTCGGATCCATAAGTCACGACTGGCAACACTTACCTACTGTTCGATGACTTTGGTCATCAAGCAAGTTAGTGTCCATTTAGATCGCTCCCTAAATTCAGAGATTCACCTCTTTATGCGTGTAATTCAGCAGTGGGATTGGGTAAAATGATTGCATCAGTGTATCGATTGCAAGCACCTCTAATTGGCGTTTAGTTTGAATTTATGGCGTTCTCTAGCGAGAGAGTAAGCAATCGTCAGAGTCATGGGCGTCGCCAATGGGGGTAGATAGGGGCAGCTGCGCCCCCCCTAGGCATTTGAAAAATATAGGTAGTAGTAGTAGATACTTCATCATTGAAATCCAGATACCGCTGCCAAATCTTCAATCAATAGTATCAAATTGTCCCCCCCCCCCCCCACCCCCACCCCTTGGCCATCGACTGGCGACGCTCTTGGTCAGAGTCAGAATGTAGTTGTCATTGTAGACAATCCCGCGGCAGTATTAGGTACAATAATAATGATGTCCTCTTATCAGTTCCTGTGTAAAACAATGATAAAATGTAATATGGGTAATAACAGCTCTATATCGCTACTAACTCTCAGTTATAGCTAACCAAACAAGTACAACAGTGAGCGTGAATTCGCGTTGTGGTACGCTCGTCCACAATGTCGGCCACCGTCCAAACAAGTTTGAAGTAAGTCAGCGAAAGTTTTTCTTCTAAAGTTAACGTACCTTTATAACCCTCTTATAACTTATTTGACGTATTTCCAGAGGTTTTTGCGTTTGTGTTTAGAAAATTCTGTTATTTTATACTTATTTTCTTTACGCCTTTAAGTTTAGGTTGTGGTTTTTATTTTTTTGAATAAGGATTTTCTGGTTAGGTTGGTATAACCACATAGCAAGGGCAGTTACTGTGGTATAACTTACCCTACTTAAATTTTTTTGGTAAGTAGCTATAAGTTGTTTATGTTTATATGGTGTTTACAGTTTAGGTAATGTATGGTGTTTAAAGAAGGACAACGCAATAAGTGTTTTGTTTTTTGGGAGAAAGTTGTTCTTAGCGTTGTTAGAGAGCTATTTGCCACCTTTACCTGTTCCTATAATTATAAAGCATTAGCATTTAAAGATCTTTGTTTATATAATATAACTTAATCTTGGTTGTATTTACCTATTAGCTGATTTGTTGGTTTGTTTAGCAATGTCTATTTTTTTGGCGGACCTACCTACAATTTTTAGGGTCATTTGCGCAAGGCGGAAAAAAATAATGTTACCATTAAAGTTAATTTGACCAACAATTTGCTTCTTGCATTGGGTTGCAAAGAAGTCACGGGTTCTTTAACTTCCTCTATCGTGTGCATCCTACTGACCTTTGGTGTTGGTGAAATTTAACTTTAACAATGACATTACCTTATACGGTTGATGTGCAATTGGCTTTGAGTCATGTTTTTGAGACTATCTTCTTATTCATTTTCCGTTTGTTTTTCCGAGAAAAATTTCTAATGTTGGATAGAAGCTGCCTGTTTCTTTATCTATTTATTTATTATCCTTACATAATTATAAAAAGAAGTCCCCCGGCCGCGTCTTTCTGTTCTCCTGTCTGTCTGAACGCGAACGAAACGCGAAAACTAGCAAACGGATTTTTATACGGTTTTCAACAATAGAAAGAGTGATTCTTGAGGAAGGTTTAGGTATATAATTTATTATGCTTTTATCTAAATTAGCAGAACTACGGCGATAAATGTTGAAGAGGTCGCAAAAAATTTCCACGCGAACGCCGCGTATACTAGCAAAGATATTATTATTATTTATAAATTATGCGAAAGTGTGTTTGTTTGTTGGTTTGTCCGTCAATCACGCTGCAATAAACCTACGGATAAAGTAAAGTTGAGAACCTGTAGAGTGTAGGGTGACATAGACATCCCGGAAAATCAAAGAGTTCCCGCAGGATTTTAAAAACTAAATCCACGCGGACGAAGTCGCGGGCATCAGCTAGTAATAAACAAATGGGAAATTATTAACCGCTTCACAATACTAATTGTTCGTAACACATTTAATTAGATGTGCAAACGCAAACAATAATTTTGATCCTATCTATTCGATAATATATTCTATTGGAAATTTTTGATATGCGTTTATTAATTAGGTTCTACCCTGAATAAATTAAATAAAGAATGACAGCAGCAGACAGGAGAAGTGTTAATTTGCGTAAATCTTATAGACACACAATAAAAATTACTTTGCAATAATCCGCCAAACTAGTATGACTATGAACTATGACCTATAATAATACAGACAGTCAAACGGACGGACGGACGGAGAAAGTCTCACCTTAAGAGTGGGTGTGCGCTCGTTAACCGTAAACAGATTTGATTTTTACAGTAGTAGATAAAGTTTCAACTATCCGAAAAAAAACACGCAAAAATTACATCATACTGCCAAGGGACGTGCTTGGGCAAAAACATAAAATGATGAAATTTGTTCGATAATAAAAAATCGCGAAGTTAGGTCTAATTTTTAACCAATATTCATTTATTTTCAATGTGTTGCATATTACAGAGCCAAAATTTTTACATTAAATTCCGATTGATATTATCAAGGGAGTAGCCTAGCGAATTGAAAAGAAAATGAATATTTTACGAGTTACAAAGTATTTGGCGCTTACTACACTCCTATTCCGCGCAAAACGCTTTCTTTTGTCGCGCCTCACATGAGGTTGCGGCTATGTTTTATCTCATCGCGAAATCTGATTTTTTTTTGCGTTATACGCGTTCATAAGGGTTCCATTTTTACCATTTTGGTACAGAACATGACGGATGGAATGCTAGAACACGTACTTCTACAAACGTGGAAAGTTTAATGAAGAAACATTAACTATACTAAATATAGGTGCCTAATAAGTATAGAGAAGATAAAAGTCGCTCGTTTAAGTAGGGCTTAAGTATATGTATTTAGATAAAACTACCAAGAGCAAAAATGTTTTAAAAGTGCAAGTAGGTCTAGGTAGGTATCTCAGGGAATCAAACATGTAGACGTAAGTAGTTTCTTCCGGATAAAATTTGGCAAAGTAGCCCACTACTTTGCCAAAGTGCGCAAAATAAGTTTATTTTCTCACAGTACCTATGGGTTAACATTAACGTAGTGTTATATTAATATTTTTTTTCTACTCTTCTATCCCCGTTTTCTTTCCGGTAGAAACTGCTTTCTTAGCGTCCACACTTGTAGAGTTGATACGTCTAAGCAGCCTATTGGATTAAAAGAGAAAGTCAACTTTAATGCTTTGTAATACAGTTTAAATTCTAATGGATTAAAACAAAATCACGTGTTTTCATGCAATCAGTTGATAATAATTATCTCCTCAGTTGATCGAAAGATCTAACACTCTAGGCCCTAGAGTGTTAGATTTTAGAGTAGACCCTAGAGTCTAGGGTACACAAGTCGAAAGACTGTGTGCCCTAGAGAGTGGTAGAGTCACTACTGACCATTACAAAGTGGCTTAGGCTGAGATCTATAGATTGTACTCTGGCTCTGCTCAAGACTCAAGATAGAGTTATAATGAGACACAAATATGTTCTGACATAAATTTGTCTCGTTTTAACTCAGTCCTTGAGTTTGAGCTAAGTGAGAGTACAATCTATAGATCTCACCCTAAGATTTCGGCGGGTCCGGGATTGATTTCCAGTTTTAAGCAAATAAATGTGTGTGTTTCTCTACGGGACAATCTTATAATTACTCTAATGGTATTATACCTATTTTTTTTTTTGGAGTTTACTCCTTAAGAATCGATTTTAGCAGCCCGGTATGAGAAAAATCCGGACAGTAAAATCAATTTATCAATGACCTTGTTACGTTTTTCACAACGTTTAAATTACTACCCTAACGTTGAGTAAATAAGGTTGGTTTTCGCTTGAGTTGTCGAATGCCCGTGTCACTTTTTTCACAACGATGCAAATTTCGACCCTAACGTTGAGTAAATAAGGTTGGTTTTCCACGGTGTTGTACTCCGTACAACACCGTGGCTATTCAAATAGTTTACACATAAGCCGAAAGATGGCGCTGATATACATGTGAACGAAAGCCAACCTTGTTTACTCAACGTTAGGGGTGGAGATTTGCATCGTTGTGAAAGGCGTAGCGCGGCCATTCGACAACTCAAGCGAAGACCAACCTTATTTACTCAACGTTAGGGTAGAAATTTCAACGTTGAGTATGAAGTAAACTCCAGTTGTGCGTCGTGAGCTGACACACACAATTTTTTTTTTAAAGAACATTAGTCGAGTTGAAGTTGACTAATATCCTCCTCTCCCCTCCAAATAAGCGGAATACTTGTGTTAGGAGTGGGTACGACAATAGTGCAACGGGTGGGATTCGAACCTGCGACCTTTCAGTTTTCAGTCCGCACCTTTAACCGTTGGGCTATTGAGGCTATTTTAATTGCACGGACTCATAACACTTGTCTCAATTTGAGACAATATCACGAGATAGCCTTGGTTTCATCATAATATCATTGACAACAGGATGTTAAACCGCCAAAAAGGATGCTTAAAACCACTTGGCTACCATCGTTCTAACGTATTATTCGACCGAGCGAAGCGAAGGTCTCTGAGTTTACTTGAGTGAATTTGCACTTGTCCGTCCGTCCGTCTGTCAGAGCCTTATAACTTCTGAATTACTGAACGTAATTACTTCAATTTTAGATATGATATGTAAACCGCTGGCCTCCAGCCGAAAATGGCTTAAAAAGTTATAAAAATCTTTATTTCACGGGGGCTCTCATAGAAGCGAATGGGAAGTAAATTTTTTTTTTGCGATTCATAGGGTTTCTCTGTATCATTTTAAAGACATTTTAAAGACATACGTCATTTTAAACATAATTTGGAACAGAGTACAAAAGTATTTTTTTTTATTTATTTTTTTCCTAAAATTGACGAAATGGTGGGCTTTCAAAGTGGAGATTTTATTTGAGGCTAGATCTCTAAAACCACTTTATTCTAAAAATTGAAACTTACACATAATTTGAGTTATATTCTGTACTTGAACAACAAATACTAAGATTAGATAAATATTATAAAGAAACGAAATTATTTAAGTTTTAATGGGCATCAATGTTTTTAACAAAACTTCACTATACTGTGAATAGATGGCGCTGTCTTTAATATTGTAAATACGCATCCCATCCACGAAAGCAGATGACGATTGACGTCATCTACCTTATGGGAATTATGGGATACCGCGAGGTCTCAGTTCGGGGCGAACCACTAGTTTATCGTTAGTTTATGTATTCAATATTGATGTTTTAACAACATAATATTATATTGACGACCTCCCTGGCGTCCCAGGTGAGCGCTGTGGTCTTATAACTGGGAGGTCTCGGCTTCGATTCCCGGCGGGGTCAATTTGGGAATTTATAATTTCCAAATTGTCTCTGGTCTGGTCTGGTGGGAGGTTTTGGCCGTGGCTAATTACCACCCTTCCGTCAAGAACGTGCCGCCAAGCGATTTAGCGTTCCGGCACGATGGCGTGTAGAAACCGATTAGGGGTATGGGTTGAATGTTCACTGCCATACCCCTTACAAGTTAGCCCGCTACCATCTTAGACTGCATCGTCACTTACCATCAGGTGAGATCGCAGTCAAGGACTATCTTGTCATCGAATAAAAAAAAAATTGTGTAACTATAGGCTGCAGATAGAGTTGTGCACCAGGTGTATTATAATATGCTTAGTTCCGCACGCTGCTGTGTAATGAACTACAATTCGTGTAATAGAGATAATGAGATCGCAAATCATCTGCACAATGGACATTTTACTGCGTCATACACATCATAATGTACCGTAGGTAGTCTACAGGTTAGAATAGATAAATGTAATAGTAACTAATCTCTTTGTAGCACGGTCAGAATATCTGATGGTATATCAACATTTTGACCTGATGATGATACATATTTAACAAGTTTAAATTAAAAAATTTATTTTTAAATGCAAGTTTTTAGTAGCTACATCATTAGACTCTGGATATCATCTAGGATCAGAGTACTTGTTATGACGATCAAGATCAAACGAGCTCAAACTCGATGGGGTTACGTCGTTTTATTACATAGTTCCGATAGCCATCTTCCGTCTCCATCATCAGATCAGCTCCATGTCACAATAATATTGCATTGTCATCCGATGTACACACTACACATACATGCAAAATTTCAGCTCGATCAGAAACCGGGAAGTGGGTCTAATTAATCTTGCAAGATTTGACCCAAACAAACATTTGCAAGTTAAATAAAAGCTTGTAAACATGCAGGCAGTGATAGCCTAGTGGTTAGGACTGTGGTCTCCTATTCGGGCGATCGCAGGTTCGATCCCGGGTACGCACCTCTGACTTTTCGGAGTCATGTGCGTTTAAGCAATTAAATATCACTTGCTACAACGGTGAAGGAAAACATCGTGAGGAAACCTGCACATCTGAGAGTTCTCTATAATGTTCTCGAAGGTGTGTGAAGTCCGCCAATTCGCATTGGGCCAGCGTGGTGGACTATGGCCTATAACCCTTCTCTGAGAGGAGACCTGCGCTCAGTAGTGAGCCGTTGATGGGTTGCTAATGATGATGATGATGATGATGATGAAACATGCAGGCAGTTTTTGAATGTTACGTACGTATCTTTCGATTATTCGCATCGCTATTGTACTAAATCGCATTCCCTTCATCATCGTCATCATCAGCAACCCATCAACGGCTCACTACTGAGCACAGATCTCTCAGAGAAGGGTTATCCACCACGCTGGCCAAATTGGCAGACTACGCATTCCCTTACAAACTATAATAAATAATTCAAAAATGATTATTTGTCGCTTGCGAAAAAATTTGTTAAGCCTAATTAAATAGCATAATAAGACTTCGTCGTCCTTTACGAAGGTTCAATCTCGGCAGTCAAGTCTGACTTTTCGGAGTTATGGGCGTTTTGAGCAATAAAATATTACTTTCGTTAACGGAGAAGGAAAATATCGTGAGGAATCCTGCATGCCTGTGAGCTCTCCGTAATTTTCCGAAAAGTGTTTGAACTTTGAAGTCC
This sequence comes from Oeneis ivallda, assembly GCA_029955525.1. NCBI lineage: Eukaryota > Metazoa > Arthropoda > Insecta > Lepidoptera > Nymphalidae > Oeneis > Oeneis ivallda. The sequence continues at coordinate 20,518,083 of JARPMR010000018.1, read as the reverse complement.
ACAAATCCGCACTTAGCCAGCGCGAGTGGTGGACGTGTCTAAACTCATATTTGTCTAAGTTTAAACTCTAAATCAGTAGTGTAGTAGGCCCAGAAGTGGGCTGAAGATAGGTTAGTGATGATCATCATCATCATTAGCAACCCATCAACGGCTCACTACTGAGCGCAGGTCTCCTCTCAGAGAAGGGTTATAGGCCCTAGTCCACCACGCTGGCCCAATGGGAATTGGCGGACTTCACACACCCCCGAGAACATTATGAAGAACTCTCAGGTGTGGTTTCCTCACGATGTTTTCCTTCACCGTTGAAGCAAGTGTTAATATATTGCTTAAACGCACTTGACTCCGAAAACTCAGAGGTGCGTACCGGGGATCGAACCTGCGACCCCCCGAATAGGAGACCACAGTCCTAACCACTAGGCTAATGATGATGATGATGGTGATTATGAATGATGAATTAATTAAATATATGTATAACCATTATAGATTCATTTTGTTCCAAGGTTTGGAAGCCTAAGTCACTTAAAGTGAGTCGACTCTCACTTGGCAATTTTTCCATTAGGAAGAATAGGTAGGTATATAAATTTTTAATGAAGGAAAACTCACGACAATAATTGAAACGCAAATGGCAAACTACTTGTATCCAATCAATACTACGTACAATTTCATGCGTTCTTGATTTTCCATATACTTACCCGATATCTACGTGTTGAATACAACACAGCTTTACCTTCATGTATTATTTACTACTAAAATACTATAAATAGTGGGCGATGTTTGCAGAAGATCAGTCCGAGTTATAATAATTCAGATAGTAATTTCTTGTAAATTGTCTAAGATCGATGCATGTTTGTTGGTGAATTTATGTTTAGTAAATTACATTATTTTGAATACGTATTAGCTGTTTATTTGCGAAAATTGTATTCTCATTTTCTTTTAGAATAAAATCCCAAAAATCTATGTTCAAGGTCAAATCAGTTAAAATTATATTTTGAAATTGCTATGAGAAAGAGATGGTAAAGTTTCGATGAAGGTAAAGAAAAGCGAAAAAAACTTGAGGAAACTTTCCTCAAGTTTTTAAAAAAAAATTGAAGTACTCGGAAAAAGAAAACTCGTTATCGCAAAAAAGCGAATTATAATGGGTTTAATAGCAGTGTGATTATAAACGCGTAAAAACAGAAAAAAAAAACTATTCTTTCATATCGTACCTGATAAAGGACAAAAAATATTGCTTTTAATAAATAGTGTGAAATAGAGCAAAAAGTGAGGAAATAATATAAGTATTAATACCTACCTACCTATCACGGTTGTGTTTTAGTGAAACAAATAGTTAATATTAGTATAAGTAATGAAAAAAATATTAATATACTTAATATAAATACTTATATACGAAAAAAAGGAAGGAATCGAGCAAAAGAGTGAGGAAATGGTGTAACAAGGATTTATTATGAGATGTCTATTTTTGCCAGATTGGAATAGAATGGAGCAGATTAAAATGAGGATTCAGGGAGGACGTGGAAGATACGTGTATGTATTGTAATAACAATGTATATACATAATTAAGCTCTGTAGAAATTAAATAGTGCCATCAGGTTACGGGCGACCTGAGCTAAGTTAGCTGATGCTTTCTGTCAATTTCGTTTTCATTAACCATTAGGCAACACTTATTAGAAACACCTTATGAAGCAGTGATAGCCTAGTGGTTAGGACTGCGGTCTCCTATTTGGGGGGGAGGGGGGTCGCAGGTTAGATCCCGGCACGCCTCTGATTTTTCTGAGTTATATTATATGCGTTTAAGCTATTATATCATATAAATATGCTACAACGGTGAAGGAAAACATTGGAAGGAAAGGCGAATTTGCATTTGGCCAGCGTGGTGGACCATAGCCAACCCTTCTCTGAGAGGCGACCTGCGCTCAGTAGTGAGACGTTGATGGGTTGCTAATGATGATGAATAAAGGTGGAAATCACATTGGATAAGGGATTGAATAATTAATATTAAGAGCTGCAGTACCTACGTAAATAGACTATTAGGGGATGATTTAAACTTACTTAGGGGAGATTACTTATTGAGGTATGGTTGGTAAAAACGGGCATTGAGTACTTATTTATTATCATTTGTTGTGGACTTCTAAACTCGTAATCGTATGCGCGTATAGCTTGAACCAATGTTTGGGCCAAATGACTTTAAGATTGTTCCAATTGATGGATAGGGCAGAAAATGACGGTCATGAGAAAGTGGGCACGCGGCTGCCTATTGTAAAGTCGAATCGTAAAATTTAAAACCATTTTAACCGATACTGTAGTCGTGATAGAGTTGTTTTTAAGTTGACACTAATCGAGTTTTAGTTTCGCTTGTGTTATAGTTACGTGAGAATGTGACAATATTATGATTGAGTTGTATTAGTTACTTTAATTAAAGAGTTAAGTAATATTGCTTTGTTATTCTAAGAATTGAATACAGTACGTAATGATTTGTGATACCTGACATCTTATATGTATACGTTCCTTCTAGTATTACGCTTCCATAGTAATAGCCTAGTGGCACAGAATATATAATAGTACTACGCTAGTGGTAGTACTGCTGCGGTCTCCTATTCGGGGAGTCGCAGGTTCGATCCCTTCGATCGTTAAGTGCGTTTCAAAAATTAAATATTACAAGCTTCAACGGTGAAGGAAAACATCGTGAGGAAACCTGCACACCTGAGAGTTCTTCATAATATTCTCAAATGTGTGTGAAGTCTGCCTATTTGCATTGGGCCAGCGTGGTGGACTATGGCCTATAACCGTTCTCTGGGAGGAGACCTGCGCTCAATAGTGAGCCGTTGATGAGTTGCTGATGATGATGATAATGAATATTATTATAGATAATAGTTACCAAGAACACATGAATAAAGTGTCTTCAACCGGTAAAGACGACGCGTCAGTGGACTATACTTCTTAGTATCAATCAAGATAATTTATAAGTTTAGGTTAAAGTAAAATTGCTCATTGTGCAGTGCAGATCCCCCCTAGGTTTACCCCACTAGCGAGCCGCTGGATGTAGGCGGCGCAAGACCAAGGCTTGTGGAAGTCCATGGAATAGACATCTGTTCAACAGTGAACGTCTATCGGTTGATAATGAAGAAAGATATGTAAACCCATTCGTAGAATCGAGCAGGCTAGGTAGGTATTACAATGTACCAAAAATAGGTAATGAAGTATAATTAGGACCTTCCGTTTGCGTACACATCAAAGTAAGCAGTAGCCACAAAATTAATCTCAATTTGTAGTTACGTAACACTTAACTCATTATTACGTGCCTACGTTAGCTGCAACGTTAATACTTGAACTAAGGGCGTATTCACACTTTGCTACAACACTAAAGTAGAACAAATAATTCAGTAGACTGAAATGACAGTTGATAATGTCACTTTGTAAAATAATATTGCCATATATTTTATTGTAATAGTGATGTTCTAGTACAGTAGGTAGTGATAACTATATCTAGTACCTACTGTACTTTTACATTTCATTTTAATAATAAAGGTCATTTTCATTTTCAGTAATAAAGGTCACCTTTTTATAGCTGTAATAATAGAAAGCACGAATAGAAATATTTAAGATCTATTTTTAGTACTAAAAGTTGTTTTATCTCGTATAGGCCGAGATCGAGATTTTCCATAAGATATTAATTGCTATTCAAAATATTTTTGTATCAATTATAATAAACACAATTTGGGAATTCTCTTAGTAAATAAAAAATAAGTGTTTTGGTACACGACGTAATGAGTAAGTGATTGATGTGGATCCTTTAGTCACAACACTATTTTTTTTCATCAGAAACTGACAACACTGTAAATGTCAATTCAGTCTACTGAATTATTGATTCTACTTTACACGCGGTCGACGGCGTACTGAGTATCTTACTGATATTATAAATGAGAAAGTGTGTTTATTTATTGGTTTGTCGGTTTGTCCTTCAATCAAGCTGTATTAGAGCTACGAATCGACGTGATTTTTTTACATGGGTAGGTATTGTTGAGGTCTGAGGATCTGGAGAGTGACATAGGCTATTTTTTATCCCGGAAAATCAAGGAGTTCCCGAGGGATTTCAAAAACGTTCCACGTGAACAAAGTCGCGGCTCGCGAGCATCAATTAGTAATGAATATAAGCCATGGTGAACATGACTAATTTAAATTCAAAACTACATATTCATTTCATGGAAGTCAACTTGTGCGTTTGTGACTCTTATGACAAGTTAAGACTCTACCACCGGTTCGCATATAATTCATTTTTCCCCTCCAACTAAGCTTTTGAAGCTTGTGCTAGGATTAGGTATAGGTACGGACTACGGTAAAAATAATGCTACAGGTGGGGTTTACTGCCAAACTTTTGGATTTCAGTTCGCAGCTGAAAGTCAGGCTTCCTATAGCATAAGGGATCCTAGTTTAGGAGTCAATCACTTTGCTTAGAATAGAATAGGTAGAATATGATATTTGAAGTGAAATCTTCTTTAGGCACGTTGAGCACTTTTTTGGGTGAGCAAAAAACATGGATTTCACGAAATCGTCACCGTCATCATCGTCGCCTGGAGATTTCAGTAAGCGTTCAACATTTTAGAGATTCTCAAACAACCTTGTACAGCGCGGCCGGCCAGCAGCTGCTATTTATCGTTTAATGTATGATGTCGCAGGTTCGAATCTCACTCACGAAACGTGACAGTGCACTTTTTTTTTATTTTTTTTATTTATTTTACTTTTTTTTATACTTATTTTTAATAATTAGCAAATTTAGTTTTCACTTCTATCGGCAGTCCCTATGACTGCCAATATTTTTTTTATTCAAATAAACTTTTACAAAGTGCTTTCGAGTAGTCAAGTAAATCTACCACTGGTACGGATTGTCATTTGGCTGCGCCATGATTTAATTTGCATATACGTACCTATTATTCTTTTTATTGTACCTACTACCTTCTACATTTTTTTAACAATAAAGATTTACGGTCTTGCCAAAAAAAACTAGTTTAACCGTTGTCTAAATTGCTGTATTGACATACTAACAACAGTTTTTGTATTGTATCAGTTTTTAAATAAACACGCATAAAACGTCTGTTTAATTTTTTTGTGGTTAAGCTGAATCTCTAATCTCTCGTATCTTAATTGTGGTGATTGGCTGAATTTATGATTCTTCTAGTTCTTGTTGCAACAACGTATTTTAATTTTTAGCCAATAGCAAGAGAGTGTTGTCGTGCTCGTGTGTCGTCTCGTGGTTTCCAATCCCCGTGTGAACACGCCCTAAATGTGTAAAACCTATTCTTTACACAACCAGTATGAAATTATGATTAACATTTGAAAACATTCGCATTCCATTGTTTAAACGTGTACTTAAAGAATAGAATTACAGAGTAAAATGACAATTATTATTAATGTTTCATGTTTTATCTACTCGTCTTTATACAAAAATCGGCCAAGTGCGAGTCGGGCCTCGCTCTTTTAGGGTTCCGTTAAAAAAATTAAATTAAAAGATTTCCATCTACCCACCTACCCATTTTAATTTAATTTTTTTAATTTAATTTAATTTTTATTATTTGTTGTTATAGCGGCAATGGAAATACATAATATGTGAAAATTTCAACTGTCTATCTGTTACGGTTTACGAGATACAGCCCGCTGACAGACGGACGGACGGACGGACGGACGGACGGACGGACGGACAGCGTAGGCTTAGTAATAGGGTCCCGTTGGTACCCTTTGGGTACGGAACCCTAAAAACTAGCTTTTGCCCCCGACTTCGTCTGCATGGAAATTTTAACTTTTCGAAAATCACCTTTTATAGATTAGATAGGCTATAGATAAACCGGTCTTTATGTAAATATAGCACAAGAAAAGTTTAACCAGGCTACGAAAAAACTCTGTCATATTAATTTGTTCGTGTAAAATATAGCCTTATTCATTAAAAACCGCCCAGTAGTTCAGGCATTACGGTGGAAAATTATGGAGAACTCCCAGGTGTGCAGGTTTCCTCACGATGTTTTCCTTCACCGTTAAAGCATGTGATATTTAATTTCTTAAACGCACTTAACTTCGAAAAGTCAGAGGTGCGTACCCGGGATCGAACCTGCGACCCCCCGAATAGGAGACCACAGTCCTAACCACTAGGCTATCACTGCACACTAGAAAAAGATAAGGAGACATTATCTTCTTCAGACATAGCGGTAGGTATCTACTTTGAAACGAGCAGACAGTAAGTAGGTATAGGTTGTCTACTTATTTGTTTCTTAAAAGTGAGAGATAATGAGAATTAATTAGGTCGTTAAACGACAAATAATACACAAATATGATAGTATAATCATTTGTACTTAGCTAATAATAATGTTATGTATTATAAAAATAAGGGTCTTGTTTATGTTCAACTAATGTTTTTATAAACTCAGTTTTTCTTGGAACTGTTTACTTACTGATTTTGCTGTTCTCACATTAAAATTATGTAGGTACTTTATTTGAAACTGATACGAATAAATAAATAATTAGGCATGTTATGTAAATATGCAATCAAATATGACACAGATTTCATTTACTTATCTAATAAGGGGCGGATCAACAAATTCCTGAAAAGCTGTTTCAAAATTCCTCGCTACTCATAATAAAAAATACATGTACTTACAAGGACGCAACGTGCGTCGACACATTGGCCCCGTGTCATATCAGGGACATAGCATCAAGACCGGGAGCCGCAGCTGAAATGGCTGAATCCTGTAAGCGGCGCAAGTATGCCTCTCTGATCGAGAGTTACATATTTGTACCGTTTGCTGTGGAGACCCTAGTCAGTGCAAAAAAAATTTTACGAGACATTTCACCGCGGTTAATTGCCTCATCTGGTGACAGAAGGGCTGGCTCATTTTTTGCGCAAAGGATCAGCCTGGCTGTCCAGCGTGGAAATGCAGCCGTATTCTTAGCACCATTCCACGCGGGCATGATTTGTATAGTAATTAGATTAGTTTAGCTATAAGTTTTTTTTGTAACATTTTAATAAAATCTATAAAATATAAAAACAAAAAAAAAGGTACTTATATATACCAAAATGTTTTGAAAATTTGTGTTTAGAAAACAGCAACTACTGAGTTTCTTGCCGGCTAGGTCACTGGCTAACATGTTTTAGAGGATAATTCCTTGTACGGGTACATGATGGTCAGACGATAAATTAACTACTTAGCTGTTGCCCTCGCGACTTCGTCCGCGTGGAATCTGGTTCTTTGAAGATCCGTGTGGAACTCCTGGTTACTTTTATCGGGATAAAAGTAACCTGTACCTAACACAACCATACCCATGAAAGAATCACGTAGATCCGATGTTCGATGTAACTAACTTGAAAAATTATGGACTTTCATACAAACATTCAACCACCTATTTAACTCCTTTGGGGATAGAATTTTCAAAAACTGTGAAATACGTTCTTCTTAATTTTTAATCAAGAGCCAAACTACCAAGTTTCATAAACATAACTTGAAAAATAACTTCAAAAATGAAGGACTTTCATACAAATATTCAACCCCTATTTAACCCCTTTGCGGGTGGAATTTTCAAAAAAGTTAAAATACGTAGGTACTTCTTTATTTTTAATCAAGAGCCAAAATACCAAGTTTCATAACTTGAAAAATGACGGACTTTCATACTACTTAATTATCAATCCCTACTTTACCCCTTCGGGGGTAGAATTTTCAAAAAGTGTATAATACGTGCTTCTTTATTTTTAATCAAGAGCTAAAATACCAAATTTCATAAACATAACTTGAAAAATAACTTGAAAAATGAAGGACTATCATACAAATATTCAACCCCTATTTAACCCCTTTGGGGGTAAAATTTTCAAAAACTGTGAAATACGTAATTTTTTATTTTTTATTTAAAGCTCAAATTCTGAGCTTCATGGGTATAACCTATACGGTTATACCGAACGTGAAAAATGACGGACTTTCATACTAATTTGAAACCCCCGTTTAACACCCTTGGGGGTGGAATTTCAAAAAATCCTTTCTTAGTGCTCGTTTACGTTATAAAAGGAACCTACTGTTAAAATTTCAAGTTTCCAGCTTCGGTGGCTTAGGCTGTACGTTGATAGATCAGTCAGTCAGTCAGTCAAGTCAGGACAAGTCTTTTTATAAGTATAGAAGAAGACAGATTGTTACGTTGCTGCGACTCGTCTGATGTACCTAGTCGGTCCACCTAGTGAGGGGTCTGCCAACACTGCACATTCTATTGCAAGGTCGCCACTCGAGAACCATGGGAGTGGGACCCCAACGACCAAAAGTTCTTGGAACTATGTACATATGGATACAGCTCAAACAATCTCGTTCGTTAAAATTGAAACATAATCCTTACTAATATTATAAACTAGCTGATGCCCGCGACTTCGTCCGCGTGGGTTTAGTTTTTAAAATCCTTCGCGAACTCTTTGATTTTCCGGAATAAAAAGTAGCCTATGTCACTCTCCAAGTCTTCAACTATGCCCATGCAAAAAAGCACGTCAATCCGTGGCTCTTCTTCTTCTTCTTTATCAACCCATTGACGTCCACCGCTGGACAAAGGCTTCGGTCTTGCGCCGTTTGAATCCAGCGTCTCCCTGCGACTCGTTTGATGTCGTCGGTCCACCTAGTGGGGGGTCTGCCAACACTGCGTTTCCTGGTGCGGGGTCGCCACTCCAGCACCTTGGGATCACAACGACCATCAGCTCTTCGAACTATGTGCCCCGCCTATTTCCACTTCAACTTCGCGACTCGTAGTGGTATGTTGGCAAACCACTACGAGTCGCGAAGTTGAATTGGAAATAGGCGGGGTGTTAAACTTACTTCTAATTACTAATATTATAAATGCGAAAGTTTGTGCGGATGGATGGATGTTTATTAAGTACTCCAACAATTTGTAACACCACAACGAATGAACCGATTTGGCTGAAATTTGGAATGGAGATAGCTCATACCCAGAATTACCACATTACCACTATTAACATTATTTTATCTCGGAAAAAGTTCTCGTGGGAATTTAAACGGCCGAAGTTGCAATAGTACAAAATAAATACATAGGTAGGTGCAAAGTCAAAACGCTTTCCATTCCACAATTCCACAGTCAAGAAATCGAGTAAAGATAAACCGTAGGCACCAAATAAAATAAAATCATATACGGTTAAGTTGTGAGAATGGAAAAAATTGCATCAAACTTGATTGCAGCGTATATGAATTGCATATAATTTAGTTACAAAACATCACGACATTATGTCCGTCTGCGATTGTGTTGACTTCTCCCATGGTAACTAAGTAGGTACATACGAAATTACATGTAGTGATAACTAATTACTTAATGAAATTTTATCATACTTCCTAATAATATCATAAATGCGAAAGTTTGTGAGGATGGATGGGTGGATTTAACTCTTTCACGCCACCACGAATGAACCAATTTGGTTGAAAGGAATGGAGATCAGCTTAAAGGCTACATTTTATCCCGGAAAATTAAAGAGTTCCCGCGGGAATTAAAAAACCTTAAATCCACGTGGATGAAGTCGCGGGCATCATTTACCATGAAATACGTTCATACATAATATTAATATTCTACTAATATGAATGTGTGTTTGTTGGTTTGTCCTTTAATCATGTTCGGTTCGATCAACGTGCTTTTTTGCTTGGGTAAAGTAGATATGGAGAGTGACACAGGCTGCTTTTTAGCCCGGAAAACCAAGGGAAAACTACTATTATTGAAAGAACCTAAATGCGGTGTCGCGGATAAGTATTCAGTTAATACTATTAACAAGTAGATACAAAGTATTTACATATTTCAAACTTGAAACTAGCCTGCAATTTTGTTTAAGGGGATTTAGGTTTTGAAAATCCTACGGGAATCCTGTTTCTTCAGGATAAAAAGCAGCCTATGCCTATGTCACTCTCCAAATCTTCAACTTTGATCTTAATATGCTGCGTGATTGAAGAATAAACCAACCAACAAACACACTTTCGCATTATTTTATAAAATTAATAGCGATTAATCATAGTACCTAACTCTAAGGATAATATCAAAAGTTTATAAGCAGTAAACATTTTTTACTGCGCATGGAAATTAATTTCCAATAGGTATTTTCTTAGATACCTAGTACCTAAGCGAGTCTAGTATTTATGTAATTTCCAATATGGCTTTTGTAGGTTGTGTTATATAACAGTAGGTGCGAGTATATACCGCTGGCAGATTACTGCAATCTGCAATGTTAGATTATGTCTAGATGTTACTTACCTATCTAATTTATTAGCCGACTTCAAAAAAAGAGGAGGTTCTCAATTCGTCGGAATCTTTTTTTTTATGTATGTTCACCGATTACTCGAAGACGCCTGAACCGATTTGGAAAATTATTTTTTTGTTTGAAAGGGTATACTTCTTAGGTGGTCCATTTAAATTTTATCGAAATCGGTCGAGCGGTTTTTAAAATATCAACAATAAATTATATACTTGTACTGGCGCGGGCGTTTGAAGGCGGTATTTTAAAAATAATTTGTTTTATTATAGTGTTTCATTTTTTACGACCGAGATTGTGGGAGCTGTAGAAGATAATAAGTTGTCACTCAACGCCACGAACATGCCTGGCATGAATCCTTACTTGCTTAATAATAATAATAATTAATATCTGGGTGACCGAGCTTTGCTCGGTTAAGTATTTGTTTTTTTTTTTGTAAATCGTGTTTTTTGGAAATTATATATTAAAAAATTAATAAATTAAAAAAAAATCATAGGGAAAAATATGATCGTCTTGGACTCGAACCGGGGTCTTCTGGTTTCGGGGCCGCCCGTTTTACCGTCGAGCTATCGGGAATTTATAGATGACGGCGAAATTTACCTTCGTATTCTAATGATATTGTAAGGGGTTTTTCATTGCCTGAAAACACGGATAAAACGACCTTTTCTAAAAAAGTAAAATTAAAAATTTTAAAAACCCCCCGACACAAAAAATAATCCCTAAAAACTAACAAATAATATTTTATACCTATATATAATTATTATTGTCACATATATTATGTAAGTTCAAATATTTTTATTTTCCAAGTGTCGTCGTCGCGTCGCGGGACCGCTAAAGTTTATAAAGTATTTTTCCAACAGCTAATTAATTATTACGAATTACATTTAGGTACGAGCGATCTTAAGTTTCATGCATGTATAGTCTACGCTCTACGTAATGCCGCGCGCGACACGTGAGGGCAGACGACGTTGACGGTAGTGTCGATTTTGAGTAAATCATTTTGTTGCAATCTGCGACTACACCTGTTTTTCTCACTTAGCGGTCCCCCGTCGCGACGACGACACTTGGAAAATAAAAATATTTGAACTTACATAATATATGTGACGATAATAACTATATATAGGTATAAAATATTATTTGTTAGTTTTTAGAGATTATTTTTGTGTCGGGGGGGGTTTTTAAAATTTTTAATTTTACTTTTAATTAGCCCTTTTTAAAGTAGGTATAAATATTAGGAAGGTATTTATAGTGATTTGTTAGCGCAGTGGTAATTGAGCCTAATTGATCCCATTTAATTACCCACCTTCGAAATCTAAACCTTACTCTAACATGTCATATTTAAAGTCATGGTTACCTTACCATGTTCTTTCAATATCATTGAAGTAATACGGTACCTTTCGAATTGATAGGACATATGGAAGGTAGTCAGATCACCTCATCAACTATTAAAGAGCTGATGATCTTCAAACGGCTGATCAGGTCATGGTTACCTTACCATATACTTTCAATATCATTGAAGTAACACGGTACCAAATTTCGAATCGATAGGACATATGGAAGGTAGTCAGATCCCCTCATCAACTATTAAAGAGCTGATGATGTTCAAAGGGCTGATCAATTCATGGTTACCTTACCATATACTTTCAATATCATTGAAGTAACAAGGTACCAAATTTCGAATCGACAGGACATATGGAAGGTAGTCAGATCCCCTCATCAACTATTAAAGAGTTGATGATCTTCAAACGGCTGATCAGGTCATGATTACCTTACCATATACTTTCAATATCATTGAAGTAACACGGTACCAAATTTCGAATCGATCGGACATAAGGAAGTTAGTCAGATCCCCTAATCAACTAGAAAAGAGCTGATAATCTTCAAACGGCTGAACAAATTTTCATGAAACATGGCTAAGAACACTCGGGATAAAATTATCTATGACACAAACTAAACGAAAATCGGTTCATCCGTTTGGCGGCTACGCTACCACAGACAGATACACAGATACACAGACACGTTAAACTTATAACACCCCTCTCTTTTTGCGTCGGGGGTTAAAAATGAAACCTAGCCAGATCGATTTATCGCCCCCGAAACCCCCTGCATACCAAATTTCATGAAAATCGTTTGAGCCGTTTCCGAGATTCAGATTATATATTACATATATTATATGTATATACAAGAATTGCTCGTTTAAAGATATTAGATAGATAGATAAGCAAAAATTAAAGTAATTAAGTTAAAAACTATATCATTAAAGCCATTACAGCCTTTGTGAAAAGGTATCCTAGGCCCTACTTGGACGTCCGTGATTTGTCATTATAAATTAGCAGATTACCCACTCCAGTCAAGGTTTTTGTAAACTTTAAAAGGTTCTCACTCGGCCTCCGGTAAAACCAAGGGTTAAACCATAGCCTCCTTTACTACAACTGTAGAGTACAGGAGGCTGTGGTTAAACTATTGACATCATCTTTAAGTTTAAAAATAGATATCAAAACAATAGTTTTGTCATACTTAGGTATACAAATAAAGTTTTTCCTTATTAAGTATTACCGTTATTTTATTGAATTCAAATCTTTACACAAATTAATACAACATACAATGCCATTTTTCATTTTTTGATAACGTCTCGGTAGGTAAGTAGGTATATCCTGTTAGACAAAGAATGTGACCTCACAAGCAAGTAGCTCTATTATATATATGTTAATATTCTTCTTCTTCTTTGTCAACCGATAGACGTCCACTACTGGACAAAGGTCTCTTGCATGGACTTCCACAGGCTTCGGTCTTGCGCCGCCTGAATCCAACTGTTCCCTGCGACTCGTTTGATGTCGTCGGTCCACCTAGTGGGGGGGTCAAACCCGCCACCTCCCATGGCCCCTCCAACCTCGCGGTTATATGGGCCGAAACACTGGGAGGGCGCCCGGTACTTGCTCTTGGCGTGTTTCCCGGTGCGCCTAGTGGGGGGGTCAGCCAACACTGCGCTTCCCGGTGCGGGGTCGCCGCTCCAGCACCTGGGACCCCAACGACCATCAGCTCTTGAAACTATTTGCCCCGCCCATTTCCACTTCAGTTTCGCGACTCGCTAATCTAATAGCTTAGCTAATAAATTAGCTAGACATAGCCTAAAGCTATGTCGGTCGGTGACTTTGGTTCTCCTACGGATCTCCTCATTTCTGATTTGATCTCGCAGGGATACTCCGAGCATAGCTCTCTCCATCGCCCGCTGAGTGACCCTGAGCTTTCATATGAGGCCCATAGTTAGAGACTATGTCTCGGATCCGTAAGTCATCACTGACAAGTGACAACACGCACTGTTCATGTTCTTTAGAATAATAATATTATCATTAATGGATATCACTGACTTCTACTATAATTTTATTAATCTACTAGCTGATGCCCGCGACTTCGTCCGCGTGGACAAAGTAATAAAAAAGAATTGTTTTATGTTAATCGTGAGGTTTTTACGATTGTACTACGCCTCTATATAATATTCTGTACCTACTTGGTACCTGCAAACCTACAATATCAATTCAAAATGGAAATTTTGTAAATACCCACAATTTAGGCAGGACCAGCAGCATCAGGATTGAGGAGTTGGTAACTGGTCTTCAATGATGCATCACTGGACTACAGTCCAGTGATGCAGGCGAGAATTTTCGATTGCACTACGCTTCTTTTTAGCTGTTTATACTTGGCATCTACAGTAGCAACTGAAAACCGAAATTTTCGTGAGCGAAGCGAGTGCGAAATTTTTTTGATCGCACTACGCCTCTGTGTAGCCCATACTAATTGGTATCTACAAAAGCAATCTATAATCGACATTATCGCTAGTAAAGCCAGTGCGACATTTTAAGGATTGTACTACGCCACCATATAGTCCTTACTTGGCACCTACATAAGCAACACAAAAGCGACGTTATCGCGAGCGAAGCGAGCGCGAAATTTTCAGAACTGCACTACTTAACTATGTACTCCATACTTGGTTTACACTCACAAAAACAATTAAGAAAAGACATTTTCGCCAACGAAGCGAGCGCGAAAATTTTTAAGATTTCATTGCATCACTATGTAGTCCAAAACGAACATTTCGCAAAATTTTTTAGGGCTGCACTACATAACTGTGTCATTCATACTTGGTTCTTAAAGTATCAATCAAGAAAGACACATTTCGCGAGCGAAGCGAGCGCAATTTTAGATTGCACTACGCTTATTTGTAGTTCATACTTGGCACCTACAGTAGCAACTGAAAACTGATATTTTCGCGAGCGAAGCGAGCGCAAATATTTTTTGATCGCATTAAGTACGCCTCTGTGTAATCTATACTAATTGGTATAGACAAAAGCAATCTATAATCGACATTATCGCTAGTAAAGCGAGTGCGACATTTTTTACGATTGCACTACGCCACTATGTAGTCCATACTTGGCACCTACATAAGCAACAGAAAACCGACGCTATCGCGAGCGAAGCGAGCGCGAAATTTTTTAGCACTGCACTACTTAACTATGTACTCCATACTTGGTTTACACTTACAACAACAATGAAGAAAAGACATATTCGCGAGCGAAGCGAGCGCCTAATTTTTTACAATTACATTGCATCACTATGTAGTCCATACTTGGCAATCGAAAACGGACATTTTCGCAAATTTCTTAGGGCTGCACTACTTAACTGTGTCCTTCATACTTGGTTCTTACAATACCAATCATGAAAAGACACAATTTCGCGAGCAAAGCGAGCGCAAAAATTTTAGATTGCGCTACGCTCCTTTTTAGTTTCTACTTGGCACCTACATTAGCAAGCGAAAACCGAAATTTTCGCGAGCGAAGCGAGCGCGAAAATATTTTGATCGCACTACGCCTCTGTGTAGTCCATACTTATTGGTATAGACAAAAGCAATCTACAATCGACATTTTCGCGAAGCGAGCGCAAAAATTTTCGATTGCCCTACGCTTATTTGTAGTTCATATTTGGCACCTACAGTAGCAACTGAAAACTGATATTTTCGCGAGCGAAGCGAGCGCGAAATTTTTTAGGAACGCACTACTTAACTAATTACTCCATACTTGGTTTACACTCAGAACAATAATGAAGAAAAGACATTTTCGCGAGCGAAGCGAGCGCAAAATTTATTAGGACTGCACTACTTAACTATGTACTCGATACTTGGTTTACACTCAAAATCCATACTTGGCAATCCAAAACAGACATTTCGCATAATTCTTCAGGGCTGCACTACATAACTGTGTCCTTCATACTTGGTTCTTACAATACCAATCAAGAAGTTACATTTTAGCGAGCGAAGCGAGCGCAAAAATTTTCGATTGCACTACGCTTCTTTGTAGTTCATACTTGGCACCCGCAGCAGCAACTGAAAAGCGATATTTTCGCGAGCGAAGCGAGCGCGAAATTTTTTAGGAACGCACTACTTAACTATGTACTCCATACTTGGTTTACACACGCGAAGATTTTTTGATCGCACTACGCCTCTGTGTAGTCCATATACTAATGAATACAAAATTTAATATAATTTTTTTACAAAACAAAGTATATATTTTTTTTTTCTTAATTTTTTAAAACCGCTCAACCGATTTCGGTAAAATTTAAAAACCACCTGGGAAGTATACCCTTTCAAACAAAAAAGTAAGAATTTTCCAAATCAGTTCAGGCGCCTTCGAGTAATCGGTGAACATACATAAAAAAAAATTGAAAAAATAGATTCCGACGAATTGAGAATCTGCTCCTTTTTCGAAGTCGGTTAAAAAGAAATCTACAATCGACATTCTCGCAAACGAAGCGAGTGAGACATTTTTTACGATTGCACTATGCCACTTTGTAGTCTTCACTTGGTTGGTACCTACAATATGAATTCATTATCGACATTTTGTAAACACCCACTATTTAGGTGGGTATTATCAACAGCAGCATCGGGATTGAGAAGTTGGTACCATTAGTAGTTGTAGCATGGGGAGGAGAAGGGAGGTGGATGATTCCTAAACCGAACCGAGCGATAATTAAATTAGCTGAATAGATTGATGCCATCTAAGAATACAAAGCTACTGTGGGAAATTTTAGTAAACGGAAAACGGAGAAGCGAAATTTTTTACGGCTGCGTTATGCACTACCCTAAGTAGTTCATACTAATTGTTACCTACCATTGGTGAGCAGTACCCAGCAGCATCAGAATTGAGTCCTCTTTAACGGCTCCACTACACTATTATATTTTAAATATTTGGCACCTACAATATCAATTCACAATCGACAGTTCGTAAATATCCATGATTTAGGTGGGCAGTACACTGCAGCATCAGGATTGAGGAGTTAGGGCCTGGAGGTCAGTGATATAGTCTAAAATTAGTATGTAATGAATGGCTCAGGTCAAGATATGGCTATGGTATGAATGTAATAAGATCTATATACGTATATATCGTATGCGAGTGACCTAGAACTATCCGAGAGAAGTTTTGGCCTTTATCTCCGATAATATCTAGCAGATCTTCACCAAAATTGGTCATTGTATTTCTTGTCGTACACGCTTTCAAATAAAGAAAGAATTATTAAAATACGTTCAGATTTGACTGAGTTATGGAGTAAAATCAACAAAAAGTTTCATCCCCTATCCTGGAGTAACCTTATGTTTTATAGGGATAAAAACTATCCTATATGTTGACTCGGAGTATCAGCTACCGCTGTACTTAACTTCATTTAAATCTGTTCAGTAGTTTTCGCGTGAAGCGCGGACAGACAGACAGACAGACAGACAGACAGACAGACAGACAGACAAAAATTAAATAAAAATCTGTTTTGGGCTCAGTATCGATAGTCAAGCATCCCCCAATTAAAATTTTCAAAATATATTAAATGTACAGAAATCTTCCAGTTACAGTTTTATTATAAGTATAGATGATTGACACAGGTCTGGCTGTCCCTTTACAAATGACAGCTTAAATATTCGCGAGTCCTAGCCCCACACTATCCCACAACCTGAGCATTTTGTGGTACACTTTACTGAAAAACTATCACGCCTATAGATTTATGTTTTAACATAGTAATTCAACTTCATATCCAGATGTGCTGTCTATCAAAAAAAGATATAATTTTATAGCCATTAAAAAAAATTTTATTCATTGGATAGAATGTTATTGTATTTCTAACGCCATCTGTTAGAAAACCAAAGGGTTCACATCGCTGCAAGTTGCAATGAGTACTTATTACAACAACGCGAGCCCTCACAAAGCTCAGCTTTTTGCTAGTGTATAAATAATTAGAAGCGCCACTTTTGACATACGACTTACTGACTGACTTATCTTCTTAATTTAGTAAGATATACCTAGTTACACCATGGGAAATGAAGTGATCGATGTTCCTAATATCTAGCAGAAACTTTCCACAAACGTATTACAGTTCTGATATCGTTATCAGAAGGAAGGCCGTTTCCTGTGCCGCTGATCTTTGTAATGGCGGTGATAACGTGGCCAGTGGTCACATGCGGGGATGTTTTATTGAACTAAGGCCCGAGCCACACAGAAAACTAAGCTAACTTAGCTTGGCTCAGCTTAGCTCGGCGTCTTTTCTTACTCGCATTGTACAGTCTTGAAGGTAATTTTAAGATTTCATATAATGAGGCCAGATAAGATGGATTTATATGTGAGCTCTGAGTAGCGTCGAGTTTTTTTTTTATTATTGATATTTTAAATACTGCTACTTTCTACCATGTAGCAACCTTTAGGTCTGTTTTTTTTTTTACTAGAACTTAACTAACTTAACTAGAACTTAACTAACTTAACTAGGAGCTAGCCTTACCTATATCTAAATGGTGGAACCATTAGCCCTTGTCGCCTTCCTAACTACTTCAACAGCGTAGCCCAGGAAAGCGTCCCGACAGTCTTCGTCCTTGACCAGCGCGCATAAATTATTAGATTCAATGCCCCTGTCCATCCTGTGCTTACAATCAAGCCTTTCGTTCGCGAACCTTGGACATGCTACGAGTATGTGTTCTACTGTTTCGACGGTATCATCGCAAACACACAATGGACTGGGGGCAAGCTTAGATCTAAAGAGGTAACTTTTAAATCCACCGTGACCCGTGAACAACTGAGACATAGTATTATTTAGACTGATCTTTTTCAAAGTCTTGAAGGCTTCTTGGACTTCTGGGAAGAATAATTTCGTAACGGCTCCAGTTGCTGCTGTGCTATATCTTTCTTGCCAGGCTTTGAGAGTTGGGCCCCTGATGAGCCGCTTGGCTGAGGACAAATAGGGAGTCGGTCGTAGGTTGGTGCGTACTTGTGGTTTAGAGCCACACCCTTAGCTAGTTCTTCAGCGCGCTCATTCCCGGGAATACCCACGTGTGCCCGGATCCAATGAAGTCTTGCTTCCCCTCCATTTTTACTTATAGCGCAGATGCGAGCGTGGAGATCAGCCGCAAGCGGGTGTAAGTTGTTTGGGTAGTAGCGTCGAGTTAGCACTCAGTACTTAGCTAATGTACTTATTGTCTCGATCGATGGGCAGAAGAGTTAGACTGAGTCTCCACGGCGCGGTTCGCACCCGCGCCCGCTGCGGTTGCGGTACCGCTGTTACCGCGCCCGCCGCGGCGCGGGCGCAAACCGCGCCGTGGAAATTGCTTCTTCATTTTCCATACAAATCTGCATTCTACGGAGGCCACGGGCCCGCAACCGCTGCGGGCGCGGGCCGCGAACCGCGCCGTGGGAACCCAGTCTTAAAGCTCTTACCAAATCACACCGGCTCCGTTGAACAAAAAACAAATAATATTCATCGCATGCAATGTATTTCTTTACCAAATGACGCATGTAATCGTATGTAAAAAAATATTCTATTATATGATTTTTGAACAATTATTGCAAATAATATTTTGTTTATGTTAACAAAAAATGTGGTTTATAAATAAACATCACATCACATCACGCATTCCTAAATAACGAAGGCAATTTATTGTCGTAAGGTTCCTTGCATCGCCGACCGTGCAAACACCTCGACAGCCTTGCCTTGCTCAATACTTGTACGATCGTGGAGAAATCCTCTGCTGTAGTCGGTATCACGATGAAACAAATGCCAATCGTTTAGTCGTAAAATACAACCTTACATAATACGATGCAGCAGTGATAGCCTAGTGGTTACGACTGTGGTCTCCTATTCTGGGGATCGCAAGTTCGATCCCGGGTACGCACCTCTGACTTTTCGAAGTTAAGTGCGTTTAAGCAATTAAATATCAAATGCTTTAACGGTGAAGGAAAACATCGTGAGGAAACCAGCACACCTGAGAGTTCTCCATAATATTCTCAAAGGTGTGTAAAGTCCGCCAACTCGCATCAGCGCGGTGGACTATAGCCTATAACCCTTCTCTGAGAGACCTCACTCAGTAGTGAGCCGATGATGGGTTGATAATGATGATGATAATATGCTGCAGCAATATGCAGGCATTTATCACTATTTTTAACCAACGTCAAAAAAAGGAGGATTGTTACGCGATCACCCCTCAAATTATGAATGGGTTTTGATAATTCTTTTTTTGTTTGGTAGAGCATACTTTAGAGGTGGTCCCATATAAATTTTATCGAAATTGATTCAGGACTATTTTATTTCAAATCCGAAACGTATGGCCCATTTAAATTTGGTGAAGATCTGATGATTATCTTCGGTGATGGTCTGATGGAGCTGATGGAGATATTGTACCTACGGTACCGTAGGTACAATATATATGTTGGTGTATAGAACCATCTCCTTATATTGAGATAATGTTGAATACCTAATAACATCATTGTATGAAACATCAGTTCCAGATGATTCAAGTTAACACCTACTGCTTAAGAATAAACAGTTGTTTCAGTTTCTCCTTATCAAGACTTGTATGCATACCTACTCGTTATCACTGTTAGAGTAACAATGCCTCGACTAATAAGATCGTTAGTTATCGTTAATTTCCATGAACTGTATTAATCTAAAACAAGAACAATTAATTATGTTATGAGGCCGGAATGCTCGAGAATAGTGCAAAACTATTTTTACCCATGGAAATTGGTATTTCGATGTTTTTACCGACTACGGCCAAAATGAATGATTATGATTTGAGCAGTTTTTATAATTTATGTTCGTATTTACACCGTATATTAAGTTCCACCATAGCAACTAGTTTACATAAGCTACTTAGCCTATTTTGATGAGTAAGGTATCAATCGATTTAGGCATAGTTTTTTTTATTCGATGACAAGCTAGTCCTTGACTGCGATCTCACCTGATGGTAAGTGACGATGCAGTCTAAGATGGTAGCGGGCTAACTTGGAAGGGGTATGGCAGTGAACATTCAACCCATACCCCTAATTGGTTTCTACACGCCATCGTGCCGGAACGCTAAATCGCTTGGCGGCACGTTTTTGACGGTAGGATGGTAACTAGTCATGACCAAAGCGTCCCACCAGACCAGACCAGAGACAATTCAGAAATTATAAATTCCCAAAATTGACCCCACCGGGAATCGAACCCGAGACCTCCCAGTTAGGTATAAGAACAGCGCTCACCACTGAGCCAGGGAGGTCGTCAAAAATAGTCTATTTAATAAATAGTTTAGTTCCCACACTACATTTATATTGCTTGTTCTCACCGATTTAAAATTGCATGCAATTTTTAATCACCCGTGTGCGCGGGCCCTAAAGTCTTACCCTAAGCTAAGGTATTACTACAGAATACATAATAGTAAGTACAAGGTCTTACTAAAGTATTTTTGTTTCCAGAGATAAAATATGCAGTCACGTGGAGGTCCCCATACTAACGAAATGCTGTTTCTGCTTTCCGCTGAGGAAGGGCCTCATCGCCTTCGCTTACGTCAACTTAGTAAGTCATTTTTAACCGACTTCAAAAAAGGAGGAAGTTCTCAGTTCGTCGGAATCTTTTTTTTTATGCGACAATAATAATTACTGTTTATATGTGAATTAGGTTTATATTAATAATGCGCTTATTAGTTACTAGCTGATGCCCGCGACTTCGTCCGCATGGATTTAGTTTTTAAAAATCCCGCGATCTTTCATTATCCGAGATAAAAAGTAGCTCTCCCGGTCTGAGGAAACACTACTACATCCATTACTATACCCATGCAAAAAATCGCATAAATCCGCCGTGAATCGTGATTGAAGGACAAATCAACAAACAAACACACTTTCGCATTTATAATATCAGTAGTGCTTTATTATAACACTTTTTATAATTGTCAAATTTTTTACAACCAAAGACAAAATTACGTTTAGCTGTCATTCCATGTCAGATGCGTTTTTGTTATACCACGTTTTATAGTGACTTGACGGAAACGCGGTCGAACGGGATAAAAAGTATCCTATGTCCGTCTCCTGGTTTTAATAAGCTACCTCTCCACCAATTTTCAGCCAAATCGATTCATCCGTTCTTGAGTCATAAATAGTGTAACTAACACCACTTTCTTTTATATATATAGATTTGTATTACATAGGCACTAAGGAAAAGGCCAAACTGGCTACTTTTAGCGTCAACTATCGCGCGTTTTTGTTGCCTTTAGCGTTTTTATGGCCAATTGCGTTTGATTGCGGAATCGCGCAGCAGACTCAAGAGGCCATAAAAGAAGATAAAGATAAAGAAGTTTATTCTTCCAAATTACAACATTACACTTTAAACATTTTACATATTAAATTAAGTTGTAACAAATTGTCTACATTTACGAATACCTACTTTGTGCACCTGTTTTCCGAACTAGTTGAAACTGTATCTCGGAAAACAGGGCCACCAGCTCGGAGACACAAAGACTTGAAGACAAACGAGTGCGTCTATAAATTTTACGAGGTAAGTGTGATGTGTGGCCTGAATGTGTGTGTGTGTGTTTGTGTGTATGTGTGTGTGTGTGTGTGTGTGTGCGTGGTGAGTGAATAAGATAAAGATAAAAAATCTAAAGGTAATAATAGCGCGCGATCGCTGCCGGTAAAAATAGCCAGTTTGCCCTCTCCCTTAGTGCCTATGTAATACAAATAAAAAATAGATGCATAATTAATACCTAAGTCACATATCGACAGCAATTCTTGTAGCATAGTCAATCACTTTCTAAAAGGAAAGTTATTAGCAATAATCTTGTCGAAATCGTGAATTTTGCGCGAATGAAGTGTGGAGTGTGAAATTGTAACGGTATTTTGATTCAATGATAGAATCCTAAATAGCGAAAGAGATGCGCCCCAAATAAAACAAAGCCAAAATTCTATGTAAATGAATATACCTACCTACTAGATTAGGCCCGCGACTTGTTCCGCGTGGATTATGATTTTATGGTTTATTAATTCCCACGGGAACTCTTTAACATTCCGGGATAAAATTAAGCCTATACGTATATATCTATGCATATGCGCTATTCTGATGTATAAGCTTACATGGTGAAGCTTCTTCTTCTTCTTCTTTATCAACCTATAGACGTCCACTGCTGGACAAAGGTCTCCTGTATGGACTTCCACAGGCTTCGGTCTTGCGCCGCTTGAATCCAGCGGCTCCCTGCGACTCGTTTGATGTCGTCGGTCCACCTGGTGGGGGGTCTGCCAACACTGCGCTTCCCGGTGCGGGGTCGCCACTCCAACACCTTGGGACCCCAACGACCATCAGTTCTTCGAACTATGTGCCCCGCCCATTTCCACTTCAGTTTCGCGACACGCTGAGCTATGTCGGTGACTTTGGTTCTCCTACGAATCTCCTCATTTCTGATTTGATCTCGCAGAGATATACCGAGCATTGCTCTCTCCATCGCTCGCTGGGTGACCCTGAGCCTTCTTATGAGGCCCATAGTTAGCGACCATGTCTCGGATCCGTAAGTCATCACTGGCAACACGCACTGTTCGAAGACTTGAGTCTTCAGGCACTGAGGGATTTTGGACGAGAAGACATCTTGGAGCTTCCCGAACGCTGCCCAGCCGAGTTGGATTCGGCGGTTAATCTCTTTCTCGAAATTGGACCTACCTAGCTGGACTGTATGTCCCAGGTATATATACTCGTCTACAATTTCGAGCGCAGAGTTCTCAACGATTACTGGGTGGAGCGGAGCATGAGCATTGGACATGATTTTCGTCTTGCTCATGTTCATTTTCAGGCCCACCTGTTGAGAAACCCTGCTGAGATCATTGAGCATTGTATTGAGATCTCTCAGAGTCTCTGCCATGACTACTATGTCATCGGCAAATCGCAGGTGAGTGATGTACTCGCCGTTTATGTTGATGCCAAGTCCGTTCCAATCCAGAAGCTTAAAGACGTCCTCCAACGCAGCGGTAAATAGCTTCGGGGATATTACATCTCCCTGTCGCACATGGTGAAGCTTATATCATTAGTATTCCGTCCAGTAGTTGTGTGAAAAAGTAACAAACATCCATCCATCCTCACGATCTTTCTCATTTACAATAATAATTACTTATCATCATCATCATCATAAGCAACCCATCATCGGCTCACTACTGAGCGCAGGTCTCCTCTCAGAGAAGGATTATAGTCCATAGTCCACCACGCTGGCCCAATGCGAATTGGTGGACTTCACACACCTTCGAGAACATTATGAAGAACTCTCAGATGTACTACAGGTTTCCTCATGATGTTTTCCTTCACCGTTGAAGCCAGTGATAGTTACTTGACACCGAAAAGTCAGAGGTACCCGGGATCGTACCTGCGACCCCCCCGAATAGAAGACCACAGTCTTAACCACTAGGCTATCACTGCTTCCACATCCACATAATTACTTATAGTAGGAGTAATATATCAATCAATATGCAGTCAAAGTTCTCCATAATATTCTCAAAGGTCATGGTGGAATATTTTCAATAGCCCTTCTCTTGGAGGAGACTTGCATGCATAGTGCGTTGATGGGTTGTGATGATGATGAATTTTATAGAGATAGTTATAAAATGAAAAAAAAACTCAAGCATAATTTGCTTGTTTTCGTCTGCAAGCAAGTTTAAACAACTGACCTGACTTGACCTTGATACTCAAACAAACATTTCTCAAAACATATTATTTTCTAAAGAAATCGTAATACCTACACAATAATATTTTGCAAACGCTGATGTGGTTTCATGTGGTAGGTAGGTACATTAACCTACATAAAGAAAATTATACGTAAACAGAAATTGTAACAAGATCTCATTAGGTACAACAAACCATGTAAATTAATCATCATAATTTGCTAATAATAATTTGTTTACAACTAGATGCATATTATTTTTCAGCAAAATCAGCTTGTAAAGTTACACCTATTATAGAAAAGTGAACCTTATCGTGATGCTGCTACCATAAATGCTGTATTTTTTAACATTCATTTAATACTACTATACCTATTACCTACCTACCTAAGTAAATAATAATTTATTTATCATACAAAGTGCTACATAGCGGCTCATATTTCAACATCTATTATACTTAATATAATAAAGCTGAAGAGTTTGTTTGTTTGCTTGAACGCGCTAATCTCAGGAACTACGGGTCCGATTTGAAAAATACTTTCTGTGTTAGATAGCCCATAGCGTGATGATTTATCGAGGAAGGCTATACTTCCTCGATAAATCATCACGCTATGACCAATAGGAGCGGAGCACCAATGTTGCAATGAAGAATGTATCAAAATCGGGTTGGTTTTTCTTTTGAGAGCTTGCGCTGCGTGCGCTGATCTTATTTCAGAAGAGAACGCCTATTAAACCGACTATTAACTTTATAGACACCTCTTGAATTGAACTACGGATGGTTTCATTTATTGTTCAAATATTTCGTACAGTTTAAAACAGAATTAATAATAGATAGTATTTATTAATTTCAAAGTTTTCCAAAGCAATGAATGGCGCAATACTGTGTGTTGCCAAGAAAAACTGTGTGTTGTTGTTGGAAAGAAAAAATTCCGTTTCTAGACTTTTTTGCTAAGCTATAAATAGATATATTCCAATATAAAATTGCACTTCTCACTCATTATTTTTTCTATACTTACTACTTACTTATTAGGTATATTCGATAGTTTAACTTTATGTACATACTTGTAAGTCTCCCAAAAAAAAAAATAGGCTGACATTTTGATAGTTTTATAGCATTAAATTAATTTTATTAAAGGCTCAGTTACACAAGGAGAACTTTTCGAATGCGAGCGTTTTCGACATTTGTATTCGAGCATCGCATAAATGATACGAGTTTATGTCATAATGTATATCAATGTAATGTAATGTATAATCGCAGGCGAGAATAATTTTATGGAAAGTTATCCCATAGGATAATCGCAAACGGTTTCTTACCGCTCGAATTCGGGAAACTCATCTTTCGTTAGTGAAGCCTAAGATAACAGAACCTTACCTACTATATTTTTTACTAATAGTGGATTATATAATTCAAACTAGTTTTTAAAGCAGACATTGACCGAGAATCATTCAAGCATCTCACATTTTATTCGTACAGTGGCCTTGTATTGCTACATATTTTTAATCATTTATATTCATAATTCAATCAATCCTATTCTAAGTACTATCCGACTAATAAGTTTGTATGGATAAAGGGATGGATGGATGGATGTGTTACTACTCTTTCACGCCACACAAATAAGCCGATTTGGCTGAAATTAAAATTGAGATAGCTTGAAATGCAGATAGCTCATACCCACGATTAACACAATATAGGCTACTTTTTATCCCAGAAAATTACAGAGTTCCCGCGGGATTCAAAAAACCTTTATCCACGCGTACGAAGTAGCGGGCATCATCTAGAATTCTAGACTCCAGTTAGTAGAATTCATATACTTGTGTAAAGGCAACTTTAAAATTGACGTTGGAATTTTTTATAAAACGTCACGCCCATTCCCACAAACAACTGGTTGTACTTTCTTGAGGAACCACTACCCTATTTAAATTCCTCATTCGCCTGTCGTCTGTCCATTCCAGGTGCTAACAGTGGTGGTGACCACCCTCCTGTCAATGTACATCGCGTACATACGGAACGCGGGGACGGAACTGCGGGACGGCTCGGAGTACCCTCGGCTGATCGCAGACACCACGGCGCTGGTGATAGAAGTCAGCATGACCATCGTCTTCATTGTGGCATTGCATATGGTAAACATCTTACTACAGTTTTTAAGCCTCAATAGCCCAACGGTTATGCAACGGGTGTTGTCGTACCCACTCCTGACACAAGCTTTCCGCTTATTTGGAGGGGAGAGGAGAATATTAGTCAAAATTCAACTTGGTTGATATTCTTTTAAAACAAAAAACACGAAGGCGAGTCAGCTTTACTCGTGGTTACTTCGTGTACATGCACATTGCATAAGTGTGCGTGCCTGTCAAAGCCTAGGTGGGAGCGGGCAGGCGCGAGCATTGCGCTCGCTCACACTTATACAGATACGACACACCCATAAGTCAGTGGCCCTCGTGAATTGCAAGAACTATAATAACTTACTGAGTTCACACTTTCGCATCATACCAATATTATAAATGTGAAAGTGTGTTTGTTTGTTGGTTTGTCCTTCAATCACGCCGCAACAGGGCTACGGATCGACGTGATTTTTTGCATGGGTATAGTTGAGGATCTGGAGAGTCATATAGGCTATTTTTATTCCGGAAAATCAAAGAGTTCCCGAGGGATTTAAAAACTAAATCCACGCGGACGAAGTCGCGCGCATAAAATCCCTCGGGAACTCGTTGATTTTCCGGGATATAAAATAGCCTTTGGCACTCTCCAGGTCCTCGACTAGACCCATGCAAAAATCACGCCAACTCGTAGCTCTGTTACGGCGTGATTGAAGGACAAACCAATAAACAAACACACTTTCGCATTTATAATATTAGTATGAAGTATGATTAGTATGATTTAATATTATAGCCATAAGTTATATTTTATGTTCCATAATACGTGAAATCTATTGAACTGGCAGAGGAAAAAGCCTACAGGTATGCTTACTAAATCGACAAAACAACCTTTCTGCTCCATTAGCCACGTGAAATAATGAATGGAAGTCACCAAGCAAAGGAAGAATGTTTTTATCCTAAAAGTAAAACAGACTTCATTAAAAATCGTTAACTGAATTCAGTTTATCGCTTTTTTTGCTTAACTTAAAACTATGAGAGAGAAAACTTTAATTGTTTGACATACCTAACTATTCATTTAAAAGAAAACGAAATCTAAATCTATAATATAATAAAACTGTAACAGGTCCAATTCTGTACATTGAAGATATTTTGAAAATTTTTGTTTGAGGGCACTCTATAATCGATACTGAAGCCAAAACAATTTTTTTTTAATTTTTTGTCTGTCTGTCTGTCTGTCTGTATCTTGGCCGCGCATCATGCCGAAACTACTGGACAGATTTAAATGAAACTTGGCACGATTTAAGTTAGTACTACGAGGTATAATATAGGATACTTTTTATCCCGAAATTCAGCACGGTTCCCTTGGGAGAGGGGATGAAATTCAAAATGTGTATTTCGCTGTAATTCATTAAGGCGTATTCCGATTTAATCCATTCTTTTTTTGTTAGAAAGCAGGTTCTTTAGAGATTGTCCTGTAATTATTTCAAGGTCGTCAATTTCGTAGTTCAGAAATTATAGACATCACAATCTTCTATATAGGTCCAAATAACTTGAACCCCGGAATCTACAGGATACTTTGAATGAACGGCTCATCTTAAGTTGGCAAATGTAATTTATCGTATATAGCCATCTTGGATACTATTTTGTCAAACTACATACTCCAAAGGCGTCAGATTTTGCCAAGCGATCATTATACCTACATACTACATAGTAGGTATGGATGTAATACATCGTATGGACGTAATATTACAGTGTTTTCCTATGTAATTTAATATTCTAATCATATTTACTAATATTATAAATGCGAAAGTGTGTTTGTTTGTTGGTTTGTCCTTCAATCACGCCGCAACAGAGCCACGGATCTACGTGATTTTTTGCATGTGTATAATTGAGGACCTGGAGAGTGGCATAGGCTACTTTTATCCCGGAAAATCAAAGTGTTTGGGAGGGATTTTAAAAACTAAATCCACGCGGACGAAGTCGCGGGCATCAGCTAGTAATTAAAATAAAACTTGAGAGGTGTCAAGGGACACCCGGATGGAACGTAGTTCCTTTCGATTAATTTTAGTGAAGGAATTGTAATAAACTAGTGGTGTCATCTAGTATTCAATTGATTAACTACGATGAATTATATTTAGTTTATTTCTATTGCAGCACTGTTACAAAACCAAAGAGTTACTCTGGTTTTTTAACAGATGGCGTTAGTAGTACAATAACATTTTATCCAATTTATACAATAAAAAATTAGGGAAAAATTCCACATGTAGAAATAATTTAAAATAAAATTGAAAATAGAAAATTCAGTCTGTTCGAGCTGGGATTCGAACCATCGACGTTGAACCTTTAGGCGACTGCCGGATCCACTAGGCCATGCAGACGCCGTGTTGTATGGCGAAAATACCGAACACAATGCAAAATTCACATTCAACAAAAAAGTGTCGGTTTCAAAAATGTGTCGAGTGTCGGTTCCTTAATTTTTTCCGCCTAGCCCCCTTCCGTACCGCGCGATAAGGAACTACGTTCCAATAAACAATAGGTACTATGATCAAATAAGTCAGGAGACTCAGCAACATGCTGCAGCTCAAGGCTACCATGCCTTGGTAGTAAATAATCTGAAGTAACAGTACACCAAATTACAAATCAATTACACCAGTGAATTCAAGTTTTTGTAAGACCCTTTAATCAAGTAGGACATGAGCTGATGTTCTTTAAGCGCCTGGGCAGAACTTCATAAATTATAGCCAAGATCCACCTCAACTACGTTAGTTTTCAGACAGAAAAAAACCGCACCAAAATCGATCCATTCGTTAGGGAGTTACGAGGGAACAGACAGACACACAGATAAACACGTCAAACTTTTAACACCCCTCTTTTTTGTCGGGTGTTTTAAAAATAGGTAGCTTGTCTGTAAAAAGGACTGCAACTTCGTCCGCGTTTATTAAGGTTTTGATTCCCGCGGGAGTCCTTTAATTGTCCGAGATAATGTAGCCTATGTGTTATTCCAGGGTATAATCAAAATTCAAAAAATTCAAAATTATTTATTTCACGTAGGCCAACCTGTGGCTCTTATGACACCACCGACTCTACCACCGGTTCGGAAAGCGGATTCTGCTGAGAAGAGCCGGCAAGAAACTCAGCTGTTGCTCTTTTAAAAAATAATCATTTTACAATATTATTATGCAGCTATTACATTGTAATAATTTTTAAGCTATTGCATAGCTTTTATCGCGGGCTTTGAGCGCGGCGACCAAATCAAGAAATTCCGTAACGAAAATAAACCTAACACGTCGTTTGAGTTGCACTAGAAAATGCTATGCAAAGCTTTACCGCGGCAGTCCTCGAGTGCCGCACGTATTTTTTTTATACTATCTTGTGGGCAGCCGGATGCCATCTGGAATGAAGGACGGATCATGGAACCTATCTCCATTTCAAATTTCAGAAAAATCCGTTCAGTAGTTTTTGCGTGAAAGAGTAACAAACACACGCACACACAAACTTTCGCCTCTATAATATTAGTGTGATGTGATTCCAGAAACACGTGCTGCTCATGAAGGTGTATCTATACTTCGAGGTGGTGTTCTCGATCATCGGCTTCGTGTACAGCCTCGCCTTCCTCACGCGGGAGACGGCTAGCGAGCTGTTCCTGATACTTTTCCAACTGAGTAAGTCACAACTAATAACAAGGGGTTGTTTTGACGACCTTCCTAGCGCAGTGGTGAGCGCTGTGGTCTTATAACTGGGAGGTCTTGGGTTCGATTCCCGGCGGGGTCAATTTGGGAATTTATAATTTCTGAATCTTTTCTTTCTTTGGCCGTGGCTAGTTACCACCCTACCGTCAAAAACGTGCTGCCAAGCGATTAAGCGTTCCGGCACGATGGCGTGTAGAAACCAATTACAGGTATGGGTTGAATGTTCACTGCCATATCCCTTCCAAGTTAGTCCGCTACCATCTTAGACTGCATCGTCACTTACGATCAGGTTAGATATTCAGTCAAGGAATATCTTGTCATCGAATAAAAAAAAACTAAGGCTAAGGCTAAGCAGTGATAGCCTAGTAGAACTGTGGTCTCCTATTCGGGGGGTCGCAGGTTCGATCCCGGGACCTCTGACTTTTCGGAGTTTGCGTTTAAGCAATTAAATATCACTTGCTTCAACGGTGAAGGTAAACATCGTGGGAAAACCTGCACATCACCTGAGAGCTCTTCATAATGTTCTTGAAGGTGTGTGAAGTCCGCCAAATCGCATTGGGCCAGCGTGGTGGACTATGACCTCTTATGACTCTTCTCTGAGAGGAGACCTGCGCTCAGTAGTGAGCCGTTGATGGGTTGCTAATGAACTAAAGGCTGAGATCTATAGATCGTACTCTGGCACTGCTCAAGACTCAAAATAGAGTTGAAATGAGACACAAATATGTTCCGACATATATCTGTGCCGTTTTAACTCAGTCTTGAGTCTGAGCTGAGTGAGAGTGCCAACTATAGATCTTACCCTAAGGGCCTCATAAGTAGGCTCAGGATCGCTCAGCGGGCGATGGAGAGAGCTATGCTCGGAGTGTCCCTGCGGGATCGAATCAGTAATGAGGAGATATAGAGTCATCAATATAGCTCCGCGAGTCGCGAAACTGAAGTGGAAATGGGCGGAGCACATAGTTTGAAGAGCTGATGGTCGTTGGGGTCCCAAGGTGCTGGAGTGGCAACCCCACACCGGGGGACCGACGACATCAAACGAGTCGCAGGGAGCCGCTGGATTCAGACGGCGCAAGATCGAGGCCAGTGGAAGTCCATGCAAGAGACCTTTGTCCAGCAGTGGACGCCTATCGGTTGACAAAGAAGAACAAAAAGAAGACCTAACAGAAATGAGCAAGGACTCATAGCTTACGTCTCACTGTGAGCCATTTCTAATTGTGAGTTCTATCGGTATTTCAATCCAGTTACATGGATCCTGATAAAGAAGTGATAGCCTAGTGGTTAGTATTGCAGTCTCCTATTCGGGAGTCGCAGGTTCGATCAGGGGCCTCTGGCTTTTCTAAGTGCGGAAAAGAAATTAAATATCACAAGCTTTAACGGTGAAGGAAAACATCGCGAGGAAATTTGCACACCTGAGAGTTCTTCATAATGTTCTCAAAGGAGTCTGCCAATTTGCATTGGGCCAGCATAGTGGACTATGGCCTATAACTCTTCTCTGTGAGGAGACCTGCGCTCAGTAGTGAGCTGTTGATGGATGGTGATGACGATGAAGACATGGACCGTCGTCTTAGATTCATCTTATATATCCATGCAACTGGATCGAAATATCGATAGCTCAACTATCGTGGCATACAACAAACACACTTTTACTTATTTATAATGTTAGTAAGTAAGCAAGTAAGGATTAGCTTTTCCAGAGTGCTTAACGTATGGCTCAGTTACACTTAAATACACAAGGAGTGTGTCGAATGCGACCAACATATTTGACACTCGCATTCGATCATCGCGTAACTGGGCCTACCAATTGTCTAAAAGTTATTTCATTGATCGTATTCGTATTCGATGACATTAGAGTCAAAGTAAAATAATCCTTGATAGTATTGATTTAAAGTCACAAATTCAGTACAACCGGTTTTAACATGGAGCGTATCGTACATACGTAAACGTATAAGAATGCAATCACGAAATTGAGCTCTTATTCAAAGCTGTTGTGGTTTATTTTACTTAAGGCGTGAAAAATAATTTGGGAACCACTGCTCTCAAGCGTTAACGATCATAGAAAGAGAATAGATATCGCACATGACTTTCAATACTGTATTATCTCAAAAAACGCTGTTTCGATATATCGCGTTTTGAAACTTTGTAAAATCGCAATTCTTAATTCTGAGACATTTGTAATCTAATGATTCATTTGGTATACTGCTACATTAATATTCTTTTAATTTTAATTAATAGCTTTGAGGCTTATATCTTCGATTTGAAAAGCGTCTTCTTACAATCACTTGGAGTTAGGACTATATTGCCAACTCAAATGACTATTTATTTTGATTTATGACCGTATTTAAAACTTGAAATACTTAAAACTTACCTATTATAAAAAATAATCGACATTGAACAAGGTATTATGTCAAAATTAATACGATATGGAACGCTCAGATTCGTTAATATTTAGCCAATTAGGTGTCTTATTTTGATAGATTTGACAAAAAGTAACGTGTGGCGCTGATTACTAGAACACAACACTGGATTAACTGAGATGAGACTATAATACCTGTTCGGGGGTAGGGCGTCGGTGAACTGTCCAGAAAGACCTTTGATATCATATTTCGGTGATCCAATGACTTAAAAATATGAGATTATTATCAGTTTGTAGAGAAAAAAAATCTAGTTTCTGAAACCATTGATAACTCAAAATCGCAAAATTTTGAGATAATACAGTATTGAAAGTCATATGTAATTTAGCTAGGGGGGCAGGGGACGCAAGCCCCTCACGAATGATATCAATATGACGTATGTTACCAATTATCCGTAGTAGGATCACAGTTTATAATTTTTTTTTCTTATTATCCTCATTTCCAGTGGTGCAAATCTACCTGGTGATCCTCATCTGGAGCTCAATCGTGAAGATGAAGAGGGACGGAACGGTGAAGTACACACGCGAACAGGACGCTGTATAGCATAGCACAGCAAAACTTAAGTTAATCCGAGTGTACAAACATTTAGGCTGTTTCCGTGCTGAATCCGATCCAAATCCGAGAATTCTCGATCCGAAAAAGCCTATATAAGTAAAGCCTATAAGCCTAAAAGTATAGAAAAATCGGCCAAGTGCGAGTCGGGCCTCGCTCTTTTAGGGTTCCGTACATAATATGACCAAATCACTTTTTTTTTAACTAGATACGTATATAGATATCTTAGTTCTTAGATAGTACTAAATTAGCATATATGTGGAAAAATATGCTCGTTTGTTATGGTCACAACTTTGAAGGCCCCCCATTTCTTAATTTTCGAAGCTAAAAAATAATAAAAAAATATATTTGAACTCGACTTAATGAGCTCTAGACAATGACACCCCACATACCAGGGTAAAAAAAAATTATTTCGACTCCTTTTTTATGTATTTAATTTATTAATAATTTTTTTTAATTTTTTTTTTATTATTTCTTGTTATAGCGGCAATAAAAATACACACTCAATGAAAATTTCAACTGTCTACCTGTTACGGTTTACGAGATACGGCCCGCTGACAGACGGACGGATGGACGGACAGACGGACAGCGGAGGCTTAGTAATAGGGTCCCGCTGGCGCCCTTTGGGTACGAAACCCTAAAAAGTAGTACTATTCGTATGAAGGGTTGCGCACTAGATTCGAATTATATTTTCGATTGAGGATTATCGGATACGGATCGGATGCAGTGCAGAAAAAGCCCGCGATCTCGTTTGGTCCATACTTATTAGGTATGCTTTCAAGAAGTTTTAACAATGTTTCCACCTGTAATCCCTTAGGTCTGTATGTAGAATATTATATTTTTTCAGGAAAGAAAACAAATTTATTCAGATTTTAAGTTAGTTAAGCTTAGTTAAGATAAATTAGTTACCGTAAATAAAGGTCTAAATTACTCCATATTATCTACAGATTAAATCTGTAATCAAGCCTCAATAGCCCAAGCAACGGTTGAAGGTTTGGACTGTAAACTGAAACCAGATAAGAATCTGCCCCCCGATTGTCTAAAAGTTGTCGATCAAATCGTCAAAGTTAGCGACAAAGTAAAATAAACCATAAGCGCATTGAATTAGAGCTCAATGTCTTGTAACCATTCTCATATGTTTAGGTATACATACGATTCCCTAAACGGTTGAGAATGGATACACGAAATTGAGCTCTAATTCAATGTTGTTATCATTTATTTTACTTTGACGCCGAACTTTGACGATTTGATCGGCAATTCTTACACAATCGCACTTCTGGTCTGTGCCTAGGAGAAAATAGTTTATAAAATCTAAGCCTTTTTATATAACTTGATATATATTACGTTCACATTATTTAATGCGAACGATTGTGCTTAGTAAACATTAAAAATCTCCACTTTTAAATTTTAATTTTTAATACTTATTCAAAGAAAATATTATATAAGTAATATAAGTAGATATTGAAATATTTTAAAAATAATTTTTGTAAATATATCTAATAAGTATAGTATATAGATACATAGTATAATATTATTTTGTTATAGTCAGTTTTGAAATGATACAAGATTATACGCCAAATAAAATATTTTTATAGATTATAATAATTAGTATTTTTTTGTCACCGAATTTTCTAGCATAAGAAGGTACTCGTATTTTCAAAAAAATGATTTAAGTGCAAAAAATATTTATTAAATCGAAATTCATCTACATATTTTTGACGTGATAACGTCTTTTATAAATCGATGAACACCGGCTGCACGCACGGAAAAGTGACGTTTCGCCTGAGCCTGAGCGTGCAAGCGAGAGCGCGGAACAAGCGATAGAGAGGCACGATCGTCGGCCCAAGCGTTGGCTTAGAGAGCGCCCGCCGCCGCCTGCCAGTTATCGTCAATGTTTCTTTATGACGTTATCACGTAAAACTATCGTCCGTAAACCGACTTTACAGACAATCAATTTTATCAAAATAATGAATCAAACTACACGTAGAAATTTTTATCTGTATATATGTCTAAGACTGAGTTTCCACGGCGCGGTTCGCACCCGCGCCCGCAGCGGTTGCGGTACCGCTGTTACCGCGCCCGCCGCGGGCGCAAACCGCTCCGTGGAAATTGCTACTTCATTTTCCATACAAATCTGCATTCTACGGAGGCCGCGGGCCCGCAACCGCAGCGGGCGCGAGCCGCGAACCGCGCCGTGGAAACTCAGTCTAAAGGCATCAGCTAGACAAGAAGAGTTTCTGGAATGCGAGCGTCAAGAATTCGTTTGCGATTAGCCTATGGGATACTCGTAACTTTCCATACAATTCTCGCCCGCGATTTTACATTACATTATTACACTTTATGACAAAAACTCGTATCAGTTAAGCTCTGCTCGAATAGAAGTGTCAAAAATTTCGCTCGCATTCGAAAAACTCTGTTGACGTAAAACTACCCGCTTGAGTGCCGAGTGCGAGTTCAAACTTACGTTAACTGGGCGTAAATACGTCAGTTAATATGGACGGAAAAGGGATGGAAAAATATTCCGTCCCTTTCCCGTCCATACAAATCGAAGTTAACGCTATCACAACCGAATAAGTAAAAAAACTCCCACTAGGCACACTGATTTCACTAACATTCTGCAGCTAGCTCAATCTGTCCGCTGGTCGCTTCGCCGGCTTTGGCTTCCCCTATGGATCTCACCAGCCCGCCTAGCATGCACGTCGAAGTGATATCTCGTGCGACGGTAAAGAGAGATATTGTCGATGTAGACTAATTTCTCGTTCGACGAATCCATGTGTGCTACCATGTTAGTGTCGATAGAGATATAGAGATAATACGAAAAAAGGCGTCGACAAAATTTTTTTCGCGTGTGCATGCTAGGCGTGCTGGTGAGGCTTGACCGCGAGTGAGCGACCCCCCCTCCATTTAGACTCTTGGACTGATCCAGCGACTCTGGTATACGTTCGCCAGGCGGTAGAAACCACATGAACGCACCTCAAGCTGTTTGATAAGACTCTTTGTATAATGGTGGCGCTAGTGATGGCTGTAAGACTGACGTTAATGTTGGTTGATATAGTCCAGTATAGTCCCACAAACTCATTTTGTCTGGTGGCCAAAAGTGGAACTAATGAATTCTTGAATGAAATAATATTTATTGGCAACACTAAATGCGATAGCGGCGACGCTGTCACCGGACCAGATTAGCTTGTGGGACTGTAACATTAGAATGCCGAAGAAGCGCTGTTGGCTCCCGGTCTTCTTTCCAGAGGTATGTAGTTCAATCCCCGGCACGCAATTAATAAATAATAATAAATTAATATGCTCAGAATATCCCTGTGAGATCAAATCAGAAATGAGAAGATCCGTAGAAGAACCAAAGTCAACGACATAGATCAGCGAGTCGCGAAACTGAAGTGGAAATGGGCGGGGCACATAGTTCGAAGGGCTGATGGTCGTTGGGGTCCCAAGGTGCTGGAGTGGCGACCCCGCACCGGGAAACGCAATGTTGGCAGACCCCCCACTAGGTGGACCGACGACATCAAACGAGTCGCAGGGAGCCGCTGGATCCAAGCGGCGCAAGGCCTGCATAAGTCCATGCAGGAGACCTTTGTCCAGCAGTGGACGTCTATAGGTTGATAAAGAAGAAGAAGAATAAATTAATAAATTAAATTTTTAATTACATTACATTTACATTGTACAAAAGCATGTGAAACATATTATATTTGACCGAGCGAAGCCAGGTCTCTGAGTCTACTAGAGCGATTTGCACTTGTCCGTCCGTCGCGTCCGTTCGTCTGTCAGAGCCTTATAACTTTTGAATTACTGAACGTAATTACTTCAAAGATATAATATGTAAACCGATGGCCTCCAGCCGAAAATGGCTTAAAAAATTATAAAAATCTATATTTCAGGTGGGGCTCTCATAGAAGCGAATGCGAAGTAAAATATTTTTTTTGCGATTCATAGGATTTCTGTGTATCATTTTAAAGACAATTTGGAACAGAGTACAAATGTATTTTTTTTTTTAATTTTTTTCCTAAAATTGACGAAATGGGGGGCTTTCAAAGTGGCGATTTAATACGCTCGCTTGAAGACGCTCTTTGGAAAATCGGCTATATATTTTCAAGCTGTACTTATTTTTTTATTTCACTTGTATCCTGTACTTGAACAACAAATACTAAAATTATATGAATTTTATAAAGA
This sequence comes from Oeneis ivallda, assembly GCA_029955525.1. NCBI lineage: Eukaryota > Metazoa > Arthropoda > Insecta > Lepidoptera > Nymphalidae > Oeneis > Oeneis ivallda. The sequence goes on along the minus strand of JARPMR010000018.1, from coordinate 20,480,933 downwards.
AACGAGATTATTTAATTTTTAATGAGCATCAGTAATTTTCACATAGCTTCACAATAATGCTAATAGATGGCGCAGTCATTAACTATTCCATGGAACTAGGAGTTACGACTACGATCTATCCCAAAAACAGTTTAGCGTCGACCATTATTATTTAGGTACATAATATAATAACATATTATTCAATTAAAATTATTCTTTAGTTAAATATCAAACTTCAATAAACTATTAATTGCTACATTTTGTATATTTTCTATTCGCGTCGATAGATGACGATTTGTACAGATGCCCCTAACCTTTTAGATACGATTTTAGATATTATGTTACGTTTCCTCAAATATGGTTCAGCGAAGCAATGGCTGGGTCATGCGTCATGCTCGTGAACGGGCTCGGCTCAAGAACCGGCGGGAATGGGGCTACTTTCTATCTGCCCGTCTTAACATGTGTTGAATTATAATTAGGTATGCTTTTGTGGAACTTCTCCTCATTGTGGAAACACTGCATACATAGCATAATATCTATTATATTATAAACTTGTTTTGAAAAGAGCAACTCCCGAGTTTCTTACTGGTTCTTCTCGGCAGGAAGGGCATTCCGAACCAGTGGTAGACTCATCGATGATTCAAAAGCACTTGTCAAAAGTTTATTTTAATAAAAAACATTTCTATTCTATTCTATTCTATTCTATTCTATTCTATTCTAAGATATTCAGAGAAGAGATAAATAAAAAAGTAAGTATGTATATTAAATAGCAAACATTTTAATTTATGTAATACAAAATCCTTAATACAGACTCACGCTGAGTTGTACCAATTTTCAGACTGCACCAAGTTCCGCAGCCTCTCCCTCTCTTCTTGAGTCCTCTCTTCCAGACGTTTGTAGAAGCTCGAAACTATCATCAGCATGTAGAAGCGGACCGCTGTAATGAATACTTGCGTAAGGTTTTGTCACAGACCAATTATAGAATACCGTGGGTTTTGTTCATAGACGTATTATTATCTATATATCTATACATATAATAAACATGTAACTGGAAGATTTCTGTACATTTAATATATTTTGAAAATTTTAATTGGGGGATGCTTTACTATCGATACTGAGCCCAAAACAGATTTTTATTTAATTTTTGTCTGTTTGTTTGTCCTTCTTTCACGTAAAAACTACCGCACAGATTTCTACAAAATTTTATACCGTGGTAGCTTATTACTCGGGTCAACATCTAGGCTACTTTTTATCCCGGAAAATCAAGGAGTTCCCGAGGGACTTTAAAAACTAAATCCACGCGGACAAAGTCGCGGGCATCAGCTAGTATTTACTACATAGTCAAAGGTTTGTGACGTTGTTCGAGTGAAGTTGGGTCTTTTTCAGAAATTAACAACCGTCAACACAAGAAATGACAATATAGTCATCATACGAGAGGCTCAAAGGCTTAGCCTCGCTATTCTGAGAGGTAATAGCGCCAGTGTTTTGGGCACCATGCCCATTAGCGATCACTTGGACGGCGTCTATTTTTGTTAATATAATTATTAGTAATTTTTAATTTATTTTTCCATAATTTTTATTTTTATTATTATTAAGTAAGTACCTACAGATGATCATAGACAAATGATATTTACGTTGCAATAAATGTTTAATATGACAACTGATTAATTAACAAAAAAATAGGCTTAGAGAAAAAACCGGATAGGTAACAAGTACTCACACAGTTTCTGTAATTATTAATTTTATTCCTAATACGAGAAGCAGCATAGACCATAAAGATCATAACAGTAGCTGGAAAGAATTTGGCAGATTGGAAATTACTTAAACAAAACCGACCGGGTTTCGTACTATGGAAGATGGAAGGATAGAATACTCAAATGAACTATTCCACCGCCTAAATATTACCACTATTAAAAAATCGGCCAAGTGCGAGTCGGGCCTCGCTCTTTTAGGGTTCCGTTAAAAAAATTAAATTAAAATATTTTCATGTACCCACGGAAACATTTTAATTTAATTTTTTTAATTAAATTTAATTTTTATTATTTGTTGTTATAGCGGCAATAGAAATACATAATATGTGAAAATTTCATCTGTTTATCTATTACGGTTTACGAGATACAGCCCGCTGACAGACGGACGGACGGACGGACGGACGGACGGACAGCGTAGGCTTAGTAATAGGGTCCCGTTGGTACCTTTTGGGTACGGAACCCTAAAAAAAGCTTGTTGGTAAACTCTTCTCCTTATTTGTCAACCGATAGACGTCCACTGCTGGACAAAAGTATCTTGCATATAAGACAGAGTATAGTCAAAGTCATATTATGTTTACTTCATCAGTCCTTGCAATTCCTTATGTAAGGGTGCTTAGCGTAAAACGTAGGTAACATAAATCTACGCATCACTTTTAAGTAGGTATCTATCCCTTAAAAGTTAGCGATAGCCAATTCGTATTTGTTCCATTCCCAAAAATTGAGGGATTATGAAAATGGGCATAAGGTTGTAGTACTTTCCCAATAGACAAGTGTAAATTGAAAAAAATAACACCCCCGATATGTGAATCTATGGCCGGACTATGTACGATATACCTGGCATACTGTTAATCAGTTTTCTGCTCCATCATCAGATCCTCCTCATCGGTCAACGTATATTTAACATCCACTCATTGAGACCATTCTAATGAGCCCAAACACACTATATCTGCTGTAAGTTGCTGAGGAGTTGGGTATCCCGCAGACTACTTGATGCTGCAGCATCAGCTCAAGGTTACTACGCCTTGGAAATAATCCAAAGTAAATAACAGTACACCGAATTTCAAATCAATTGCACCAATGAATGTTTGTAAGACCCTTCAATCAAGTGGGAAATGAGCTGATGAACTACAGACGCCTGACCAGATCTTCATAAATTATATAAGTCGAATAAGTTAGATTTCAAACAGACAACGCATCATTTCTGACGACCTCCCTGGCGCAGTGGTGAGCGCTGTGGTCTTATCTCGGGTTCGATTCCCGGCGGGGTCAATTTGGAAATTGGAAATTTATAATTTCCGAATTGTGTCTAGTCTGATCTGATGGGAGGCTTTGTCCGTGGCTTGTTACCACCCTACCGTCAAAAACGTGCCGCCAAGCGATTTAGCGTTCCGGCACGATGGCGTGTAGAAACCGATTAGGGTTATGGGTTGAATGTTCACTGCAGTCAAGGACTATCTTATGTCATCGAATAATAAAAAAAAAATTAAACTCGGGCCATTCTTTAGGGAGCTACAAGGGAACAGACAGACACACAGATTCACATACACGTCAAAATTATATCACCCCTCTTTTTTGTCGGGGTATATAAGTAACTTACTCAATCCCAAGAACTCGACGACGTAAATCAACAGGGTGTTGTTTCCGTAGTGGTTGATGACGCTCAGAGTCGACCAGAACACGAAGATGAGTACGGAGACCAGCACTTGGAGAGATGTCCAGATTATCCACGGTTTCACAAGGTGGCCTTTTTCCTGAAAACATTGCCTATTGATAATAGATAGTACATTGCACGCATGGGTTAAATCGGCTTGGCATCCAGCTGCCCAAAAGATAGTATAAAAAACTTATTACAATGTAATAGCTATACTTATTAACATTGTAAAATGATTATTTTGAAAAGAGCAACTGCTGAGTTTCTTGCCCGCTCTTCTTCTCAGCAGAATCCGCTTTCCAAACCGGTGGTAGAGTCAAGACGTGTCATAAGAGCCACAGGTTGGCCTACGTGAAATAAATAAATTTGAATTTGAATACTTCAACTATATATAGGCTAAGGGCCACTCAGCAGGCGATAGAGAGAGCTTTGCTCGGAGTATCTCTGCGAGATCAAATCAGACATAAGGAGATCCATTGAAGAACCAAAGTCATCGATATAGCTCAGCGAGTCGCGAAACTGAATGGAAATGGGCGGGGCACATAGTTCGAAGAGCTGATGGTCGTTAGGGTCCCAAGGTGCTGGAGTGGCGAACCCGCACCGGGAAAAGCAGTGTTGCAGATCCCTCACTAAGTGGTCCGACAATTTCAAACAGTGTTTGGTTTTTTGATAGGCACTGAGTTATAGAATCAGGGCCCGCGGCCGCGTGCCTCGGAGAGCACGTAAAGCAGCCGGTCCTGCGCCTGATCTCTCTCCGGTCGTGTCGGATTTCCATCCAACACGATTATGAGTGTGAAAGAAAAGAGTGCACCTATGTTTGTGCATAATGTGCACTGTAATATCTCCCGCGCAGATGGCTTATCTATGTGGAGATGACTGCCATGGCCGATTCGGTCGGGAGAACATAGCATACCTTCAGAACGCCAACCAGCATGATGGTACTAAAGAACAGCGTGACGGTGTGAGAGATGGTGACCCCAACCACCACTCCATAGGACACCATGACGTCGATGTCGTCAGGCGACCAATGCGGTGGTAGCACGTTCAACGCCGCCAGGCATTGTGCTAGCGCGAAGATGGAGTATAGCTGGAAATGTAGTCGCGTTAAAGATAATCATTTTATCTATCATCATCTACATCCACCACCGGCCCATCACAGGTCTACTGTAACTAACTATCTACGCATGAGATTCGACCTGTGATGCGGGTTGTTGCGTTCCCTCAAATATGGTTGAGCGAAGCAACGGCTGGGCGTCATGCTCGTGAACGGGTGCCGCCGGGGGGAATGGGGCTACTTTCTGTCTGCCTGTCTTAACATGCATTGAATTATAATTAGGAATGCTTTTGTGGAACTGCCCCTCATTGTGGAAACACTGCATACATAGCATATAGTATATCTATTGTATTGTAAACTTGTTTTGAAAACAGCAACCGCCGAGTTTCTTGCTGGTTCGATCTCGGCAGGAAGGGCATTCCGAACCAGTGTGCTGTGGTAGACTCATTGACGATTCAAAAGCACTTGTAAGAAAGTTTATCTGAATAAAAAATATTTTTATTCTATTATAGACCAGAGTCCACCACGCTGGTTAAGTATTAATTGGCAGGCATCACACAGCTTTGAGAATTTATTATGGTGAACACTCGCAGGTTTCCTCACGATGTTTTCCTTCACCGGTAGGTATCTACAGCAAGTGATATTTATCACCCGGTCATTCTCTTCAGACTTTTCGGAGTTATTTACGTGCGTTCAAATAAATAAATATCACAGAGTGAGAATGAAGGAATACAGAGTGTACCAGCTGTCTTTGCGCACACTCTTGTACGTTGTGATATCAGGGTACCAATTGTCTAAAAGTTATTCCATTGATCGTATTAGTATTCGATGGCATTAGCATCAAAGTAAAATAATCCTTGATTGTATTGAATAAGTCACAAATTCAGTGCAACTGATTTTAATATGGAGCGTTATGGAGCGTATCGTACATAAGTAAGCGTATATCAGGATGCATACACAAAATTGAGCTCTAATTTAATACTCTGATGGTTTATTTTACTTTGACGTTAATGTCATCGAATACGATAACGATCAATGGCATAACTTTAGACAATCGCAGGGCTGGTCAAGTAGCATTCGAGTTTTGTTTTAAGTATGTTTTTATTATTATTAATTTTTTTTAATATTAGTCAAATTGCAGTTGACTAATATCCTCCTATCCCCTCCAACTAAGCGGAAAGCTTGTGCTAGGAGTGGGTACGACAATAGTGCAACGGGTGGGATTCGAACCTGCGACCTTTCAGTTTTCAGTCCGCACCTTTAACCGTTGGGCTATTGAGGCTCTAGGCTATTATTCGCATGTTCTCACTTTGTCGGTTATCAACAGCTTCTCAAAGGTTCCAAAAGTGTGTAGGTACTTACTATCAAAATCAATGCAGACAAGACACTTCCGAACTTCAAGGAGAGACACGCGAAACTCTGCGTCTGCGTCGGAATGTTGTCCAAAGATTGTTGAAATTCTAAAATAAAATTATAATTTAATTACTGTAAGTACGCACTTTTTTTGAGAATATTGGCTTGAACTTGATTAAAATAATATTATTCCCTCTCCCCTCCAAATAAGCGAAAAGCTTGCCTTAAGAGTAGGTACCTAAGATGGAACGCACTTGCCATGAAGATGCCTATTCACTCTCAATTTAAAGGTACCCAAGTTATAGACAGTTGGAAAAACGGAAGCCGGAAGGGCATTCCAAATTTTAGCGGTGCGTATTAGGAACGAGGAAGCACAGCGCTTAGTGCGGGATCGTGGAATTTGGACCACGTAGCGGTGCAGATTTTTTTTTTTCACCAATGTTTTCGTATAGAGGACAAAAATTCATTCCGAGGAAAAATTTGGAGAGAGCTGATGATTGAGGATTTCGGAGACGGGTGAGGAGCACGGCCAGGTTATTGAAGATAGGTGGGGGGTGCTCGAACAAATGTCACTCGAAACCTCATCTAATTGCCAGTGAGTTGAAAAAAAACTCCAAAATGGCGAATTCAAGATGGCGGCCATACAAATTTCGTCGGTGTCTATCTCGGAGAGTATAAAAGATGGAATCTGAGTGGTTCGAATGATCAAGGGACATTTTCACTTGGTCAGGGGCTAGTTTTTACTAAGTAAGTAAGTATTAGGTGTAAAGCTATTCCAGATCCGGAGCATTTTTCTATATGTCCACATTTCGAAAGCTTGCAATCGACAATCCCACAGAACGGCTACACCAAACAGTAGGGGTACTGCAATTAGTCCACAAAAGGAGAGAACTCATGTCCACCATCATACGAAGAAAAGTAGCTTTTCAAAAAAAATCAAAATTATTTATTTCATGTATAGGCTAACCTGTGACTCTTATGACACGTCATATGACTTCCACCACCGGTTCGGAAAGCGGATTCTGCTGAGAAGAGCCGGCAAGAAACTCGGCAGTTGCTCTTTTCAAAATAATTCATTTTACAATATTATTATATAGCTATTACATTATAGTTTTTTATACTATCTTGTGGGCAGCTGGATGCCAAGCCGATTTAACGCATGCAGCTTTGTTAGAATAGAACAGAATATTTCCACAATGCGGGGAAGTTCCAAAAATGCGTACTACAATTCAATACATATTAAGACGGGCAGACAGAAAATAGCCCCATTCCCGTCGGTGGAACACGTTCACGAACATGACGCATTCTCGTGAAGTCTTTAGCTGGTATTCTATATTTATTGGTTACTCGAGGATGATGATGAAATTGGCCCTGAATAGAATCCGGAACCGAAATAAACAAAAGCATTGTTTTTTGATGCACTTAAAATTCACTATACCTACTCTAGGGGACGATAAAAATCTTAATTATTTCATGCACGTTTTCACCAACCATCATCAATAAATCATCCCCTAAGTAGGAGTCCCTTTATGTGGGTAGCCCCTGAGTACAATCCCTTACTATAATATCATTTCCTTGATCTACACTAAAAGTTCGCGAAAACGAAATTAACAGAAAGCGTTACCTTACTTAGCTTTAGGTAGCCCGTAAATGTTAGGGAATGTTGATGAAAACAGGCATCAGACACAATATAAAATCCCTTAGTGTAAATATTCTAACGGTCAAGAGAAAAAAATCACATTCCCATATTATTAAAATAATCTACAGATAATATTATGTTATCATTGAATGATAAAATAAAGTCAACAAACACACTGTATTAAAACGCACATTCCTTAAAATTAGAAAAAAAAACTCACTCGACTTCATTATCGCCTACTAACAGGTTACAATATTCCAATAAAATCCCGCAGGATAATATTGTTATCCCTTGCGCTTATATCCTATCCTTAAGGTGCAACTGTCCCTGTCCAAGTGAGAATTAAACGAGAAATTCGTCCGTGCTAAATGGACACTGATAGCACAGCTGATACGTTATCAAAACAAACTTTAATCACGGACGGTATACTAGATAACGGATACTATCTAAACGTCACCGATAAAACCGATATTTATTTAATAAAGGATATCGATTTAGTGCCGATTTCACCAACGAATATTATAAAAAGAAGTCCCCCGGCCGCGTCTTTCTGTCCTCCTGTCTGTCTGAACGCGATAAACTCGAAACCTACCAAACGGATTTTTATACGGTTTTCAACAATAGAAAGAGTGATTCTTTAGGAAGGTTTAAGTATATAATTTATTATGCTTTTATGTAAATTTGCAGAAATACGGCGATAAATGTTGAAGAGGTCGCAAAAAATCTCGCCAACTGGGAGCATTCCACGCGAACGCGGCGTAAACTAGCAAAGATATTTGAGTAATGTACTAGCGAATTCAAAATCTATAAAAATGCTACAAAAAAGTCCGCGATAGCATATCTCTATCTCTTACTGTTGACTTACAATAACCACTTTTATGTTCAAATTTTTAATTAAAAACATTATTGCGTTATTTTCAAAGCTATTTTCTTTAGTTTAGTTTTAATCCTTATCCAAATAAATATGTTAATTAGCTTAGGCATTTAATGAAGATTAAAATTGCCCTTTACACTAGATGAATAGTTTTTGATCAATCAATTGATGAATAGGTTTTGATCAATCAGATGAATAGTTTTTGAGATATCGTCGTTAGAAGTAATTACTAGCAGCGAAACATTTAAAGCTCGGCGAGCCAGCGTTCTTTCCTTGAGATGCCTACGGCGAGTCCTTGACAACCACCTCCATTTTTGAAGTCCGAAATCCACGCGGGCGAAGCTGCGGGCGGAAGCTAGTCCTAAGAATAAATTGGGCGTTGTGACAGTTTTTGAATTGAAAATACTGTCAAAATATCAAATTTAGGTACGCTCGGATAAGACTTATTTTACGTTGGTGAAATCAGCCCTAAGCGATAGAAGAATTTTGTTTGTTGTTTCAACTAATTAAGTAAGTAATGTGTTTGAATTAAGATAAAATGTATGAATACGAAACAATTTATTTTGTATGAAGAGGAACTACTTAAAATAACCCCGAAAATAGAGTACCTACCTATTCACTGATGCTGCAGGGTAAAGCCCACCTAAATCAAAGACTTAGGATTTGCCAATAGTGATTAGATGAACTAAACGGGTCTGCCCGCGAAAATCAAATTAAATTTGATTTTTCGCAATTTGTAAACTTATACGACAAAGTGGGCTTATGGCATTCTAATCGCGCCAATGGCAGTATCATCTTCACAGGTTTGTTTAAAAAGCTTTACTTTAATGTGTCCAGTTTAAGAAATAAGTCGGAGTATCGACTATAATTTGTGACTAACTCACGTCAAACTCGATACTCTGATTTCGCGAGCAGAGTTAAGTCCACCTTAATTAGCCCCCGATGCGATGCTAAAAGAGAGGTGTTATAAGTTTAACGTGTATATCTATGTGTATGTCTGTTCCCTCACAGCTCCCCAAAAGATGGATTGACCTTGATGCGGTTTTTTTCTCTTTGAAAGCTAACATGATCGAGATGGTTCTTAGCTATAATTTATGAAGATCTGATTAAAGGATTTTACAAACTTTCACAGGAGCGATTGATTTGAAAGATGTACTGTTACTTCAGATTATTTCCAAGACCTTGAGCTGATGCTGCAGCATCAAGTAGTCTACGGGATAACCAACTCATCAGCAACTTACAGCAGATATAGCGTGTTCGGCCTCATTATAATGGTCTCAATGAGTAGGTGCTAGATAGATGATGATCGAGGATCGAGGAGGAGGATCTTGATGATAGAACAGTAAAGTGGGCAATAGGATGCCGGGTAAATCGTACATAGTCCGGCTATAGATGTCGGGGGTGTAATTTTTTTTAATTTACACTTTTTATGAATTGTAATTACCCCTTCGAAATCATCGATCCAACATAATTTCAACCCATCACCTAGGGTCCAGACCACGTCCAGACCTTAGTGGCCTACAACCATTCGGTGTTTTGGAAATAAAATACAATAATAAAACTCATCCATTTATTCGTTGAGCACTTACCTTATGAGATTCTATAACATAAACTATAGTGATAAACATAAATTGAATAGGTGGGACTATTAGATCTTTAGGGCATTAATATTATATCAAAAACATTCAACGTCATTACGAACTAGACCATAATTTCATCATCGTCATTTCTTCAAGTCCTATCAGGGACCGCTTGCTCCCGCTAATTTCACTCACATAAATTCATAGCAAAATCATTAATGAAGTGTAAAGGAGTTGGCCTATCGCGCTTGGTATGATTTGAAGGAAAATTCTCATTAAACAACGGCAAATCTATTACTATCATAGTACCCCATACAATAACGCTTGTAAGATTTGCTACTCTTCTACCCTTGATACCTGACTTTACATATTATTGTAAGTAGGTACCTAAAGATAATTTTGGGTAGTACAAAGTACTTAAGTAAGCATCATTCAACAATTCACTACAAGATAAAATATTATTTCATCTTATTTATTGACTCAGACCTGTTCTGCCATAAGTATTCTCTAACAGTTCATCACTAATTCAGTTCATGTACACATTGGTTTACATTTTTTTTTTGAATATTTTGAATTTCATGAAACGCAATCCTCTCTCAAAACAGCCTGATAGTGATAAACAATCAACTCAATCAATCGTACTTCAAAGGGACTCTGCACATGGCCACATTTTCGCTCCCTATCAACAGCTATAATAACTGAATTTACTAATATCAGTAATAGCATAGGTAATAGCAGTCCAAAGCTCAGCTTATGCCAGTTTTCATACAATCCCTAACCCAATGACATTTCCACCTTCAGGCGTATCTAAAATTTAGTGAAAACGAAATTCTGAAAGCGTAGCTTAGCTAAGGTAGCCCGTAAAAGTTAGGGAATGCTGGTGAAAACGAGCATAAGTCACAACGAAACATAAGAACATAAATTCTAATCCAAAAAAACAAAAACAAACAATGGACAATTCAAAAAAGTTGGACTAGAACAACTAAAATGAGGGACCCCTTACCATACATTACAAAATATTTACAAATATTTGGCAAATTATTCCACAAACTATCCCAAGCAGATGTAATTTTTTTTTACTTAATGCCCGTAATGTGAATATAAGGAATGGCCACCATGTAGAATACCTCCGTATCCAGACCCAATCAAAGAACCGCCTATAACTGAGTGGCCAGTACCAATCTTTGATACAACAGGAACGCCAGAATATACTCCACCTATCCCGCTGACGCCACTTATCCCGCTAATTCCACCGATTCCTCCATATCCATATCCACTGATTCCACCTATCCCACCTATCCCGCTGATTCCACTTATCCCGCTAATTCCACCGATTCCTCCATATCCATATCCGCCTAAGCCAGTTCCGCCTAGACCCCCAACAGCGATGCCTGAGCCGACTGAGCCAATGGAAACCGCTTGCGTTGCCACTGGTACTGGCACTGGCACTCTTACTGGCACAGGAGCTGGCACACTGACTGCATATGGCTGGGGTACAGGAATGCCAACACCTGGAAGACAAAAAAAATTATAAATGTTTTTAACACCTTAAAATTTATAATTATTAATATAAATAAAGTCCCTTCATAATGCTCCTGCGGAAAAAAAAAGCACTTGATTAAGACCTGTCAATAGTGCATAATTTGGAATTTGGAGCAAACTCGGGAGACCGTGGTTTTAAATTGCATTGGCTTCCGCCCAGCTTTATATGCTTTGTTACGAGGGGTCATGGCTGATATAATTGTTAATATCACCGTCGTCACCAATAGACTTCTGGAAATGTCTATTGTAAGGATATTCAATCTTCATAGTATGTTCTGCCATCTATGTCCACTTTGTCTTTCAACGCCGTATTCCCTGGTTCAGAGTCGATATTCACACTTCGGGACCTCGACATCTTCCTGTTGTTTGAACTATGTACTGTCCCATTGCCACTTTGGCTTTGGGACTCAATTCATTCATTCGATCATCTTAACCCGTTGCTGCGTCCAATGCTTGGCACAGTTCTCCTCTCAAATGAAAAAGATTAAGGCCATAGTAGGGGAGAGCGGGGCTGAAAGTGCCGATTTTGACAAAACCCTAGATAAATCGGGTAGATGAATGCTACGGTTAATAGTTCTAGTCAACCTTAGGTAAAATTTAATCTAGATTTTTATTTTATACCCAGTTTTAGCCTACACTACGCTGGCCAAGTGTGGAATTGGCAGACTTTAAGCACTTTTGAGAACATGATGGAGATCTTTCCTGCATGCAGGTTTCGGGACCTCTCGAAAAGGAGACTAAAATCTTAAAAACTATAGGCTTAACCTCAATGGTAATAATTAAAAGGAGCACCTTGCGTAACCGTAACCGGTACGGGTTGAGACACCGGTACGGCGACTGGTCGATCAACTGGTACAGCGACAGGTCTAGAGATTATGTGAGCAACAGGATGAGGCACGGATACTGGGACGGGACGGGGACTGTCCACTGGTACGCCAACGTGTACCGGCACTGGTACGGGTCGTGGTACGCTGACTGGTACGGGTTGTGGTACGGGAATGGCTACTCGGTTGTCGTATTCGGAGTAACTATGCCGGACTGGGACATAGCCTGAAGGAGATCTCTTTTTAGTTTCGATGCTCGCTTGAGTGGTGACGAGGCAAATGGCCAGAAGGATCTGTAAAAGAAAGAATATTTCATCGTGTCTCGTACAACTGGAGTGCTAGGAGTTGTGAGAAAAGATTCGAAACGCAATCGACTGACAAAGCATGAAGTGGAAAAATTAGGTTATTTTTTTAGGAATGATTCAACATCATCATCAGCAACCCATTAACGGCTCACTACTGAGCGCAGGTCTCCTCTCAGAGAAGGGTTATAGGCCATAGTCCACCACGCTGGCCCAATGCGAATTGGCAGACTTCACACACATTTGAAAATATTATGGAGAACTCTCAGGTGTGCAGGTTTCCACGCGATGTTTTCCTTAAACGCACATAACTTCGAAAAGCCAGACGTGCGTGCCCGGGCTCGAACCTGCGACCCCCCGAAAAGGAGACCCCAGTCCTAACCGCTAAACTACCACTGCTTTTTATCGCTGTTTTTCTTTTGAATAATGGAATGATTAAATTATTATTATTAGCCGATGATCGCAAATTCGAAAAATGGAAAAAGAGTAGGAACTCTATGGTTCTTCTGGATGAAAAGTAGCTATATTCTTTCTAATTCTGTTTAAGTTTAAATCAATTCAGACCTTTCGAAGATTTGCGCGCACAAATAAACAGGCAGGCATGCTGGTAGACGAAAAGTTAAGAAAAACTCATGTAATCCTTCAAGCTTACCTAAGTAGGTATATATTATGAGATAGTTACATAGTTTATTATCACAGGCAGACACTTCATAGTTATATATATTAATTTGCGTATATTATATGAATTATCCATAACAATTGTACATTTTACGAAATGTTGTTATCATGGTAATTTGTTGTTTCTTTAGACAGAATAATTTTAAACATTGATAAGTTGCTACATAAACACTTTCTACTTAGAGACAACAAATAATAATAAACACACATAATTATGTAAATACAAATGAATATCTTATAACTTAGGCTAATTTTATCAATTGAACCTAGCATAGACTAAGTACAAATTATCTATACTTAGGGCCTGTTTCACCCATTTTACCAAGTACATTATAATTCAATGGTTTCACCTCCTTCTAGTGAACTTTAACCGACAAATATACCTATTTGACGTTTTGAAGGATTGCCCATACAAAACTGTCAAAATGGCAACTTTATTCTTCGGTTAAAGAATGTCTAAATCCTTACTAATATTATAAAGGCGAGGGGGTATTTATTTGTTGGTTTGTCCTTCAATCACGCAGCAACAGAGCAACGGATCGACTTGATTTTTGCTTGGGTGTAATTTAGGACCTTTTATCCCGGAAAAACAGAGCGTTTCTGCGGGATTTTTAAAACTTAACTCTACGCAGACGAAGTTTGGGATCATGCGCTAGTAATTAAAAGTTATTTATAACAAATCGTTAAATCATTAAAAAATTCAAGAAAAGCTACCTATTTATAAAAATAATTTAGGGACGGTTGATAAAGCTGCGACACAGTGTTTCAGTCACTACTGCAGCTTTATCAACACTATCTGTTTCAGGAAACATTTATTTTTCTTTCCATCTTTTGTAAATAATTTTATGAATACTTGTAACTAATTTTTATGTTTTTCAGTAATTGTTTTAACGGCGGGATCTTCGACATCGACCTATTTTTGATTGAATCGTAAACAATGAAATATTCTTTGTTTTGATCGGTTAAAAATATATGTTGTAGTATGTATGTTCTTAATTCTTTTGTGATTCAAAACTCTATATTTACAACTTCACCCGATCAAAAATAATTTCGAAAACAGTGTAATTTTTATCGTTTTTCAGGTCGTGTTCATAGAATATTAAAGTTAGACTAAAAAAACAAATTTCATAAAATAGGCAAACACTTTTAGAAGATTCTTTTGTGATTACTTTTTCTCTAAAAAATTTGTATATTTTTAATCACGACGTTTTTACTTTTTATATAACAAAGTGGCTCGTGCGCTTCACTTCAGTAGCCCGCAAAGTATCATCGAGGCAGGACGTATCGCTTTCGCTGGCTCGCTGCGATCCCCCCGCTGATCAAGCGATCTATTGCATAGATACCTATTATTTTCATTCCGTATTCATTTATCATAGATTAAATCAAATCAGAGGGTTAATATTGTTGTAATTTTTAGTATTTATTAATAAATCTGTAAATATTAGTATTATAGGTTTTAGGTTTATAGTCTTATTGTATAGATAGTGTTAAGTATAATATAAGAATAATATAATAAAGTAAATATGGGGAATAAAAATGGAAGAAAGAACAAAATATCTTGATTTAAATTACGAAAACTTTCGAAATTGATATCTGGGGTTCCAGTGCTAATAAAAGAGGTAACCATCGTCTAAATAAGAAAAAAATGCGGCCATTTTCTTTTTTTTTGTTATTGGACCGATTTCTTTCAAAATTGATATCTGGGGTTCCCAGTGCTAATAAAAGAGGTAACCATCGTCTAAATAAGAAAAAAATGCGGCCATTTTCTTTTTTTTTGTTATTGGACCGATTTCTTTCAAAATTGATATCTGGGGTTCCCAGTGCTAATAAAAGAGGAAACCATCATCAAAATAAGAAAAAAAGGCGGCCATTTTCTTTTTCTTTGTTATTGGATCGATTTCTTTCAAAATTGATATCTGGGATTCCCAGCGCTAATAAAAGAGGTATCCATCGTCAAATTAAGAAAAAGTGGCAGCCATTTTTATTTTTGTTATTGGACCAATTTCATTCAGAATTGATATTTGGGGTTCCCAGTGCTAATAAAAGAGGTATCCATCGTCAAAATAAGAAAAAGTGGCGGCCATTTTTATTTTTGTTATTGGACCGATTTCTTTCAAAATTGATATCTGGGGTTCCCAGTGCTAATAAAAGAGGAAACCATCATCAAAATAAGAAAAAAAGGCGGCCATTTTCTTTTTCTTTGTTATTGGATCGATTTCTTTCAAAATTGATATCTGGGATTCCCAGCGCTAATAAAAGAGGTATCCATCGTCAAATTAAGAAAAAGTGGCGGCCATTTTTATTTTTGTTATTGGACCGATTTCTTTCAAAATTGATATCTGGGGTTCCCAGTGCTAATAAAAGAGGTATCCATCGTCAAAATAAGAAAAAGTGGCGGCCATTTTTATTTTTGTTATTGGACCAATTTCATTCAGAATTGATACCTGGGGTTCCCAGTACTAATAAAAGAGGTAACCATCATCAAAATAAGAAAAAAAAGCGGCCATTTTCTTTTTCTTTGTTATTAGACCGATTTCTTTCAAAATTGATATCTGGGGTTCCCAGTGCTAATAAAAGAGGTATCCATCGTCAAAATAAGAAAAAGTGGCGGTAAATTTTTTTTTTGTTATTGGAACAATTTCTTTCAAAATTGATATCTGGGGTTCCCAGTGCTAATAAAAGAGATATCCATCGTCAAAATAAGAAAAAGTGGCGGTCATTTTTATGTTTGTTATTGGACCAATTTCTTTCAGAATTGATATCTGGGGTTCCCAGTACTAATAAAAGAGGTAACCATCATCAAAATAAGAAAAAAAAGGCGGACATTTTCTTTTTCTTTGTTATTGGACCAATTTCTTTCAAAATTGATATCTGGGGTTCCCAGTGCTATTAAAAGAGGTAACCATCGTCAAAATAAGAAAAAAGGCGGCCATTTTCTTTTTCTTTGTTATTGGACCAATTTCTTTCAAAATTGATATCTGGGGTTCCCAGTGCTAATAAAAGAGGAAACCATCATCAAAATAAGAAAAAAAGGCGGCCATTTTCTTTTTCTTTGTTATTGGATCGATTTCTTTCAAAATTGATATTTGGGGTTCGTTCCCAGTGCTAATAAAATAGGTATCCATCGTCAAAATAAGAAAAAGTGGCGGCCATTTTATTTATTTTTGTTATTGGACCGATTTCTTTCAAAATCAATATCAGAGATTCATCATACTCATGAAAGAGGTCGCCGTCGTCAAAATTAGAAAATGTGTCGGCAATTTTTTTTATACTATAAACATTTGTCAAATATTAAATAGGTGTTTTTATTATTCTTTGCTATTCCGATAAGGAATTTCATCCCAAATAGGTTGGGGGTAAAACTTTTCCATTTTTTTGTTCGGGCAACGGTTACCACTGTGTCATAACAGGTAAATGTTGCCAAAACTTGCCCAGGGATCTTCAGATATTGATTTAGAAAGAAATCAGTCCCATAACAAGAAAAAATAAAATGGCCGCCACTTTTTCTAGTTTTGACAATGGTTACCACTGTTATGAGCACAGAGATCCTCAGATATCGATTTAGAAAGAAATCGGACCCATATTAAGAACAAAAATGGCCGCCACTTTTTCTTGGACAATTGTTACCGCTTTTATGAGAACAAGGATCCCCAGATACGGATTTTGAAAGAAATCGGTCCAATAACAAAAAAAAAAGAAAATGGCTGACATTTTGGCAACGGTTACTATTTTATAAGCACAGGGAACCCCAGATATCGTGTTTGAAAAAAATCGGTCCAATAACAAAAAAAATGGCCAAGGAACTTCGTCCCAAACAGATTAAGGAAAAACTATTCTATTTTTCTAATTTTGACATCGGTTACCACTGCTATGAGCACGGGGATCCTCAGATATCAATTTTGAAAGAAATCGGTCCCATAACAAGAAAAAAAATGGCCACCACTTTTTATTATTTTGACGATGGTTAACTATTTAATAAGCACAGGGAAGCCCAGATATAGAGGTAGAAATAAATCGGTCCAAGAACAAAAAAATGGCTAAGGAACTTCGTTCCAAATAGGTTGGGGAAAAACTTTTCCATTTTTCCAATTTTGACATCGGTTACCACTGCTATGAGCACAGGGATCATCAGATATCGATTTTGAATGAAATCGGTCCCATAACAAGAAAAAGAATATGGCCACCACTTTTTCAAATTTTGACGATGGTTACCGCTTTTATGAGTACAAGGATCCCCAGATATGGATTTTGAAAGAAATCGGTCCGATAACAAAAAAAGAGAAAATGGCCGACATTTTGGCAACGGTTAACTATTTTATGAGTACAGGGAACCCCAGATATCGAGTTTGAAAGAAATCGGTCCAATAACAAAAAAAATGGCTAAGGAACTTTGTCCAAAATAGGCTGGGGAAAAAATTTCCATTTTTCTTATTTTGACATCGGTTACCATTACTATGAGCACGGAGATCCTCAGATATCAATTTTGAAAGAAATCGGTCCCATAACAAGAAAAAAAATGGCCACCACTTTTTCTTATTTTGACGATGGTTACCTTTTTTATTAGCGCTGGGAATCCCAGATATCAATTTTGGAAGAAATCGGTCCAATGACAAAAAAAGAAAATGGCCGACATTTTGGCAACGGTTATCTATTTTATAAGTACAGGGAACCCCAGATATCGAGTTTGAAAGAAATCGGTCCAATAACAAAAAAATGTCTAAGGAACTTCGTCCCAAATAGGTTAGGGAAAAACTTTTCCATTTTTCTAATTTTGACATTGGTTACCACTGCTATGAGCACGGGGATCCTCAGATATCGATTTTGAAAGAAATCGGTCCTATAACAAGAAAAAAGAATATGGCCACCACTTTTTCTAATTTTGACGATGGTTACCGCTTTTATTAGTACAAGGATCCCCAGATATGGATTTTGAAAGAAATCGGCCCAATAACAAAAAAAGAGAAAATGGCCGACATTTTGGCAACGGTTACGTATTTTATAAGTACAGGGAACCTCAGATATCGAGTTCGAAAGAAATAACAAAAAAAAAAACAAAAAAAATAAGTAGGTAAATGTACCTATGTACGTAATATGCAAAATAACAATCACACTTATTTAAAATATAAATGTATGAATAAAAAATAAAATAAATGTTTCTAAAACTTACAAGTGTCCCTGTACTGTTAGGTACAATAAAGTTATTTAATCTATGATGTAAAATTTGGGGTGAGTGAGTTCATTTGAAAAGCGCCTACGCGCACCTCACCGCGCGGGGACTGAGGTTGCTCTAAATGCCTACTGCGCCCGGAGATCCTGCCCTTAAGTAAGTAATATTTTTTGTAAATTTCCGCTGTGTAAATGTATGAATTAAATAAATAAATAAATTTTGTAATGGTTGACGATGCAAAAAAAATCATATTTGTCAAAAACTTACAAATTGGTGCCGGTACATTTCTAAGAGATCACTAATTGCGAACCAGTGCAAGTGAGGCTTGGTTGGAAAGTGGTGCAATCTACGAAGGCATGGTATTTATATGTCACATGTGATTAAAACATATTAAACCCGATTCAGGGCGGAAACTAGGCGCTTTACACCTCGCTCAATGGAAGAAAGCAGGAAAATTATGTAGGAACTATGTAGAGTTGTTGTTACCTACCTGCAGTTCCTCTACCCTCTACTCGATCTAAGGTTGACGTTTATAAACTCAATCGTGAATTCATAAGATAAAAGTTTCAAATACCACTCTTGGTACCCATTTCAATATTCATTATTTCATGCTTATTTTGGTAGATAAATGGGAATATTGATCACGTTTAACGTGGTATTAGGTACTAAATATAAAAACTTTTCAAATAAACTTTTAAAAGTGCTGTTGAATGGTCAACTGATCCTACCA
The DNA here is from genome assembly GCA_029955525.1 of Oeneis ivallda. Classification (NCBI taxonomy): domain Eukaryota; kingdom Metazoa; phylum Arthropoda; class Insecta; order Lepidoptera; family Nymphalidae; genus Oeneis; species Oeneis ivallda. The sequence goes on along the minus strand of JARPMR010000018.1, from coordinate 20,461,809 downwards.
ATGGTTCGGAATTCCGCTTCAACCAAGAAAAACAAATTAAAAAAATCAACAATACAATTAATTTTATTGTATAATAATTATACAATAAAATTAATTGTATTGTTGATTTTTTTTTTTAAATACATTCAATTATTTAATGTATTTTTTTTAATCTGACTTCAAACTGCTCCACTACAAACTATATAATTTATTGTTGATTTTTTAAAAACCGCGCGACCGATTTTGACAAAATTTAAATGGGACCACTTGGAAAATATGGTTTTCAAACTAAAAAGCCCTCTCTTAATTATAAGGATAACAACGCTCACGACTTCTCGCTTTTCTGTGGTTGAACGCTAAAGAAGAAGACAAAGTATATCTGACAGAAAACCAAAAAACAGACGATCATTATATTTTGTACTAGCTGATGCCCGCGAATTCGTACGCGTAGTTTTTAAAATCCCTCGGGAACTCTTTGATTTTCCGGGATAAAAAGAAGCCACTCTCCAGGTTCTCAACTTATACCCTTGCAAAAATTCACGTCGATTCGTACCTCTGTTACGGCGTGATTGAAGGACAAATCAACAAACAAACATTAGTATGACAATATTATGATTAACTAGCTGATGCCCGCGACTTCGTACGCGTGGATTTAGTTTTTAAAATTCCTCGGGAACTCTTTGATTTTCCGGGATAAAAAGTAGCCTATGCCACTCTCCAGGTCCTCAACTATACCCTTGCAAAAAATAAGGTCGATTTGTACCTCTGCTACGGCGTGATTGAAAGACAAACCAACAAACTAACATTGGTAATTATGATAATTATTATGATTAATTTTCGTCTCACGCACTGGAGGTTTTAACAGCTTCAGTAATTCATATTCCGCCTATCACCCGCTGGTCAAGTTGCCTGCACTTACAAAGGCATACGGCCTCTGGGTCCAGATGTTAACGTAATCATCTGTAACCGTCCTGTATCTGTAACTGCTGTTAAGTAACTATCGATCTAATAAGATACTGCAAGGGTGTAATTAGGTTAACAGTTTTTGTTTTAATTATATTGTTACATAAATACTTAACTTAGACAGTAGCTAGCTTATGTTATGGTTGTTGAGGAGTTGGGATTCCGCAGACTACTTGATGCTGCAGCATCAGCTCAAGGTTACCATGCCTTGGAAATATTCCGAATTAACATCAATCGCACCTGCGAAACTTTGTAAGATCATTTAATCAAGTAGAATAGAGCTGATGATTTTGAAACGCCTGTACAGTTTTTCATAAATTATAGCTAATCAATCGATCACGTCAGCTTTCAAACAGAAAAAACCGCATCCAAATCGGTCCATTCGTTGGGGAGCTATAAGAGAACAGACATATGCACAGATACGCACAACAAACTTATAAAAGCCCTCTTTTTTGTCGAGGGTTAAAAATATGAATTTTTTGACAAACAAAGAAGGAGAAGTATATTGCATAACAATAATTTCAAGTGTTTTTATTTTGTTTATTGCTTAGTTTTGCAAAAATTAACGTATTTCCAAACGTATTTACATGCGTGAAGGACGGCGCATCTCGATAATATCCCATCCGAAATGTTGTTTCAAATAGATTGCTCAGACACGATCACGTAATACTGAAGAGAGCTTTCATAAAGAAACAAAAGCAGCATTGAACATCGAACTAAAAATTGTAGGATCAAAGTCAAACATTCTTCAAAGACGAAATGTGTAACAATGCGCGACAAAACCTTGGGAGCTGCACTCAATATTTCATTCAGCTTTAGGCAATTTGTCAATCCATGCAACGTGCAACCCACGCAAGTATGATTCGCATGTTGAAATTCTTCACTTTACGCAAATTTCTGGTATTCACTGTTACATAAAGATGAACGTACATTTGTACGAGCCGTACATTCCGCAATGAATTTTTAAATTACTGGGTATATTATAATATTATAGTATTTGATAATAATTCATTATGCATTGTAAATAGGTCAAAGTCCTAGACTAGCCTAGAGACTTACATAGGATAAATTTGATTCATGGATAACAAATAATGCTTGTGATAATTTTAAAAGCCACGTGCCAAAACATGTAGACAAAATCGCGGTATAAAACTAGTTTCAAAATAAAACTTACCGTTACCGTTTACTGAATAATTCTATGATTTGGTTTGTGTTATGTATACCATTCAATTTGGTTACTAACGCTGACACGAGTATCTAAGAAAGTGAAAAATACAAGTTTAATTATTTCAGAAACTTGTATTTTTCATCAGGATACCTACTTAAATAATATTATATATTTTAAATTTAATCACGACCCAACCTTTTTTAAAGCACCCAACCAACTAACTGGGCTATTACTTTACTACATTCAATTTTCCCATTAAGTTACTACATTCAATTTTCCCATTAAGTTACCGCGTACGGTACGGTCTAATGTGCGTTCGTATTAAGTGTAAGTATTCCCAATTGACTTACTTACTGACTCTATGAATATTTATAAGTTTTCCTGTCGTTACATCGTCGGGAGATAGTTGAGATGCCGTCTATCACGTGGTCCGATTGAAATATCACCGCCTTATTAGGGCTTTGGAAACGGTTGCCAACTTTTAAAACACGCAACGTTACCAACGATGTGCTCTGCACGTAACCCTTCAAGTGATGGAACATCTGATGGCATAATATCCTGCCTAGACGCTTTTAGACGCATACTCGTAGATAGAGTTAGATGATCTACTTTTTACATCATAATCGCGAATTGGCAGACTTCAGACACCTTTGACAACATTATAGAAGCCTCAATAGCCCAACGGTTAAAGGTGCGGACTGAAAATTGAAAGGTCGCAGGTTCGAATCCCACCCGTTGCACTATTGTCGTACCCACTCCTAACACAAGCTTTCCGCTTATTTGGAGGGGAGAGGAGGATATTAGTCATCTTCAATTTGACTGATATTCTTTTTAAAAAAATAATAAAAAAAAATTATGGAGTACTCTCAGGCAGGCTGGTTTCCTCGCAATGTTTTCCTTCACCGTTGAAGCTTGTGATATTTTATTGCTTAAACGCACATAACTCCGAAAATTCAGAGATGCGGGATCGAGTCTGCGACCCCCTCAAAAGGAGACCACAGCCCTTGTGGTCCTAACCATCTGCTTATGTATACTAGCTTTACAGTAAACTAAATTATAAATAATATCTCTTATTGATTTACGTTGGAATGAATAATCTAAAGCTAAATACATAAAAATAAAAATCAATGTTTGTATGTTTGTTCTCAATGCGCTCCGAAACCATTCGTCAGATTGTGATGAAACTTTGGTACGATCTTTGTTTCTTTTATCTATGGTACGGTGCTTTGGGCACGCCCGCGAGGTTTCCTGGAAAAATCTACAATATATATTTTTTATACTTTACGTGGCATTGCAACGCATGTCGGGTACAGCTAGTAGGTACATTCCTAATAATAAATATTATAAATGCGAAAGTTAAAGCTGTTATTTATTGTTTTGGGATCGACGTGATTTTTTGCATGGGTATAGTTGAGGACATACTTTTAATCCGGGAAAATCAAAGAGTTCCCGAGGGATTTTAAAAACTAAATCCACGCGGACGATGTCACGGGCATCAACTAGTAATTTTATAAGGATGACGCCAGACAGATACAAGCCTACTTACATCACGTGTAACGCCATGCAAGTAAACTGTGTCATTTCCTACGCCTAAATCAAATCGAAGTGTGCCAGAATAGCTATTTATGCAACTTCATCGTAATGAGGGTCATTTTAATTCGAGTGTTTTTTTTTGATACGAGGCTTACCGAGTATCAAAATAGGATAGTACGAGAATTAAAATGACTAATTACGTTCAGTTGCATACAAGATTTTATTCTACGACAAGGAAAATAAAATATTAACAAAATACGCCGTAGGCTCAATAAAGTAACAAAAATCGGCCAAGTGCGAGTCGGGCCTCGCTCTTTAAGGGTTCCGTTAAAAAAAATTAAATTAAAATATTTTCAATTTTTTTTTAATTTAATTTAATTTTTATTATTTGTTGTTATAGCGGCAATAGAAATACATAATATGTGAAAATTTCATCTGTCTATCTATTACGGTTTACGAGATACAGCCCGCTGACAGACGGACGGACGGACGGACGGACGGACGGACGGACGGACAGCGTAGGCTTAGTAATAGGGTCCCGTTGGTACCCTTTGGGTACGGAACCCTAAAAAGTAACGCCGTAAGTCGTCACCAGCCGCCTGTGGCGCTTCTGTCGTATGAACGGTACAAAAGTGCCAGAACTCAGAGCCTTAGCTTTAGGTATCCTATTTTAAGAAGATAACCATTTCGATTCAGCTCCCATACAACGAGCTGCATCGAAATGAGAAGCAAAACCGAAAGAAGGTTCATTTCGATTCAGCTGTCAAATTCGAAATTGGAACTTTTCGATGTTGGAGTAGATAAAATCTATTTTGAGTTAGTGGTGTAACGAATCGTACACGCTTTTTAAAAACGATTGCGTCCCATAGCGCGTCTCTGAATTTCTATCATTCACAAAGTAAACCAGAGCACTTGTACTACATTTATCGATAAATTTCGTAAGATTGACAGTGAATGACGAATGGGGATTTCCACGCAAAACTAATGTAGGTGGCAGCACAGGCGCAAGACCAAAACATTACTAAAACTTTCTTTACCTCCTATTTGAAGTCTGACGTTTTTTTCTGTTTTTTGCGTTTTAGGTGATATTTCTTGTAATGTCTGTCAATAACAGAATGTATTCTTCCTTGAGTGTACCACAGCTTAAAGCAGAACTAAGAAAAAAAGGGGCAGCTTTAACGGGAAAGGAAGCTAACCTCATCGAAAAGTAATAGTTAAATTTTACTTTGCTAACTATATTTTTCGTGTAATTTACGTTTAATTGTGAATATGCGAATGTGAAATACGATACAACTCACCAGTGTAAGCGGATTCCCCAACATAATCAGTATCTTTCAAGTGATTACGACATAACCTAGAATTTACAGTGGCCACAAAATTATTTCGTCGTATAGCGTTCTCCCGTTGTTTTTTTTTTAATTCAGCATTTTAAGGAAACAAATGCACACGCCTAATATTAACATCCTGGCACAGAACAAAGTGGCATGGTAGTTTATTTATAAAAAACACCCATGTAAAAAAAGAAACCGAAGATGACAGCTTTGCATTGGCCATTGCGACGATGCGCCCTCTGTAGTGATAAAATTGTAGTGGACATTCCCATTAGTTTCAATTTTAATCAGTTATCTGTTGCAAATACTGTACAGCAGCTCAGTATTGTGCTTTTAGATCAGAGATACTTAGCTTGAAAAGAAAGAAAAATATTTTTCTTTTTCGGTGCGGAATATCCCGAGCTATGCTCGGAGTATCCCTGCGAGATCGAATCAGATATCAGGAGATCTGTATGAGAACTAGTCACCGACATAGCTCAACGAGTCGCGAAACTGAAGTGGAAATGGGATGAGGAGATCCGTAGGAGAACCAGAGTCACCGACATAGCTCAGCGAGTCGCGATACTGAAGTGGAAATGGGCGGGGCACATAGTTCGAAGAGCTGATGGTCGTTGGGGTCCCAAGGTGCTGGAGTGGCGACCCCGCACCGGGAAGCGCAGTGTTGGCAGACCCCCCACTAGGTGGACCGACGACATCAAACGAGTCACAGAGAGCCGCTGTATTCAGGCGGCGTAAGACCGTCCACGTGGAAGTCCATGCAAGAAACCTTTGTCCAGCAGTGGACGTCTATCGGTTGATAAGATAAAAAGAATTAATTTGGTTGAAAGTAATATAAGTAATCAATTGGGTATTTGACTGATATCTATATATATAAAAGAAAGTGGTGTTAGTTACACTATTAAACTCAAGAACGGATGAACCGATTTGGCTCAAAATTGGTGGAGAGGTAGCTTAGAACCAGGAGACGGACATAGGATACTTTAAAAAAAAAACAGAACAGCGGATTGATGCGATTTTTTGCATGGGTATAGTAATGGATGTAGTAGTAGTTCCTCAGACCGGGAGAGCTACTTTTTATCTCGGATAATGAAAGAGTTCCCGCGGGAGTTTTAAAAACTAAATCCATGCGGACGAAGTCGCGGGCATCAGCTAGTTTTTTATATATTTAAATATGATAAAACGATGCCATTTCTCTTTAATATATATATAGCTGTTCGTGCTGATTCACTGATTCACTCACTCACTGATTGATCACCTCTCCTGTAAACTTTTGTATGAAAAATTTTTTTTTCACCGATGGTTTCGTATAGAAGACAAAAATTCATTCGGAGGAAAATTATGGAGAGAGCTGATGATTGAGGATATCGGAGACGGGTGAGGAGCACGGCCAAGTTATTAAAGATTGGTGGGGGGTGCTCGAACAAATGTCATTCGAAACCTCATCCAATTGACAGTGAGCTGAAAAAAAATTCAAAATGGCGGAAAAAAGATGGCGGCCATACAAACTTCGTCGGTGTCTATCTCGGAGAGGATAAAAGATGGAAGAGTTGTTTCTTGGCAAAAGATGATCAGGACCCAAAGGTCTATTTGATGAATAGAAAAAAATCCAAGATGGCGGAATGTTTTTTCTCCATACAAAATATATGGCGAATATTGAATAGACTAGAAGTTGGGAACTATGCAAGACTTTGATACGGTTCCTTTTGAAAATTGGTTTTTATAGAAGAACTAGCTGATGCCCGCGACTTCGTCTGCGTGAGTTTAATTTTTAAAATGCCTCGGGAACTCTTTGATTTTACGGGATAAAAAGTAGCCTGTCACTCTCCAGGTCCTCAACTATAGGTACCCCTGCAAAAAATCACGTCGATCTGTTGGGGCGTGATTGAAGGACAAACCAACACACTTTCGCATATATAATACATACATACATACATACATACATACATACATACATACATACATAAATGCCGCGTAATTAAAAGATAAATATGTGAAAAGTAGCATACTAATATCCTGCAGGAACCGTTTGTTTTCCCGGGATAAAAAGTAGCCTTTGTCATTTTTCAGGCCCTTAACTTCACCTGTGCAAAAAAATCACGTAAATCTAAAACTCCATTGCGCGTATTTTGAAGGACAAATGCGTAAAAAATAGCGAAGCTATCCCGCAGGAACTGCTTGCTTTTCCGGGATAAAAAGTAGCCTATGTGCTATTCCAGACTATAATCTATGTCTGTGCCAAATTTCAGCAAAATCGGTTCACTCATTGTCGCGTTAAAGAGTAACAAACATCCATCCATCCATCCATCCATCCATCCATCCAATCATCCAAACATCCATCCTCACAAACTTTCGCATTTATAATATTAAAAATAGTAGTTTTAATATCAATAGGATATTTCCGGGATAAAATTTATTAAGTATATTTCCGGGATAAAAAGTAGCCTATGTGCTATTCCAGACTATAATCTATGTCTGTGCCAAATTTCAGCAAAATCAGTTCATTCGTTGTCGCGTTAAAGAGTAACAAACATCCATCCATCCATCCATCCATATATCCATCCTCACAAACTTTCGCATTTATAATATAAGTAGGAGGAAATAGGATAGTAGGATAGGTAGTAGGAGCACACATACATACATACATACATAAATGCCGCGTAATTAAAAGATAAATATGTGAAAAGTAGCATACTAATATCCTGCAGGAACCGTTTGTTTTCCCGGGATAAAAAGTAGCCTATGTGCTATTCCAGACTATAATCTATGTCTGTGCAAAATTTCAGCAAAATCGGTTCATTCGTTGTCGCGTTAAAGAGTAACAAACATCCATCCATTCATCCATCCATCCATCCAAACATCCATACATCCATCCTCACAAACTTTCGCATTTATAATATTAGTAGGATTCTTATTCTGACAAATGATGAGATATGATGATCGAGGGTTTGGAAGGTGGGTGAGGAGCACGGCCAGGGTATTGAAGATAGGTGGGAGGTGCTCAAACAAAAAATACTCGAAACCTCATCCAATTGGCAATGAGCTGAAAAAAATCAAAATGGCGGATTCAAGATGGCGGCCATACCAATTTCATCTGCATCTATCTCGGATAGTATAAAAGATGAAAGAGTGGTTATTTGATAGAAAATGATCAGGACCTAAAAGTCTACTTGCCGAGTAGAAAAACCGCGGTCCGCTTGCGGGCCGCGCACCCACGCGCCCTACTAGTTTTATATAATTCCGCTGTTTTACTGTGACTTGTATCTGCCTCTTTCTAAAACGAAATTTTCCATAGAGCGTTTAAGGAGCTGCTGAGTTGTGACATCATACTTCAGTAGCGCTCTCTCTAGCAGGAAACTTAACATACTTATTTGTTTTTTTTTGGCCGATTTATTTTCTGTTTTTACAAATGTTATTCTTACATGTATGTTACATTTTCGATTAAATAAATAATGAATGTCAACATTTTGACAACAGTCAATTACCCAATTTCTATCATTTCACGTTATGAAACGGTGAGAAGTAACCTCAAATATCGCCGTCAGGGAAGTCACTTCTTAGTACCTAACCTAACCTAACAGTAACGACGCTGCGAGAAAAAGGTGAGCCGGGAAATGTTTCAGCCTTATTAGCGAACAGACAGACCGACATTCCTCTGAGGCGTGACGTAACTTGTCGGCGGAAAAGGAGGGACCAGCTCGAAAAGTATATTATAAAAGAAAAAGTTTAGATTTTGAATATTTCATCCTTTAATTGCATTATATTACTATTTGCTATGTATACGTTATTTTTTGTTTAAAAATCCCGTGATGTTTGATTTTCCTGGATAAAAAAAAATTAAGTGGCACTCGGGTACTGACGCGGTAAAGCTATTGCATAGCATTTTTTATCAACTTATGCAATTATAATATTTATGCAATATTTTTTTTGCATAAGTAGTAAAATTTATGCAAAAAAATAATTAAAAAACAAACAAACAAGAAAAGCGCACTGTCACTACTTCGCGAGTGAGATTCGAACCTTCGAAATCATACACCATACGGTAAAGAAAGCGGCCGCTCGCCCACTGCGCCAAACAGAGCTACTTACTTATGTGAACCTCTAAAATGTTGAACTGAACGACGTTGTTAGGTTTATTATTGTTACGGAATTTCTTGATTCGGTCGCCGCGCTCAAACTGTTTGTCCTAGTTCAAAGCCCGCGATAAAAGCTATGCAATAGCTTAAAAGTTTAGATTTTGAATATTACATCTTTTAATTGCAATATATTACTATTGCTATTACAATAAAATATGTAATTTTTTGTTTAATAAAATCGGCCAAGTGCGAGTCGGGCCTCGCTCTTTTAGGGTTCCGTTAAAAAAAATTAAATAAAAATATTTCCATGTACCTACCCATGGAAATAATTTAATTTAATTTTTTAATTTAATTTAATTTTTATTATTTGTTGTTATAGCGGCAATAGAAATACATAATACTATATATATATTAATGAATAAAAATTTCATCTGTCTATCTATTACGGTTTACGAGATACAGCCCGCTGACAGACGGACGGACGGACGGACAGCGTAGGCTTAGTAATAGGGTCCCGTTGGTACCCTTTGGGTACGGAACCCTAAAAATCCCGTGATGTTTGATTTTCCTCGATAAAAATAACCTATGTCAAACTCCAGATCCTCAACTATACCCATGCAAAAATCACGCAGCTCCGTAGCTCTACTGTTGAGGCGTGATTGAAGGACAAACTAACAAACAAACACACTTTTGCATCACAATATTAGGAGGGATTACAGGTGTTCACTATCACAGGTAGAAGAAGTTGCAAATTCACCCAAATAGGCTCACGGAAGTAAAAACTAAGTGAGTATATGGATTACTGCCCGTCCTTGAACCAAACTATCCTCTGCCTCATGAATATAAGTAGTTACACTTACCTATTACATCGTCACTTACTATGTTCATTCAAGCTACACATCAAGACGTGTTGTAACGCAGTTTAGCTGATAACTTGGTAATCGGGCTAGGATTATGTCATCGGGCTGTAGATTTTATATGTATGAGAGCGTTTTGTATGTATTACACTATCACTAAGTATACCACATGTAAACATTGACACTGATAATGATTCTTTAAAAACAAACTTGCTTTAAAGAAGGTAACTGACGCTAGTCCTGGTAAAAATTAGGCTTTATTTTCTGTACCATCATCTTGATCGTCTATAATTCCTTTTTCTTCTTTATTAACCGACTAGCTGATGCCCGCGACTTTGTCCGCGTGGATTTCGTTTTAAAGTCCCTCGGGAACTCCTTGATTTTCCGGGATAAAAAGTAGCCTAGATGTTAACCCGAGTAATAAGCTACCACGGTATAAAATTTTGTAGAAATCTGTGCGGTAGTTTTTACGTGAAAGAAAGACAAACAAACAGACAGACAAACAGACAAAAAAAAATTTAGCTTCTGTTTTGATATCTGTATCTTGAACACAACTAGAAGCAAAAACCCTTTTTTGAATCTATTTCATGTACTTACAGAATTGGTTTCGTTTCTGTTTTATTATATGTATAGATAGACGTCCACTACTGCCCAAATGTCTCTTGCATGGACTTCCACAGGCCTCGGTCTTGCGCCGCCTGAATCCAGCGGCTCCCTGCGACTCGTTTGATGTCGTCGGTCCACCTAATGGTCCATCTGCCAACAATGCACATCCCAGTGCGAAGTCGTCACTCCAGCACCTTGAGACCCCAACGACCATCAGCTCTTCGAACTATATGCCCCGCCCATTTCCACTTCAATTTCACGACTCGCAGAGCTATGTCGATGACTTTGGTTCCCCTACAGGTGACATCATTTCTGATTTGATCTCGCAGGGATACTCCGAGCATAGCTCTCTCCATCGCTCGCTGAGTGACCCTGAGCCTGAGCCTTCTTATGAGGCCCATAGTTAGCTTATCTATAATTTACATAATTGCTTAAAATTCGAAAATGTTAGAGAGGATTAGAACCCCAGACTCTTCGAAAAGGAGACTACTAACTTCTAGGCTATCACCACTTTTTTTCAATTTCATAGCGAGATTTTAAAATAATTCAATCAAAATTCCTCGAATAATTAGGTACTATATTACAGGAGGTAGCGTCTACACTCTACAGCTTCGCACGGTTCTTTGTAATAGGTAAATGGGTATTGTGTACCGATAAACTACAAAGAAACTCCCACATTAACATTCAATACGTCCACCATCATTGTGTCGCTTTGCCAACAAAGCCGACCGTTTTTATTACGATTAAGCTTCGACAGAATTGCCGTGTGATGTAATGACATTATTCGGACGTTTTTGTCTATAGACTGGTGTGTATATTGCAATTACATTAACTATTAGCTATGTCTACTTTAAACAATACATCCCTTTACTACTCATAAACAAGCATTTCATACGTGTGGAGTTAGGTTTTTAATTTAACAAGTGTAAATTAAAAATTGTATTTTTAAAAAACAAGCTTTTAGTAGCTGGCTACATCATCAGACCCTGGATATCATCTAGGACCAGACTTATCAAGACGAAAGACAAATCAAACGAGCCCAAAACTCGATGGGGTTGCGTCGTTTCATTACAGAGTTCCGATAGCCAACTTCCAGCTCCATCAACAGATCAGCTCCATGTCGCAATAATACTGCATTGTCATCTGATTTACATATACTTATGCAAAATTTCAGCTCAATCGGAAACCGGAAAGTGGTTCTAATTCATCTTGCAAGATTTGACCCAAACAAACAAATAAATAAACTGGTCAAGCTACATAAAAGCTTTTAAAAAATGGGGGAACCTCTGTTTTTTCGGGATAAAAGGTAGCTAATCTAAGTACATTTATATTACTCTCCATGTATCTCAACTTTACCATACTATACCTAAGTAGCGAAGGGATATTGTAATTATGTACATTAATTAGGTAATTAGGTTAATTAAAAGTAGTAAAAGGATATAATATAGTCTTATAAACAATACATCCTTTTACTATTTTTAATTAACAAGCATAACCCGCGACTTCGTCCGCGTGAAGTAAGGGTACGTTTTTGCACACGTGGTGCGTCATGTCGCGCGTTTAATATGGCCAAGTATGAGAGCGACTATGCAGAAGCGTTTGCGTTGAACGCAAACGGGCGCCCATGCCGCGACGGACGCCGCGTGTGCATAAACGTACCCTAAAGATTTTAAAAATACCGCGCGAACCCTCTGTTTTTCCGGGAAGTGCCAATACCTGCCATGCCGTCGTCAACATTTTATACAGTGAAAACCTTTAAACTCGACAATTGATGATAATATTATTATGATTTTTCATAAACCAAAAAAAATCTTTTTAAAAAACTGACTTCAAACGTCTGCGCCACTACAGATTATTTATTATATAATTCATTGTTGATTTTTTTTAAACCGCTCCACCGATTTCGATTAAATTTATATGGGACCACCTGGGAAGTATACCTATATACCTATACTTCAAACAAACAAAGAATTTTCCAAATCAGTTCATGCGTCTTCGAGTAATCGGTGAACATACATAAAAAAGAAATTAAAAAGAAATCCGACGAATTGAGAACCTCCTCCTCCTTTCTTGAAGTCGATTAAAAAAGGTCACTTCACAAAAAATGCCAGAGAAGGTATTGGCACTTCAACGACATTTTGCATTCTTTATTATTTGTACTTTAGTACAGTAGGACGTGTTTGACCGAGTTAGTATCTACTAATATGGGTCAAAATATTATATCGGCAGTTTAACTTCTCTGTCTTTTAAATTTTAAAGAAATTTTATTGTAAGTGTTTATTTATTTATTTAATTTGTAAGTTAATAACAGAGTTGTTCATTTTACATATAATTAGGTCAAACAATATAACTAGTTATCTTTAAAATAGGCACTAGGCACAACTACCTTGATTTACCCACTTTCTAATATCAACTCTGAATTAATAGGTCTTGATGGAGCATGCGCAGTTATTATGTCACCGTATTAACAGTGCAGTCTATGAGTCAGAAATAAGTAATCTAGAACTAGTGAGGGGGCTTAGACTAAGTGCCGATTATACCAACGTAAAATAAGTCTTATCCGAGCGTTATTGGAACGTAGTTCCTTATCGCGCGGTGCGGCAGGGGGCTAGACGGATCGACACTTTTTTGAAACCGACACTTTTTGAGTGTGAATTTGGCATTGTGTTCGGTATTTTTGCGGTACTATATTGGATCTCCGTAGCCTTGTGGTTTCGGCAGTCGCTTAACAGTTAAAAGTCGATGGTTCGAATCCCAGCTCGACAGACTGAATTTTCTATTTTCTATTTTATTTTAAATAATTTCTACATGTGGAATTTTTGCCTAATTTTTTATAACTTATAAGTTTTTAATTTTAATCGAAATTAATTAATTAATTTAAAATTAATTAATCGAAAGTAACTGCGTTCCATCCGGGTGTCCCTTGACACATCTCAAGTTAATTTTATATTTAAGCAGATTTTCAATACAAAAACTGTCAGAACCCCCAATTCATTCCTCGGTCAAGTGTCACTCGACGTTAGTGAAATCGGCACTAAGAGATAAAAAATTAAAGGGGAACCTGAATTGAGAATTAATGAAGAGTTATCTAAGTGGCCTAGGTATGCGGGAAATTACCTAGACAAAAAAAACAGTCACGAAGTAGCTGGTATTTGGACATACCTAAACCGGTCATTACGAAAGTGGTGTAAGCATCGATGTATGTAAGTCTCTTTTGTTAACGAGTGTAAATTAAAAAGGGGTTGTTTCAAATATATATGGAGCCTGGGCCAGGTCTATGTACAGTCTTCCAAAATGTTTGGGGTCATGAAATAGTGATTATTTTTTCTTTATTTCTCATTAAAAGTTCTTTTTTACGAGGTACAATGCGAAATTATTTTGCAAAAAAAAGCGCAACAACATGGCGTACTTTTTGACAATGAAACGTACTTACACGAGTCATGATGACATTTGACATAAAAATAACCACAATTGACAGCAATTGACATAATATGACATACCAGCAATTGACGTTTGACAATTGAAATGACATTAAGATGACGTAACTTCTTAACAAACGTAAACAACAAAAGCAGATGGATGCACTCAGAGAGTTGCTATTCTACAAATGTACCTACCCAATTATCAATTTTATATTTATACCTCATATTCACTGTAAAACTGCAAGAAATCATATTTTATTTTCATTTCTATGATTTAATACTATTTTTTGGTATAGCGTACAAGTACCTGTCCTAAGATGAAACAACCCCGTAGTTAGCTAGTAGATCATATGACCCTGGATATCATCTAGGAACAGAGTACTTGTCAATACGAATCAAATAAGCCCATACTCGATGGGGTTACGTCGTGGGGTTATAGCCATCTTCGCGCTCCATCATCAGACCAGCTCCATGTCACAATAATATTGCATTGTCATCCGATTTACATAAAGGTGCATGCAAAATTTCAGCTCAGTCGGAAACCGGGAAGTGGTTCTAACTTCTAATTCATCTTGCAAGATTTGACCTAAACATACATAATAATATACGTACTTGTTAGCCTTGAACTTATGGACTGTGGTCATTGGCCTATTGAAAAAATTAAAAAATCATAACTCTAGAAAGAAGAGTTACTTATTTTTTTAGAGCTACCTATGATTTTTTCACATTAGTTAATTTAATTCAAATGAATGACCGATCTAAATGATTTTATGTTATTTTCCTACTGTAAATAAGGTTAAAAGATAGATATCTTTCTAAGACTATAAATTGTAGCCTATGTCATCCGGACCATCATAACGAATCGATTGACACCTCATTTATCAAAATGGGCTCAGTAAATTTGAAAAATAAATTTAATTTATTTATTTTATTCAATTAATTCGTTTCGGTGGAACATTCGTAAATTGTCACATTCACACGTACATACCTACATACATACAAATATATACATACATACATAAATAGACTGGTGAAATCATAACCCTTCCTTTTGCCGTAGTCGGTAAAAATAAACTCCTCTTCATAGACAAATATCAAGCAACTGTATCTAGAAGGGACATTCAGATTCCTGTTGATCAAAACAGTCCTTGGAAACGATCACAGTGGAAAGTAGACTGTGGACATCGAAGACCCCTGCCCTGCAGCCAAGAGACCCGTGACAAATTACAATCAACTATGAACTCTAATATCTTTTTCATTAAGGCTGCAAATCGATTATAACTTTTATGGTCTATGTGACATTTGGTAAAAAATCTATGTACGATGAAACCCTTGACAATTTACAATCAATAATAAACTCTCTATTTGATGTACTAAAGTTGTAATTCGATTGTAAATATCTTGGTTTATACAACATTCGGTAAGAACATGGGGTTATCTAGATCAGTTTTGTGGGAACATTAGACCAGTCCTTTCAAACTGTGTAATTTATGAACCCAATAGTTACAGATAGGTAAGCCAATATGCAAATTAGTTGCAAATAATTATTATTGTAAATAACAACCAGCGCGACGCCGCGTGTTGCTTCATAGACTGAACTAATTATTCCTTTTAGCCATAGCCCATAACAGAAAATATCAAATAGGGTGCCTAACCTAGCTTATTAGATCTACAATAATTATTATTAGTGTAATAGGAAACTTTAATCACCCCTCAACTCTCTTCCTCATATTTCCTCATACATAATATGCATACATAGCATAATATCTATTATATTGTAAACTTGTTTTGAAAAGAGCAACCGCCGAGTTTCTTGCTGGTTCTTCTCGGCATGAAGGGCATTCCGAACAAATGGTAGACTAGTCGACGATTCAAAAGCACTTGTAAAAAGTTTATTTGAATAAAAAACATTTCTATTCTTTTCTATTCTATTCTATTGGGCATGCAGTTCGGGCTGCCCATATTCAGCGACCGCTTTTTAAATACGAAAGTGTTTATGTTGGTTTGTCCTTCAATCACGCCGCAACAGAGCTACGGATCGACGTGATTTTGTGCATGGAACCTGTAGACTGTAGCAGTGAACCGGAAAACTAAAAAGTTCCCGCGGGTTTTTTTTAAACTGAATTCACGCGGATAAAGTCGCGGGCATAAACTAGTAGCTACATAATTAATAAAAATAATAAATATATTTTTTTAACTTTTTACATTGACGTTCTAGCGCAACGGGCGGATGGAAAACCAAAGGGTCGACGGTTCAAACCCCACCGTGTCATTACGTGTCAACTTACACCAGTTTACATGTCCAGCATGGCTTATAAATTAATCTTTTTAAAAACTTTTATCTACTCCAACATCGAAAAGTTCCAATTTCGAATTTGACAGCTGAATCGAAATGAACCCTCTTTCGGTTTTGCTTATCATTTCGATGCAGCTCGTTGTATGGGAGCTGAATCGAAATGGTTATCTTCTTAAAATAGGATACCTAAAGCTAAGGCTCTGAGTTCTGGCACTTTTGTACCGTTCATACGACAGAGGCGCCACAGGCGGCTGGTGGCGGCTTACGGAGTTACTTTTTGCTGACAGAGGCGCCACAGGCGGCTGGTGGCGGCTTACGGAGTTACTTTTTGTTACTTTATTGAGCCTACGGCGTATTTTGTTAATGATTTTATT
Organism: Oeneis ivallda; assembly: GCA_029955525.1. Lineage (NCBI taxonomy): Eukaryota > Metazoa > Arthropoda > Insecta > Lepidoptera > Nymphalidae > Oeneis > Oeneis ivallda. The sequence continues at coordinate 20,445,207 of JARPMR010000018.1, read as the reverse complement.
TTCCTTGTCGTAGATAAAATCTTGTATGCAACTGAACGTAATTAGTCATTTTAATTCTCGTACTATCCTATTTTGATACTCGGCAAGCCTCGTATCAAAAAACAGCACTCGAATTAAAATGACCCTCATTACGATGCAGTTGCATAAATAGCTATAATATTTTCTATCAAAGATATTTGCAATACCAGCATAATGCCAGTATCAGTATCTATAAATCTATCTCAATTCTCAGCACCATAAATATTTAAGACGTCACGTCATACAGTGAGAGGTGAACGACACATCATTCATCATTTCACAATTTCGGTCACAGCGTCAGCCGGCTCGTTGGTCTAGGGGTATGATTTTCGCTTAGGGTGCGAGAGGTCCCGGGTTCAAATCCCGGACGAGCCCAATCACTTTTTGTTTTTTTTTGTCTTGGTTTTATGTTTTAATACAATATTTTATGATTGCATTATAAGCTTTTGAAAAAAAAATTGCGTAATAATTGGTATTCGCTTCGCACATTACTAAGGCCCGCTTGCAGAAACGCTGGGTTAAACCTAGCCCGGCGTCTCTGCAAGCGGGCCTAAGCTAGCAATCCTAAATCTATGTAATAATTATGGTACTATGACTTATTTAATCATCTTCACATCTCAAAAAACCCTCTACCATTATGTGATATTTTTCATTCGATGACAAATGACAATACAGTCCTCGTCTGCGATCTCACTTGATGGCAAGTGTCGATGCACTCTAGGATGACAGCGAGCAGATATGGTAGTATACTACGCCTAAATCTCCTAATTGGTTTACACGATAGCGCCCAGTGCGCTGCGCCAGGAAGATGACAACAACAAATTAATGGAAACTGGTCACGACCTGCATTAATGGGGACTATTACTCAGCGCAGCTAGATCCCGCACGCGTTTTATTTTTTAATATAAGTAGGTACCACGAAGTATTAAGTAATAAGTACCTAGGTACCAAGAAGAATTAAATTATTGTTATGAATAAAGAGACATAAACATAATATACCATTTTACGACTTCGATAGTTTCGTTAGAAGCTTAGACTAAAGGAATGAAGAAAATTGGCAGAAAACGTTATACTGAAGCCAGGCCGGAAAAGCCAATTGCAATAAAATAAGGCAATCGCATAATGCGCATAACACATTATCTTCCTGATAGTGTTTTTATTTTTCTATAGATTTTAAATTTTTATCTTGCGTGGAAAACTGTATGGAATAATTATTATTAACATAAAAAACTTTAATTTAGGTATGAGTAGCGATTTTTTTAAATCATATTAAATCAAACTGTAGAGCTAAAAAGAAAACAATCTGTTAAGTTTTTAAATAAATATAAATTATAAATGAAGGAATAATATAAATCGGGTTTAAAAAACTGGGTGGGCGACTACTATATATTATTAAGTAATCGACTATTTGATCGGATTGAGTATAATGTCGGTATTAATATTGCTAGATACCATAGCTGGGCACCGTTAATCAAATAGTTAACTTCGTTAATCGTTAATCCGCTACAAAAAAAGTTAGCTTCGTTAAACGTTAAAGCGTTACATTTCAGAAGAATTAACGCAAGTTAACGTTAATCGTTAATCCGTTAATATGTGTAAAATTGCATCTTTATATCGTTGCGTTAGTGAACTTATAAAACCTGTTGGTTTAGGTTCTGAAAGTTAACAGGTTAGGAACAAAACTAAATACTTGTTATATATACAGGGTGTCCCAAAAGGTAACGTAACTGGGAAGGGGGGTGATAGGGGTGGTCACAAGGGTCACCAGAAAAATAGAAATAAAAATCCCCTCTGGGTATTTAAAAAAATAAATGGCATTTTTTAAAAACTAAAAATTTTCCACCTTGTGGGGCTATTTTGCTAACTGTACCTACAAATATTGCTGTATTTAAAAAAAATTATGTTATGTAAACGTCAATAACCCTTTATCAAATTGAAATAAAAAAACAATACATATCTAACAAAGATTTAAAAGAAAATTAAGTTCTTGTCCAGTCAAGGACTTAGTAATTAAAATTTCACTCAACTTCCTCCAATTGTACTGAAAAAAAAAAGTACTATGCAACTCCGGCGAGTAACTTAAAAAGATAGGTAATTTTATTGCCTTTCCAAAATGGTATGACACTTATTTGAAAAATTCATACTAGGACATTTAAAAATTATTTTCGGGAAAATACCCCTGCAAAACAAAACATATCAATAAAACAATAGTCTCAAATTCGTACGCAAATACATTTTTAAATGTCTATTCTGTTCCTTTGATTTTACTGCCCGTTATACCAATTCTCAAGATTGGAGTACAGACATACCTCAAACACTCAAGTACAGTCTAGGCCAGATCAAGCTTTACCATATGACAGGGAAAATAACCTTTACTTCATTTACTCAAGTACGAGAAAGTTATAAAGGAGTTTTCGAGTTTAATTTAAAACCGCAACTGTACAAAACCGCAACAGTAACATCAAAGGAACACAATAGACATTTCAAAATGTATTTGCGTACGAATTTGAGACTATTGCTTTATTGATATGTTTTGTTTTGCAGGGGTATTGTTCCCGAAAATAATTTTTAAATGTCCTAGTATGAATTTTTCAAATAAGTGTTATACCATTTTGGAAAGGCAATAAAATTACCTATCTTTTTAAGTTACTCGCCGGAGTTGCATAGTACTTTTTTTTTCAGTACACTTGGAAGAAGTTGAGTGAAATATTAATTACTAAGTCCTTGACTGGACAAGAACTTAATTTTCTTTAAAATCATTGTTAGATATGTATTGTTTTTTTTAATTTCAATTTGATAAAGGGTTATTGACGATTACATAACATCTTTTTTTTTTTAAATACAGCAATATTTGTAGGTACAGTTAGCAAAATAGCCCACAAGGTGGAAAATTTTTAGTTTTTTAAAAATGCCCTTTATTTTTTTAATACCCAGAGGGGATTTTTTTTACTATTTTTCTGGTGACCCTTGTGACCACCCCTATCACGCCCTTTCCCAGCTACGTTAACTTTTGGGACACCCTGTATAATTCAAATGTGTAATTTAATTGTCGGGCATAAGGTGCATATTCCCCTTCATTAACATTAACATGTTGAAGTTCTCGTCTGAAAGCGGGACTCTCATTCTAAGCACCGGTGCTAAGTAATGAAATGATCAAACGAAACAAATCTCTTCGCAGTTTTCTTTCTCACTCGCACGCGCCGCAAAATATATCTAGTTTTGTTTTTGTTTCACTCGCTGCCACGCGCCGCCCGGCACTTGTCGTTTCATACTTGTCTGAACCTGTTTTTCGCGCCACGCCGCGGTGCCGTGCTGTAACTATTAGGCATTGGATTAACGATTAACGGACTTTCTGCATATTAACGGAAGTTAACGTGTCCGCTAACATTTTTAAAAGTTAACTTAAAAGTTAATCCGTTAATCAAAATGTTAACTTCGTTAATTAGCGATTAACGGATTAACGAGTTAATGCCCAGCTATGCTAGATACTTACTTGAGATTTTTTTTATTCTTTTGAAAACAGCAGATAATATTAGTTTGGCTCGTACAAATATGGGGGGTTGGGGGGTCTTGGGTTGGGTTGGTTGGGGTGGTTGGGGGGAGAGGGTTTGGGGAATTCGGGGGGCGGGGGGTGTTGGGGTTAGATGGTTTGGGGATTGGGGGGGACTTCTAATTTTTTAACTAAGCAACGGGAAAATAAATAAAAATAAAGGTTCTAATAAACTAACTCTAATAATATAAATTATATATAAATTACGTGTCATGTTGTTTGTCCGCGATGGACTCCTAAACTACTTAACCGATTTTGATCAAACTTCGTAACTATGTGTAATTTGCTCCGACTTGAAAGATAGGATAGTTTTTTTGGATTAGGATAGTTTATTTGTTTTATCGACCGAGCGAAGCGAAGGTCTCTGAGTTTACTAGAGCGATTTGCACTTGTCCGTCCGTCCGTCTATCACAGCCTTATTACTGACAATTAAAGACAACAAACAACAACAACAAAGACAACTTCTGAATTACTGAACGTAATTACTTCAATTTTAGATATGATATTATGTAAACCGATGGCCTCCAGCCGAAAATGGCTTAAAAAGTTATAAAAATCTTTATTTCAGGGGGGCTCCTATACGAAATGGGGGGCTTTCAAAGTGGAGATTGTATTCGAGGCTAGGTTTCTAAAACTACTTTGTTTTAAAACTTGAAACTTACACATAATTTGAGTTATAATCTGTACTTGAACAACAAATACTAAGATTAGATAAATATTATAAAGAAACGAAATTATTTGAGTTTTAATGGGCATCAATGTTTTTAACATAACTTCACTATACTGTTACTAGATGGCGCTGTCTTTAATATTGTAAATATGCATCCCATCCACGAAAGCAGATGACGATTGACGTCATCAGATTCGGCGCGTTTTAATTACAATATAATATAGTTAAAACTACCTTATGGGAATTATGGGATATCGCGAGGTCTCAGTTCGGGGCGAACCACTAGTTTATATAGATAAGTTGGCGGTACGAAGTTCGCCGGATCAGCTAGTATAATTAGCTAGTATAAATGACTACGACCATTTCCCCCCTTTTCTGTGCTTGTTGTTTTGTTCTTTGTTTGGTTTGTTTATTCATGTCTTATTGTGTATTTTATGTAAGTATGTAGGCTAGGAAGGTGCTTTTCCAGCTCCGTCTATTATTTATTAATCTAGTCTGTGATTAGAAGGTTGAAGTTAATTCGCACAAGTAGGGCGTATTGCACTCCCAGGCCATGCCAGGAAGCGATTGTCTACTACCTCTAGAATCTATTAAGATACTTATGAAACCTACGTAAGTATATAATATTTTATAATACAAGAAAATATTATTTTATTAAAAATCAACAATTATTATAATATTGTATTCAACTTTAGTGGAAAAAAAAACAAATAGGTAGTCACTGTAAATAAATCCTGAATCTGAAGGCATTAGTACGTACTCATACCTAGTTAGGTATGCATTTTCTCTTCAGAGAAATTTAATTTTTATAGGATTTTTTTGAAGTCAATACTTGAATTCAATTTCAACGTTTATATTTTGAAATCGCCAAAAATACATGAGGATAGGTATAAAAAATACTAAAACCTTCCCCTGAATTTTGCACGTAGATTTAAATATCTAAAATCCTGTCGGAACTCTTTCATTTTACGGAATAAAAATAGTCTAAATATAGATCTACCGGTTTGTGAAAAGAAATCCCGTCAAAATCGGTTCAGCTGTCCCAAATACTAGCCCAGACAAACAGACAAATAGACAGTTGAATCTTTTATAAGTTACCTTTGTTTGGATTTGCTTTTTCAAATCACAGACAGATTAACTCCAATTTCATTTGTAATCCATTAAAGATAATAGATAAATATAAGATATAGATAAGATAATTATATAGCTTTTTATGATAAATATCTGGGTAACCGAGCTTTGCTCGGTTATTTATTTTTTTGGTAAATCGTGTTTTTTGGAAATTATACATATATAAAAAAAAATAAAAAAATAATAATAAAATTCATTGGGGTAAATATAATCGTCTGGACTCGAACCGGGGTCTTCTGGTTTCGGGACCGCCCGATTTCCCGAGCTATTGGAATTTTATAGATAATGGCGAAATTTACCTTCGTATTCTAATGACATTGTAAGGGGGTTTTCATTGCCTGAAAACACGGATAAAACGACCTTTTCTAAAAATGAAACCTAGCTAAACTAGCGGCACGTTATGATGGCCGGTTTGACGTTTGTCCGCTCATGAAGTTCCGTATTAATTGATAACGACTTTGAAGGAAATAATTGTATTACTTTATTGACGATAGTGATGTGCAGAGATTCATAAATTTTATCGAATGTAGTTTTAGGTTTAGGACTCAAAATTTATTTATTAAATTGATTTCTAAAATGTATACAAGTGTAGAAAAATCAGTTTGCACCATTTAAGGGGTGAATGTACTTGTGAATATGAACAATTTTCACTATGTGGACAAACCTCTGAAATCGCAAAAAAATATCAGCTGTTTCATACAAAAGGTAAAATTTTTATTTTTATATGATATATACCACAACTCGGCATTTGGTTTTCTAAATTGAAAATTTTTAAAAATGGAATCTAATACGATCGTCACATAGGATCGCTGGCTAGCACAACTACTACCTCCGGCAAACTCGCGTCAATGCTCAATGCAAAACAAAGCAGTTTCGAATTGACGTTGCTTCGAAAAGTATAAACTGTCAGTGCAATGCGATTGTGATATAGTTTTGACCTGGCTTTGGATTTCAAATATTGATACTGCATTACTGTTGACCCTTGCTCGTTAATTTGGACTCTGTTCAAGCCCTTTGTTGTGGATTTCGTCGATATGACCGAACGTACGCAGAGAACTGTTCTAAATAGTCAGACACGTGAGTTCGTAATACGCCTTCGTAACTATTTCGATCGTGAAGCTCAAAATGGAGGGCCAATTTTACCTATAACGTCAGTGGTTGAACGCGTAGCTGATGCGCTTAATATTGGACAACGAACTGTTAGACGGATAACTAAAAAAAAATATGGCGAGACTGGCACAGAAGAAAATAAACTTCACACACCAAAAAAGAGAAAACGAGCAAAACCAGTCGTAGGCATCGATAGCTTTGATGCCGATGCTATCCGAAGACATGTTTACGGCTACTATTTACAGAAGGAGTATCCAACAAGAAAAAAGTTGGTGCATTCACTGAAGGAAGCTGGATTATTCTTCGGTGGGGAAAGTTCTTTAACGAAGATTTTGAAGACCATTGGATTTCGATACAAAAAATGTAACAAACGCAAAATATTGATGGAAAGATTTGATATAGCGATGGCAAGGTATACTTTTTTACGGCAAGTGAAAGAAATCAAAAATTGGCAAAATGTTGTGTTCTTGGATGAAACATGGCTTAATGCTAACCATACTGTAGGCCGTTCTTGGAACGATGACACAGCAGCATCTACTTCCAAAGTTCCTGTAGGAAAAGGATCGCGACTTATAATTTGTCACGCCGGAACCATCAACGGGTTTGTCGAAGGTTCTCTCATGGCTTTTGCGTCAAAAACCACTGGAGACTATCATGAAGACATGAATGGAGAAAAGTTTACTGAATGGTTTACCTCAATGTTGTGTAGCCTCCCTGAACCATCTATTATAATTATGGACAACGCCCCATACCACTCGATGCAAATTGACAAGCCACCTGCCCAATCCCAAAAGAAAGCTGATATCGTCGCATGGCTTCGTAAAAATGGCGTAGATGCAAACATGAATATGTTAAAAGCGGAATTAGTACGTCTTTTAAAAGAAAACAAACCAACCAAGATCCGATACGTCATTGACGAAATAGCATTAGAACATGGGCACAGAGTTATACGGTTACCGCCTTACCATTGTGAGTATAATGCGATTGAGTTGGTGTGGGCTCAAATTAAGGGATATGCTGCAAGACACAATACAGAACCCCCATTTACCACAAAAAAAATGCTAAAATTATTAGAAGAAGCTTGTGAACATGTGACTAAAGGAGACTGGGAAAAGGTTGTGAATAGAACTGTTAAATTAATAAGGGAAGATTATGAAAGAGATGTGAAAATAGATAATATTATAGAAAACGAACATATAATTATTAATGTAGGTGATGATAGCAGTGACGACAGTGAAAATAGTAGTATGGACGAATCTGATTAATTATGGCCTTTTGTGGCACCTTTTTTGGTATCTTTTGTATTCATATGTTTCTTGTGTGCATATAAAGTATGTATATTCATTTTCATTCAAATATTCAGTTCGTTCAAATAAATTAAATAAACATATACATTTTTGTTTTATTAAATCTATTTAATCAGGTACAAAAACAAAACTTAATTGTTTTTTGTTCGAGAATAAATTGACATTCCACATCACTATTGTAATGTGTCAAACCGGCCATCATAGCGTGCCGCTAGTTTAGATCGATTTATCGCCCCTGAAACCCCCTGCACACTAAATTTCATGAAAATCGTTTTAGCCGTTTCCGAGATTCAGATTATATATGTACAAGAATTGCTCGTTTAAAGGTATTAGATAGATATAGATAAAGATAGAAACAAAAGCCCCTCGAGTTTGGTACCAATGGCCATGAATCACATGGGTCAGTTTACGAAATACTTCTGAATCGTGTGCAACACGGCCCTATTGCACTCCTTTTAACAATCCGTAGCCAGGAAGCGATTGTAGACGTAGCTACTTAGCTAGGTATCCATTCAGATAGGTATTTTACCTAAAACCGTTGCATTTATGGTGCTAATACGGTCTATTGCGATATGACCTAATTTCAACAAATAGTGAGTAGGAGTGCCGATGAATATTTCGGAGAACAATCGACGTTATATAGCAATACAACGGGTCAAGGGTTTCATTAGCAGTTGGGTACATTTTTGATTAACTTTTTATATACTCCTGAGCTTAGAACTGAATTAATTTTAATAATGTAAGGGAAATACAGACAGAGAGGGACCTCTTTATTTCCCTTACATTGTTAAGCTATTGCATAGCTTTTATCGCGGGCTTTGAACTAGGATAAACAGTTTGAGCGCGGCGACCGAATCAAGAAATTCCATAACGAAAAAAACCTAACACCGTCGCGTCGTTCAACATTTTAGAAGTTTTCAAGTAGCTCTATTTGGCGCAGTGGGCGAGCGTCCGCTTTCTTTGTATGATGTCGCAGGTTCGAATCTCACTCGCGAAGTAGTGACAGTTCGCTTTTCTTGTTTGTTTGTTTTTTAATTTTTTTTTTGCATCATTTTTATCATGCAAAAAAAATATTGCATAAATATTATAATTGCATAAGTTGATGTAAAATGCTATGCAATAGCTTTACCGCGGCAGTCCCCGAGTGCCACTTAATTATTTCCATAGCTGAGGGTTGTGACCCCATTTCAGTTGGGTATTCCCCAAATTCTACCTACGACACTACGATCTACGATATAAGCACTATACTTACGACACGACTTGAGTACGGAATCTAAAATTGGGTTAGGTATGTGCACGAAGCAAGGAAAAGGTCAAATATTCAGTCCTCATCTAATTACTGACTTGTAGTAACGTCGCTTACCCAGCGCAATCGACTGATATGCGCTTTCGCTAGCCACTAGTCCCTAAACTATTCCCAAGGTCAATAGTATTGCACAGGATTTTCAAAAAAGCTCCAATTGATAAAATGCCTGCAACTGTCTTAACTGTAGCGTTGAGTTCGCATTGCTAATAAATTACGGTCGCTTACTTCGAGTGGGGTGGTGTTTTGGCGGCTTATATATACCTTGGAGGAGGCTTCTTGCAGCAGCAGTGTTGTTGAAGGTGCAGTGTTGATAGTGCTGTGTTAAACGTTACAATATGAGGGCTTTTGTAAGTGCAACCTTAAATTATTATCATACAGAAATAGAGTATAGGAACAGGTAGTTTTGTGAAGTAGGTCAAAGGGTTAATGTTTATACACATACAAAATTTAGGTACCATTCATGAATAGATTAATTAACTTAGAAACCAACCGAAAAATGTTAGCAAAGGATTTTTTGAAAATACGTTAGCAATAATTACTCAAGATAACAGATGTGCTTATAATCTGTTAGATATAAAGATCTCAAATCATAATGTTTTCCCAAAAGTAAAATTTTTATAAAAGACAATTTTTCAATTAACTTAAAAAGATACCCCATGGCTCTACATACAAAAGAATTCTGTTTATTCTGGGGTATTTTACCATCCCCTTTTGCAGTAAGTATGTATCATAATATTATACATATAAGTAATTACACAATAGCCTGCCCTAGTACTAAAACTAATCATTTTAGCAAATAGATTTTCAAGATATTATCAAAATTCGTCAATGAATTCATAAGAAAGCTCAAAGCTCAGCGGGTGATGGTGATAGCTAAATGCTCGGCGTTTTTCTACTTCAAATCAGATATGAGGAGATGCGTAGAAGAATCAGAGTTACCGAAAAAGCGAAGAATTGTGATCGGAAAACTTGGGATATTGAGATAGCCGCTGAAAGTAACTTCGCCTACTTATTTTAGACATTAATATTATTTATATCATATTGATTTAGTTCAAAGTTTAATATTTTGGTGACCTATGTGTCCATTTGTAACAAGGTCGTAGACAGGAGTTGTTTTGGCGTTTTATTTTATAATCTAAGTGGAGATCCTTGAACAAGCTTCTTCTCTTCTTCTTTATCAACTGATAGATGTCCACTGCTGGACAAAGATCTTTTGCATGGACTTTCAGAGGGCTCGGCCTTGCGCCGCCTGAATCCAGCGGCTCCCTGTAACTTGTTTGATGTCGTCGGTCCACCTATTTCTGCCAACACTGCGCTTCCCGGGGCGAGGTTTCCACTCCAGCACCTTAGGACCCCAACGACCATCAGTACTTCGAAGTATGTGCTCCGCTAATTTCCACTTCAGTTTCGCGACTCGCTGAGCTATGTCGGCGAATTTGGTTCTCCTACGGATCTCCTCATTTCTGATTTGATCTCTCAGGGATACTCCGAGCATAGCTCTCTTCATTGTGCGCTGAGTGAACCTGAGCCTTCTTATGAGGCCCATATTAGCGACCATGTGTCGGATCCGTAAGTCATCACTGGCAACACGAACTGTTAGAAGACTTTAGTCTTCAGGCACTGAGGGATTTTGGACAAGCAGTGTTATTGAAAAAATTATTAAGCAATAATAATTAAGTACCTACCATCGATATCAAGTAGATACAATCGGAAGAACGGAACTTCATTTCCAATTCATATCAAACGAAAGCGAAAACAAAAAAATATAACACATTAATCATTCATAAACCCCCATATTATAATCATAATCGATTTAATATTCTAGTCGTGGACGAAATTTCGTTTTCGATTGCGCCCTTAGTGCATGACAATCGAGCGTGGATCGATGAAGTCATCGCACGTAACTAGTAAAAGTGATATCGATTGTCCAATTCGTGCTGAGTTCGGACATGCCTGGTCATATCGATTCGATTTTGGCAATGTTGATTTATTCGGACGTTAACCTGAGGAGACAAGTTAGATTGCGAAAAAGTCCTTTTTAAAAGGAAACTTTAATCGAATATGACTCTACACCCCACTAGTGACGATGACTTCGAAATACCGGTTCTTTAAACTTTGTTTCTCTGAGAGGTTAGGTGGAGATTATTTAATATATTAATATTTTATTACAAGTTCTAGCCAAAAGCCACAGATGATTAACAATAACTTCTCATGAACTCATTCGTCTGGTGGGAAGCTTTGGCCGTGCCTAGTTACCACCTTACCGTCAAAGACGTGCCGCCAAGCGATTTAGCCATCCGGCACGATGGCGTATAGAAACAGATTAGGGGTATGGGTTGAACTGCCATATCCCTTCCTATTTAGCCCACTACCATCTTAGATTGCATCATCACTTACCATCAGGTGAGATCGCAGTAAAGGACTATCGTGTCATCGAATAAAAAAAACTTTTATGGATTTGTGGGGGATTCCCCGACCCCACGTCGCGGGCTTAGATCGATTCTTTAAACTTTGTACTCAAAAGAGGGTAGGTGGAGATTTTAATAATATTAGGTATATTATATTAGAAAATAAATTACGGTCCGGTATACCTACTAATTTTTTCTAGTCGAGAGCTCAGATTCTCAGATGACTGACTCACTTTGAGCCAGTTGAGCAGTTGGTAGAAAAAATTGTGGCTCAATTAACAAAAATGGTTGCAGAATAGAGTTTATGGATTAATCTAGATTCATTCTTTTTATTTTGGTGTCCCCACTTGTAGGCTTTTCGATATGACAATTACTAACGAACTTCTTGTATTACTTAATCAGTATAATTTTTAACCGACTTCCAAAAAGGAGGAGGTTCTCAATTCGGCCGGTATCTTGTTTTTTATTTTTTTTTTCTATGTATGTCCACCGATTACTCCGGGATTACTGGACCGATTCGCGTGATTTTTTTTTAATCGACAGAGGATGTTTGCGAAATGGTCCCATAAAAATATTAACCTTCAACTCCTCAAGCCTGATGCTGCAGGGATATTGCTCACCTAAAATAAAGAGATTTAGGAAATGTCGATTACGAATTATTATTGTAGGTAACAAGTATGGACTACATCATGGAGCTCCAGGTCCTAGCTCCTCAATCATAGGACACTACACTTAAAAGCTTAAAATAAAAATTCTTTTCATAAAACCGACTGCTAACGCCACTACAAAGTATAAAAATAATTTTAGTTTGTCCACGTTTGTTGAAGTCGGGCGGGCCTAAAATTCAAACTATGAAACCGACTCGCGATGCTCGCTCGACTTCTACAAACGAGTCTCTCATATTGTGTAGCGTCGCGCATCGGTTTCATAGTTTGAATTTTAGGCCCGCCCGACTTCAACAAACGTGGACAAACTAAAATTATTTTTATACTTTGTAGTGGCGTTAGAAGTCGGTTTTATGAAAAGAAGTTTTGAGTTTTGTATTGCGTTGTGAGTAGTTTTATTATTTTCTTGTCGATTTATGATATTTCCAACCAACGTAAAGAAAAATTAATATTCCTTTGCTATAATTCGCCAAATAGAATAAATCTTTTAACACTCCATGTACGTTTCGAATTCGCTATTGGTGCTCCGGTGTCGGAGTAAAACGTACGTCGAGTGTTATAAGATTTATTCTGTTTGGTGGATTACAGCAAAGGAATATTAATTTTTCTTTAAATATCATGGAATTCCGCAAAGTAACGCCTGATTCTAAGCTATATTCCAACCATATTAACAATAAAATTGATGGTACTCGTGAGACACTTTAAAAAGTCAAAAATCATGAGGTCGCCGAAACTCTAGTGAAATATTTTGGGAGGAGAGGGAGAGTGGGAATCATTCATTCATTCTTCCATTCATTCGTGTTTCAGATCTCAATCCTGTTCGTGACTGCCTCGGTTCTGGCCGCGCCCGAGCCGAGCAAAGACACTCCCGAAACTAACAAAGTCATTCAAAAGCGAAGTGGTCTCGAGGGCCACTATGGGGGAGCGGTGCTGGGCCACAGCGTGGGCGTGGGCGTGGGACACCTGGGCAGCGGCATCTACAGCGGGGGATACGGCTACGGCGGTGGATACGGAGGCCTAGGTATGCCTACAATGAGCACGTGTAAAGCCGTCGGTTTTGCACTTGGCTTCTCTCCGGTCGTGTTGGATTTCCGTCCCTTCGCACTACGAGAAGGGTTATAGGCCATAGTCCACCATGCTGGCCCAATGCGAATTGGCAAACTTCACACACCTTCGAGAACATTATGGAAAACTCTCAGGTGTTCAGGTTTCCTCACGATGTTTTCCTTCGCCGTTAAAGCATGTGATATATAATTTCTTAAACGCACTTAACTTCGAAAAGTCAGAGGTGACCCGGGATTGAAACTGCGACCCCCCGAATAGACACTACATTCCTAACCACTAGGCTATCACTGCTTTCATTAGGTTAGGTAGTCGGCAGATATTGGTGGACAATGGCCTATAACCCTTCTCTGAGAGGAGACTTGCGCTCAGTAGTGAGCTGTTGATGGGTTGATAATGATGATGATGATGACCTATCCTAAAGTAAAGCAAATCCATTGGCGTTAACAGGAGGACTTGGCAGCGGACTGGCGCTGTCATCAGGAGGGGTGGGCATTGGCGGCGGCATTGGCGGGGTTGGCACATTAGTTGGCGCAGACGTGCACACCACTGTGACCAAGCACATTGGCGTGCCAGTCCCCGCGCCGTACCCAGTCGCTGTGGACAGGCCCGTACCTGTACCCTACAAGGTAAGATACGAGTACCTACCTATACCAAAACTGGGTGTATCCATGATAAAGATCACGGACAGACAGACGGAAACAATGACAGAACCACAGTGACCCAAGCACGGATCCAAGTATTATTACATTTATAATTATTACGCAAAATAATAATTTTTAGGTGCCATACGAAGATAATTCGTGAGAAATCCTTCATTGAATTGGGATCTAAAGAATTAAAAAAATAAAATTTGGAAAACGCATTGTTGACCAACAGTAACAACAATCAAACGAGACACACGAAGGCTCTGAATACAAGTGGAGCAAGACCGCAGCTTGTGGATTTCCATAGGTTTAAGAGATCTAAGTAGGTACTTAGTTGATGACAAAAATTTTTTTTTAATGCAGCTTAATTTAATGTCCGATGTCCTAGTAGGACATCGTTCGTATCGTATCAACTGACAGAAGTTGGGTTTTTTTTTCAAGATATTCTATAGATCAGTAGGAGAATTTACCAACACTGCATTTTCCGGTTTCCATTCACCATGGCAACACCTTCAGACCCCACAAAAATTTTAATACAAAGAGCTTTCTTCATTTTAATTTTTCGTATCTTCTTTTTTATCAACCGATAGACGTCCACTGCTGGACAAAAGTCTCTTGCATGGACTTCCACAGGCCTCGGTCTTGCGCCGCCTGAACCAAGCGGCTCCCTGCGACTCGTTTCATGTCGTCGGTCCACCTGGTGGGGGGTCTGGTGCGGGGTCGCCACTCCAGCACCTTGGGACCCCAACTACCATCAGCTCTTCGAACTATGTGCCCGCCCATTTCCACTTCAGTATCGCGACTCACTGAGCTATGTCGGTGACTCTGGTTCTCCTACGGATGTCCTCATTTCTGATTCGATCCCGCAGGGACACTCCGAGCATAGCTCTCTCCATCGCCCGCTGAGCGGTCCTGAGCCTACTTATGAGATTTTTCGTATAAAATATAATTATTTACTAGATTCTGGAATATCGAGATGTAATGCAAGTGATGTCGTTATATTACAGGTGGCAGTTCCTTACCCAGTAGACCGACCCTACGCGGTGCCAGTCCCGAGACCTTACCCCGTGACAGTTGAGAAGCACGTCGCCGTGCCAGTGGACAGGCCCGTGCCAGTGCCGGTCCCGCACGCAGTGCCATACCCAGTTGTTAAACAGGTATGTTTAGTGCCAGTAGTTCAGCCCCAAAACCATATCTTGTGGCTGTTCAGAAGCACATCGCTTAGCAGTTGACAGAGTTGACAGTGCCTGTCATTTTTAATCAATGGCTGCAGAACCAAACTTTTGATGATCACTGTAATGGGCTGAATTGATCTTAGGGCGCTTGTGCACTTCCTCGTGTTCGATTCGTTTTCGTGATTCGTGAAAACACGATTCGAGGTGGCCGTCATACAAAATGTACGTGCGCTTGTGCACTAATTCGATTCGTATTTTGACGGATCCGTATTATTTTTGTATGACGGCCAATTCAAATCGTATTTTTACGAATATGATTACGAATCGAATACATATAAGACTACAAGCAACTTTGTCTTAACCCAGATCCGATTCAGTAGAACAAGCTGCAGGGAATCTTCTCTTCTAATTATATAAAAGGAGGTGATTGAGTGACTGATTGACTGACTGATCTATTAACGCACAGCCCAAACCACTGGACGGATCAGGCTGAAATTCGGCATACAGAGAGCTATTATGACGTAAGTAGGCATACGCTAAGAAAGGATTTTTGAAAATTACCCCCCTTACAATTACAAATACTTACAATTATAATTTTTAATTAGGGGTAAAATAGGGGCATGAAAAATCTAACTTAACGTGAGCAAATCCGCGGGAAAAAGCTAGGATAATATAATAATATTAATCATTTAATATTATGTCTCTGAGCTAATGAACTGAGCTTATGTGCTAGGGCATGAGTATTTGTGAAATAATGGATGCCTCTGTATGCCAATTTCAACTTTCAGCCATCTTACCAACTTCAGCGATAAGTCCGCCCTTGCATATACTCATTATTGTCTTCTTTTCTGTTTTGCCGCTACGTAATATTTTTGTTTTCTGTTATATCTGTTACTGCTAGTACTTATCGCAAATTATGCAAGTAGATATCTACAAGAGATGAGAACTGAAAAGCAAGAGACAACAGCCCTAAATCATGTAAAACAACTTTTTTCTCTAATGCATTAATTAATAATGCTTTTTCCTTTCAGGTTGGCGTTCCCGTACCTGCACCATACCCAGTACCCGTAGCAAGACCAGTCGCCGTACCAGTCGCTCAACCAGTCCCAGTCTCAGTTGGAGTTGTTAGATCTGTGGTCGGCTCTGGAATTTCATCAGGTATCATCGGTTCAGGATACTCTAGCGGCGGGTACCTCGGAGGCGGGTACCTTGGAGGTGGAATCCATGGAGGTGGAATCCACGGGGGTGGAATCGGGGGACACCTGCACTCCAAGATTTGGTAGACGATGGAATAGGACAAGGTACTGGAGGATGTTATGATTAATGTACGATTTTGTATTAAGTTTTTACGCGAATTCCAAGCGATTTCGAAAAAAGCAAGAATTTTGATGAATTTTATTTTTTTCATGTAAGAGGGTTAAATGGTAGGAGCTTAATTATTTTTTATTAAAGTGTTAATCTTCACATAAGGAAATATCAGAATATATCCTGCTGGCCTTTTTTGATATGTGTTTATAAATTTATTCGGGTACGAGCTTAAATTGTAAAAATTTTAAGTAACAATTTTAGTAAAAAAATTTTCTTTTTTGGAATTTCGAATGGCGTTTTGAGTAAAGCTTGGTATAGTCAGGTCATGATTGGTGTATTGTGATTTAGTGTAAGTTAGTTTTAGTGTGCGTGTATTTTTGTATTTGGAGCCGAAGTCTTAAGGGAAGGGGGGATGTGCAATCTATGAGGCTATCTTATAAATTATTTATCTATAACAATAGTAGAATCCTGTTACAAAACTTTTAAATACATATATCTATCTTTTTTATATCTACTTATAATATCAATGCATTATTCGTGTAATTATATCTTGAAAACCAAAAATGATTTTGAGTCAGTGTTATTTAGAAACGAAAACTGATGAAAGGTTTTTAAATGTTAAACTTTTTGTGATTTATTTATATTATAAGGTTTATATTACTTTATATATTTTGGATGTTTATATACCTATATATGTAATAGAATTCATTCATTTGATCTCCTCAAAAATTCTATAGCCATAGGCAAGGCTTCAAATGTATGTACCTGGTTTTTTACTTTTGTATATAGGATTTCCTGAACTAGTTTATAAGTTTTGATAAATTGAGTTTATTTCGTCCGCAGTCGACTAAAAGCTATTGATAGAGGGACTTTTATTTTCTAATAAAATGTACTTATGAATTTAAATCTAAGTATTTTTTATTTATTAGATACCTACCTATATTGTCGTACATAAAGACATCCTTGCCGGCTCTTCTCAGCAGAATTTGCGTTCCAAACCGGTGGTAGAGTCTTGACGTGTCATAAGAGCCACAGGTTGTCCAGCATGAAATAAATATTTTTGAATTTTTGTAGTATAAAACGCAATGATTTTATGGAAATGTGCGAAAGAATTATTTATTTGCTTTCCGTTACCAAGACAGAGATGAAACCAATCCTATTTGGACTGTGGAAGTGACGACAAATAAATTGCAATATTTTAAAAAATAAAATAGGTATAGTAACTAACACAAAATGAGGTGATTATGGAAATTGTAAAATAATTATCTGAACAAAAAATTCGAAAAACACATAAATTCATAACCTTTGTCCATTAAAACTAAAGGAATTTATCAGGAAAATTGTTTCCATCTCTTTTCTATCTCATAGCCAAATTAGATACCCAAAATCTAAAAACAGTCAACTGTTTAGTTATTAGTCGTAGGTATACTTAATGAATTTGGCAATCCCAAAAATCGCATAAACTTGGCTTATCAAAACATTGCATAAACTTGACTTATTAATTGAATTGTAAAATCTTGAATATTATGTGTATGTGTAACCTTAAATTTAAAAAAAAATCACTCATTTCCACTAGTACAAACGATTAGTTCAAAATTCAAATCATCATTTTTTCATTAGCAACCTATCAACGGCTCACTACTGAGCGCAGGTCTTCCCTCAGAGAAGGGTTATAGGTCATAGTCCACCACGCTGGCCCAATGCGAATTGGCCGACTCCACACACCTTCGAGAACATTATGAAGAACTCTCAGATGTGCAGGTTTCCTCACGATGTTTTCCTTCACCGTTGAAGCAAGTGATATTTAATTGCTTAAACGCACTTGACTTTGAAAAGTCAGAGGTACGTACCCGGAATCGAACCTGAGACCCCCCCGAATAGGAGACCACAGTCCTAACCACTAGGCTATCACTGCTTCGAGTTAAAGCTTAGTTCAAATAAAAATCATTAAAAGTACCTATGCCACTTTAACACCGGTTACCTAAACAAGGTAAGTTCCATAATGGCGGAAAATGTTGTTACGGTAACAAACTGGATAATCTGTAACATACGTATACGTACTCAACACCCTATTTTTCTGGAAAGTTGAAGTATGGCGCAGGAGTGGCTTATGTAATATACTGGCTTATTGTATAACATACACTTGTATTCTATAAGCCTATTGCCCTACATCAACAGACCGTAGTCAGTACCTATATGAATGCTTAATATATTGAGCAAATAATCGAACGAGCAAAGCGAAGGTCTCTGAGTTTACTACAGCGATTTGCACTTGTCCGTCCGTCCGTCTGTCCGTCCGTCCGTCTGTCAGAGCCTTATAACTTCTGAATTACTGAACTTAATTACTTCAATTTTAGATATGATATGTAAACCGATGGCCTCCAGCCGAAAATGGCTTAAAAAGTTATAAAAATCTTTATTTCAGGGGGCTCTCATAGACGCGAATGCGAAGTAAAATAAAAATTTTTGCATTTCATAAGGTTGCAGTACCTCATTTTAAAGATAATTTGGAACAGAGTACAAAAGTATTTTTTTTTTATTTTTTTTCCTAAAATTGACGAAATGGGGGGCTTTCAAAGTGGATATTTTATTCGAGGCTAGATCTCTAAAACCACTTTATTTTAAAAATTGAAACGTACACATAATTTGAGTTATATTCTGTACTTGAACAACAAATACTAAGATTAGATAAATATTATAAAGAAACGAAATTATTTAAGTTTTAATGGGCATCAATGTTTCTAACAAAACTTCACTATACTGTTAATAGATGGCGCTGTCTTTAATATTGTAAATACGCATCCCATCCACGAAAGCAGATGACGATTGACGTCATCAGATTCGGCGCGTTTTAATTACAATATAATATAGTTAAAACTACCTTATGGGAATTATGGGATACCGCGAGGTCTCAGTTCGGGGCGAACCACTAGTATTAAGGTGATAACTTTTTTCAAAGCATAGCAGCAGCACTTGAAGCAGTGATAGCCTAGGCCCTAGTGGTTAGGACTGTGGTCTCCTATTCGGGGGGTCGCAGGTTCGATCCCGGGTACGCACCTCTGACTTTTCGGAGTTAAGTGCGTATCACTTGCTTCAACGGTGAAGGAAAACATCGTGAGGAAACCTGCACATCTGAGAGTTCTCTTCATAATGTTCTTGAAGGTGTGTGAAGTCCGCCAATTCGCATTGGGCCAGCGTGGTAGACCATGGCCTATAACCCTTCTCTGAGAGGAGACCTGCGCTCAGTTGATGGGTTGCTACTGATGATGATGAACTTTTTTCAAGAATATGTACCAAGCTAAACTTGACTCCTCTCCCCTCCTAAGCGCAGAGCTTGTGTTAGCAGTGGGTACGACAATAGTGCAACGGGTGGGAATCGAACCTGCGACCTTACAGTATTCAGCCTTCTTTAACCGTTGGGCTATTGCGGCTATTTAAATGAAATTAATTACTAACAATTAATTTGTGTTTGCACGTTGGTTTGTCCTTCAATCACGCAGCAACGCAAACAGAGCAACGGATCGACGTGATTTTTTACGTAGCTATTGTGGACTTGAAATAGTGACGTCTAGGCTTCGTTTTATGTCGGAAAAGTGATAACCCATAGATGGTTCCCGCGGGATTTTTGAAAATCTAAGACTATACGCGGATGATTTCGTGGGCAAAAGTTGGTATAATAATAATATATGCAAATTCTCTTATTTTTAAACTGGTTACGATAAGAGCCCTTAATCTAGAAATAATTTAATAAAATGTGATGGTGGCCTACATTTTAAAAACGACCCAACCCACATAATAGAGCAGATATAAACCCTCGATCACGTTTACGTAAGTCAAGTAAAACACTTAACAGTTAAGGTGGAAGACACGGGTCTGCCCGCGAAATTCAAATTGAATTTGGTTTTTCGCAATTTGTAAACTAATACGACAAAGTAGGCTTATGGCCTTCTAATTGCGCCAATGGAATTATCTTATCTTATCTTTCTTTACTTGAAAGTGACCAGTTTAAGAAATTAATCAAAATACTATATTTTGATTAATTTCTTAAACTGGTCACTTTCAAATAAATATTTTTATGTAAACCTGTGAAGATGATAATTCCATTGGCGCAATTAGAATGCCATAAGCCTACTTTGTCGTATTAGTTTACAAATTGCGAAAAACCAAATTCAATTTGAATTTCGCGGGCAGACCCGTGTCTTCCACCTTAAGTAGGCGCCTACTTACAGTTAGCACGGGTTCCGTATTGGACGCCCAGTTCACGTGCGACGATACCTACACACTATGTTGCGCAATGTGTCTTTATTGTCGACCACTATGATTAGTGTAGACTGTAGCACACGATTACCTTACTCGTGTGACTGTAGTGAGTAATAGGAGTGACGACGTTAGTAAATATCGTTCGTCTATGGAGTGACATGATTACCACTTAAACAGTGTCACTGCAGTGATTACCGTAACAAACCATAGCAGTTCAAGATTATAATATTAGTATTATTTAATTTCTAGCTGATACCCGCGACTTCGTCCAAGTGGATTTAGTTTTTAAACCCCCTCGGGAACTCTTTGATTTTCCGGGGTAAAAAGCAGCCTATGTCACTATCCTCAATTATACCCATGCAAAATATCACAACGATCCGTAGCTCTGTTGCGGCGTGATTGGCAACAAACCAACAAACAAACACACTTTCGCATCTATAATATTAGAAAGAATTATAGCTGCAATTTATGTAGAAAATAAAAAAAAAATAAAAAAAATTAAGTGGCACTCGGGAACTGCCGCGGTAAAGCTATTGCATAGCATTTTTTATCAACTTATGCAATTCTAATATTTATGCAATATTTCTTTTTGTATGATAAAAATTATGCAAAAAAATCATTAAAAAATAAACAAACGAGAAAAGCGCACTGTCACTACTTCGCGAGTGAGATTCGAACCTGCGACATCTAAAGAAAGCGGCAGCTCGGCCCACTGCGCCAAACAGAGCTTAATGTAAACCACTAAAATGTTGAACGCTTACTGAACGACGCGGCGGCGGTGTTAGGTTTTTTTCCTTACGGAATTTCTTGATTCGATCGCCGCGCTCAAACTGTTTGTCCTAGTTCAAAGCCCGCGATAAAAGCTATGCAATAGCTTAAAAAATAAGATCTGATACTGCACAGAAGTAGTAAGCAGGCTTATTATTCAGCAGTAGTATTATTCAGCGGAATCTTTCGTTTGTATGGGACGTAATCTTTGACGCGATCGAGGAAAATGAAGATTGTACTCCTCAAAATTAACTCAATGGCTGATCGATCAATTCGGCTTTGCGATGCGTACACGACTCTACAAAATACAACGTCTTTTAAATGGGCGATGGATGCGTACAGATGTGATTGCAATTTGCAGCCTTAGTTCGACCACAGAATACATACATATTACACTAGCGGCACGCTATGATGGCCGGTTTGACGTTTGTCCGCTCATGAAGTTCCGTATTAATTGATAACGACTTTGAAGGAAATAATTGTATTACTTTATTGACGATAGTGATGTGCAGAGATTCATAAATTTTATCGAATGTAGTTTTAGGTTTAGGACTCAAAATTTATTTATTAAATTGATTTCTAAAATGTATACAAGTGTAGAAAAATCAGTTTGCACCATTTAAGGGGTGAATGTACTTGTGAATATGAACAATTTTCACTATGTGGACAAACCTCTGAAATCGCAAAAAAATATCAGCTGTTTCATACAAAAGGTAAAATTTTTATTTTTATATGATATATACCACAACTCGGCATTTGGTTTTCTAAATTGAAAATTTTTAAAAATGGAATCTAATACGATCGTCACATAGGATCGCTGGCTAGCACAACTACTACCTCCGGCAAACTCGCGTCAATGCTCAATGCAAAACAAAGCAGTTTCGAATTGACGTTGCTTCGAAAAGTATAAACTGTCAGTGCAATGCGATTGTGATATAGTTTTGACCTGGCTTTGGATTTCAAATATTGATACTGCATTACTGTTGACCCTTGCTCGTTAATTTGGACTCTGTTCAAGCCCTTTGTTGTGGATTTCGTCGATATGACCGAACGTACGCAGAGAACTGTTCTAAATAGTCAGACACGTGAGTTCGTAATACGCCTTCGTAACTATTTCGATCGTGAAGCTCAAAATGGAGGGCCAATTTTACCTATAACGTCAGTGGTTGAACGCGTAGCTGATGCGCTTAATATTGGACAACGAACTGTTAGACGGATAAGTAAAAAAAAATATGGCGAGACTGGCACAGAAGAAAATAAACTTCACACACCAAAAAAGAGAAAACGAGCAAAACCAGTCGTAGGCATCGATAGCTTTGATGCCGATGCTATCCGAAGACATGTTTACGGCTACTATTTACAGAAGGAGTATCCAACAAGAAAAAAGTTGGTGCATTCACTGAAGGAAGCTGGATTATTCTTCGGTGGGGAAAGTTCTTTAACGAAGATTTTGAAGACCATTGGATTTCGATACAAAAAATGTAACAAACGCAAAATATTGATGGAAAGATTTGATATAGCGATGGCAAGGTATACTTTTTTACGGCAAGTGAAAGAAATCAAAAATTGGAAAAATGTTGTGTTCTTGGATGAAACATGGCTTAATGCTAACCATACTGTAGGCCGTTCTTGGAACGATGACACAGCAGCATCTACTTCCAAAGTTCCTGTAGGAAAAGGATCGCGACTTATAATTTGTCACGCCGGAACCATCAACGGGTTTGTCGAAGGTTCTCTCATGGCTTTTGCGTCAAAAACCACTGGAGACTATCATGAAGACATGAATGGAGAAAAGTTTACTGAATGGTTTACCTCAATGTTGTGTAGCCTCCCTGAACCATCTATTATAATTATGGACAACGCCCCATACCACTCGATGCAAATTGACAAGCCACCTGCCCAATCCCAAAAGAAAGCTGATATCGTCGCATGGCTTCGTAAAAATGGCGTAGATGCAAACATGAATATGTTAAAAGCGGAATTAGTACGTCTTTTAAAAGAAAACAAACCAACCAAGATCCGATACGTCATTGACGAAATAGCATTAGAACATGGGCACAGAGTTATACGGTTACCGCCTTACCATTGTGAGTATAATGCGATTGAGTTGGTGTGGGCTCAAATTAAGGGATATGCTGCAAGACACAATACAGAACCCCCATTTACCACAAAAAAAATGCTAAAATTATTAGAAGAAGCTTGTGAACATGTGACTAAAGGAGACTGGGAAAAGGTTGTGAATAGAACTGTTAAATTAATAAGGGAAGATTATGAAAGAGATGTGAAAATAGATAATATTATAGAAAACGAACATATAATTATTAATGTAGGTGATGATAGCAGTGACGACAGTGAAAATAGTAGTATGGACGAATCTGATTAATTATGGCCTTTTGTGGCACCTTTTTTGGTATCTTTTGTATTCATATGTTTCTTGTGTGCATATAAAGTATGTATATTCATTTTCATTCAAATATTCAGTTCGTTCAAATAAATTAAATAAACATATACATTTTTGTTTTATTAAACCTATTTAATCAGGTACAAAAACAAAACTTAATTGTTTTTTGTTCGAGAATAAATTGACATTCCACATCACTATTGTAATGTGTCAAACCGGCCATCATAGCGTGCCGCTAGTTTAGTACCAGTAATCGTACCACTTGCACCTTTGGTTCGGCCCGACCGTATGCATGGAACATGGAACTAGGAATTACGACTATGGCATGGAAGTATTTTAGGAATAGTCATATAGTAGGCCGTACGTAATTCCTAGTTCCATGAGACCGTATGTCTGCGCCAGTGGCGCCGCGCGTCTTATTGTTTGGTACTAATGTACTAATCACGCAAAGAAACCTCGCGCGCTTTTAGTTTTGTAATAGTTTTACCATGGAAACCTAGATGTCGCTGTCAGCCTGTAAAAATTTCCTTTTCGTTTATGTTCAGTGATCAACAAGAAAACCTTTGAAATTTATTATTTTATTTTTTTTATTTTTTTTTATTTGACAAGCCAACAATATTCATGCACAAATATGAAGATATAAACAATTAGACTTACAACTAAGAGAAACATAGCAAAAATATCAATAACTGGCATGTACAAAAGATTTAGATACATACAGTTTAGTTTGAGTAGTGTTACAAAGGTTACAAAATAAAGATCATAAAGAAAAATCTGAGTTGTTACAAATTGGCTCCCTTGCGAAGGGAGTCGATGACATTACGACGAAAGCAGGCTGACGTGGAATCAAATAAATTCAGTTGCTGATTGTATAGGTTAATTGTATTATATTGGCGGCAAATACGATTGATGCATGAGTGGAAAGCAAGGTTAGTACGGCTGCGATTATATCTAAATATGTTGTAGGTACAGACTGTGCGTTTAGGGATTTTACAATTCAAATTAATTTTAGGTAATAATGATGTATCAGTTTGATTGTTAATTATTTTATGAAGTAGCATCGTGTCCAGCAGCATACGACGCAAGCGTAGAGAATCGAGTTTAAAATATTTTAATTTATCTTCATAAGACGTATTTACAAGTTGTCTACTAAATTTGAACAAAAGTCTTCGCAGGAATCGTCTTTGTACTGACTCAATAGTGTCAGCGTATGTTTTTTGGTAAGGGGACCAAACAGGAGAAACATATTCTAAGACACTGCGAATGAGACTTTTGTAAAGATGCAAAAGGCTTAAAGGATTCTTAAACCCCTTTGCAATTCTGAATATAAATCCCATCATTCTATTTGCTTTCGTGATAACATTATTTATATGTAATTTAAATGTAAGGGATGTATCAAATGTTATACCAAGGTCTTTAGCACTAGTTTTACTAGAGAGTTTCTTACTATTTATAAAGTAGTCAAATATAATTTGGTTGCGTTTTTTAGTGAAAGTAAGCACAAAGCATTTATTTACATTTAAAAACATAGCGTTCTGTTCGCACCACAATTCTACAGAATTCAGGTCAGCTTGTAGCGACCTGCAATCTTGGATACTATTAATGTCACAAAATATCTTTAAATCGTCAGCGTAAAGAAGGCACTTATTTTTTATGACTGATGTGATGTCATTTATAAAAATAATAAAAAGCAATGGACCCAGATGTGATCCCTGAGGAACACCTGACGGAACAGTTATTGGTTTAGAATAAAACCCATTAACCGCAACTAATTGTGATCTATTGGTAACATATGATATAACCCATCTTAATAAATCCCCATGAACTCCATACTTTTTAAGTTTCTGGAAAAGTAATCGATGATTCACTTTATCGAACGCCTTTTGGAAATCAGTGTAAACCGCGTCAACTTGCTTCTTATTGTCAAGACAATCCACTATAAAATTCGAATATTCAATTAGATTTGTAACGGTTGATTTATTTTTAACAAAACCATGTTGTTGTGGAGAGATTAACGGTTTAAACAAGAAATAGATATGATCATAAACAATACTCTCAAATATTTTGGCAAAACAGTTCAAAATGCATATAGGGCGATAATTACTACATTCTGTTCTTGTACCTGCTTTGAAAATAGGAATTACATGAGCTACCTTCCATAACTCTGGAAAGCACCCTGTAGCTAAAGATTTATTGAAAATTAACATCAAAGGTAGCACAAGTTCTTTACCACAAGCTTTAATGAAAAATGAGGGAATACCATCTGGTCCCGGGCCTTTGTTCGAATCTAGACTTTTGATCTTTTTTAAAATGTCGTTTTCAGACAGAGTTAACTTGCTCAAAGTGTTCGAGGGAATATCTTGGAAGCTAGAATTTAATGATTTACTATGGTTATCTTGAACATACACCGATGCAAAGTAATCAGAAAATAACTGACAAATTTCAAACCCAGACGTTGCAACTCGATTATTATAACTTAGGGTCTGTGGTAAAACATTACATTTTCGTTTTGATTTGGCGAAATTCCAAAACAATTTATTGTTGCAAGCCACAAGAGACATTTCAACATTATTAGTGTTCATTATAACATTCATTCATCAAACTTCGGGCTCTAGATCTAAGAAGAGAAAAGGCATCGTAATCTCTAGGATTATGATACATTTTGTATTTAGCGTGCATTTTCTGTTTTTCTTTTAAACATTTAACAAGTGGTTGACTAAACCAAACGGGTTGTCTTTCTTTAATTATTTTTTTGTATGGTGTATTGTTTTTTATAATAAAAAAGAGTTTGTCGTAGAAGATACTAAGTAGTTTATTAATATTAACTGATGACAGTATTGAATACCAATTAGTTAGCTTAAGTTCTTTCTTGACAGATATTAAATCGCATTTTTTAAAATTGAAAACCGGATTTGAACTATTTTTTTTCAAATAATTTGTGACGTTAAGTTTAATATCTATTTCGAAAGGATGATGTATATCCTCCTTACATAACGCAAGGGCTGGTACGAGTTTAACATTTGATATGTTACTAAGGAAAATATCAAGAGTCCTTTTGTTACTATTTTTCAAATAATTGTACTGACTCAAACCACCTAAAGATATAAGCTGCAGTAATAACCGTGATTTCAGATCATAAGATATACAATTAGGAGCCACTGCTTTCGTCCCATCGCCATTCCAGTCAATTGAGGGTGTATTAAAATCACCAAGAATAATAACAAATCCATCATGTTCAGAAATAAAATCATTAGACTTATCATAGAATCTGTGCAACCGATCAATAGTAATATCTGGGGGTAAGTATACTAAGCACAGGGTAATACGTTTTCCTGGATTCAAAGATAACCATATACATTCAGAGTCGCTTTCTAAATGAAAAAGTCTAAGCGCCGAAATATTTTTCCTAACCGCCACTAAGATACCACCCCCATTCTGTTTATGACTATTTAATGAATCCCTATCACGTCTAAAAATGGTATAGCGACTATCTACTATAAATTGAGACTTTAATTCGCTGCATTGAGAGTAATACACTGGAAAACTCGCTGTCGCTTGCTGATGTCGCTTGAACGATTGAAACAATTTATAATGTCAAGTTTATTTTTTCAATCATGATCTTCATAATAACATTATCATCATCATCATAAGACTAATAATTGATCGATAGCATATTTAACCCAAGCACACTTTTTGTCTGTCGATCTGTGTGTATAGGATAACCTCTGGAACGGCTGAATCAGGATTTTGACGGGATTTTCACAGGCATATTAGGGGATCATACAAGGAGTAACTGAGTAACTTACATTTATACATTACCTACTTACTTTACAAATATTTCATGATACAAACCATTTAAAGTAACTGACGATATAGATTTGGCTATTATCACAACGAATTGGGGTTAACTTAAAACGTGCGCGTAGCCAGGATTTATAAATGAAGGGGGTTTTTCGTTAGGTATAATCATAGACGAATGATTTATTTACTACCGTAATAATTACATAGTAGTAGCCGCTTTGTTGCTGTGTAGCAAGTAACAATCCCAAATACATGCCAAAAACATTGTAATAACAATCATGTTGCATTTCTGTTGGACTTCTTCTTTAAAAAAATGCTGACTGATAAGTGATAACAAATAGTTTGTGGTGCATATTAGTTAGACACCTAACTAATATGGATTATCACAGAGTAAGGATAGATATACACTTAAGATCAAAATTTTATCACTAAAGTAATCAGTTGAAATTGTACAATTTTTAAATGTCAAGAATTATTTTAACAATATAACATTATGCAAGTGAGGTAATAGTGATACCTAGTAACAATTATTTATTAAAAAAGGTACACCTGAGAGCCAAATTAATGTAAAAAATAAACAGCAAGCGGTGCCTGTTAACACCATAATTATGCAAAAATGTTTCTAGTTTGGTAGATTTGGTTGAGATAAATAAATCAAAATAACGTCTTTGTTTTTCCTTGTACATAAGTATTATTTTTCTTTTTAGACAAAAAGTTTAGCTTTAAATCTAAGTGCTAATATCTCAAAACAGAGTACTATAATCTCAGAGTAAATCTCAGCTAGAGGTAGCAGAGTTGGAAGCGGAGGTAGCGGAGTGGAATTTAATTTTGGGGGGTCGTGACCCCTCACTCACGTTCCCTCCTAAGTCCGTCCTCGTCTCAATATCTACATCTAGATTATGTATGATAATAATAAATGACCGGCGGCCGATTATGATACATAGTGTAGGGCGCGACACGTCAGGTCAGCGTCACGTCGCGTCGTTTACATCGCAGTCCGTCGATACACATGCATCTTTAATTTGTATCGATTGCCCGATTGCCCTATAAAGCTCCCATTTTTACATTATAACACGTTCGAGGAAAAATAAGTAGAGTAGTTCGAAGCTAGACTAGAACTTTAGTCGCTGCGCACACGGAGCAATTTCAATTGCCGAAACTGTCAACTTTTTAAGTTTCCACTACTGCGTGTGCGTAAGCAGTGATCTATGATAGCCTAGTGGTTAGGACTGTGGTCTCGTATTCGGGGGGTCGCAGGTTCGATCCCGGGTACGCACCTCTGACTTTTCGTAGTTTGCGTTTAAGCAATTAAATATCACTTGCTTCAACGGTGAAGGAAAACATCGTGAGGAAACCTGCACATCTGAGAGTTCCTCATAATGTTCTCGAAGGTGTGTGAAGTCCGCCAATTTGTATTGGGCCAGCGTGGTAGACTATGGTCTATAACCCTTCTCTGAGAGGAGACCTTCGCTCAGTAGTGAGACGTTGATGGGTTGTTAATGATGAATGATGAGATAGCCTAGTGGTTAGGACTGTGGTCTCGTATTCGGGGGGTCGCAGGTTCGATCCCGGGTACGCACCTCTGACTTTTCGTAGTTTGCGTTTAAGCAATTAAATATCACTTGCTTCAACGGTGAAGGAAAACATCGTGAGGAAACCTGCACATCTGAGAGTTCCTCATAATGTTCTCGAAGGTGTGTGAAGTCCGCCAATTTGTATTGGGCCAGCGTGGTAGACTATGGTCTATAACCCTTCTCTGAGATGGACCTACGCTCAGTATTGAGCCGTTGATGGGTTGTTAATGATGAATGATGATTACTGCGTGTGCAGAAAGCCTCTAGCACTTTGTAATCACTAACCTCATGGGTCCAACGGGTAAATAAAATTACCCGTGAACCCCTTATTGGGCCGACCCACTGGGACCACAGGCAAATGCTCAAATTGAGTTTATCACATTGCCACGTTACGGGGGTGACGTTATTGCATTGATAAAACCCCTCTTAAAATAAAGAAGACAAAAAAACATATTGCCACGAGTACAATCACAATTATTGTGATTGGCTGAGTATGGTTTTATGCAGTGCCCATCTTTAGCGGGGGTGCAAGGGGTGCGTGGCACCCGGGCGCAGGGACCTAGGGGGCGCAGGCTGATCGCCCTATACACATTACACATACCATGCGTAATCCATGTTTAGCTGGGCAGCACCCCTACAGCATCAGGATTGAAGAGTTAGAACCAGAAATTTTTATGGGAACATCTCGATGACATTCTCTATGGATTCAAAAAAAAAACACGCAAATCGGTCCAGAAATCCTTTAGAAATCGGTGTAGGTACAATTTACATAAATAGAAAAAAAATCATTCGTGCCGAATTGAGAATCTCCTCCTTTTCTGGATAAAGGCGGAGACCTGTGGCGACCATTTCAAGACACTTAGGTCAAGCTGTGGTTGTTTATCGGTTCAGATGATAATGATGATGGTAATAGAATTAGATGATGAGTAATGAAGTGTATAAGTGGAGTGCGAGTAAGTGTTTGTAACCTCCGACAAAAAAGAGAGGTGTATAAGTTTGACGTGAGTAGATATCTGTGTGTGTCTATCTGTGTGTCTGTCTGTTCCCTTGCATAATCCTAACCAATGGACTGGTTTTGATGCGGTTTTTTGTGTTTGAAAGCTAACGTAATCGAGGTGGAACTTAGCTCTAATTTATGAAGTTCTGCTCAGGCGTTTGAAGATCATCAGCTCATTTTCTACTTGATTAAAGGGTCTTGCAAGCGAAAGCTTGGATGCGGGTGCGATGGATATGATATTTGGTGTAGGTACCTACTGTTACTTCGGATTATTTCCAACCTTGAGCTGATGCTGCAGCATCAAGTTGTCTGCAGGATACCCAACTCTTCAGCAAATTACAGCAGATAATATTACTTATTTGGGCTCATTAGAATTATCTTGATGAGTAAATGTTAGGTTGGAAAGAATATGATGATCAAGGATCGAGGAGGAGGATCTGATGATGGAGCAGAAAACTGGGTAACAGGATGTCAGGTATATCGTACATACTCGTAGTCCGGCCATAGATTCACATATCGGGGGTGTTATAAATATAAGGGTTACATTTTACACTTGTAATTTGGCAGACCTGTGCCTCGTGTCGCGTTCAGTCTACATTTGTTTTAAAACCACTCAATGCCTGTCGTTTAAATATGCCATCAAAGGCTCGCAAAAAATCATCTAGATTATGCATGTTTTGCTAACTAGGTAAACTTGTCAACTTTTTGCTGGCCTTAAATATACCATCACCAGATTTGTTTGCAGCAAAAAGTAACACGGTTCTTGCATTCAGGGGAGCAGTTATATGTAGGTCTTTGCGCAAAAGTAGCAGACCACAGGGTCCAGAATTAAATTAACGATAATAACTTGTAATTGTACAAGTACAAGTTATTACCGTTCTTGTCGTGATTTTTTTTCTGTGTGATTTTTTATGGAGAAGGGTTACTTATTGTTTAAGTTTTGTTATTTTTAGTAATAGAGGATAAATTTATAAACACATATCAAAAATTCCGAGGCCAGTGGGATTCGAACCCACATCTCTTGGGAATCGCGCTCGACACCGTAACACATTCGGGCGCGATTCCCAAGAGATGTGGGTTCGAATCCCGCTAGCCTCGGAATTTTTGATATGTGTTTATAGAATTCTGATATTTCACATTCACATATACATATAAATACACACATATAAAACTTACTTTATAAATGATATGAGGATTTTGTATGGGCTGATTTTATTCTACTTCCTACTAATATTAAAGTGAAAGTTTGTGAGGATGGATGTATGGAAGGATGGATGTTTGTTACTCTTTCACGCAACAACGAATGATCTGATTTGACTTAAATTTGGAATGGAAACAGCTCATACCCTGGAATAACACTTTTTACCATAGCATATACATCCGCGGGCATCACCTAGTATATTTTATTGCTGATTTTATTTTAGAATATTGGGAGAATGTTATACATAGAACGCTACGACAACTCTTAGGAGTGTTCATTGATGGTATGCAAGCCTATCCGGCAAGGCCCAGATTGATCAAGATAAGATAGATGATAATCAGGTTACCCCACTTACCTATTAGAAATTCAAATAACCTTGCATCTACGGTGACATGACTTTTTCAAGGAACAAATCTACACCTTCATATGAAAAACTAGAGCTTCTATTATGGTCTGAATTATTTCATTTATAATTAGTCTATAATACAGCGGTGATCCTAGGCCTCCTTTTGAGGGGCCTGGAGTTTGAAACCTAGGCACACTACACTAAGGCTGAGACCTATGTGCCTATAGATCGTACTCTGGCGCTGCCCGAGGCTCAAGATAGAGTTAAAATAAAATGAGACACAAATATGTCCCTTCATAAATCTGTCTAATTCCAACAGTGAGAGTGTCATCTGTCGATCTTACACTAAGGACCTCTTAACTTTTCGGAATTATGCGTTTAAAAAATTTAAATAGGTAAATAACACTTTGCAACAGTGCAAAAGTGGCACCGACGATTCAAAAGCACTTTTTATTTGAATAAAAAATAATTCTATTCTATTCTATTGCTAGCCTAACTGAATATTGAAGCAGTGGTAGCCTAGTAGTTAGGACTGTGGTCTCCTATTCGGGGGGTCGCAGGTTCGATCCCGGCTACGCACCTCTGACTTTTCGGAGTCAAGTCAACTATCACTTGCTTCAACAAACAACACATATGAGTTTGTAGCAATAGAATAGAATAGAATTAATTTTTATCCAAATAAACAAGTGCTTTTGAACTGTCGGTGAGTCTACCACTGGTTCGGAATGCCCTTCCTGCTGAGAATAACCAGCAAGAAACTCGGAGGTTGCTCTTTTCAAAAAAAGTTACAATAGGTACTATGCTATGTATGCAGTTTCCACATTGAGGGCAAGTTTCAAAAAATGAAAATTTACAATTGAATGTTAAGACGGGCAGGCAGAAAGTAGCCGCATTCCCGCCGGTGGAACCCGTTCACGAGCATGACGCATAATCCAGCCGTTGCTTCGCTCAACCATTTTGATTATTCACAATGATTGATGTAGCTTTATCGCCGTCTACTAGCTGTAGAGGTATTCTCCAAAAATTATTGCACCAGCGTCACTCATGAGTCATGACTATCTACATCAATTTTAGACAATACTGCCGCATGTTGCTTATTAAAAACTAGTGGACCCGCCCCGGCTTCGCACGGGTAGGCTACAAAACAAACACAATGCATGGTATAATCATCTTGGGCCTGGAGGTTAATGATTAAGTCTATATCTATGGCTAAAACCCTCATATAAATATGGAATGCCTGTATTCGATCGTTGTCCTTTATGCGAGTGACTTTTGCTGCTACCCGTATGTCCCGTATGTATGTATGTATAGGAGATAGTCCTATAATATTTATCAGATCTTCATCAAAATTAGACAAACTATGCCTGATATTATACACTTTTAAATAAAAAAGAATGATTATAATCGGTTCAATTTGACGGAATTATGAAGTAAAAACGATAAAAACTTTCATCCCCGATCCTGGAGGAACCTTATTGTTTATCAGGATAAAAACTATCCTATATGTTGACCCGGAGTATCACCTACTATTGTACCAAATTTCATACAATTCCGTTCAGTAGAAAATTAAATAAAAATCTGTTTTGGGATCAGTATTGATAATAAAGCATCCCCCGGTTAAAATTTTCAAAATAGATTAAATGTACAGAAATCCTCCAGTTACAGTTTTATTATAAGTATAGATATAGATATAGATGGTCGAAACAGAAAAACTTTTCCATTCATACAAACATCCGCTAAGTCTTTGGTTCTATATATATAAGGCATTTAGCAAAGGTTTTGCGAAACCCTCCACAGCATATAGCAGCGAAACGGACGACATAAATTGACCTAACCAGAGCAGTCGGTAGTTGCCAAACTGCATTTATATGAAAATATATCAACATTTCTACTGAGTACATTAACTTTGTACCTCCTTATTGGAGTAATTTATTTCTATCTAACTTCTGGCGATCTATATTGGTAGTTTTAATGAAAGACACCCACTCGTATCTAATATTTATAGACGGCATTATGTATATATTTTATTGTGTAAGTATGACAAACCAAACTCGATATACATAATATCTAGTTATAGCTCTACTTTTTTGCCTAACTTTTTTCCAACCCACCATCATTTATTTAGGACTTGCTGATGCCCGCGACTTCGTCTGCGTGGATTTAGTTTTTCAAATCCCTCGGGTACTCTTTGATTTTCTGGGATAAAAAGTCGCTCTCCAGGTCCTCAACTATACCCATGCAAAAAATCACGTCGATCCGTAGCCCTGTTGCGGCGTGATTGAAGGACAAACCAACAAACAAACACACTTTCGCAATTTATAATATTAGTAAGGATTGGTAGTCGTTTCGCACCTACTAAATCCTATCCTAAATCTATGCCACCATAATATTGTTGGATTTTTTGAGACTTCATTAAACCGATAGGTATCGCCTCTGACAGACACTATGATAGTGGGAATGCATAGATGAATCCAGCGAGAACTCATTTCGTTGTTTTGTTGCCATTAAAACAATTATTTGTAGGTAGGTACATATTGTGCGATCAGTTTAGCCCTGCGATGACCAACACGCCTGCCCAGCGTGGTCATTATGGGCAAAACACGAATGGAAACCGAAACAAGGCCAAGGCCCCTAGTTCCCGGCGGCCCCGCTATTCCTGACCCTGGCAGCGGTCGTGGTAATGGCGGGGCAGGGGGTGCTAAGAATCTCCGGAAGAGATTCCGCTGCCAACCCCGACGACTGGACCTGGCGACATACAACGCACGCACCTTGAGGACCGACGAGAAGATCATCGAGCTGGAAGAAGCAGTAAGCAAGTTGCGCTGGAATATTATAGGATTATCTGAAGTTCGAAGAGAGGGGGAGGACTCGATAATCCTCAATTCCGGCAACTTGTTCTACTACCGGGAGGGCGACCAACAGTCCCAGGGTGGTGTCGGGTTCATCGTTCACAAGTCCCTCGTCAACAACATCGTCGAAGTCAAAAGTGTGTCGAGTAGGGTAGCGTACCTTATACTCAGAATCACCAAACGGTATTCGCTGAAGGTTATACAGGTTTACGCACCGACATCGACACATTCTGACGAGGAGGTGGAGGTGCTGTATGAGGATATATCAAAAGCCATACACACCTCTACCACTCACTACAGTGTTGTGATGGGGGATTTCAACGCGAGACTGGGCGAACGAAGCGGGGCAGAGACGAAAGTGGGGCAGTTTGGGTATGGGCGAAGGAACCAGAGGGGTCAAATGCTGGCCGACTTCATGGAGAAGGAGGGCCTTTTTATGATGAACTCTTTCTTCAGGAAGCGGCCACACAGAAAATGGACATGGATGAGCCCCGATGGTTCCACGAGAAGTGAGATTGACTTCATTTTGTCGACCAGGCGGCATATATTCAATGATGTCTCTGTGATCAACAGGGTGAAAACCGGGAGCGATCACCGTATGGTAAGAGGCACATTGAATATTAATGTAAAGCTGGAAAGGGCCAGACTCGTGAAGTCAACTCTCCGACCTTCTCGTGCTCATATCCAAAACCCCGAAAACTTCCAACTCGAACTGCAGAACCGATTCGATTGCCTCGCAGACTGCGTTTCTGTGGACGATCTTAACAACAGGTTCGTGGAAACTGTCCATACTGTGGGGTCTAAATTCTTTAAGACCCATCGCAGGAAAAGAACCGACAAGTTCTCTGCCCATACTCTCAAGCTCATGGAGGAGAGACGAGAGATGAGGCTGCAGTTATCGGCAGACGCGGCTGCCTACCGGCAGATTAATAGGCAGATCTCTAAGGCGCAAACTCGCGACCTTCGGATCTTTAATACCAAGTGTATTAAGGATACTATCGAGCGGAACAAAGGCTCAAAAGTGTTCGCGAGAGATCTGTCTATCGGACAGAGCCAGCTGACGCGGCTGAAAACTGGTGACGGTCGTCTCGTCTCTTCTCGACCTGAGATCTTGAGAGAGGTCGAGAAGTTCTATGGACAGTTATATACCACGACACAAAAACCTGTTGAAGATTTGGCCAAAGATCCCAGAGCCAAACTGACCCGACACTATACCGAAGATATCCCGGACGTCAGCCTATACGAGATTAGAATGGCTCTCAAACAGCTCAAGAACAACAAGGCGCCAGGTGATGACGGAATCACTGCGGAACTCCTGAAAGCGGGTGGAAAACCGGTACTTAAGATCTTTCAGCGATTGTTCAATTCCGTCATTCACGAGGGTATAACGCCGGAAGCATGGCACAGGAGCGTGGTGGTCCTGTTCTTCAAAAAGGGTGATAATACCTTGCTGAAGAATTATAGACCCATCTCGCTGCTGAGTCATGTTTACAAGTTGTTCTCGAGAGTCATTACGAATCGTCTCGCTCGTAGGTTTGACGACTTCCAGCCTCCCGAACAAGCCGGATTCCGAAAAGGCTTTGGTACCATAGATCACATTCATACGCTGCGGCAGGTTATACAAAAGACAGAAGAGTATAACCAGCCACTTTGCTTAGCGTTTGTGGACTATGAGAAAGCCTTTGATTCAGTGGAAACTTGGGCTGTATTGAGGTCGCTGCAGAGATGCCGGATTGACTACCGGTATATCCAAGTGTTGAAGTGCTTGTACGAAAACGCCACTATGTCAGTACGTATACAGGACCAGACTACGAGACCAATCCACTTGCAGCGTGGAGTGCGACAGGGAGATGTAATCTCCCCGAAGCTATTTACCGCTGCGTTGGAGGACGTCTTTAAGCTTCTGGATTGGAACGGACTTGGCATCAACATAAACGGCGAGTACATCACTCACCTGCGGTTTGCCGATGACATAGTAGTCATGGCAGAGACTCTGAGAGACCTCAATACAATGCTCAATGATCTCAGCAGGGTTTCTCAACAGGTGGGCCTGAAAATGAACATGAGCAAGACGAAAATCATGTCCAATGCTCATGCTCCGCTCCACCCAGTAATCGTTGAGAACTCTGCGCTCGAAATTGTGGACGAGTATATATACCTGGGACACACAGTCCAGCTAGGTAGGTCCAATTTCGAGAAAGAGATCAACCGCCGAATCCAACTCGGCTGGGCAGCGTTCGGGAAGCTCCGAGATGTCTTCTCGTCCAAAATACCTCAGTGCCTGAAGACTAAAGTCTTCGAACAGTGCGTGTTGCCAGTGATGACTTATGGATCCGAGACATGGTCGCTAACTGTGGGCCTCATAAGAAGGCTCAGAGTCACTCAGCGAGCGATGGAGAGAGCTATGCTTGGGGTATCCCTGCGAGATCAAATCAGAAATGAAGAGATCCGCAGGAGAACTAAAGTCACCGACATAGCTCAGCGAGTCGCGAAACTGAAGTGGAAATGGGCGGGGCACATAGTTCGAAGAGCTGATGGTCGTTGGGGTCCCAAGGTGTTGGAGTGGCGACCCCGCACCGGTAAACGCAGTGTTGGCAGACCCCCCACTAGGTGGACCGACGACATCAAACGAGTCGCAGGGAGCCGCTGGATTCAGGCGGCGCAAGACCGAGGCCTGTGGAGGTCCATGCAGGAGACCTATGTCCAGCAGTGGACATCTAAAGGTTGATAATGATGAGGTACATATTTGATTTTCATTTTCAAGGAAAGTGAAGTAATCATTCTTTTATGTAGCGAAAACGTTGCTTACACACCTATCCTCGGGATTTGGAATCAAATCGTAGGAAATAAGTGAAAAAAAATTGGTTGTCTGTAAAGTCGGTTTACTGACGATAGTTGAACGTGACAACGTCGTAATTATCGTTGCTATAAACAATTGACACCACATTCACTTTTCACTGCACTTGATACTCGATCAAAACATGTAAATGTAGATGTACTATAGTATAGCAGCTGTCCACGCAGACGCATCGCTCACTCAAGTAGGAGAGAGACGGATGTCGAACGCTTCCGAACGCAAAGGCCGATTGTGCCTCTTTGTCGCTCGTTCCGCGCTCTCGCTTGCACTTCAAGCCTTACATGGAACGCCTCAGAGCGAGGTAACGCCGCATGAGTCATGTTTTTTCGTGCGTGCAGCCGGCTCTATCGAATTATAAGACGTTGTCACGTCAAAAAATAAAAACTTTTTACTCATGACAAGCATCGACTTAAGTTAATTGACTTTATTAAGTCAATGATGACAAGAAAGCCCTTGACTGTGATCTCACCAAATGTTAATAGTGTGACGGTGCAGTCTAGATAGTAACGGGCTAATTTAGGAAGGCGGTAGGTACTTATGGCAGTGATGATTAAACCCATACCGCTAATCGGCTTCTACACACATCATCATTAGCAACCCATCAACGGCTCACTACTGAGCGCAGGTCTCCTCTCAGAGAAGGGTTATAGGCCATAGTCCACCACGCTGGCCCAATGTGAATTGGCGGACTTCACACATCTTCGAGAACATTATGAAGAACTCTCAGATGTGCAGGTTTCCTCACGATGTTTTCCATCACCGTTGAAGCAAGTGATATTTAATTGCTTATTTTCTACACACATATTCTAGTGTAACTTTTTATTAATTAAGACATTACCTTTTCATTAAAAAATTATTTGAATCATGTTAACTACGCAGTTAACAACTAACTTAACCCTTAATGGTATTAATATGCAGGGACTACATTTTACATTTATTTCTTATCATAAGGAATTTGTATACTTAATAACTAGAATGATTAGAGTCACCTTTTGCTATAGGTATTTATTACTGTATCAATATTTTAATGTTGCGTCAGTGACATTCATTCCAAATGATCTCATGTCTTAGTTTTGTATTCAGCTGCCCACAAGATTATATAATTATAATTTAATATAAAAAAAAAAATCTTTTTAAAAAACCGACTTCAAACGCCACTACAAAGTATATAATTTATTTTTGATATTATAAAAACCGCCAGACCGATTTGAGGCACCATTCACCGGCAGTTCCTGAGCGCACTATCCAAAGTATATCCGATAGAAAGCCGATAGACAGGCGATACTGCGTCGGTGCTGACTGTTGTAGAGGTGCGATGTGTTAGTGTGTTGTTTAGGGCCGATTTCACCAATGTAAAACAAGTCTTCAAAAGTCAATGTAAAATCCGGAACGAGGAGATTCATAGAAGAACAAAAGTGACCGACATAGCTCTGAGGATTAGCAAGCTGAAGTGGCAGTGGGCAGGTCATATCTGTCGCAGAACCGATGGCCGATGGGGCAGACGTGTTCTGGAGTGGAGACCGCGTACCGGCAAGCGCAGTGTAGGACGCCCTCCAGCTCGCTGGACCGATGACCTTAAGAAAGTGGCGGGAAGCGGTGCGGAAGATGAGGAAAGCGGAGGACCGTGTTTGGTGGTGCGCTCTCGGAAAGGCCTATGTCCAGCAGTGGATAAATACAGGCTGATGGATTGGATTGAATTGGATTAGAAAACAAGTCTTATCCGAGCGTAAATTTGATATTTTGTCAGATTTTAATACAAAAACTCTCAGACCACCCAATTTATTCCTCGGTAAAACGTCATTTGACGTCGGTGAAATCGGCACTCTAAGCAAAATAGTTACCTATAATTTTATTGAATTAAACTTTTCCTTATAAAAACCTAATCTATATGTACTATAAATGCACAGACTTCGTGATAGGTATGTTGGAGGTATTTATGGCTTGACACAGAATGCCACGACATAATCCTTGTGAAAAATCCACGCAATGTTAATAATAGTAGAAAATTAATACGAACTCTACCACACCTTTTTATGACCTTTTTTATGGTACTAAGGTTCAGACATAGACTTATAAGTTATTATATTTACTATTGTATAGTCAAAGGGTTCAGAAGAGAAAGCAAGTATCTTACCTAATTTCTTGAAACATAACAATATATAAGTAGATTTCAAATGTAGGTAGGTATATAGAAACTTACAAATGATTTACCGAAGAAACATGCAAATATTGTCGGTCTAATATTTTTTTTTAAAGAATATTAGTCAAGTTGGAGTGGACTTATATTCTCCTCTCCCCTCCAAATAAGCGGAAAGCTTGTGCTAGGAGTGGGTACGACAATAGTGCAACGGGTGGGATTCGAACCTGCGACCTTTCAGTTTTCAGTCCGCATCTTTAACCGTTAGTGGAACATTTAAAAAATCAGGTGTTTTGAATTAAGTATGCATAATTATTAGTATGCAAAATTATTATAGTAAGTATGCAAAATTATTTTTAAAAAACCAACTTCAACACCCGCGCCACTAGGCGCCACTACATAGAATAAATATAATTCATTGTTCATTTTTTAAAATCCGCTCGACCGATTTCGATAAAATTTAAATGGGACCACCTGGGATTTGCCAAATCCCTTCAGACACAGAACATATAATAGTACTACGTAGTACGTACTTCAGGCGGTAAACATACATAAAAAAAAGATTGACCGATGAATTGAGAACCTCCTTTTTTATAGTCGGTTAAAAATTGTAAAAAAATTGAATAATCTTTCTGAATCACTAACGGTACAGTTCTACCAAATTTCGGTTCTAATTGACAGGAAACTACATAATCTGGTGGAGAAACGATTTCACCTGGATTTTACTTGTGAATTCGAAGTTTCCATAAACTTTGGCTATCAATTACTCGAAACAGTATAATATTATATTCTGAAATGTTCCATTAATGAATTGGACCGACAATATTTAAAATTATAACAATATATGTAACCATATTAGTAAGTTACCACAAACCTAACCCAATTATTGTAAATCCCTAAGATAAACGCAATAAAATTTAAGAGGTTTAAAATTTAATTCACCATAATTATTATATTTTACACATAGTATAATATTATATTTTGTGTTAAGTAATGTTTTCTTGAGCAGTAAAGTAAGCTTTATCCAATAAATTAACGATCTACAAAATATTGCAAAAACAATTAAAATGATATTAATTATTTCATAATTTTATAGAGCAAGATCCCAGTGCCGCCAGACCTAAGTTATTTTCTCAGCCATGATTTGTGTACGATAGAATAGTGTTCATAAGTCCTTTCAGTGTATGCGTACCTGTTAGCTTGTGCCGACGGCCAATTTCCAGATACCAGGTGCAAAAGGTAGGTAAAAACTAGATTAACTTATCTTAAATTCTCAGGGCTGATTTTCATATATGTTTTAAAGAATATTGTAAAAATTAATAAATTAATACTGCCAGACGCTGACCGCCGGCGGTAACTTTTGCCAGACGCTTTGAAGCTCCGAAAAAATATATAATTTAAGTTAAGTTATATTCTCAGTTATGATTTTTATACATAATACTCAGAGAACTATTGCAATATCATCTGCAAGCTGCCAGACCTATTGGAGGGGTCAAACATCCCCCCAGACACACATTAAGCGTCCCCATATGTATGAGCGCTAGAACATGATTCACTCGTTTACTTCTACTACTTTTTAGGGTTCCGTAGTAAACAAGGAACCCTTATAGTTTCGCCATGTCCGTCCGTCTGTCTGTCTGTCTGTCTGTCTGTCCGCTGTTTAGCTCAGAGACTATTGGTACTAGAAATCTGTAATTTGACAAGGGTATAAATATCGATCACGCCGACAAAGTCGTGAAATAAAATTGTGACAAATATTTTTTTTAGGGTACCTCCCCTACATGTAAAGTGGGGATGAATTTTTTCATGAAGACAGACAGACAGACGGACGGACATGGCGAAACTATAAGGGTTCCTTGTTTACTACGGAACCCTAAAAAGTATTAAAAGTAAACGAGTGAATCATGTTCTAGCGCTCATACATATGGGGACGCTTAATGTGTGTCTGGGGGGATGTTTGACCCCTCCAATAGGTCTGGCAGCTTACAGAAAATATTGCAATAGTTCCCTGAGTATCATGTATAAAAATCGTAACTGAGAATATAACTTAACTTAAATTATATATTTTTTTGGGAGCTTCAAAGCGTCTGGCAAAAGTTACCGCCGGCGGTAAGCGTCTGGCAGTATTAATTTATTAATTTTTACAATATTCTTTAAAACATATATGAAAATCAGCCCTGAGAATTTAAGATAAGTTAGCCTAGTTTTTACCTACCTTTAGCACCTGGTATCTGGAAATTGGCCGTCGGCACAAGCTAACAGGTACGCATACACTGAAAGGACTTACGAACACTATTCTATCGTACATAAATCATGGCTGAGAAAATAACTTAGGTCTGGCGGCACTGGGATCTTGGACCATTAACTTAATATACAGAACGCGTAATTACAAACGAACTATTTCCAAACTGTCTAAACTTTGATATCGGCAAGCGCCAAGCGCAAACGTCGCAACGAAAAAGTTCATCGAAATTAACTAAACTAAGCTCCTAAAGTCACAAGCTTACACAATAAACACTACCACATGAGTCGCAAATATTATTAACGCATTTCTTGGTGAGTGCTAACAATTCAAACACCGAGACATCCACCAGTCTATCTTTTCAATTGACGGTATCGCTAATGGAGATTTTAGTATTGAAACAAAGAAATCCGTATTGCATTTTCGCTAGAAAGAACTGAAAGCAGCAAAGGCCATTAACCCTTGCATAGCGGAATTGAGCGGAATGATATTATTTCAAAATAGCGACTTTACTTAGTTCCAATTTTGTCCACCTGTACATTTAATTTGGTTGCATGTATGATAGGTACTATTTTAGTGCACATAAGACTTTTAGTTTTTAGTTTTTTTAGTTCTTTTACATTTTAGTCACATAAGACATCGCCTAAAATGTCACCTATTATATGCGTAAGTTGAAAGAAATGTTTAGAGATAAGCACAGTCAATATTTTATCCAAATCCATTATGCATTACATTGCAACGTTTGAATTAAAATTCATGCAATTTCTCTATAAGTTTCTCACGTGTATTTTTATTTAGCAACTGAATGTTTCATATTACAAGCGCTTAATTAAAGTCTCTACACCTAGTTATCTACGAATTGATCGTTGGTGCCGCGCTAAAACTGGATAATACATTATTGATGAGGTTAGGAAAATAGGGATATTGAGTAAAAGCTTTTTCGTAAGCTCACTA
Source organism: Oeneis ivallda (assembly GCA_029955525.1). Lineage (NCBI taxonomy): Eukaryota > Metazoa > Arthropoda > Insecta > Lepidoptera > Nymphalidae > Oeneis > Oeneis ivallda. The sequence continues at coordinate 20,402,463 of JARPMR010000018.1, read as the reverse complement.
AGAAAAATATAGAAACTTTGGCGCGGTACCTCGATTGATATTTAAAAGTGTATCCAAACTACTTATCTATGATCTAAGATCCAAACATGGAACTAGGATTTGCGACTACGGATCCAAAGTACAGTGCCACAAGTATAAGTTGGCGGTGGCGTTTTGAGGAACTAATTCGGTCATCCAATTTTTATACACCATGGGCATCTTGAAAATTCACTCTTCTTCTTCGTCTGTTCAGTGGCTCCGCGCGTCGAGAAAATTCACTCTTGGATTTCGTTGTTTTACATAATAAACGCAAAAGCATACAACGAAATCCAAGAAAATTCACTCTTGGATTTCGTTGTTTTACACAATAAACGCAAAAGCATACACGAAATCCAAGAAAATTCACTCTTGGATTTCGTTGTTTTACACAATAAACGCAAAAGCATACAACGAAATCCAAGAAAATTCACTCTTGGATTTCGTTGTATGCTTTTGCGTTAACATAAATAAATTATTTTAAATTTTGACTTAAGAAAATTTCATATATACAATACTATATTAAACCTAAATTTAATTCTAAAATTAAAACTAAAATAAAAACTAATTAAAATCTAAAACCCCATCCAAGCCACCACAGTGTGGCATAGTACCCAAGATGCTGGCAGCATTACCTCTTTGGATGGCCAAGCTAATCCTTTGGCCAAGGTAGCTGCCAGCTCTTGGATCCCCGGTAGACTCGATCACTCTTTTTGATATCTCTAAAAAAAGTGCGCGAGCCTCCGGGCCCCACGGCCCCAGGGTCTGCGTTTATTGTGTAAATTAAAAATGTTTTTTCCCAAAGGGGTTGTTTCAAATATACATATATGGAGCCTGGGCCAGGTCTTTGTACAGTCTTTCAAAATGTTTGGGGTCATGAAATAGTGATTATTTTTTCTTTATTTCTCACTAGCTGATGCCCGCGACTTCGTCTGCGTGGATTTAGTTTTTAAAATCCCTCGGGAACTCTTTGATTTTCCGGGATAAAAAGTAGCCTATGTCACTCTCCAGGTCCTCAACTATACCCATGCAAAAAATTACGTCGATCCGTAGCCCTGTTGAAGCGTGATTGAAGGACAAACCAACAAACAAACACACTTTCGCATTTATAATATTAGTAAGGATTAAAAGGTCCTTTTTGGGAGTACAATGCGAAATTATTTTGCAACATAAAAGCGAAACAACATAGCGTTCTTTTTGACAATGATACGTACACGATACGTACTTACACGTGTCTACCAGCAATTGACGTTTGACAATTGAAATGATATTAAGATGACGTAACGTCATTACAAACATAGACAACAAAAGTAGATGGATGCACTCCGGGAGTTGCCATTCTACAGATGTACCCAATTATCAATTTTATATTTGTAGGTACCTCTTATTCACTGTGATACTACAAAAAAACATATTTTATTTTAATATCTATGATTTATTACTATTTTTTGGTATAGCGTACAAGTACCTGGCCCAAAATGAAACAACCCCTTTAGTCTCATATTCTATACAATGACAATAGAAATGTTGAGGATGTTGAGCACAGTGGCGCACAGCAGCGCCAAGTGATACCTACTTGTCGCACTGTACATACCTACCTCTGAAATGAACCAAACCAAGTGATAGATTCTCAACATTTGTTTTAAGAGCCATAATAATTAATTTGGCCTACATATTTTAAATAATGAACTGTGACATCATAAACATGCGACGCACTTTTTGTAGTTTAATCGATAATTTGAAATTATTATAACACAAACTAACAGCGGACGTGTATTTTATTTATTTTGGAAGATCTTCTATCTAATAATCTTAATATATAAAAGCGAAAGGTCACTGACTCATCACGAAATCTCAGGAACTATAAAACCTACAAACTTGAAATTTGGAATGTAGGTTATTTCTAGGGAGTAGGTGTCAGCTAAGAAACGGTTTTGAGAAAATCCCCCCTAAGGGGGTGAAATGGAATGCCGATGGTTATATGAAAGTTTTTGAAGTAAGACATATGAAAATCGGCATTTAGATTACTAACTTTAAATAATAAAGATTTGTATAAGTTATTTTGGAAAATCCCCCCTTAAGGGTGGTAAAATAAGGGATGGAAGTTTTATAGGAAAGTTTTAATTATTGTTATTGTTAACTTGAAATTTGGAACATAGGTTCTTTCTAGAGGGTAGGTGTCAGCTAAGAAACGAATTTGTGAAAATCCTCCCCTAAGAGGGTAAAATGGGGTTTCGAAGGTTATATGAAAGTCCTATGTTTTTGAAGTTAGACATATGAAAATCGGCATTTAGATTATTATCAACTTAAAATAATAAAGATTTGTATTTATAAGTTATTTTGGAAAATCCCCCTTTAAGGGTGGTAAAATAGGGGATGATAGTTTATATAGGAAAGTATTAATTTGAAAGTTTAAGTTTGAGGTTTGAAAATCGGGATTTAGGTGACTAGCTGTAAATAATAAAAACCTGTATAGGTTATTTTGAAAAATCCCCTCTTATGGGTGGTAAAATAGGTGATGAAATTTGAATGGAAAAGCTTTACTTAATGATTTGTATTTTTATTTAAAATAGCGGTAGGACTTTTTTTGATAGGCTTTTTGCAGCGGGAAAATTTATCTTTTTATAATCTCATAGAAAATCAGAAATTATACGCGGACAAAGTCGCGGGCGACCGCTAGTAAATAATATAATTAATCAATAAGACACCATACTAATATTATAAATGCGAGAGTGTGTTTGTTTGTTGGTTTGTCCTTCAATCACTCCTTAACAGAGCTACGGATCAACGTGTTTTTGCATGGGTATAGTTGAGGACCTGGAGAGTGGCATAGGCTACTTTTTATCCCGGAAAATCAAAGAGTTCCCGAGGTATTTTAAAACTATATCCACGCGAACGAAGTCGCAGACATCAGCTAGTAATTCACAGTTTTTAACAACAAAAAAACGCAACGACGCAAAAATGAGCATTGTGTTCATATTATGAATATTTTAGGAAGTTCACGGGATCGATACCCGCATTGCTACCCATACACTTAGGTAGGTACATCGAGTGTCAATTTGTAAAACGTGCGGTAATATTAATGACAAAAAAAACCGGCCAAGTGCGAGTCAGACTCGCGCACCGAGGGTTCCGTACTCCAAAAGTAAAAGTAAAACGATAATATTATATTAATTTGCTTATTCATCGTTAACTTTGTTTGTAGAGGTTTATTGTTAATCTAAAAAAAAACTATGCTAGTTAGAGCGTTGGTTTTGTTTTTCCTGTAAAATATACATAAACTTCTATTGACCATAATTATTTCAGATTTTTCGATTGGTAAACTTCAGAGATAAGGGGGGGGAACGGTATTTTTTTCGATATTTTGGCCGATTAATCAAAAACTATTATATATAGAAATAAATAAAAAACTGTTTTAAAATGCACAGGTAAAGGCCTTTCATATGATACCCCACTTGGTATAGTGATTTTACTTTGAAATTTCAAACCCCTGATTTTCCCCCTTTTTAATAAAACTAAAAATAATTTTCGATTTTTTTTATTCCACTGATTTCGGGCCACTATTATACACAAATAGTCCAAATTTCATGTCGATAACTTTAATAGTTACTGAAATAATCGACTGTGACAGACGGACGGACGGACGGACGGACGGAGAAAGTCTCACCATAAGGGTTCCATTTTTACCATTTTGGTACGGAACCCTAATAGCTCAGTCCTAGTAAATATGTATTCTCTATAATTATGGACTATCAGTTTCCGCCCTATAGCGTAGAGATCTAAATACTATGCGCACACATAATACATTCTACTTTTTAGGGAAGTTTTCAATACTAGGTATATTTTCATTGAAGGTTGCAGGACCCATAGTTTACAGTTACAAATCATTATTATGACAGTAAAACGGATATTATATAAAAAGCATTAAAAATAAAATACTAAACAATAAAACCTTAAACAACAATTAAAATTGGACGTAGATAAGCAAAAACGTTCCAACCCACAGCAAGTTTTCAGTCAGATTGATGCGGTTTTAATTATTTTTAGCTACCAATTTGTTCGCATCGTAGGTTTGGAACATTGGAAATAAAATAAAAATGACTTAAAGACTGGAATATTTTTAGTATAGTGTCTTAAAAAAGTAGCCTAGTGCTATTAACTCAATTTTGACAGCCTTGCGGCTTGGAACGTTTTACGGGAAAACGGGAATTACAAAACTTAATCCATGCAGACGAAGTCGCGGGCGTCGTCTAGTTTTGTAATATTTCAGGATATAAAAATGCTCTTCAAAATACCTACCGATTTCAAAAAAAAATAATAGATTATGTGTACAAGCTCCAAGTCGCGTTTCAAAACTAAGTCGACCTAGGATGACTGACCCAGCCTGCGAGTCTGCGCTGAAATACCATGTCGGTATATAAGGTGCGCCCGCGCAGCATGTGTCAGACTACATTTTTACTTCAGTAGCAACGGTCAACATGCGTTCCCTAGTGAGTACATAATGTTTTTTATCTATACCAATAATAATTATTATTACTTATAATAGAAAAAAAAATTTAAAACATAAATTTTTTTTTTGAAAAATTTTATTAATGAGCTTGGATACTGGTTATATCAATGCTCGTCTTGACAGAACCATCCATGATAATTATAAAAAATGCGTGAAAAATAATTGATGAGAAATAAAGTGACCAAAAGACAGAAAGTATTGTTGAACAGCAATAAATTACAAGAGATTTGGTTATATGCGAAGAACAATTATAGTCAACAAGATAGTCATTGGGGTCCCAAGGGGTATGGATTGAATGTTCACTGCCATACCCCTTAGGTACAAGTTAGCCCGCTACCATCTTAGATTGCTTGATTGATTGATCAAGTGAGATCGCAGTCAAAGACTATCTTGAAAAGACTAGGTGAAACCGCGGCATCCGTTTGTCCTTAGAAGACAACTACTTTTGCAGTAGAAGTCTATCGGTTGACGACGAAGATTCTTTATTTCCTACTAGCTGACCCAGCGACCGCCAACTTATCTATATAAAAAAACAAATAAACTATCCCTATCCAAAAAACCATCCTATCTTTTAAGTTGGACCAAATTACAGATAGTTACGAAGTTTGATAAAAATCGGTTCAGTAGTTTAGGAGTCCATCGCGGACAAACAACGTGACACGTAATTTATATATATTAAGATTGATTACAAGTAGTGATAGGATTGTGGTCCTAGTGGTTAGAATTGTGGTCTCCTATTTACCATATCACCTCTGACTTTTCGGAGTTATGTGCGTTTATGCAATTAAATATCACAAGCTTCAACGGTGAAGGAAAACATCCTGACGAAACCTGCACACCTGAGAGTTTTCCATAATATTCTCAAAGGTGGTTGAAGTCTGCCCATTCGCATTGGGCCAGCGTGGTGGACTATGGCCTATCACCCTTCTCTGAGAGGAGAACTGCGCTCAGTAGTGAGCCGTTGATGGGTTGCTGATGATGATGATACTTTATATAATTTATCTCGCCAACGTCCTTCCTTGGCGCTGTAATAATCAATTTTCGGGAATCCAAAACAGTAGAAACATACTTTGAAAGTTGTATTTTTTTTTTCAATTTTCAGGTATTATTTGCCCTTCTCTCAGTGGCCGCGGCCAAACCCAAACCGGGAGGTCTTCTGGGAGGTCTGGGAGGTCTGGGAGGTCTGGATGGATGGGACGGAGGGGTGAGTAACTTCTGATTGAATAGAATAGAAGTTTACTCGTTGACATGAAATATACAAAAAATAGAAATACACAAATAGGGGCTACTTGAACTGGGTCATTATGGAGTTAGGGGCTACTTGAACTGGGTCATTAATTTTTTAATGAATAAACGAGTAAACGACCAGTAGAGTTTTTTGTATTGAAAATATGCCAAAATGTCCAAACGCTCGAATAACACTAATTTTACGTTGGTGAAAACAAAAATATAAGGGGGAGTTCGTTCCACGATTTATGCGCATGCGTGGAAAAATTTCTGGCCCAACGGGTGGTTGAAGTAATAACACTCTTCCTCTACATCGTAGGTATTTCTTATTGCTGATGGTTGCCTACCCATTTCATTAATCATAAGGGTTTTATGTTATAGTCTTCGCCAAACTTTACGACTACTCTGAACACGTGGCGAGTTCAACAGTCCAATAAGCGAGTTTGAAATTGTACTTGTATTCAGAGTGATAGAATGTGTGCGGATGGAAGGTAGCGCATATTATGAAGAGGTGCTTCCTCATACTTCGCTATGACGTCCCACTGCTATCTGAAATCCGTGTGTTTCGCATCGTAATTCGTAACGGGGCTATATTCACAATGACCCTAAATATTTGCGAAGACTATAATAAATGGGTATTTGCCCGTCGTTAGATGCAGATAACTACTTATATTTGTGTGAGTTAGACAACTTACGGAGAGTTTCAGGACCTATGAAACGGTATGAAATAAATTAAAACTGTGAACGCGAAATGCAGTAAGTTGGCTGTAGGATCGCAGAACTTTAACTTTTTTTCTTTATTTGCTGTATAAAATATTAAAATTCTATTGATTTTCCTTACAGCTTAGCCTCGGACATGCACAAATCTCATACGCTCAGCCCGCCCTCACTGTAGCGCATGCCCCTGTGATCCAAGCTGCGCCAGTGGTTCACGCTGCCCCTGTCGCCGTTGCTGCCCCTGTGGCCGTCGCTGCCAAAGGGGCCACTAGCTACTCATCATTCCAACGAGTGAGTATTAAGAGCATGCCCCTGTGATCTAAACTGACCCTGTGAAGGGTCACAAGGGTGTGAAGGGCAACTAGGGAGTTGCTCTTGTGATCCAAGTTGCCCCAGTGATTCACGTTGCACCTGTGGCCGTGATGCCAAAGCTGTCACTAGCTAGTCATCCTTACAGCGAGTGAGTATAAAGAGATATAGCTCATAGTAACGTATGCCCCTGTGATCCACCGCGCCAGTGGTTCACGCCACCTCATCGCGGCCAAAGCGGTCACTAGCTACTCATCTTTCCAGCGAGTGAGTGTAAAGAGATGTTGTTCACTGTAAAGCACGCCTTGTGATCCAAACAACCCCAATGGTGCACAAGGCCCCATCGCAACCAAAGCGGCCTCTAACTACTCGTTATTCCAGCGAATGAGTACAAGATGTTCATTATTTAGCGCATCTCTCTTTCATCTAAATCGCCCAATCACTCGTTCATACGAATTTGAAAAAAATCAATAAATGCCTTTCGCTACTAAATCTGACGTGACGTAACAATTTTATATAAAATAAAATTGAAAAACCGGCCAAGTGCGTGTCGGGCCACGCGCAGTGTAGGGTTCCGTAGTTGAAAGTCTCAAATATTATTGCTGAACTAGGATAGTGCTTTTGTTTTATTTATGAATATTGAATAAATTTTGAGTTCCGTGGTTTAAATACTATAATATTCTACAAAATATGCAACTTACACTACGTGTAATACCTAACTTAGAAAAAACAGATATAACTCCTTAACTAATGAACCCTACTTAGCCGTGATAGTTTTGCTTTAAAATTCATTATATATAATACTGTTGTGAATTTTTTCTTGTATCCTATATACAACCATTTAGCTGGCAGAGGAGGGGGGGGGGACTTGACTCTAATAAAATTTAGCACTTTAAAATATCATATTTCACAAACGGATCCCTGAATTGAAAAATGATGTTCCCACACCCACAATATTTTTGAAAGACCTATTCAACGACACCCCACACTATGGGATAGACGAGAAAAAAAAATTCATCCCCACTTTACATGTAGGGGAGGTACCCGAAAAAAAATTATTTTTCACAATGTTATTTCACGACTTTGTCAGCGTGATTGATATTTATACCCTTGTCAAATTACAGATTTCTAGTACCAATAGTGCCTGAGCTAAACCGCGGACAGACAGACAGACAGACAGACGCACGGACATGGCGAAACTATAAGGGTTCCTTGTTTACTACGGAACCCTAAAAATAGTTTTATTTTCATATTTACATTAATCCAGTAAATTGCATTAATAATCCTGTTTGTTCGGTGTTGTTGTACCAGAAACCAAAGTAGCTTCAACACATGTTGCCTACGCCACAACTATACAGCAATACTAGACCCAGTAGCCCTTCGACCTGCCTACAGCTTAGGAAATACCTCAACACAATACAATGTTGTTCATGTGCATGTTTATCCTCAGGTGATCCACCCAGCAGTAGCGCATCAAGTAGTGGCCCAGCCCGTGGTTCACGCTGCCCCAGCAGTGGTCGCACAGCCCTTGGTTCAGGCGGCCCCTGCAGTGACCCTGTCGCATGCCCCCATCGCCTCTTACGGCTCTTACGGCTCCTACGGCGCCCTCGGCTCCATCGACCATGGCTGGGGCCACGGCTGGTAGACTAAATGTAAATGTTAAATCGTAAATGTAAATAAATGTTCACTTCAGGTCGTCGGTAGCGCGTTGAGATCATGCCCAGAATGTCGGGGTGGTGCAAATACAATAAATAAATATTTATATCAGTATTTTTATACGCGCGTTTGATTTGTGTTCAAATGAATAAACAGCTAATAAATGAAAAGCCTCAATAGCCCAACGGTTAAAGGTGCGGACTGAAAACTGAAAGGTCGCAGGTTCGAATCCCACCCGTTGCACTGTCGTCGTACCCACTCCTAACAAAAGCTTTCCGCTTATTTGGAGGGGATAGGAGGATATTAGTCAACTTCAATTTGACTAATATTTAAAAAAAAAAATTAATGAATGCATTACTTTTACTGTACACCACATTAACATGCACAAAATGCATTACAATGTATTGCATTTTGGTGGTTAGCGATCTCTCCCAGAAAGTGGAAAGTGCAGTATTGGCAGACGCCCCACTAGGTGGACAGAGGACATCAGACGAGTCACAGGGAGCCGCTGGATCCAGGCGGCACAAGACCGAGAGATGTGGAAGTCCATGCAAGAGACCTTTGTCCAGCAGTGGACGTCTATCGGTTGAAAAAGAAGTAGAAGGAAATCTCTTCCAGGCAACCAATGGTGCAAAAGGACATACTCGTAGTTGCAGTTATGATAATTTGGCGCCTCAAATATGTCAGTGCTTGAGGACGTCTAAAACCAGTGCATTAGATCCGAAACATGGTCTCTTAGTATGAGCCTCATAGGAAGTGTCATTCAGTCAGAGATCAATTCAGAAATGAGGAGATCCATAGGAAACTGAGTTAGTAACATTCTTGTTGAGTTGCAAAGTTAAAGTGACAAAAGTCGGGCCCCATAGGTCGTTGAAGCTCACAGGTGCTGGAAGTCTGGAATTGCATGTCAACATTCAAAATTCACGTAGGCCAAATTTTGGCACTAATGACAAGTCAAAAATCCACCACCGGTTCGGAAAGTTGATTCTGCTGGGAAGAGCCGGCAGAAACTGGCTGGTGTCGTGTGGTGCGGGTTGTTACGTTCCCTCAAATATGGTTGAGCGAAGCAATGGCTGGATCATGCGTCATGCTCGTGAACGGGTGCCACCGTCGGAAGCGGGGCTGCTGGTCTGCCAGTCTTGACATGTATTGAATATTGTACTTATGTATTTTTGGAGTTGTTCTATAAATATTATATCATCGTATTGTTGGAAATATTCTATTCTAACAAGTTGCATGGGGTAAATCGGCATGGCATCCAGCTGCCCACAAGATATTATAAAAAGTTATTAAAATGTAAATACATATTAAAAAACCTTACCTACAAAAAATATTGTAAAATGTGTAATTTTGAAAAGAGCAACTGCTGAGTTTCTTGCCGGTTCTTCTCAGCAGAATCCGCTTTCCGAACCGGTGGTAGAGTCATGACTTGTCATAAGCGCCACGGGTTGGCCTACATGAAATAAATGATTTTGAATTTGAATTTGAAACTCAGCTAACTTTTGAAAACAAAATAATACAAAATCCTAATTTTTATTTTATTTTATTTATTAGACACAACAGATTATGACAAAGGAACAAAAATAATACAGCCACGATTAAGAACTAGCCACTCTCCAATACAAAATACAAAATGTGTATACAAAAGCAGCAAATAATCGGACGTGTGTCTAATCTTCTATATATAAATAAAAATGAATGTTGGTAATCGCATAACTCAAGAATGAATGGACCAATTCGGTTAATTTATTTTTTTGTATGTTCCTTAAGTTCCACGGAAGGTTTTAATACAAAAAAAAAAAACAAAAAACCAAATTCACGCGGACGAAGTCGCGGGCATCAGCTAGTAATACATAAAAATTACAATTTAATAAATTAACTAACTCTCTTGTCGTCATCTGGATACCTACCAAGCCGATTTTTTCCGTGCAATGTTCACTAGAATGCTTTTTATTAACTACGTTCAATTCAGTTTTTTGCCATGATATCACGCATACGGCATACCTATACATTAAAAGCAAGAAACAAAAGTTCAGGATGCTTATAGAAACTTTGAATTTAAAATTATATACGTACTATCACGCGACGGGGAACATTATAAATTAATCATTACTGGCATTTGCCCGCGACTTCATCCGCTTAGAGTAAGATTTTTAAAAATCCCGTGAAAAACCTCTCCTTTCCCGGGATAAGAGGTAGCCAAAGTTACTCTCGAAGTTCCCAACCATACCCATCAAAAAATCACGTCAATCTGATGATCTGTGGCTGTGTGACTGAAGAATAAATCAACAAACCAACACACTATCGCTTTATTAGTAAGGATGTCAAAATAATAATATTTGAACTCTGAATAAAGTATACAGAAAAATATCAGTATTTTAATATTACGTCGCTGTAGTTGGAAAATTAAATAACTAACAAAACCAATATCGCGAGAAAAACGCATTTTAGTGTTTTTTTTGCGTTAGAAATGGAGATAACTTTTTTTCATAAACAATTTAACTGTCCATGTTTTGATATGTTATAGATTGTTACTGTATCTATTTCTGAATCTACTTGACGTACATTTTGATTCATTTGTTTGTGAGAAAAAAAATAAAAAGCAATTATTTAGTTTTCCCTCACCAAAGTTTTGAATATTTGATGCACTTATTTATTTTTCCGTGTCAGTTGTTTAGTTCTTCCTCGTCAATATTGCGTTGAAGTACGAAAAAGTGACGATATAAGTACCTTTATTTAGTTTTTCCACTTTACTGAGATGTTAAAATGACCCATTATTTACTTATTTTACTATGACAATCCAATATTCAAGGGTATTAATTTAATAAAAAAGGAGGATTTTTAAAAGATAACCAACAAATAAACATTTCTTTTTATATAATATTATTGTAAAAAGTAATCAATAAAACTACTGAAGCAACTAGATTCTTCTATCAGACTTACAAAATTAAACATAAAAAAACACAAAACCACATAACAATAAATTATACGACTCTAATCATAAAATCAACAAAATTTCACTTTTAATTTAACAATTATACTTATCAAAAACTAAGTATCAACTGAAATGATAACTATCAACTTTTCTTCAGTTTTACCTTTATAAATTTAAATTTAACAATTGAGCTCAGCTGGTTCAAACCAAATAGCTTATGAGTAACGTTCAGTATAATCAAAACTATCCTTTTCAAGTTATAATTTACTAAGAATGGTTTAATCGAACTAGGAGTATGTCAGTGACGCTAGTAATTGTTATAATAACGACTCTACTCATAAAATAATAAAGATTTGAATAGTTTGTGGAACACTAGGAATGAAGACTAGCTAATGATTGATTCCCGCAGAAGTTCTCTAACTTTCTGGGATAAAATATAATAATAATAATAATATTTATTATTAACTCAGTAAAAAGTTTTTACAATAAATCAACTCCTTAAATCTAGGACACAGAAAAAGTAAACTAGCAATGTTGGTTGTTGCGAAGGAGTGCTTTGGCATCCGTACTAGGAAAACCTGTGTTACGGACACCGCAGCCTTTCCACGGATCCATTGATTACTAGAGTTAGACCATAGTTCAAATTTTACAAATTTAGATTATTATTGTTTCAATTATTATAAAATTATTGTTAGCTGTTAGAATAATTAAGTGTATGTGTGTGTGTGTGTGTGTGTGTGTGTGTGTGTGTGTGTGTGTGTGTGTGTGTGTGTGTGTGTGTGTGTGTGCGTATGGGGTGTATTTGTGTGTTTATAATATTTTCTATGATTTCACTTCAGCGATCAAATCCTCAATTTCATAGAAGCTAAGTCTCTTTAACCAAGCATCGACAGTTTTTTTTAAGTTAGGTTTGTTAAGCTTAGATATATCGAGTGTGTCATTTATTCTAAGTATTATAAAGTTTAGGACTAAGGAAATGGTATTGGCGTCCGGCAAGTGCGGTTCTCCTTGGCAAAATTCCAAAAATCTTTTGCTTGCGTCTTTTAAGAATATTAACATTTACTTCAGGTTGAGCTATTTTATCTGAGTGTTTGCGTAAAGTAACCTGGGTAAGTAAATATAGTTCATGTGCTATTGTGATGTATAAGCTATGACATCGTGAAGCTTTATCAAAATCGGTCTAAATATTTTTGCGTGAAAGTGTAACAAACATTCATCCATCCACCTTCACAAACTTTTGCATTTATAATATTAGTAGGATGCCAATAAGAAAAAGGTACATAATTACGTCCATTTAAATTTAAACTAAGATTCTATTGAAATTATAACAGCTATCATCTTTCTTTAAGCTTTACCTTTGTAAATTTAAATTTTACATTATAGATCAGATCAGCTCAAACGAACTAAGCGTATGTAACGTTCACTAAAATCAAAACTATCAATTATAAATATAATTAAGTAACTGAGAAAGGTTTAATTATAAAATTAGTACGATTGAACTGATTGCAATGTAGGTAAGGATACTAAAAGTTTTCTATGCCTGCAAGAGTAAGCTTTATTCACTTACAGTTCTATAAACCATTCTTAAGCAGTCCAATCATTTATTAATCTTCTTTTCAATTTACTACAAATTATTAACTGGCTATTGGGAATCATTTCCGGATTGCAAGTCTTCTATGATTGTATCTGTCGAAGGAAGACTTGCGTACTATGCGTGTAGTTCATCTGGTTTAATATTCTTTCTGCACAGATTCAGCCGGTCCTTTTTTTTAGCTTCCGTAATCGGAAGAGGGTGTCCGTATCCCATCGTAATTACCTCTTTGACAATGTTGATGTCACCGGGCTATGTCCTCCTTAAACAACAGGTTCGTGGAAACTGTCCATACTGTAGGTTCTAAATTCCTTAACACCCATCGCAGGAAAAGAACCGAAAAGTTCTCTGACCATACTCTCAAGTTAATAGAAGAGAGACAAGAGATGAGGCTACAGTCATCGGCAGACGCGGCTGCCTACCGGCGGATTAATAGGCAGATCTCTAAGGCACAAACTCGCGACCTCCGTGTCTTTAATACCAAGTGTATTAAAGATACCATCGAGCGGAACAAAGGCTCATAAGTGTTTGCGAGAGATCTGTCTATCGGACAGAGCCAGCTGACGCGGCTGAAAACTGATGACAGCCGTCTCGTCTCTTCTCGACCTGAGGTCTTGGGAGAGGTTGAAAAGTTCTATGGACAGTTATATACCACGACACAAAAACCTGTTGAAGATTTGGCCAAAGATCCCAGAGCCAAACTGACCTGACACTATACCGAAGATATCCCGGACGTTAGCCTATACGAGATTAGTATGGCTCTCAAGCAGATCAAGAACAGCCAGGCGCCTGGTGATGACGGAATCACTGGGGAACTCCTGAAAGCGGGTGGAAAACCGGTACTTAAGATCTTTCAAGACTTGTTCAATTCCGTCATCCACGAGGGCACAACGCCGGAAGCATGGCACAGGAGCGTGGTAAGCGTGGAGCGTGGTGGATAAACATGAGTTTATAAGTTGTTCTCGAGAGTCATTACGAATCGTCTCGCGAACCTACGAAGTTCGACGACTTCCAGCCTCCCGAACAAGCCGGATTCCGAAAAGGCTTTGGTACCATAGATCACATTCATACGCTACGGCAGGTTATACAAAAGACGGAAGAGTATAAACAGCCACTTTGCTTAGCGTTTGTGGACTATGAGAAAGCCTTCGATTCCGTGGAAACTTGGGCTGTGTTGAGGTCGCTGCAGAGATGCCGGATTGACTACCGGTATATCCAAGTGTTGAAGTGCTTGTATGAAAACGCCACAATGTCAGTACGTATACAGGACCAGACTATGAGGCCAATCCACTTACAGCGTGAGTGCGACAGGGAGACGTTATCTCCCCGAAGCTCTTTACCGCTGCGCTGGAGGACGTCTTTAAGCTTCTGGATTGGAACGGGCTTGGCATTAACATAAACGACGAGTACATTACTTACCATACATAGTGGTCATGGCAGACACTCTGAGAGACCTCAATACAATGCTCAACGATCTCAGCAGGGTTTCTCAACAGGTGGGCCTGAAAATGAACATGAGCAAGACGAAAATCAAGTCCAATGCTCATGCACCGCTCCACCCACTAATTGTTGAGAACTCTGCACTCGAAATTGTCTACGAGTATATTTACCTGGGACACACAGTCCAGCTACAAACTCGGCTGGGCAGCGTTCGGGAAGCTCCACGATGTCTTCTCGTCCAAAACTCCTCAGTGCCTGAAGACTAAAGTCTTCGAACAGTGCATGTTGCCAGTGATGACTTACGGATCCGAGACATGGTCGCTAACTAAGGGCCTCATAAGTAGGCTCAAGACCGCTCAGCGGGCGATGGAGAGAGCTATGCTTGGAGTGCCCCTGCGGGATAGAATCAGAAATGAGGAGATCCGTAGGAGAACCAGAGTCACCGACATAGCTCAGCGAGTCGCGATACTGAAGTGGAAATGGGCGGGGCACATAGTTCGAAGAGCTGATGGTCGTTGGGGTCCCAAGGTGCTGGAGTGGCGACCCCGCACCGGGAAGCGCAGTGTTGGCAGACCCCCCACCAGGTGGACCGACGACATCAAGCGAGTCGCAGGGAGCCGCTGGATTCAGGCGGCGTAAGACCGAGGCCTGAGGAAGTCCATGCAAGAGACCTTTGTCCAGCAGTGGTCGTCTTTCGGTTGATAAAGAAGAAGAAGAAATATTCAAAACTAAATATCTTCTAATTAATGTTTCGGTTGCTTTAATAAAGTTAAATAAAATCCCTTATTTAATTCTGCTTGTCCTGAAATTATCCAAATTCTCAGAACTTTTTTGAATAGTTGAATAAATGTTCTTATTCAATTTTAATAGTACCTATATCTTTGCTATCAAGGGATGATAAATTAAATAACTGACTTTGTTTAATTTTTCCGAACTTAATTCCCCTGTAAAGCAGAATATGTTTCGAGGGAAAACTAAATAACTAACTTTATGCATTTTATTCGCTCTCGAAGTGATGCAAGAGAGAACTTATTTATTTTTTGCTAAGTTATCTAGTTTTTCTTCGCTACTTTTTTATCAATTATACAATATTTATTTTTCCAAGTATGGCGCCTTGCAAGATTCATTTTCATATAACTTTTTAATTAATGATGATAATTAAAATTAGAATTATAGAAAGATGCGGCTTTAATTGGACTTTCTGAAAATGCAATAAAGTCGATTTCGCAAAAAGTGTAGTTAATTTTCCAACTACAGCGACGATTAGTTGTATAGTTCTTGCAATTCACAAGGGCGACTGACTTATGGTTGTGTGTGTGTCGTATCTGTATAAGTGTGAGCGAGCGCAATGCTCGCGCCTGCCCGCTCCCACCTAGGCTTTGACAGGCACGCACACTTATGCAATGTGCATGTACTTGTACACGAAGTAACCAAGTAAAGCTCACTCGACTTCGTGCATCGCAAAAACTGTAATATTATAATATTAAAAAATTAAAACTAGCTGTACAAAAATCTATACTATTTGACCGAGCGAAGCGAGGTCTCTGAGTTTACTAGAGCGATTTGCACTTGTCCGTCCGTCCGTCCGTCCGTCCGTCCGTCTGTCAGAGCCTTATAACTTTTGAATTACTGAACGTAATTACTTCAAATTTAGATATAATATGTAAACCGATGGCCTCCAGCCGAAAATGGCTTAAAAAGTTATAAAAATCTTTATTTCAGGGGGGCTCTCATAGAAGCGAATGCGAAGAATTTTTTTTTTATTTGCGATTCATAGGTTTTCTGTGTATCATTTTAAAGACAATTTGGAACAGAGTACAACCGTATTTTTTTTTTTATTTTTTTTCTAAAATTGACGAAATGGGGGGCTTCCAAAGTGGCGATTTAATACGCTCGCTTGAAGACGCTCTCTGGGAAAATTTTCTATATATTTTCAAGTTGTACTTATTTTCTTACTTCACTTGTATCCTGTACTTGAACAACAAATACTAAAATTATATGAATATTATAAAGAAACGAGATTATTTCATTTTTAATGAGCATCAGTAAATTTCACATAGCTTCACAATAATGCTAATAGATGGCGCAGTCATTAACTATTCCATTGAACTAGGAGTTACGACTACGATTTATCCCAAAAACAGTTTTGCGTCGACCATTATTATTTAGGTACATAATATAATAACATATTATTCAATTAAAATTATTCTTTAGTTAAATATCATTTTGTATATTTTCTATTCGCGTCGATAGATGACGATTTGTACAGATGCCCCTAACCCGTTTTCACTCGTTAGTACCTACATAATAATTCAATGTTTTCACTGACGTTCCCTAACCTTTACGGGCTACCTATGATAAGTTATGTGATGATTACTGTCGACTTCTTTATCACGATCCTGTACGGGACACCTAAAAGGACATTGGGACGGATGTTAGGACTTAGGATTGTGTTTTGGAGCTACCTACGTAAAGAGACTCCTACATAGGGGATGATTTAGGTATGTTTGGTGAAAACGGGCATAATAATAATAATGTCAGTTTTGGTCGTCATGTATCGATTGAATAAATAATCATGGGATAGGTACCGTTACCGCGAGGTCTCAGTTCGGGGCGAACCACTAAATAGTCTATATATATACTAGCAATATTTTTGGCAGCTGTCAAAAATATTGCTTTATTTTTCAGTTAATATTAAGTGACATAATGTAGTTATTGGAATTTGAATTGTTTCATATTTCATTTCCAAAGGTTTGTGTCAATAACATAATTACACTTTTCTTGATAACAAATGCCTAGCGCAACTAACCCCATCATTAAGTTGTTCTACTTTTTACTTATACTTTTTTGTTCATTTTCATAGAACCCAACAACCAACAACCAACGTAATTGACGCGTTTTCAATACAAGCGACATTAGTTGTTTGTACAGTCAACAAAGTCCCTATAGCTGGACGAAACGTGTCCCATATAATAAAATGATTGATAGATAATAATTATATCACATATGGAAATAATCGATTTTTGTAGTGAAGTTACCGACAGTCAATTACTAACGATAAAATTAACAATTACAACCATTTTACGCTTTATTTTACGTAAACATCAAATGTTTCCGCAGTTGTGACCAAAAATCATAATATTGTATGAGAGCAAAATGGTAACAGTACCTACTTATCAGTAGGTATCTATTTGCGCTTAGAAGTAGCGTCTATTATTCTTATAGTGCCATGTAATTATTTTCTGGTACTGGTAATTCTTTTTTGATGGTTATTGTGACGAATTATGACACCCTTTCACAGCTTAGTCACAGAATATATAATTGTACTACGTAGTGGCTTAGTTTAGTTCTTGCAATTCACGAGGGCGACTGACTTATGGTTGTGTGTGTGTCGTATTTGTATAAGTGTGAGCGAGTGCAATGCTCGCGCCTGCCCGCTCCCACCTGGGCTTTGACAGGCACGCACACTTATGCAATGTGCATGTACACGAAGTAACCACAAGTAAATCTCACTCGCCTTCGTGAATTGCAAAAACTGTACGTATTTTTTAATAATTTTCTGCGAGCTCGCGAACGCGACGATACTGCGTAGTCGGCCTCTAAAATCTAACTAAAATGGCTTATCACCGCGTCGACTATTGCTCTTCTAAGCTTACGGAAGGTAACATTCTATCTGCAATCGTTTCACATCAAAACTGTAACTAGGTCATATTAAATTCAGAAGCATCATCTGTTATTATTTTTTGCAACAACACGAGAATCGCATGCGACATTATACATAATACATCGTAAATCGCTTAAAATACCTTGTTGAATCGATAGCGTGGCACATCACTAGCGATCGCGTGCGGGCTCGCACATCCGACTGTCCTGTGAACTCACTCTGGTTTATGATGACCATGTATTTAATTTAAGTTAGGATTTAGTATTTCTCACATTGATATTTACCTATACAGTAATGACTTTTGAATGAATTTTGACGACCTCCCTGGCTCAGTGGTGAGCGCTGTTGTCTTATAACTGGGAGATCTCGGGTTCGATTCCCGGCGGGGTCAATTTGGGAATTTATAATTTCTGAATTGTCTCTGGTCTGGTCTGGTGGGAGGCTTTGGCCGTGGCTAGTTACCACCCTACCGTCAAAGACGTGCCGCCAAGCGATTTAGCGTTCCGGCACGATGGCGTGTAGAAACCAATTAGGGGTATGGGTTGAATGTTCACTGCCATACCCCTTCCAAGTTAGCCCGCTACCATCTTAGACTGCATCGTCACTTACCATCTGGTGAGATCGCAGTCAAGGACTAGCTTGTCATCGAATAAAAAAAAGACTAAGAAGACTGCACTGCAAGAAGAAGAAGAAAATATAGATCAGAAAGATGGCCCTACTATGGACCTCATAAGAAGGCTCAGGATCAGTGAGCGATGGAGAGAGCTATGCTCGGAGTATTCCTGCGAGATCAAATCAGAAATGAGACTTAACCAGAGTTACCGACATTGCTCATCGAGTCGCGCAGCCAAAGTGGCAATAAAAGGGGCACATAGTTCGAAGAACTGATAGTCTTTATGAGGTTTCTAGATACTGGTGTTGCGAAATCACAATAGAAAGCGCAGTGTTGGCAGACACGCCACTAGATGGACTGATGACTTCAAACGAGTCGCAGCTATGTGGAAGTCAATATGAGAGACCAATGAGAATTGAGATGCATAATTATAATATGTCTGAGTTTATAAAAGGAATATTCACACACGCTGGCACATGTCATGCCAGCGCGGAATGTTGAAAAGTATAGTGGCTGTATTTCTGCACTGAACCTAAAAGCAGATTCTACATGCCATCCCTCAAAATAACAGAATTTTGAAATAATAATATTTATTTTATTTATGGTCACCCTACAAAAAGCAGGCATACTTCAGCACACCACAGCAGGTTTTCAGTGACTTGAATACCTTGAAACTAAGCACATGAATTTGCTATTACAATAATTATTGTAGGTACACGAAAATGACGGGCTTACCAGATTATATAAGTATATTTTTTTATAATTATAAAAAAGAAAGAATAAATTAAGAAAATATTTGTGGTGATTTGAGTGATTTGAGATTTATATAAAGCTGAAAATAAAATCATAAATAGATAGTTTATGTTAAGATTTAGCAATATCATATTTTGGTGTGAGATTTAGCATTAATTTGGGGTTTCAATAATAATGAATGCGTGGTCTGGTGAAGTACATGATGGCATGGGACCGACTGTTACAAGTAAGTTTTCGAAGAAAATTCGAGATAAAAACTTTTTCACTTTCCAGCGGTGATAGCCTAGGGGTTTTTTTAATCTTTGTTTATTTTGAAGGGCTTTTATGCAATGTAAAGTAGGTATATGAAAGCCCTATCGTACTCGAATCATATTATGTTTGGAACAGTATAGTTAAGTAAACTGTTATAAGATTAAGGGCCGGTTGCGTGAGTCGCCGTTATAGGTACGTTATAGTTAAGTTATCGTTAAAGCTAACACATGTGTTTCGGCTGTCACATTTATTAACGATAACTTATCTATAACGTAACTATAACGGCGCCTCACGCAACCGGGCCTAACAATAACTTGTACATAAGAATATATATTTAAGTTTTAATCCCTAGGGTATGAATGATACTCAGGCCCGCTTGCAGAGACGCCGGGTTAGTTAACCCAGGAATTTTGTTTGACAGACGCTTTGTACGAAATCTGTCAAATCTGCCCTTTTAACTCAGAGTTAGCTGCTAACTGGGTTAAAAGGATAACCCGGCGTTTCTGCAAGCGTGCCTAGGGGTTAAAACTTGGGCCCTTTTCGGAGTTCAGGTGTTTGAATCTCAGGCACGAACCTACCCTTTTTGGAGCTAGATGCGTTTTAAGCAATTTTATATCGGTGACTTTAACGGTGAAGAAGAAAGTCATGAGGAAACCTGCACGCCTTACAGTTATCCATAATGTTCGTAAAGGTGTGTGAAGTATGCCCATCGTACTTTGCCTATGATGGACTCTAGTCTTAACCCTTCATTCTGAGAGGAGAACCTGCACTGCTTAGAAGTAGTCCAGAAATAGAATAGAATAGAAGTGATAGAATAGAAAGGATTTATTTGCATGATTGTAAGTAAGTACATGGGTTAAGATGATGATGAGTTAGTCATTATTATATTTTGTGCTATAAAGGTTTTTCATTATATCGATTGAGTGCTACGAAAGTTCATTAAACCTACTGCCTGCTAATGCCTGCTGGTAGTTTGCTGCAAAGCGATAACAATCTAAACTCTTCTGAACCTAGACCTACTTGTACTTTCATGAAATTTGCATTAATGCCTGGTTAGTTGAACTAAAGGCTTTGTACAAATACACAATTATTTTTTTCTACGAAAGTAGGAAACTTTTTTATATAAATTATAGGCACACGCTTGACCACTATCACACCTGATGGAAAGTGATGATGTGGCCTAAGTTGGAACGCGTTTGCCTAGAAGATGCCTATTCAGCCTAGCTTTGAAGATACCCAAGTTGTACGTGTTAAGAAACACAGATCTCGGAAGAGCGTTCCCTAGCCGTGCGAATCAAAAATGAAGACTTGAACCACTTCGTGCGCGTGGATGGTATATCAACGATATAGGGATGGAAGCTATTCCAATTTGTAAACTAATACTTATATTAGTTTACAGTATATTAATTAGCCAAACTAAATACAAATATTATTCCCTTTGGAGCATAAGTGACGAGTGGGCACTTTACAGAGTACAGAATCGTCCACCAGTGGTTTTTCAGTCTGTCACACACACAGTCTGTCACATGCACAGAAGTTTCATGTGGGGAGGTTGTTGTTAAATTAAAATTAACCCTGTATATAGATAACATTGTTTTTTCCTCCAAAATACTTAAAAAATACAAACTTTAAAATTCCATATTTGAAGTTGATAAAATGCTGTGGTTTGAAGGACCTTTCTGTTTCCAAACCGCGCCTTCATCTTTACACTGTACAAGTTCTGTAAAAATGATTATGGGAAAAATAAAGAGATTCTTTAGCTACACAGTTTGTTCGAAATCACCTATCTTCTACCAACAATGAAATTTCATGAAAGTACAAGTAGGTCTAGGTTCAGAAGAGTTTAGATTGTTATCGCTTTGCAGCAAACTACCAGCAGGCATTAGCAGGCAGTAGGTTTGTTCAACATCAAGATCTAAAATGAGGCCTGTGCCCTGTGGAAGAGACCTATGTCCATCTGTGCACGTCTATCTGTTGATAAAAAAGAAGACTTATTCCAACCTTATCACTTTTCAAGGAGCACCGAGTGCGAAAACTATATCACCACCACTAAAGAACGGTAACGACCTAAGAGAATCCGGTTACTTGGTAGCTGTAGGCTCAAGGACAGCTAGGTTAGTATTTTTTTAATTCTGTCGTAAATGTACACGTTTAATTGATACACGTTTGATTGATACTATTTTTACACATAAATCCGTTTTTAGGGTTCCGTAGTAAACAAGGAACCCTTATAGTTTCGCCATGTCCGTCCGTCTGTCTGTCTGTCTGTCCGCGGTTTAGCTCAGAGACTATTGGTACTAGAAATCTGTAATTTGACAAGGGTATAAATATCAATCACGCCGACAAAGTGGTGAAATAAAATTGTGAAAAATATTTTTTTTTAGGGTACCTCCCCTACATGTAAAGTGGGGATGAATTTTTTTTTCTCATCTATCCCATAGTGTGGGGTGTCGTTGAATAGGTATTTCAAAAACGTTGTGGGTGTGGGAACACCATTTTTCAATTCAGGGATCCGTTTGTGAAATATGATATTTTAAAGTGCTAAATTTTGTTAGAGTCAAGTGTCCCCCCCCCCCTCTGCCAGCTAAATGGTTGTATATAGGATACAAGAAAAAATACACAGCAGTACTATATAATATAATGAATTTTAAAGGAAAACTATCACGGCTAAGTACCTAGGGTTCATTAGTGAAGGAGTTATATCGGTTTTTCTAAGTTAGATATTACATGTAGTGTAAGTTGCATATTTTGTAGTATGTTATAGTATTTAAACCATGGAACTCAAAATGTATGTTGAGACTTTCAACTACGGAACCCTACACTGCGCGTGGCCAGACACGCACTTGGCCGGTTTTATTTCATATTCTACTACCTGTTCTTCGCCTCAACTATGCACCCGATTAAAACTATCATAAAGGCATAATATTAATAGTTACCTAGAAAAGGACATGGATAATTTTTATCTTAGAAGAAAAGCTCCCGTGCGATTATTAAATAAAAACGCATTTTCAATTAAAAATAGGTATAATTATGTTATTGCAAATATGAAGTGATGAGACAAAAAAAATTATATTCACGAATTTAATTTAAAAATACTCATTTTTAATATTTAAATCAAGAGAATTGCTTTAAATCTATGCCCCATGTTTGATTAACGCTTTCTGATTCTAGGTTTCGAAGAAAACACAAGAATAAATTATTGATAATATTTTTGATAGTGTTAATTCTACTTTTGTTATGTTTAGCAGTAGCAATGACTGTGTTATGTAAGTATCCAAGATAATACTTATTCTACTAATATGAAATCTTGAAAAGAGTAACATATTATAATATTAGTTAGAACCTGCAAGAAACTGAAATAATACTCGTACTACATGAAATAGTCACTTCGAATGTTGAATTTATGAATGTTCATTACAGATCTATTGTATTTGTAAGATAATTAGTTTTATATAAGTTATCAAAAATTAGAGCCAAAAACATTACTCTGAGTCTACTAGGGCGAATTTGCACTTGTCCGTCCGTCCGTCTGTTCATCCGTCCGTCCGTCTGTCAGAGCCTTATAACTTTTGAATTACTGAACGTAATTACTTCAAATTTACATATAATATGTAAACTGATGGCCTTCAGCCGAATATTGCATAAAAAATTATAAAAACCTTTATTTCAGGGGGGCTCTCATAGAAGTGAATGCGAAGTAAAAAATTTTTTATCGCGTTACATAAAATTGTTACAAATCATTTTAAAGATAATTTCGAACCGAGTACAAAAATATTTTTTTTTAAATTTTTCCCTTAAAATTGACGAAATGGGGGGCTTTCAAAGTGGAGATCTAATACGCTCGCTTGAAGACGCTCTCTAGCAGAATCGGCTATGTATTTTCAAGCTGATTTCATTTTTTTATTTCACTTGTATCCTGTACTTGAACAACAAATACTAAAATTATATGAATATTATAAAGAAACGAGATTATTTAATTTTTAATGGGCATCAGTAATTCATATAGCATCAACATAGCTTCACAATAATACTAATAGATGGCGCAGTCATTAACTATTCCATGGAACTAGGAGTTACGACTATCCCAAAAACAGTTTTGCGTCGACCATTATCGACCGAGCGAAGCGAAGGTCTTTGAGTTAACTAGGGCGATTTGCACTTGTCCGTCCGTCCGTCCGTCCGTCTGTCAGAGCCTTATAACTTTTGAATTACTGAACGTAATTACTTCAAATTTAGATATAATATGTAAACCGATGGCCTCCAGCCGAAAATGGCTTAAAAAGTTATAAAAATCTTTATTTCAGGGGGGCTCTCATAGAAGCGAATGCGAAGTAAAAAAAAAAAATCGCGTTACATAAAATTGTTACGTATCATTTTAAAGATAATTTTGAACTGAGTACAAAAATATTTTTTTTTTAATTTTTCCCTTAAAATTGACGAAATGGGGGGCTTTCAAAGTGGCGATTTTATACGCTCGCTTGAAGACGCTCTCTAGAAAAATCCGCTATGGATTTTCAAACTGATTTTATGTTTTTAGGTCACTTATATCCTGTACTTGAACAACAAATACTAAAATTATATGAATATTATAAAGAAACGAGATTATTTAATTTTTAATGGGCGTCAGTAATTCATATAGCATCAACATAGCTTCACAATAATGCTAATAGATGGCGCAGTCAGTAACTATTCCCATGGAACTACGAGTTAAATTCAATGTTTGATAAATAATTCAATGTTTTCACTAACGTTCCCTAACCTTTACGGGCTACCTATAAGTTAGGTGATTGATGTTTTCTGTCAACTTATTTATCACGATCCTGTACGGGACACCTAAAAGGATATTGGGACGGATGTTAGGACTTAGGATTGTATTTAGGAGCTACCTACGTTAAGAGACTCCTACTTAGGGGATGATTTAGGTATGTTTGGTGAAAACGGGCATAATAATAATGTCAGTTTTGGTTATCATGTATCGATTGAATGAATAATCATGGGATACCGTTACCGCGAGGTCTCAGTTCGGGGCGAACCACTAGTTATTTAGTTACATAAAATAATAACTTATTATTCAATTAAAATTATTGTTTAGTTAAATATCAAATTTCAATAAACTATTAATTACTGCATTTTGTATATTTTCTATTCGCGTCGATCTTTGTCGATAGATGACGATTTGTACAGATCGGTAGTAAATATCATTCGTCTATGGTACAGATGCCCGTAACCCGTTTTCACTCGTTAGTACTTATTAATTCAATGTTTTCACTAACGTTGCCTAACCTTTACGGGCTACCTATGATAAGTTAGGTGATGATTTCTGTCAACTTCTTTATCACGATCCTGTACGGGACACCTAAAAGGACATTGGGACGGATGTTAGGACTTAGGATTGTATTTAGGAGCTACCTACGTAAAGAGACTCCTACTTAGGGGATGATTTAGGTATGTTTGGTGAAAACGGGCATAATAATAATGTCAGGTATGGTCGTCATGTATCGATTGAATGAATAATCATGGGATACCGTTACCGCGAGGTCTCAGTTCGGGGCGAACCACTAGTAAGTAGGTACCTCTAATTCTATCGATATAGTAAGATGGTGATAAAAAGTCCAGGCTTAGAGTTTATCTTGGGTTATTCTCAGGGCTCGTTTGGAAAACTTTGGTTTTAAGTTTTCTTAAAATATAATCATCACCACCTGCTTCACTTTCAAAATGGCATGCCAACTCGTATATTTTTTACATTTTCAAAAATGCTGACTTTTATGCTTTTATGGTACTTGTGTTTACATAGTGAAAGTGATTTGCCGGAGCTGACTTCTGCAAAATTTCTGTAGATATTATGTAAAGAAGTATTAATCTAACTTTGTAGATGTAAGACAAAAAAGGAACAAGCCCATACGAATATGTCACACGAAAGAGTGCTTGAGGTCTGCCGCTAACTTGGCGCTCTCAATGGACACCACCACTAGTCCTTGCCATGACTTCTATCAGGTATGCCCCGTGCCAATCTTTATGACTACTCAGAACAACGCGCAGTTCGGAAGCTGAACATTTGTTATATCTTTTTGTTAAAAAAAATTAAGTGGCACTCGGGGACTGCCGCGGTAAAGCTATTGCATAGCATTTTTTATCAACTTATGCAATTATAATATTCATGTAATATTTTTTTTTGCATAATAAAAATTATGCAAAAAAAAATTAAAAAACAAACAAACAAGAAAAGCGAACTGTCACTTCTTCGCGAGTGAGATTCGAACCTGCGACATCATACACCACACGGTAAAGAAAGCGGCCGCTCGCCCACTGCGCCAAATAGAGCTACTTGAGAACCTCTAAAATGTTGAACGCTTACTGAACGACGGTGTTAGGTTTTTTTCGTTACGGAATTTCTTGATTCAGTCGCCGCGCTCAAACTGTTTGTCCTAGTTCAAAGCCCGCGATAAAAGCTATGCAATAGCTTAAAAATAGCTAAATATTTAAAATTTTCGACCAAGTTAGGCTTAATATTTGTGACGACTCGCTTAAGTGCGTCTGACTGTGGCAAATAATGTATCATTAGGTATTGTAATTATAATAATTCTTATTTTATTATATTAAGCGCCATCTAAGATCTATATTCCTCAAGGAAAATCAGAGCTGTGTCTGTAAGTTAGCACTTACTTCTAATATGTTGAAAAAAGACCATTTTATTGGAGATCATCAGGTTATACTTACTTTATAAGATTATTGAAATTTTCTTTCCTTTTATTTGAGAAATTAAAGTTTCCCTTATCATTCTATCGTTCTCTAAGTACGTTTGCGGCAACTGGGTAGAAGAGCATCCCCGCCCCGACTCGTACAAGTCGTACGATTGGTTCAGAGAGAAGCAGAACAAAGTGTACGCGGTGGTGCGCGACTTCCTTACCAGGAACATCACGAACCAGCCGCGACCTGTGCAGCAGGCCAAGGATCTGTACACCGCTTGTATGGACACTGGTGATCATGCTTTTATTGCCTATTTATTATATTTCCAGCTGATGCCCCCGACTTCGTCCGCGTGGATTTCATTTTTGAAATCCCGCGGGAACTCTTTGATTTTCCCGGATAAAACTTAGCCTTTGTCACCCTCCAGGTTCTCAACTATACCCATGCAAAAAATCACGTCGATCCGTAGCTTTTTTGCTACTTGATTGAAAAACAAACCAACATACAAACACACTTTCACATTTATAATATTAAAAAGTATCCTATGTCCGTCTCCTTGTTCTAAGCTACCTCCCCACCAATTTTCAGCCAAATCGGTTCAGACGTTCTTGAGTTATAAATAGTGTAACTAACACGACTTTCTTTTATATAATTATATAGATTTATTATATTTCCAGCTGATGCCCCCGACTTCGTCCGCGTGGATTTAATTTTATAAATCCCACGGAAACTCTTTGATTTTCCGGGATAAAAAGTAGCCTTTGTCACTCTCCAGGTCCTCAAATATACCCATGCAAAAAATCACGTTGATCTGATTGCTCTGTTGCGGCGTGATTGAAGGACAAACCAACAAACCAATAAACCAACAAACAAACACACTTTCGCATTTATAATATTAGTATGATGGTGTTTTTAATGGGACTTCGATAGGTGATAAGTCAGCCTCATAAAATACACATTAAATCCTCACTAATATTATAGAAATTATTAATGCGAAAGTGTATATTTTGTTTGTTGATTTGCCCTTCAATCACACAGCAATGGTGTATTGGATCAACGTAATTTTTGCATGGGTATAGTTGAGGCCCTGAAGAGTGACATAGGCTATCTTTTATCCCGGTTTCCATTTGTTTTTAAAAGCGGCCGAATTCGCGAGCAAAAACAAGTACTTATAAAATAAAAAAAAATTAAGTGGCACTCTAACTTATGCAATTATTATATTTATGCAATATTTTTTTTGCATAATAAAAATTATGCAAAAAATTAATTAAAAAACAAACAAACAAGATAAGCGCACTGTCACTACTTCGCAAGTAAGATTCGAATCTGCGACATCATACACCATACGGTAAAGAAAGCGGTCGCTCGCCCACTGCGCCAAACAGAGCTACTTGTGAACCTCTAAAATGTTGAACGCTTACTGAACGACGGTGTTAGGTTTATTTTCTTTACGGAATTTCTTGATTCGGTCGCCGCGCTCAAACTGTTTGTCCTAGTTCAAAGCCCGCGATAAAAGCTAAGCAATAGCTTAAAATTTACTATGAAATTTTAAACTATAACGATTTCAAGATAATCACTTACTAAATCTACGTAAGTAGAATCACTTGATAATCTACGTAAGTAGATTTAGTAAGTGATAGAATGCTATACAATGCTTCTAATATTGTTATTTCTTTCAGAAACATTGGACAAGCTTAGCCTGAAGCCTGTCTTTAAAATATTAAAATACTTAGGCTTACCAGCTTACCCTACATACGTTAATGCTTCAGACAGTTTCGATTACTCGACTTACACCTTTGACTGGTTAGAAGCTGTTATTAATATAAAGACACAGTTAGGAATGGATGTATTGATTGGCTTTGATATATTCACCGATCCGAGAAATTCGTCTGAGTATCGACTGGTTATGGGATCGCCCGAAACTACTAATCCTTTTCCAAGGTAAACCTAATTATATAGGAAGCTTATTATTTATTTTGCTTCAAAGACAATAAATGGTCGGTCTATTGGAACGTAAGTTCCTTATCGCGCGGTGCGGAAGGGGGCTAGACGGAAAAAATTAAGGAACCGACACTCGACACATTTTTGAAACAGACATTTTTTTGTTGAATGTGAATTTTGCATTGTGTTCGGTATTTTCGCAATACAACATTGGGTCTCCGTAGCCTAGTGGCTCCGGCAGTCGCTTAACAGTTCAAAGTCGATGGTTCGAATCCCAGCTCGACAGACTGAATTTTCTATTTTATTTTAAATAATTTCTACATGTGGAATTTTTCCCTAAAGGACTGCCGGAGCCACTAGGCTACGGAGACCCAATGTTGTGCCGCGAAAATACCGAACACAATGCAATCGAAAGGAACTACGTTCCATCCGGGTGTCCCTTGACACCTCTCAAGATAATTCTTTTTTTTTTTTTTTAAGTAAAAGGTAGTCATTATATTTTCCGTAATTGAGTAGTATGTTCTATGCTTTAAAAAAATGAAATACTAAGTGCCGATTTTACCAACGTCGGTTGACACTTAACCGAAGAATAAACTGAGTGTTCTGACAGTTTTTGTGTTGAAAATCTGCCAAAATATCAAAACGCATGAATAAGATTTATTAAGAATACGTTGGTGAAATCGGCCCTAAGAATCCATCGATTACTTTTACTCTTTTATAGCATGCACAATGAAAAGAAACAACATATTGGTTCAAGAACTTCAAAAAGTTTTCTAGAACGCAAAATAGTAACCAGATATAAGAAAAGCTTAAAGTTATTTATGAAACACAGTGATAAAAAATATGAAAGTTTAGAAAATGCAGATGACGAAGAAAAAATTGAACTCATATATAAACTGTTCTATGCGGAGTTAATAAAACTGTTCATACTGGAAAGTGCTCCAAAGGATTTAAATTTAACAGAATTAGAATTGGATCAAAATATTTTTCTGGCTGCTAACGAATATTATACAATGAGTGAGGATATGTATGAGGTAAACAATATCTTTCATAAGATATCATTTTTATGTAGGATCGTAGAGGTTCAAATCGAGAACTAAATCTATGTATTTTACTCTCATGATAAGATTCAAATGAGCACAGGCATAATGTGAGTACCTACTAACCATTGTAAATTTATCAGGGTCTTTATTATCGGCAGCATTTCGTGGCAGCTTTAAATATCTTGCCACAAAATGCTGGAATGACATCCCTCCACCTTTTCGCAATGCAAGCTCTAAATTTGTTTTCAAAAAACTTTTCAGAGAACAAAAAAACGAATAATCATATTAAAATACATAGTAAGATAGCCGTGGTAGTACATTTACAAATAATAAATTTAAAAAAAAAAGGAAAGGACATTATCGATTCAATTTTATAATACAATTTATATTTTACCTAATAAGTTATTTTCATATGTATAATATTTATTTACTTTAAATGACTACCCTCTTATTCGGGCCCTAGCAGAATATCAGCGCTGTGGTTACATATGTATCCACAGCATTTAGCTGAGCTAGAACCCTTTCATTGGCATGACACATAGTAGACACTAGTTAAGTTAGATTGTAATTACTTTCTATTTTTCCATTTTCATGTGTATTTCCATTTTGTTTCTTATATTTTGTTTTCTTGTCAATGAATAAATAATATTCTATTCTATTCTATTCTATTCTAATTATAATTAGACCCTGATAAACAAAACATACCACATGGAAATTTAGAATCCATTTGGGAGCTACAATACCATACAAATAATAGATAAAAAACACAAGTTATTTAAAAAGTGTACATTAAATGGTTGTTTTTAGCTAGAAGCCGACAATGATACCAACACATATAATGATCAGTATCTCGATGTACCAGATTACACAATAGACGAGGTTCAATCTCACACGGATATGATTGTATTAAGCAACAATGGTACTCCTACTCCTATTTGGAAAAGATATCTAGAAGGTGTCTTCAATATAAGTGACGTTAACTTAGACTTTCAGAAAGACAAAATATTGATATCTGATCCAGATTTGAAATATATGTCTTTGATGGCCGCGTATTTGGCAAAAGCCGCACCTGTGACTATTGAACTCTATATTTGGATAAAGGTTTGGATAAAAACATTAACCTTAGACCATTGAATGGTCTAAGGCGTTAACAAATTGACAGATATTGCAACAAACTGATGTGGTCTTTTCGAATCATCTGCTTTACCAGCTAAGTTTTCAAATTTAAAATTCTTCATTTAAATGTTTATACATTTTTTTCTGCTTCACCAGCTAAGTTTTCAAAATGCTTATTTTAAAATGTTTATAAGTACATTTTTTTATTAAATGTTTTCATTTTGAAGGTTGTAGAAGTAATGGCAGTACATACGACAACAGAGTTGCGAATACTATTTCAAAAGTCATACGATGCTCTGCGAGTGCATGATCTTACCATGCCACCACGTAGCTTGTACTGCTCGAGTGCAGTCAATGATATGCTCGGCATGGCAGTATCATATGCAATTGTCAATCCTGACTTTCTTACCAATACTAAACCGAAGGTAAAAATGGTGCAAATTCGTTTGTATAAAAAACTGTAAACTTAATGAAATTGACAGGTTTAATAGTAGGGTAGGTAGGGTAGTAGTTTTCTCAGAAAAAATATTGAAAAGAATAAAACTACTTTTAGATAGTCAATTAAGATCAAAATTAAATCTTGGTTCCAGAATTTTCTTGCAAATTAATAAACTTAATGTTGCAGATTCAAATAATGTTGAACGAAATGAAAAGTTCCTTAATGCATCTTGTGAGTAAAACAAAATGGATGGATGACGAAACCAAATTGGTAACATACCAAAAAATTACTGAAATGAAAACTTTAATAGGATTTCCTGACTGGTTACTTGAAGAAAGGAAATTAGAAGAATTTTATGAAGGAATCGAAGTTGATACAAAGAAACATTTGGAAAATCTGATCAATATTATACAAATCAAAATAAGAAATGCTCTAAATAGGTTTAGGAATGGTAATAATTTTACTTGGGCTACTGATCCAACTGAGGTCAATGCTTACCACACATTCCAGGAAAATACGATAAGTAAGTGGAGCCAATTGACTTGAGAAAGAAGTTGTATTGAAAACGTAAAGCCTGCAGGGCCTAAACTAGCCCACTACTACATCGTTACTATATATACTACTATCGTTACTACATACTATCGTTACGTTACTATCGTTACTACATCGTTATTATCTTGAAAAATATAGGAACACAAACTTTATCGTCACGCTTATTAAGTACATTGTTTTACATTTTGGACGCAGCTGTGCCTTTAGTGATGTTGCAATACCCTTTCTACGATTTAGGACTCGAGTATGTATAACCTAGCAACTTTCCTAAATGACGTTGAATGATTATTATCAAAATGATTATGAATATAAGTTATGAGTGTGAGTATAATTTTTATTTTGTGAGTATAATTTGTGAGTATAATTTTTATTTTTACCAGATCCCTTAACTATGGTTCACTTGGCACGGTACTTGGACACGAAATAGCCCATGGATTTGACAACTTTGGTAAATAATTTTTATTTTGTATCTTTATCGTCTTTGCCTTAATTTTGTTCGAAACTAGCTGTTGCCCGCGGCTTTGCTCACGCTAAGTTAAATTTTTCAAACCCCTATTTTACCCCCTTAGGGGTTGAATTTTCAAAAATCCTTTCTTAGCGGATGCCTACGTAACAATAGCGCTGCGTGCAAAATTACATCTCGATCCGTTCAGTGTTTTCAGATGATAGTAAGTCAGTCACCTTTTCCTTTTATACTTATAATTAGATATTTACGAGTATGTATTCTACTATATTTATTTTCCTAGGTCGTCAATTTGATAAAAACGGCAATCTTCTACCCTGGTGGACGAATGACACCATAGAATCATTCGTCAGTTTGACGCAGTGCTTTATCGATCAATACTCGTCCTATTTTGTCCCCGAACTAAATGAACATGTAAGTATTAATTACATTCTTATGTCGTTTTTTCCTCTAATTTTTGATGCACTATGCACGTTTCAAACGAAATGTATAAAGTGGCATGTAAATTAGCAGCAATATTTCTGTTGCCTTCTTGTCCTACCTTGTATTATCCAGAGTAACATTAAGCGATAATAATGTATATTTGGGACTTAGCTGTGTTAATACAAAAAAGCCGGCCAAGTGCGAGTCGGACTCGCGCTCCGAGGGTTCCGTACTCCAAAAGTAAAAGTAAAACGATAATATTATATTAATTTGCTTAATTATCGTTAACTTTGTAGAGGTTTATTGTTAATATAAAAAAAAACTATGCTAGTTAGAGCGTTGGTTTTATTTTTCCTGTAAAATATACATAAACCTCTATTGACCATAATTATTTCAGATTTTACGATTGGTAAACTTCGGAGATAAGGGGGGGTAACGGTATTTTTTTCGACATTTTGGCCGATTACTCAAAAACTATTATATACAGAAATAAATTAAAACTGTTTTAGAATGCACAAGTAAAGGCCTTTCATATGATACCCCACTCGGTATAGTTATCTTACTTTGAAATTTCAAACCCCCGATTTTCCCCGTTTTTTAATCAAACTAAAATAATTTTCGCGTTGCTTTTATTTTTCCTGTAAAATGTACATAAATCTCTATTGACCATAATTATTTCAAATTTTTCGATTGGTAAACTTCGGAGATAAGGGGGGGGGAACGGTATTTTTTTCGACATTTTGGCCGATTACTCAAAAACTATTATATGTAGAAATAAATAAAAAACTTTTTTAGAATGCACAAGTAAAGGCCTTTCATATGATATCCCGCTCGGTATAATTATCTTACTTTGAAATTTCAAACCCCTGATTTTCCCCCTTTTTTTAATTAAACTAAAATAATTTTCGCGTTGATTTTATTTTTCCTGTAAAATATACATAAACCTCTATTGACCATAATTATTTCAGATTTTTCGATTGGTAAACTTCGGAGATAAGGGGGGGGAGGGGGGGGGGGGACGGTAGTTTTTTGACATTTTGGCCGATTAATCAAAAACTATTATATATAGAAATAAATGAAAAACTGTTTTAGAATGTACAAGTAAAGGCCTTTCATATGATACCCCACTCGGTATAGTTATCTTTCTTTGAAATTTCAAACCCCCGATTTTCCCCCTTTTTTAATAAAACTAAAAATAATTTTCGATTTTTCTTTATTCCAATGATGTTGGGCCACTATTATACACAATGAAGCCAAATTTCATGTCGATAGCTTTAATAGTTACTGAAATAATCGATTGTGACAGAAGGACGGACGGACGGACGGACGGACGGAGAAAGTCTCACCATAAGGGTTCCATTTTTACCATTTTGGTACGGAACCCTAAAAACAGCACCGTTATACTATATCATATTGATGATTCTCATTATGCTTTATTTTAATTCAATAATGAAACAATAGCAATAAACCTATGTGATCCCATGAATCTCCTCAAAATTATACTCAAAACTAAAATTCAAAATGTAATAAATAGGTAGCAGTTTATAAATGCAGATAGGTAATAATATGTAAAATGTATTGCAGGTAGATGGAAAAAAGACTCTAGGAGAGAACATAGCAGACAACGGTGGTGTGAAGGAAGCTTTTGGAGCCCTGAAGGAGCATCTTCGTAAGCACGGCGAAGAACTCAAACTGCCTGGCTTCGAACATCTGAGTTCCGAACAGCTATTCTTTTTGTCATATGGAAATGTAAGTATTACAAAGAATCAAACTTCGTCTAATATAGAGCGTACAAGGGAGAAACTTTAAGCACCAATTTTTTTTTATCCTTCTTCTGAAATGCAAGTGCTCTTATCTTAGGCTGCATCTGCACAGGTGTGATCGCCGTCAAGTGCTAGTCTAAATATTAAAAAAAACCTTGTTTTGATGAGTCCACTTGTATGGCTCCCCAGTCCAGCCAACCGATCTCACTCCAGAGTCTAAACAGGCCACCCAGGTTGACGAGGACTTCAGGAAGTATTGCTGGAGAGCCCTTTTTCGTTAGTCGGATACACCCCTGCATTAAGGCAGTACCTACGTGTTCCGGTAACTCGTCACCCTCCATGCAATGAAGGCTATCGGTGATAATTAAAATGGAAAGGTGTTTTGAACGAACAATGTCCTGTGACCTAGCACTAACTTATGTATTATAAGGATCTTTTTTTGTTTCAAGCTTTGGTGTGGAGTGCCAACCAAGGAATCTCTAAAGTCTGAGCTGTCAGATGAGCATTCTCCTCAACGCTTCAGAGCCCAGGGTGCTTTACAAAACAATGAGGACTTTGCCAGAGTGTGGAGATGTCCCCCCGGCTCTCCCATGAACCCTCGACAAAGATGCATCATATTTTAATTTATTTTTCCTAAGAAAAAATAAATATACAGGATGCTAAGAACACGTTAACGAGAACTGAAGCCAGGAATCCAGTAAATAATTCTAAATCTCAGCGTTGGATTTTTTTTCATCGATCTTTTCATAACTTTCACAATTCTTTTTTTTTTTTTACTAATTAGATAATTTTGTGGATGTGATGAGATAGTCATCTCTTACAGTTTTTGCAATTTACGAAGGCGAGTGAGCTTTACTCGTGGTAACTTCGTGTACATGCACATTGCATAAATGTGCGTGCCTGTCAAAGCCTAGGTGGGAGCGGACAGGCGCGAGCATTGCGCTCGCTCACACTTATACAGATACGACACACACACAACCATAAGTCAGTCGCCGTCGTGAATTGCAAGAACTTATAACATCCCTAGTGATCCCTTTTATAGTATAGGTAATATTATACAAAAAATATTTGTAGAAATAAAGCGGGTTGTTGATGTAACAAAAGAAAATATTAAACTTATTCATTTATTGAAAACAAAGGAAAGACAATACATTAATATCACCAAGAACAGATATAAATTCATACATTATAGTTCCTATTTAAGTACATAATAATATATTTATATACACATGGGTGGTATTGAAAAGATATAAATAATATATTTATTCTTTCGATAAATAATATCTAATGGCTGCGGCCTTTAATTTATTAATAGCAACTATATCAAAACCAATATACATAGTATATAAGTAGGTTATTATAGTTACAGAGTTGTTAAAGAGCAATAATTGTATATACAGCTTATTGTTTAGAACGTGTGATGTTTTTACAATTTGAAAATGTTAATTAATAATTGTTAACGAAAAATAAAGGTACGAATTGTAAAACAAAATATTCAAATAGAATTTATTACAAGAGCTAATCTAAATCATTGACTTGTACATTTGGGGGTTTCTATTATACAAAATTATACTTAGTGGCTAATGATTTTGGAATATCCACCGGACAGGCCAGATGAGATGCCGTGGGATATGATTCCAGATGAAATTCCACCTCCCAAGACACCGATGCCGTGGGACAAACCTCCGCCGTACGATATTCCCTTTCCATATGACAATCCACTTCCGTACGACACTCCACCGCCGCTAAGCAATCCACCTCCGTAAGACAATCCACCGCCGCTAACTAATCCACTTCCGTAAGACGATCCGCTTCCGTAAGACAATCCACCGCCGCTAACCAATCCACTTCCGTAAGACAATCCACTTCCGTAAGACAATCCCCCGCCGCTGACCAATCCGCCTCCGTAAGACAATCCACCGCCGCTAACCAATCCACTTCCGTAAGACAATCCACTTCCGTAAGACAATCCACCGCCGCTAACCAGTCCACTGCCAATAGATACACCGCTAGCGACAGCTGGTGCGGCCGCTACAGCTACCGGTCTGTTAACCACGACGGGCTGAGGGACCGCCACTGGCCTGTCGACGACAACTGGGTGCGGCACTGGCACAGGCCTGTCGACTTGCACGGGCACTGGAACATTGACTTGACGATCAACATACACTGGATGGGGTACTGGCACTTGACGGTCAACATACACCGGGCGGTCAACTGGCACTTGCTTCTCGACTGTGACCGGGTAAGGCACAGGTACTGACACCGGTACTTTAACTGTAATAGGCACCCTCCTCTCGTAGTACACGGGTACTTGCCGGGTCACCTCAACTGGTACCTTTTGAACGACAGGGTACGGTCTGTCTACTGGAACTGGAACTGGTACTCTGACTGGATAGGGTACATGACGGTCTACTGGCACAGGCACAGATACTTGAACGGGTACTTGAACATTCCTTGTGATCGTTCGTGTGATGAATCTGGGGACTTCTTGGCGGAGGATGACTGGGTTGGGTTGTACGGAGACCGAGGTCTGGACGGCGGCGGGTGCAGCTGCCACTCCTATCGCTGGTCCTCCCACTGCGATTCCTCCACCTCCTCCAATCAATCCACCTCCAATAGCTCCGCCACTAATAATTCCACCTCCAATACCTCCTCCGCTAATAACTCCACCTCCAATTCCTCCTCCGCTAATAACTCCACCTCCAATTCCTCCTCCGCTAATAACTCCACCTCCAATTCCTCCTCCGCTAATAACTCCACCTCCAATTCCTCCTCCGCTAATAACTCCACCTCCAAGCCCTCCTCCGCCAATCGCTATCCCCGACGAAATAGCAGGTCCAGCGGAAATGACTGACGAGCCAATCCCTGATCCGTATCCAATTCCGATGCCGCTGGATAGACCTCCACCGTAGTACCCGAGGCCAGTTGAGAAGATGCCTCGCTTCGCTGGCTTTCCTGCAGGCGCGTCCTTGATGCCGTTCTCTAGGAGTTCAGATACTTTCGCTTTGCCGACCTCCTTGGCTGATAAACTACTTGCTATAAGCAGCACCTGGAATAAAAATAAAGGTTATTTTAAGAGTCACTTTTGTAGACCTCGCTGAGTTTTCATCATTCATTAGATTAGAATAGAAATATTTTTTATTCAAATAAACTTTTTGCAAGTACTTTAGAATCGTCTGACTCTACCACAGTTTCGGAATGCCCTTCCTGCCGAGAAGAACCAGCAAGAAACTCGGCGGTTGCTCATTTCAAAACAAGTTTAGAATACAATAAATACTATGCTATGTATGCAGTGTTTTCACAGTGTGTTTTTCACAATAAGGGAAGTTCCAAAAATGCATTCATTGATCATTTAACACAACTCATCATCAGTACACGACTGGGTACAGGTCTCCACTCGAATAGGTTATATCATATTTGGTTTATCATACTATATTCGAACAAACTATTTTGTATGATACTTTAATACACAATTCAAGTAATACGTGATATGTATTTGTACTACTTTATACATTTTATAAGCTACACGCATTAGGCAGAGTTATTAAATAAAATCTTGTATAAATCATAATCCTCATCAGGATCCACCAATCGCCGGCTCACTACTGGGCGCAGGTTTCATCTCAGAATTAGAAGTGCCCGATGAAGTGCGGATTGGCAGACTTCACACAACTGTGAGAACATTATGGAGAACTCTCAGGCATGCAGGTTTCCTTACGATGTTTTTCTTCACCATTAAAGCAAGTGATATTCAATTGCCTCACATAACTCCGTTAAGTCAGGGATGCATCTTTGGGATCGAAGCCCGGCCCACAGAAAGGACATGGCGAAATCTCGTGTTATCTCTTTCATAATCATCATCATCATCATTAGAAACCCATCAACGGCTCACTACTGAGCGCAGGTCTCCTCTCAGAGAAGGGTTATAGGCCATAGTCCACCACGCTGGCCCAATGCGAATTGGTGGACTTCACACACCTTCGGGAACATTATGAAGAACTTTCAGATATGCAGGTTTCCTCACGATGTTTTCCTTCACCGTTGAAGCAAGTGATAGTTAATTGCTTAAACGCACTTGACTCCGAAAAGTCAGAGGTGCGTACCCGGGATCGAACCTGCGACCCCCCGAATAGGAGACCACAGTCCTAACCACTAGGCTATCACTGCTTCTTCTCTTTCATAGTGCTCCCTGCGAAAAGGGATATCGCTAGGTTTAGACCTGTCAGTTTAGTTTAGAGATCGTGAATGTATCTACTGGTGTAGGTTACAGCTGTTATGTTTAGTCCTTTTTATCTCGTAATTAATGGCTAATTGGATACAAATAGGTATCATTTTTCTAAGCTATAAGAATGCCCATAAACGTTATGCAGTACTATAGGCCATGTCTGGGCGGTGGGTCAAGGCGAAGTCCGACTAAGCTTTACGATAGCACGCAACGATAAGGGGTTACCTTCATTTAAAAAATAGGCCTGTCTGACCGAGCAGTGAAAATAATATATCTTTTTGACGTGATAACGTCTTATAAATCGATGAACACCGGCTGCACGCACGAAAAAGTGTCACGTTCCGCCTGCGCCTGAGCGTGCAAGCGAGAGCGCGGAACAAGCGATAGAGAGGCACGATCGGCCCAAGCGTTGGCTTAGAGAGCGCCCGCCGCCGCCCACTAGTCATCGTCAATGTTTCTTTATGACGTTATCACGTAAAACTGTGGTCCGTAAAACGACTTTACAGACAACCGATTTTTTATGACAAGATATCCCTTGACGCGCACTCACCTGATGATAACTGACGATCCAGTCTAAGATGGTAGTGAGGTAACTTGGAAAGTGGTAACTATGGCAGTTTTAACTTTTAATTATATGTACTTACCCCTAATCGGTTTCTATTAAGCGTTATTTTATTTGTAAGTAGTAGTCAAAGATTGGTTTTAAATTTTATCCTTGCAATTCTTACTTCCTAATGTGTTTAGGACGCCTTATTTACTACAATTATAAATGTGTGCGTGTTTTTTGTAGGCTAATACTTTAGTAAAAAACTAAATTTACCCTGGAAAACCATAGAGTTTAAAATTTGGTACCTAATCTCATGGTTTCCAGGGGTTTTTTTTAAAAACCTTATTTCTATCGTGGGCAAAAGCTACTATGTATAAGTCGGCATATCTGCCGGTTACATTTTAGTTACATCAATTGCAATCATTAACGAAATTATTTTGATTGCCAGCGCTTGAAGCGTTTTTTATGGTCTCGCAAGATAGTAATTTAGATTCCAGTCCTCCTATACGGAAGCTGGCTAGTGGGCTGCCGTTTAGCTCGGCGTGTGTTCTAGATCTGTCGACAATATATCGTCTAGGTTTCTAGTACTTGCTGCTTTTTACCTAGGTTACGCAAAATAAGCTCAAAGGAAATTGTTGGGAAAGAGGACAAGACATCTACGTTCTTTCTTCTTCTTCTTCTTTTTTATCAACCGATAGACGACAAAGGTCTCTGGCATGGACTTCCACAGGCCTCGGTCTTGCGCCGCCTAGATCCAGCGGCTCCCTGCGACTCGTTTGATGTCGTCGGTCCACCTGGTGGGGGGCCTGCCAACACTGCGCTTCCCGGCTTCTACGTTCTTTATAATTGCTTAATAATTTATTATTAATGCGAAACTGCGCACTGACGCCACTGAAAGTGCGCGAGAACATGGCGTAGAATGGCGTAGAGCAGGAAAAGGAATCTGGACCAAGGAGCTAATCAAAGACCTAAAGAGCTGGCATAATAGAAAACATGAGGAGGTCGACCGGTGGCATACACAGGCGCTCAGTGGCCACGGGGTGTTCAACACCTACCTCTTCGCAATCGGGAAAGCACCAAGCGAGAAGTGCTGCTTTTGTGACGAGGAAGACACCCCGAGACACGCAATCTTCGAGTGTTCCGCTTCCGCCTGCGCAGACTTGAGATCAGCGGCACAGGGCCCAAAATCTAATAGCGTGCATGCTGTCAAGCGAAGGGCAGTGGGAAAGTTATGGGAAAATGCTACGCTCCATTATGATGAGGAGGGAAAGTGAAGAAAAGAAAGAAAAGAGGAAGAGAGAAGAATGAAATACTGTTCGGTTGGCATGAAGAAATGCTACGCGGTTCCGTGCCAATCTGTAAGACATGGGGAGGTTGTTTTAGTCCGTGCAAGTCGGACACGCCCTGCCAGCAGGCAGAAAACCGAAGGGATTTTTT
The DNA here is from genome assembly GCA_029955525.1 of Oeneis ivallda. Lineage (NCBI taxonomy): Eukaryota > Metazoa > Arthropoda > Insecta > Lepidoptera > Nymphalidae > Oeneis > Oeneis ivallda. The sequence goes on along the minus strand of JARPMR010000018.1, from coordinate 20,362,145 downwards.
CCTCCCCCGAAAAAAAAAAGCTAGTTTTACCTATGTACGAGAAGATATGCAACGATGTCTAAAAAACCTTCCGGATGAGAAATTTACTTTGGGTATGCCGCCTCTAGTTGTACTGCTATATTTGGCTGCTGTTACAGCTTAATTAAATAACGGACTAATATCTTTAACATATTTGAAATTTGCTTAGCATTTCCATCGTTTCCTTGCTATAAAAAAATTTAATTTTAATGTAGTTTTTAGTTCAATTTATGATATAAATGTGTATTTAAGCCATGTATAAGCACAGTCTATTAATAAGACCCAGTCTATAAATTGGGTAAGCCAAGCTGAGCGAAGTCAGAGTATTAAGTCAACTAAGGTAGTAGGTACCTCCTTCAATATTGACACACTTTACAGTTCGAAAAGTTATTGAGTTTGAGTGAAGTGTGGACCAGCAAGATTGCCGTGGCCTACTTATAGGGCTGCCAACCCTAAATAATAATCTATAATAAAAATTTATTTTAAAAAAACCGACTTCAAACGCCCATGCCACTACAAAGTACATAACTTATTGTTGATTTTTTAAAAACCGCTCGACCGATTTTCGATATTTTTCGAAAATTTAAATGGGACCACCTGGGAATTTGAAAACCCTTTGAAACAAAAAAGAAAACAAATAGTTTCAGGCGTCTTCGAGTAATCGGTGAATATACTCGCATGAAAAAAAAATTGGTTGTCTGTAAAGTCGGTTTACGGACGATAGTTTTACGTGATAGCGTCATAAAGAAACATTGATGAATAAATGTGTCAGAAGCCAACCCCTGGGGCGATCGTGCCTCTCTATCGCTTGTTCCGCGCTCTCGCTTGCACGCACAGGCTCAGGCGGAACGTGACCCTTTTTCGTGCGTGCAGCTGGTGTTCATCGATTTATAAGACGTTATCACGTCAAAAAGATTCCGACGAATTGAGAACTTCCTCCTTTTTTGCCGGTCGGCTAAGTACTAGTGGTTCGCCCCGAACTGAGACCTCGCGGTAACGGTATCCCATGATTATTCATTCAATCGATACATGATAACCAAAACTGACATTATTATTATGCCCGTTTTCACCAAACATACCTAAATCATCCCCTAAGTAGGAGTCTCTTAACGTAGGTAGCTCCTAAATACAATCCTAAGTCCTAACATCCGTCCCAATATCCTTTTAGGTGTCCCGTACAGGATCGTGATAAATAAGTTGACAGAAAACATCAATCACCTAACTTATAGGTAGCCCGTAAAGGTTAGGGAACGTTAGTGAAAACATTGAATTATTTATCAAACATTGAATTTAACTCGTAGTTCCATGGGAATAGTTACTGACTGCGCCATCTATTAGCATTATTGTGAAGCTATGTTGATGCTATATGAATTACTGACGCCCATTAAAAATTAAATAATCTCGTTTCTTTATAATATTCATATAATTTTAGTATTTGTTGTTCAAGTACAGGATATAAGTGACCTAAAAACATAAAATCAGTTTGAAAATCCATAGCGGATTTTTCTAGAGAGCGTCTTCAAGCGAGCGTATAAAATCGCCACTTTGAAAGCCCCCCATTTCGTCAATTTTAAGGGAAAAATTAAAAAAAAAAATATTTTTGTACTCAGTTCAAAATTATCTTTAAAATGATACGTAACAATTTTATGTAACGCGATTTTTTTTTTTTTACTTCGCATTCGCTTCTATGAGAGCCCCCCTGAAATAAAGATTTTTATAACTTTTTAAGCCATTTTCGGCTGGAGGCCATCGGTTTACATATTATATCTAAATTTGAAGTAATTACGTTCAGTAATTCAAAAGTTATAAGGCTCTGACAGACGGACGGACGGACGGACGGACGGACGGACAAGTGCAAATCGCCCTAGTTAACTCAAAGACCTTCGCTTCGCTCGGTCGATTATACCATGCCCGGCGCATTCCGCATTTAAGATATAAAGCTACAGTACTTGATGTCTTTCCGTCCGCACGGGCCAACTCAATGGGGCTAACGAAGTGCGAAGGGATAAGAGTTACGTCATAGAGGGAGGTAACTTTAAGGCGAATATGACTAGTAGGGTTAAGTTAGCGCCGTGCAACCTGAATTGCACTTTATTGTGTGGTAGCAAGAGACGCTATATTTTATTTAAATGATTTTGCAAAGTGAATCTTCTGTACCTGTATTCTGCGGTTATACTTTATTTCGCTCTATATTTTATCTGTTTAATGACATGTTTTAATCTTCTTTCATATCCAGAGCCATGTATAAAACCTTTTTTAAAAGCTTAAGTTCTCGATGTATGTATGCCCTATAATTTCTATTTAAAAAAAGCTTTTTTTCATGCAGAAAATTAAAAAATAATTACTTTTACAAAAAATTGGCAACCCTACCTGCTTTTATTAAATTATACTTTTAGTTCTACTCTGAAAAAGAATACTTAATTGGAGGTAGGCCATGTGTCACCCCCGTGCTTAACAGAACACGTAAAGTCGTTGCGTCGATCGTGCGCCTGATTTTTCCCTGTCGTGTCGGATTTTCGTCTACTTATCGGACCTATGTTTATGCCACCTAAACAACCAGACCACCGACTACTACAACTAAACTAACTAAAAACTAATATCATTCGCATCTGATAAGTAGATCATAACTATTTTAACTCATTGTACCTACCTATTGCACTTTGCTTTTCACTAATTTTTAATTTAATTTCTAGTAAGTATACCTAATTAAAATTAATTTTTCAGTTTACCACACTTTCACAATTTTAACCAACTATAACAAAAAGTACATACCATAAAAAAGTGAATCGCTGCCATTTTGAAAAACTGAATACTCTTTTCCCGGCTTTTTCCAAATCACATTACTTTTTTAAGTTGAAGTCGACCGTCCGACTTAATATTTGGTGTCAGTCTAGTAGTCCAAACCATGCGTACAGCTATATATACTAAAAGGGTTCAGTGCAGTTTAGTTCAAACGTATGCACCAAAAACTACTTTTCATCGCTAAAGGGTGGGCAATCCTAGCCAATAATCAAACAAATGTAAACTTTATTTCTAAAACCATAAGAGCTTGAAGACGTCTCTAGTTTTAGACGCACGGACGAAGTTATCTTTCTTAATTAGTCATACAGAAGCTGCGTGTAACTTGTTTTCGTCGCTAAGGAAGGCAATTTAGAATTGGACATCACTTTGCTCTGATTTAATAATTATCTTAACAAGTTGCATCGACGACGTAAGGCTTTCAATAAATTTTATTAACTGACTAAGTCTTGCCCGCGACTTCGACACCGTGGAGTTGGGTTTTTAAAAATATTGCGAAAACCCCTGTTTTTTCGGCATAAAAGTATGCCATTCTCCAAGTCTTCAACTATATGCAAACCTATTTTCACCTATTGCAAAAAATTACATCGTTCTTTTGCTCCATTGCTGCGTGATTGAAGGACAAATCAACAAACTAAGTACACTCTTTCGCATTTAAATATCAGTAATGTTTATTATTATTTCTATTTCTTAAAGTCCGCAGTAAACGTCTCTTTGGGTCTAAATATCATGCAAATGGTAGCATCACGTTCATGTTGAGAATCCTTACTTAAAACCATACATCGATGCTTATAACACGTTGCGGGCTAACTTAGAAGAGGTAGGTATGACAATGTTACAAAGGAATAAATTAAACCCATACCCCATCTTACCCATTCCCATAGTGTCTACATGCCAGCGCACAAGAAAGTTAAATCGCTTGGTGCACGTTTTTGACGGTAGGGTGGTAACCATAGCAACTAGCCATGATCAAAGCCTATAATTTATAAATCCCCCTGTCGGGAATCGAACCCTACATCTCCCACTTGTAAGACCACAGCGCTAACCACTGTGCCAAAGAGATCTTAAAAAACGGATAGTTGATTTGCGGCTTCAGACCTGTTGGCAGACAGTAGATACGCCGCCGCCGCAGCAATAGCATAACATAAGGAAATCACGTGACATCTACGGTAAACTTACGAATCTTCAAAACATGCTTGCAGATTTTTCAGGGAAGCGTTTTGAAAGCAATTTTTTTATGTGCCTACCACAATACCGACATCCCTATGACAAAAAGAAAATAATTAAAATAATATTAAAAACCCGACTGTTTTAAACAATAACAACTGAAAATTTATAGCTTTGATGTAAGGCTTATTCTAACATACCCAATCATGCTCAATACTTACATCCAAATCTGTTCAGGCATTCAGAAGTCATTTTTTGTGGTCTTCAGCGATTTAACGTTCCGGCAGAATCGTGGTATCGGTTTAATCAAATAAGATGTTATCACGTCAAAACCTGCACTATACCCCCGCCTTCAATTCAGCCCGCTATCACCTTAAGACATCATCACTTACCATCAGGTGAGTTCGCAGTCAAGGACTATTTTATCAGGAAATATACATTAAACATATTATTATATTATTTTTGTATGCTTTCAAAAAGCTTCGCTCTGAAATGTATCTTTTGCAGCTTCGAAAAGTAACGGTAGATAATATGACGACGCTAGTAACTACTAACGATTTATATTCCAACTCCGCATGCGACGAAGCAAAAACACTATCATTTGAAATCATCGTGCCGAACATGCCTCAGAAATTACTTTAAAATCCTACAATTAGTTACGAGATTTATGAATTAAGGGCCAGTTGCACATCAGGCATTCGAAGTTAAGTTACCACCCATCCAAAGCCACCTTGGGCTGCAAAAGTCAAATCATAATAATTGTATGTTTCGTTTTTAGGGTTCCGTACCCAAAGGGTACCAACGGGACCCTATTACTAAGCCTACGCTGTCCGTCCGTCCGTCCGTCCGTCCGTCCGTCTGTCAGCGGGCTGTATCTCGTAAACCGTAATAGATAGACAGATGAAATTTTCACATATTATGTATTTCTATTGCCGCTATAACAACAAATAATAAAAATTAAATTAAATTAAAAAAATTAAATTAAAATATTTCCATGGGTACATGGAAATATTTTTTTTTAACGGAACCCTTAAAGAGCGAGGCCCGACTCGCACTTGGCCGATTTTTTAAAGAATAACTGCTGAGTTAAAAAAATCAAAACACAAATTTTTTATTTCACGTAGGCCAAGATAATATTATTATTGTGACTTACACGTCATGACTCTACCATCACTTCGGAAAGCAGGGTACTAGTTGTTTAAAAGTTATTTTAAACAATTGGTATTGGTAATTTATTCGTATTTGATGACATTGGCGTCAAAGTAAAATAATCCTTGATGGTATTTATTTAAAGTCACAAATTCAGTACAACTGCATGATTTTGACATAGAGCGTTATGGAGTGTATCATACATACCTAAACGTATGAGAGGTCCTATTTTACTTTGACGCTAAGTCATCGATTACTATTACGATCAATGGAATAACTTTAGACAATTGCACCTCGATCTTTCTTACCGGCTCTTCTATACAGAATCTGCTTTTCAAACTGGTGTTAGAGTCTTGACTTATCATAAGAGCCACAAGTTGGCCTGCATAAAATATTATATAATTTTGAATTTGAAATAAGGGTTCGATCCTTAAGACTAAACTTAATCATGGAGGTAAGAATAAGAATGTACCTTTTGACTTAAACAACCATGTTACTTTTTTTTGGTGGACAAGTTTAACTTTACTTTAACCGCCTCACATGCAACTCACCCTAAGTTGCAAATAGTGATGTCCCTCCTTGACTTGACACTCGACTTGAAATCGAAATAACAACTGATAGACGTCTACTGCCGCAAAGATCTTTTGCGTGGACTTCGGCAGGCCTCGATTGTCAGTTGCCACTCCAGCAGCTCGGGAACTCAACCCCCATTTACACAACAACTTCGCGACTCTGTGCGCTATGTCGGCAACTTTGGTCCTCCATCTAATCTCCTCATATCCAATTTTTTTTAATATGGTAAAAAGTTGGTGATACTTATTATTTTTAAAAATGCCACTTACCCGTGGTACTACCGGTGGTCTTCTGGAGATATTCGACTAAACCTAAGTTTGTTTTTCAAATCTCTGATTCCGAGACCACTCGCGTGCCTGGCATATCTCCAGCATTCAATGGGCACTATATCGGTGCCATAATCAGCAATCAAGCGATTCCAAAAGATCTTTAACGAGTCACAAGATTACCTCGGGCGGGGCCGATATTTGTCGCGAGCTGCCATTTTTCAATTCATTTATTTCTTAACTGTATTTGGGAAAATTTGGGAAAAAATGCAAGTAGTCAAAAAATTATTACAGAGATTATTGGCTAGGGCAATGAGGCTAGGTTAGGTATACTTACCTACTGATCGTTCTTTCTCAGTAATGATAGCGAATCTTTGAGCTATCATTACTCGAGCTATAGCGGGTCTCATAGATTCTCCTACGGATCCTCTTATTTCTGATTTGATCGAGCACAAGATTTTGTATCTACTGTAGCGATCCTTGCAAGAGTCACATGCCCATGTCGTATTCATCATGTTTAATACTCTTTTAAAACATGTCACATCGCTATCGCTTGAAGAATAAATAACCTTGAATTCTTTTATATCAACTAATTATTAAGATAGAAACGATAGAACAAAATTATCGCTTTTTTAGCAACTATCAGATATTATAACACGAAGAAGTGATAGCTAGATGATAGAATTAGTTCATACTTTCTTTTGCAATTGCTATTTTGCCTACCTTGAAATAAGTGCTTCTTTCACTGCCATATTAGTTAGGTCAAGTATCTACGTAATCAAAGAGGATATCAAAATCTAGGTAGGTACTCGTATATCTTAATAAAACTATAACTTAAAATATCCGTAATTTTATTGTAAAGGATAATAATAAGTAGACCACATCTTGTCAAATGTATCTGAGATTTTTACAATCACTGAAAATATTCGAATGTGCGAGGGAGAGGAATGCGAAATGTAATAGTCCTCTTAAAGCAGTTCACACGATATTTTGGTCTCTACATCGAAAAGCTTGACCCTCAAATACTTTTGCTTCATAAACTAATCAAGGCCCATACTATATTAGGCTAAGAACGTTATCTCTCACAGTTAAACGAATCAGGTCGCGTCTTTTTATTGGTCTATGCATAGAGTTGTCACGTTACTAGAGCAGCCATGTCATGCAAAATGAATTCAACGTAACTAAGCTTTTTCTACTTCATTCAATTGACGCTAGATCTACATCCACTCTGTCTGACTAGAACAGCGATTTGAAGAAGCGACTGGAAGAACATAAATATAAAAAATTTGCTGCCCTATAAACAATAAAATTTTAAAATTGCAACCCCCTGAGAATATAATGGTGAAAAATATTTATATAAAAAAACTACGTCGAATTCAGGCGTCTTCTTTTTTCAGGCGTCTTCGTGTAATCGGTGAACATAGTTAAAAAAAAATGAGCCGTCACGGGACGCCTGGCAGATGTGAAACATCGACATTATTTTGTAAAAGTAATATGCAGAAAAGAACAGATTGTGATAGGAACTAAATATGTCACTAAGTATACATATAACATCGCATCGCGACGCGTCGCCACGGCATGCGTCGCCACGCCAGAAATCTGTTTTACGTGCGGCTATAGATGTTTCACATCAAAAGACCCTCGTCCTTTTTTGAAGTCGGTTACAAATAGCAGTAAAATCGGCCCAGTAATTTTCAGGTAAAAAAAAATAACGTACTGAACGTAAAATAACGTCCATTGAACGTAAGTACCTTCCTAATAATATAAGGGCTACGTATTAGTATGTATTTGACTAGGGCCGTAGGAGCCTTTTGCATGTCTGTTGTATGAAATTTGCTTCTCCATAGTCTTTACGAGCAACTCAATGGACCGATATGTATCAAAAAAACTCAGCTATTTGAAGGTGGGATATGTGGTAACCGACCAAAGCGAGTCCGATTATGTGCTAGGATCGCGAAAGTTTAGATGCTATGTTTGGTACAAATAGGATTCAAACGGGCTTCGAACTAACGAATACATTAGGCCGGTACCTGCAACGCATACTATGTAAGGAATTATGCCCATTACGAGGTAACACATATGCAATTAAATTAAGTCGGCCCTAAGGCGTCGCTTGACCGGAATAAGTTGATGGAAGCCTTTTGGTTTTTTTTATTCTTGGAACCATTTACGAGGTACTTCATCATCAGCAACCCATCAGCTCATTACTTAGCGCAGGTCTCCTCTCAGAGAAGGGTTATAGGCCATATTCCACCATGCTAGCCCAACCCAAAATTGGCAGACTTCACATACGTTTGAAAACATTATGAAGAACTCATCTCAGGTGTGCAAGTTTCCTCACGATGTTTTTTTGAAGCTATATAAGTGATATATACCTATAATTTCTTAAACGAACTGCCCGGGATCGAACCTGCGACCCCCCAAATAGGAGACCGCAATTTATGATTGGTCATAAAGCCTCGAGTGTATGTTTTTTAATTATTCAAGAAAACGTTTAAAACCTGTAACCCGACAGCCAAAATTGGATGTTGTGTATGTGTATTGATTTTGTTCGTATACTTACCAAGCGGTTTCATCATTATTTATTAGGTCTAAATTACGTATCTTGTAATTTAGACCTAACTTAGTTACCTTTAGTAAGTTAGACTAACCAATAGTTAGTCACTACTTGAGTAACTATTATTTATCCTGTGCATCATTTAGGTATAATCAGCCGTAACCGATTACAAAATACCTTACCTAGACCTTGGTTCCTGAGGGTAAGTAAACCTAAAGTTCTCCAGGGTACCTATAGACTATAGATCGGCCTACGTGGTACTTTTATCAACTAAACTCCTCTTCACAGTTACAAATACACAGTCTCTTGGTTCTGGAAGACTCCAAAATCGTATCTACATCTTCTTCGTCAACCGATAGACATCCGCAAGCACAAAGATCCTATATGTATAGCAAATTCCAACATAATAAGTCTCCGCCTGCTCCCTAAGCCTCGTTTAATGTCGTTTGTAGAACGAGTGGGTCTGGAAATGCTGTGTACTCCGATACGAGCTCGCCATTCCAGCAAGTTGAGACCCTAACTACTCTTCAAACTATGTGTCGAAAATTGCCAATTCAGCTTTGCGATCCAAATACTGTATGAATACCGCAAAGCCTGAAGTCAAAGGTTTTCAATGAGTGTGTCCTGCCGGTAATGACGTATGGAGCGGAAACGTGGACACTGACGGTGGGCCTCGTTCAAAAATTAAAAGTCGCTCAGCGCGCTATGGAGCGAGCTATGTTGGGAATATCTCTCAGGGATAAAATCCGGAACGAGGAGATTCGTAGAAGAACAAAAGTCACCGACATAGCTCTGAGGATTAGCAAGCTGAAGTGGCAGTGGGCAGGTCATATCTGTCGCAGAACCGATGGCCGATGGGGCAGACGTGTTCTGGAGTGGAGAACGTGTACCGGCAAGCGCAGTGTAGGACGCCCTCCAGCTCGCTGGACCGATGACCTTAAGAAGGTGGCGGGATAAGCGTTTGGATGAGGAAAGCGGAGGACCGTGTTTGGTGGCGCGCTCTCGGAAAGGCCTATGTCCAGCAGTGGATGAATACAGACTGATGGATTGGATTGGATTGGATTGGATACTGGAAGAAAAGAAATGAAAGTTATGCGGCAGAGCTTCATTATGATGAGAGAATAGAAAGAAAAGGGAGAAAAGAGGAAGAGTGAAGAAGAGTGAACATTGTTCAATGAAGAAATGCAATGTGGTTCCATGCTGGACTGGAAGACATGGGGAGTTTGTTGTAGTTGGTGCAAGTGGACAGAATAAGGATTTTTCCTACTCCGAAAAAAAAAACCGGAAGAATAGTAGGAAGAATAGTAGAATAGTAGGTAGGTAGGTAGGAATAGTAGGTTAGGTACTTCAGTGCAACCAGAAATAGATTAAGAAACCAACTTGTAAACAAGACAAGTCTGATGCTATGGACTTGTAATAATTATAAGAGGAATTCGGACAAAGTATGAAACAGTTATAAACAAAATATCTCACTCCATGTTTGTTAACAGCAAAACATTTCGGAAGTCCATTTTAAGAAGTCATGTTATTAATTGACAATTTATGAACGTATTTACTTACTTGTATTTGGCTGCAAAAAGTTATAGTGCAAGTTTATATATTGCACTTACTAACTTAGTAAAATTCTTAGGTCTTGTGTTTTAATTAGATCTGTCACACATACATAAAGAGGTTGCTTGTTAAGGTTTTTGTGATAGATATCGTTACACTAGCGGCACGCTATGATGGCCGGTTTGACACATTACAATAGTGATGTGGAATGTCAATTTATTCTCGAACAAAAAACAATTAAGTTTTGTTTTTGTACCTGATTAAATAGGTTTAATAAAACAAAAATGTATATGTTTATTTAATTTATTTGAACGAACTGAATATTTGAATGAAAATGAATATACATACTTTATATGCACACAAGAAACATATGAATACAAAAGATACCAAAAAAGGTGCCACAAAAGGCCATAATTAATCAGATTCGTCCATACTACTATTTTCACTGTCGTCACTGCTATCATCACCTACATTAATAATTATATGTTCGTTTTCTATAATATTATCTATTTTCACATCTCTTTCATAATCTTCCCTTATTAATTTAACAGTTCTATTCACAACCTTTTCCCAGTCTCCTTTAGTCACATGTTCACAAGCTTCTTCTAATAATTTTAGCATTTTTTTTGTGGTAAATGGGGGTTCTGTATTGTGTCTTGCAGCATATCCCTTAATTTGAGCCCACACCAACTCAATCGCATTATACTCACAATGGTAAGGCGGTAACCGTATAACTCTGTGCCCATGTTCTAATGCTATTTCGTCAATGACGTATCGGATCTTGGTTGGTTTGTTTTCTTTTAAAAGACGTACTAATTCCGCTTTTAACATATTCATGTTTGCATCTACGCCATTTTTACGAAGCCATGCGACGATATCAGCTTTCTTTTGGGATTGGGCAGGTGGCTTGTCAATTTGCATCGAGTGGTATGGGGCGTTGTCCATAATTATAATAGATGGTTCAGGGAGGCTACACAACATTGAGGTAAACCATTCAGTAAACTTTTCTCCATTCATGTCTTCATGATAGTCTCCAGTGGTTTTTGACGCAAAAGCCATGAGAGAACCTTCGACAAACCCGTTGATGGTTCCGGCGTGACAAATTATAAGTCGCGATCCTTTTCCTACAGGAACTTTGGAAGTAGATGCTGCTGTGTCATCGTTCCAAGAACGGCCTACAGTATGGTTAGCATTAAGCCATGTTTCATCCAAGAACACAACATTTTGCCAATTTATGATTTCTTTCACTTGCCGTAAAAAAGTATACCTTGCCATCGCTATATCAAATCTTTCCATCAATATTTTGCGTTTGTTACATTTTTTGTATCGAAATCCAATGGTCTTCAAAATCTTCGTTAAAGAACTTTCCCCACCGAAGAATAATCCAGCTTCCTTCAGTGAATGCACCAACTTTTTTCTTGTTGGATACTCCTTCTGTAAATAGTAGCCGTAAACATGTCTTCGGATAGCATCGGCATCAAAGCTATCGATGCCTACGACTGGTTTTGCTCGTTTTCTCTTTTTTGGTGTGTGAAGTTTATTTTCTTCTGTGCCAGTCTCGCCATATTTTTTTTTAGTTATCCGTCTAACAGTTCGTTGTCCAATATTAAGCGCATCAGCTACGCGTTCAACCACTGACGTTATAGGTAAAATTGGCCCTCCATTTTGAGCTTCACGATCGAAATAGTTACGAAGGCGTATTACGAACTCACGTGTCTGACTATTTAGAACAGTTCTCTGCGTACGTTCGGTCATATCGACGAAATCCACAACAAAGGGCTTGAACAGAGTCCAAATTAACGAGCAAGGGTCAACAGTAATGCAGTATCAATATTTGAAATCCAAAGCCAGGTCAAAACTATATCACAATCGCATTGCACTGACAGTTTATACTTTTCGAAGCAACGTCAATTCGAAACTGCTTTGTTTTGCATTGAGCATTGACGCGAGTTTGCCGGAGGTAGTAGTTGTGCTAGCCAGCGATCCTATGTGACGATCGTATTAGATTCCATTTTTAAAAATTTTCAATTTAGAAAACCAAATGCCGAGTTGTGGTATATATCATATAAAAATAAAAATTTTACCTTTTGTATGAAACAGCTGATATTTTTTTGCGATTTCAGAGGTTTGTCCACATAGTGAAAATTGTTCATATTCACAAGTACATTCACCCCTTAAATGGTGCAAACTGATTTTTCTACACTTGTATACATTTTAGAAATCAATTTAATAAATAAATTTTGAGTCCTAAACCTAAAACTACATTCGATAAAATTTATGAATCTCTGCACATCACTATCGTCAATAAAGTAATACAATTATTTCCTTCAAAGTCGTTATCAATTAATACGGAACTTCATGAGCGGACAAACGTCAAACCGGCCATCATAGCGTGCCGCTAGTGTAGAGCTTAATTAATAAGCAATAATGACTGGTTAGTTGTACTGCTACAAAAGGGCTTATACTTATACATAATACTAGTGGTTCGCCCCGAACTGAGACCTCGCGGTATCCCATAATTCCCATAAGGTAGTTTTAACTTTTAACTATATTATATTGTAATTAAAACGCGCCGAATCTGATGACGTCAATCGTCATCTGCTTTCGTGGATGGGATGCATATTTAAAATATTAAAGACAGCGCCATCTAGTAACAGTATAGTGAAGTTTTGTTAAAAACATTGATGCCCATTAAAACTCAAATAATTTCGTTTCTTTATAATATTTATCTTATCTTAGTATTTGTTGTTCAAGTACAGAATATAACTCAAATTATGTGTAAGTTTCAAGTTTTAAAACAAAATGGTTTTAGAAATCTAGCCTCGAATACAATCTCCACTTTGAAAGCCCCCCATTTCGTATGGGAGCCCCCCTGAAATAAAGATTTTTATAACTTTTTAAGCCATTTTCGGCTGGAGGCCATCGGTTTACATATCATATCTAAAATTGAAGTAATTACGTTCAGTAATTCAGAAGTTATAAGGCTGTGACAGACGGACGGACGGACAAGTGCAAATCGCTCTAGTAAACTCAGAGACCTTCGCTTCGCTCGGTCGATTATGGTTAACTACTTGTTGACCAAGACAAAGTTTGGAGTCGTTGGAAATTAGTCATTCACAAAATTCATTAAGTAATCACAGTAAAAGCTCAGTAAGCAAAAAATGATTGTAGATGGGTACCAAATAAAATACTACGTCCTATTAGGCGTCGCCAGACGCCATCATAAAGAAGGAAAGACCGGACGCCACCACGCCATGCAATTCACGGGTCAACCAATAGCGCACTTCCTAAAAATTGCTCCTTCGCAGGTTGTAATTTGATTTGTGAAATGAAATATTAAAAGAAAACAATGGTCCTTAATAAGTTAACTGTTTTAATTCTTCCTTAGCATTTTATTTCTTTCTAAGACTTACATTTTTATTAGGTAATCTAGAAGATTAAAGGTACTTATTTTGTAGAACACAATCTCTAAAATAAACTTAATTGACGGGAAATTAAATTATTATCAAAACAATGATGTGACTTTTGGTTAAATAGTGAAAACAATGATTGTGACTTTTGCTTAAATAGTGAAAATAGTGATTGTGACTTTTGCTTAAATAGTGAAAATAATGATTGTGACTTTTGCTTAAATAGTGAAAACAATGCATGTGACTTTTGCTTAAATAGTGAAAACAATGATTATGACTTTTGCTTAAATAGTGAAAATAATGATTGTGACTTTTGCTTAAGTAATGAAATCAATGATTGTAACTTTTGATAAAATGAAGAACACAATGATTGTGGCTTTTGATAAAATGAAGAAAACAATGATCGTGACTTTTGCTTAAATAATGAATACCATGATTGTGACATTTGCTTAAATAGTGAAATCAATGATTGTGACTTTTGATAAAATGAAGGACACAATGATTTTGGCTTTTGCCTAAATAATGAATACCATGATTGTGACTTTTGATTAAATAATGAATACCATGATTGTGACTTTTGCTTAAATAATGAAAACAATGATTAATAACAATTTTGATAATATGAACAATGATTGTTGTGTAAATGATGGAAACAATAATTATGACGATTACAATTGGAATGTAAATGAATGATCATAAGTAATTTAATAAAACGAAGTACACTCGATTATTATTAATGGACACTTTCCTTACAAATAAATAACGAGATACGAAATCATCTTTACAAGAAAGCATCTTTAAAGAAATACAAACAGTAGTAGCGAACAGCTAATTCTCACAACTTAAGTGTATATAAATGGACTAAATGATAATGCGATCCAAGCAATAATGTTGAACCATCGTTTTCTTTTTCTGTCACGCTCAACGTATCTTACAATGAGCAAGACAGAAAGAAAACATGGCGGCTTCCTAAACATTCCTATTCTTGTTTAGATCACATTGTACATAAATAAATAAATTAGAAACCTATTCTAATGACGTTATCACATAAGAGTTATCACTAATTAAAAATACTTAACTAAAATAAATAGTTTTTAATCAACTTACACTTAAGGAAAATTTAAGCCCACCTTAAGATTAACTTAATTTCAATGTCCTGTTTTTAATTTCCATTAAGTTAAAGTCGAAACTTAATCAACCTATTAACTTTACCATTTGAAGTTATATCAAAGTCTAATATAGGTTCTCAAATGCGAGTCTGAGGAATAATTGCTTTTTTTTATCCAACTTATTCATACAACTTTATATTTTGTTCTATTATTCAGTCTCATTCTCAACATTGCTTGGTTCTGACGTGTGCACAGTATTATTAGCAGCTGTAGTTTCTTCTACTTCTTGCACTTCCTCCGGAACTTCTGGAACTGCTGTTTCTACTACTTCTGGAATTGATGAAGCTTCTGGTTCTTCCGGAACTTCTGGAATTTCTGGAGCTTCTGGTACTTCTGAAGCTACTGGTACTTCTGAATCTACTGGTACTTCTGGAACATCGCCTTCAGTTGAATTAGAAGGGATCATGCTGTCGGGAACGTCTTCGCAATGCTTTCCACTGATACCAGGTGGGCAGTGGCATCTGAAGTAACCATCGCCAGCTTCTAAAGACTGGCATTCACCACCGTTTTTGCAAGTGTCTGGGTTCTTCTCACAATAGTTTAACTCTGCAAGAAAAAAGTGCGCTCGTTAGGTTTTATCATTTAACTATCGAAAAAATAGAGAGAAATAAGATATATTATTCAATTTAGACGAAAGTAGTTATTCTATCTATGTAACAACAAAATTATCGTGTACGCAGCTGAATGCAAAATTAATTGCTTCCATGCAACTTAAATCTCGTGGGAAATCTTTGGTTTTACTGTCTTTTTCTTTATAAAACGATAGACGTCCACATTTGGACATAAGTATTTTGCATAGAGTACCACATGTCTCGGTCTTGAGACATCTATATCCAGCGGCGCCCTGCGATTCGTTTGATGTAGTCGGTTCACCCAGTGGGGGGTCTGCCACACTACGCATTCCACATATTATATTTTTTCTGTTAAGGTGGATTATACGGGTCTGCCCACGAAATTCAAATTCAATTTGGTTTTTCGCAATTTGTAGACTAATACGACAAAGTAGGCTTATGGCATTCTAATTGCGCCAATGGAAGTATCATCTTCACAGGTTTATATAAAAATCTTTACTCGAAAGTGTCCAGTTTAAGAAATTAGTCAGAATATCGACTAATTTGTGAGTAAATCACGTCCAACTCGATATTCTGACTAATTTCTTAAACTGGACACTTTCAAGTAAATTTTTTTATATAACCCAATGTGAAGATGATACTGCCATTGGCGCAATTAGAATGTCATAAGCCTACTTTGTCGTATTAGTCTATAAATTGTGAAAAACCTAATTAAATTTGAATTGAATTTCGCGGGTATATATCCGTATAATCCACCTTAATAAATGAAAAAAATAGGTACTTAGTTTATGAAACTTCTCCTTTTTAACAGACTTCCAAAAAGGAGGATTATCTCAATTTGGCCGCTAACTTTCTTTTTAAACTTTTTCATCGGAAACTTATACCTTGCGTTCATATACCTATTGTATATCGCGAGAAATTAATTTCTTTCGCGATTTCTTTTACTTGGTTGGTGGTGTAATAGGTGGTGCTACCTTCATCACAGAGCATGCCCCCCCAGCCCTTCTTGCATATGCACTCCCAAGGGCGGTTGCACGTGCCGTGCCTGCAGCCGGGGTAGCGGTGGCACTGCGCGCACGTGCTGCCCGTCCAGCCCACCTTGCAGCGGCACTCGCCGGGCCGGCGGCAGTAGCCTCGCTCGCCGTGGCAGCCAGGGGCGCAGATCGCTGGAAACATTGTATTACCTAATTAGTGGAGCGCCTGGGGGTTTTAACCTCGGACTTTTGTTACAGTGAATGAATTTAGATGGTCGAGGGGGGGTTTTGTTTTCTATACTATAAAGTGAAAAGTTTACCCAATATTTTTTTGTGCTTTTGATTTTTTTATTATTTAAACACAAAAACTATTTTGTACATATTATAAGCTGTTCGTTTCCCTTTTAATTATTAAATGTCATTTACTGTAACTGAAATCCGAGGTTTTCATGTTTTTTACGTCCCAGGCGCTCCACTAAATGCTTAGTTAATAGGTAAAGGATAATATTTATCATAATTTATCCATCTCAAGTCATCGTCGCACAGGTCTCCTTTTGAACGAGAATCTTGCGAGAATCTAAGTTAAGGGCACGCTGACTTGACCAGCGTGTTTGTGTTTCTATTGTACTTGTTATCCCTATTAATATTATGTTATGATAATAATGATGATAATATATTATTTATGATGATGATAATGTTTTTGTTTGTTGGTTTATCCTTCAATTTCGCACCAAAGGAGCAACGGAATGACGTGATGTGATGGGTAGGTTTAGGTTTAGAACCTGTGTGAGATGCGCTTCTTTTATTCCTAAAAATCTTCGGGTTCCCGCGAGAAATTTAAAACCTATAAAGCTGTAATATACCTACATATACATATAATAATAATGATATTTTAGGTATTTAAATTGAATTGGTAACACATATTTTATAATATATACCTAATGTGATTTCCACGTATGGCAGATTGTGACAATTTTTAGGGTTCCGTACCAAAATGGTAAAAATGGAACCCTTATGGTGAGACTTTCTCCGTCCGTCCGTCCGTCCGTCCGTCCGTCCGTCTGTCACAGTCGATTATTTCAGTAACTATTAAAGCTATCGACATGAAATTTGGCATAGTTATGTATAATAGTGGCCCAACATCATTGGAATAAAGAAAAATCGAAAATTATTTTTAGTTTTATTAAAAAAGGGGGAAAATCGGGGGTTTGAAATTTCAAAGTAAAATAACTATACCGAGTGGGGTATCATATGAAAGGCCTTTACTTGTGCATTCTAAAACAGTTTTTTATTTATTTCTATATATAATAGTTTTTAAGTAATCGGCCAAAATGTTGAAAAAAATACCGTCCCCCCCCCCCCCTTATCTCCGAAGTTTACCAATCGAAAAATCTGAAATAATTATGGTCAATAGAGGTTTATGTATATTTTACAGGAAAAATAAAAGCAACGCGAAAATTATTTTAGTTTGATTAAAAAAGGGGGAAATCGGGTGTTTGAAATTTCAAAGTAAGATAACTATACCGAGTGGGGTATCATATAAGAGGCCTTTACTTGTGCATTCTAAAACAGTTTTTTATTTATTTCTATAAAAAAATGGTTGTCTGTAAAGTCGGTTTACTGACGATAGTTGAACGTGACAACGTCACGAGAGTATAAACAATTGACACCACATTCACTTTTCACTGCACTTGATACTCGATCAAAACATGTAAATGTACTATAGTATAGCAGCTGTCCACGCAGACGCTTCGCTCACTCAAGTAGGAGAGACGGATGTCGAACGCTGCCGAACGCAAAGGCCGATTGTGCCTCTTTGTCGCTCGTTCCGCGCTCTCGCTTGCACTTCAAGCCTTACATGGAACGCCTCAAAGCGAGGTAACGCCGCATGAGTCATGGTTTTTCGTGCGTGCAGCCGGCTCTATCGAATTATAAGACGTTGTCACGTCAATAATAGTTTTTGATTAATCGGCCAAAATGTCGAAAAAAATACGTTCCCCCCCCCCCCCCCGTATCTCCGAAGTTTACCAATCGAAAAATCTGAAATAATTAGGGTCAATAGAGGTTTATGTATATTTTACAGAAAAAATAAAATCAACGCGAAAATTATTTTAGTTTAATTAAAAAAGGGGGAAAATCGGGGGTTTGAAATTTCAAAGTAAGTTAATTTTACTGAGTGGGGTATCATATGAAAGGCCTTTACTTGTGCATTCTAAAACAGTTTTTTATTTATTTCTATACTAGCTGATGCCCGCGACTTCGTCCGCATGGAGTTAGTTTTTAAAAATCCCGCGGGAACTCTTTCATTATCCGAGATAAAAAGTAGCTCTCCCGGTCTGAGGAACCACTACTACATCCATTACTATACCGCTGTTCTGTTGCGACGTGATTGAAGGACAAACCAACAAACAAACACACTTTCGCATTTATAATATCAGTAATGCCTTATTATAACACTTTTTATAATTGTCAAGTTTTTTACCTTACTTAACCAAAGACAAAATTACGTTTAGCTGTCATTTACGTTCTGTTATTCCATTGTCATTTGCGTTTTGTTATTCCATGTCAGATGCGTTTTTGTTATACCACGTTTTATAGTGACTTGACGGAAACGCGGTCGAACGGGATAAAAAGTATCCTATGCCCGTCTCCTGGTTCTAAGCTACCTCTCCACCAATTTTCAGCCAAATCGGTTCATCCGTTCTTGAGTTATAAATAGTGTAACTAACACCACTTTCTTTTATATATATAGATATAATAGTTTTTAAGTAATCTGCTAAAATGTCGAAAAAAATACCGTTCCCCCCCCTTATCTCCGAAGTTTACCAATCGAAAAATCTGAAATAATTATGGTCAATAGAGGTTTATGTATATTTTACAGGAACAGTAAAACCAACGCTCTATAGCATAGTTTTTTTTATATTAACAATAAACCTCTACAAACAAAGTTAACGATAAATAAGCAAATTAATATAATATTATCGTTTTACTATTACTTTTGGAGTACGGAACCCTCGGTGCGCGAGTCCGACTCGCACTTGGCCGGCTTTTTAACATTTATTTATGCAAAAAATGAGCCTGATAGCCCAAGCAGCAGCCCAGTAGAGGTCGGAATACTCTGCATGTCAAGCTGCCAAGCCAAGGTGGCATGCCTCCTTTGGCATTACGCAAAATATTTAGTTACATACGTAACGTTGTAACGTGTTTAATTACAATTGTGATTTAATTTACTATAGAGTGCATTTTAAATCTGAATAATTTATGTATTTTAAATGCTAAAAAAACATATAAAATACAAAATGCCGCGAAATATTATCAATACACTTCTGTCTTTGATCAGCTGCAGCGCCATCTAGTCTAGCCCTAGCCAAACCTATCGTAGAAAGAAAGTAGGTACAACAAAGTGTTTACTTGGCTAAGGGGGCTGGTCACGCCTGCCTCGCAGAGATGGCCTCCTTTAGCAACTAACAGATAACAGAGGAATATCTTACGTGTTTGGCACAGCAGTCCAGTGTATCCGGGTAGACACTTGCATTCGAGTGGTTTATCGCAATAGCCGTGCTGGCAGCCCGGCAAGGGTTGGCAGGCGCGGCAGGTGGGGCCCGCCCAGCCAAGACGGCATCTGCACTCCCCTGGCGTCTCGCAGAAACCGCGGGTCGCGTGACAGTCAGAACGGCAGATAGCTGCATAATATAAGGACAACAAAATTAGAAATAAACTGCACGTAAAAGATCAGAAGTGGGATACCTCGACCATTCTTCATTGGCTGGCTTGGTTTCTAATACAAAGTGTATTATTCATTTGCGTTAATTAGTTGAGATTGTACCAAAGCATCTAATTAATAATGCGACGCGAACATACTTACATAAAAAGTAGGACTTCAAAATTACACAAGTATCTATAAATTGAAAATTCAAAACAACCCCGACATGTGAATAATATAATTATGGCCGGACTATGTACGATATATCTGACATCCTGTTACCCAGTTTTCTGCTGCATCATCAGATCCTCTTCGATCCTCGATCGAGCCCAAACACACTATATCTGCTATAAGTTGCCGAGGTTAAGTTGGGTATCCCGCAGACTACTTGATGCTGCAGCATCAGCTCAAGGTTACCACGCCTTGGAAATAATCCGAAGTAACAGTAGACCTTTCAAATGAAACGCACCAGTGAAAGCTTGTAAGACCCTTTAATCAAGTAGAAATCGGTTTCCCGGGGGTCGACATAAACGAAAACTGATTTTGATGAGAAAATGATGTCAAGTTTAAACTAACTTAACTGACCGCAAAGTTTTTAAATTGGTAGGTAAGTATTTTGTATCACTAGGAAAAACTATATTTAGGTTTTTTAAAGTAATTTTTCTTTGGGGGGTCAGAGGTATCATTTCATTTTGGAAAAGGGGTCTCTTGCCCAAAATAGTTTGGGAATCCCTGAGCTAGTTAGAAATAAAATACACTCACGTTCGGAACAGAAGATGCCGTCCCAGCCATCTCTGCAGACGCACTCAAAAGACACGTTGCAGAAGCCATGTTGACAGCCCGGCAGGGGGATACACTTGTTGCAGCGCTCGCCGTAGAACCCTAGCTTGCAGCGGCATTCGCCGGGACGCTTGCAGTAACCTAGGAAGACGTCATCATCATCAGCAACCCATCAACGGCTCACTACTGAGCACAGGTCTCTCAGAGAAGGGTCATAGGCTATAATATGATAGTCTATCACGCTGGCCCTAACAAATTGGCAGACTTCACACACCTTTAGAGAACTCTCAAGCGTGCAGGGTTTCTTCACGATGTTTTTATTCACCATTAAAGCAT
The DNA here is from genome assembly GCA_029955525.1 of Oeneis ivallda. NCBI lineage: Eukaryota > Metazoa > Arthropoda > Insecta > Lepidoptera > Nymphalidae > Oeneis > Oeneis ivallda. The sequence goes on along the minus strand of JARPMR010000018.1, from coordinate 20,341,121 downwards.
GTGATATTTAATTGTTTAAGGGAGAGGGTAGACTAACTTATTTTAGCGGCAGCGATTGACGATTTTATGGTTTAAAGTCGCTATTGCTAACGTGAAAAATGATAAAAGTAATGTTAGTAGGGCCTCAATACTGTACACGAGATAAGAATCTCACTTTCTTTTTTACCCGCATAATTTCATACATTTTTTCCGCCCGCATATTTTTTAACAGCAACTTACTTTCTTCTGAGTTATGAAATAAACCACAAGGTACTTTCCGAGCCAGTGTCATCATCATCATCATCAGTAGCAACCCATCAACGGCTCACTACTGAGCGCAGGTATCCTCTCACAGATGGGTTATAGGCCATAGTCCACCACGCTGGCCCAATGCGAATTTGCGGACTTCACACACCTTCAAGAACATTATGAAGAACTCTCAGATGTGCAGGTTTCTTCACGATGTTTTCCTTCACCGTTGAAACAAGTGATATTTAATTGCTTAAACGCACTTGACTCCGAAAAGTCAGTTGTGCGTACCCGGGATCGAACCTGCGACCCCCCGAATAGGAGACTATAGTCCTAACCACTCGGCTATCACTGCTTCCGAGCAGGTGTACCTAGTATAAAATGTTATTATGTACCTTGTAAAGGGTCGCAGCCCTTCTTACAAATGGGCACGTCGCACAGGTCGCCCTGCCAGCCGGGGTGACACTTGGGCTCTCCCTTGTCGTCGCACACGTAGTGGCTGTGCTCGCTCTGCACCGCCGGCAGCTCGCACGCCTGCGCACTCTTCTGATATAGGGGCTGAGAGGAACGTGGGAAAACATGCTTTGTGAAAGTGCTTTATTAACATTGACAGGTAGACGTGCTCCACATTGACGAGTAAACGTGCTTAACATTAACAGGTAAACGTGCTCGGCATTGACAGATTAACGTGATTAACATTGACAGGTAAAAGTGCTCAACATCGACAGGTTAACGTGATTAACAGTGACAGGTGAACGTGCTCAATATTGAGAGGTAAACGTAAACAACATCAACGGGTAAACTTGCTTACATAACATCGCGTGTAATCAACATCAACGGGTAAACTTGCTAACATTGACAGGTGAACATGCTCAACATCGAGACGTAAACGTAATCAACATCAACCGGTAACTTGCTTCACATTGACAGGTAAATGTGATTAACAGTGACAGGTAAATGTGATTAATATTGAAAGGTTAAGAACACTTACGCCCGTATTCACAAACAATCCAAGAAAGCAGAGAAATACATTACTTTGCTACACCAAACAACATCAACGGGTAAACTTGCTAACATTAACAGGTAAACGTGCTCGGCATTGACAGATTAACGTGATTAACATTGGCAGGTAAACGTGCTCAACATCGACAGGTTAACGTGATTAACAGTGACAGGTGAACGTGCTCAATATTGAGAGGTAAACGTAAACAACATCAACGGGTAAACTTGTTAACATTGACAGGTTAACATGCTCAACATCGAGACGTAAACGTAATCAACATCAATGGGTAACTTGCTTCACATTGACAGGTAAATGTGATTAACAGTGACAGGTAAATGTGATTAATATTGAAAGGTTAAGAACACTTACGCCCGTATTCACAAACAATCCAAGAAGGCAGAGAAATACATTACTTTGCTACACCAAACAACATCAACGGGTAAACTTGCTAACATTGACAGGTAAACGTGCTCAATATCGACAGGTTAACGTGATTAACAGTGACAGGTGAACATGCTCAACATCGAGACGTAAACGTAATCAACATCAACGGGTAAACTTGCTTAACATTGACAGGTAAATGTGATTAACATTGACAGGTAAACTTGCTTAGCATTGACAGGTAAAGTGCTTAACATTGTAAGGTAAAGAACACTTACACCCGTATTCACAAACAATCCAAGAAGGCAGAGAAATACATTACTTTGCTACAAGATCTCACAGAGTGCTCGAACACACAGGCAGCAGTAATTCTATACGATAGTATTACTTTAAACGACAACCGGGCTGCTGTCAAAATCTATGCAATGTGTGTGAATACAGATGTTAGATGCACTTTTAGAAAAATATGAACTTAATTTATTCACGTAGACGTTTTAACGCTTGTAGTAAATATCATAATTATGTCTATGCGTTTACGTCAGAATTTTTTTCAAATAACTGAATGTCAAATATTTAATCCATATACAGTATACACCTCTACGCACCTATTTATAAAATTGGGTATAGTTTATTTTAGATTGCAATCTTAATACGTGGGTAATCAATCTTAATACTGACACGCTTTCCTACATATAATTATGTATATTTGGATTAAATATTCGACTTTCAATTTCTAGATTTTAGTTAGATAGATTTTTGAAACTGCCTCTATTGGTACCTACTCTACAAACATAGTACCTAGTCATCGATGTATCTAGTTAGGTATCTAATCAAACTGAAAGTGTTCAGCACAGCGTATTTACTGGAAATGCAAAGGATAGCGGCTTTACCGAAGCGTATGTTTCCGTTCAACTTTAAGCCACTATCTCTCTCTCTGTCTTTCTGCATCGTATTCCTCACTGCTGAAGGTCATGAACCTTTCTATTATTATTCGTAGGTTAGGTGTTAAGAGTTTGCGTGGGATAATGCGCTGGGTTCCCAGAACCTTCCGCTTAAGCCACTAACCGATATAATTAGCACCGATAAGCCCAAGTTCCTTTCATAACCCGTCAGGACATGAGCCGTGAGTCAGATAAGTACTTTCTAATACGCGCGAGAAAGCAGCGGGAAAGTGTGTCGCCATAACACAGAGAAACCGAGCTCAGAGCCAATGTTTACTCATATCCAAAGCCAAATAATATATGAACAAATTATTGATAAAATTATTCGATTTACTATTTTAGCTTTCACCATGTTCGTAAAAAGTTATTCTTCTTCTTCTTTGTCAACCGATTAACGTCCACTGTTGTACATGGGTCTCTTGCATGGACTTCCACAGGCCTCGATCGTCGGGCCATCTACTGGGGAGGTCTGACAACACTGCCCTTCCTGGTGCGGGGTCGCCATTCCAGCACCTTGCGACCCCAACGACCATCAGCTCTTCGAACTATGTGCCCCACCCATTTCCACTTCAGTTTCGCGACTCACTGAAATAATGTCTGTGAATTTGGTAATTGGTTATGGATCTCTTCATTTCCTGATTTGATCTCGCATGGATACTCCGAGTACCCAACTAGCAAAAATAGGTCATATAAGAGTTTTGCAAACGTTTTGGATATAACTGAATGGTATGCAGTTAAGTCATACAATGGTCATACAAACGTTTATACAACGCGATTTTGGCGCAGTTACTATGGCTATAAAGTCATACAGCTGTCATTCAAAAGTCATAAGCAAAAACGTTTAGTCAATTAGTTGTTATAAAATTAATATTTTAAGTATATTTCGTCATAGTAGTGTTGTAATTTATTATTTGTATGAATATTTAGTCGTATAGTTATCATAGCGCAGACGTTTATCTGACCAATGAATCGTTGTGATGCAGTATTGAAGCGCTTTCAATCATAAGTAATATTAATAAATTCTATTGTCTGAGCAGCTCGGCGTCTGCAAAAAATTAAAAAACAAAGAGTAATATTTGTATTTAATATTTTATACTTGAGTGTAATCAATATTCACAAGTTTGAAATGGGATGTGTTTATTTTTAAGTTAGGAAAACTTAATGCGAATGTCACTTTTGCGAGCAACTTTTTAGGTTTATTAATATATTTTAAATGCCCCCTTGATTTCTTTTAAATTTAATTATATTTTTCTTTAATAAAAATAAATTATTATTTGTCATAATGCCATTATGATTTACAAAATACTTATATACGATAAATACTGCTGTGTTAAGAGTAAAAACTCCTTCATAATGCCATTATGAGTTACAAAATACTTATATACGATAAATACTGCGGTTTTAAGAGTTAAAAACTTAAAGAACGCCATCATTACAAACCTATCAGAGTTCCTTAAAACATTTTAGTAATCCGTCATTTTGTCATTCCAAAACATAGTTCTTTTACATTATCAGAACATTTTAGAGAACATAACTATTTTGGAAATATAACTATTGCATAGATAGGTATATTATAGACCTCGCCTAACGTTGTAGTCGCAATTGTATTTTAAGAAAGTAATAATAATTGCAAACAATTTCTATGGTATAGTACCAACTGTACTAGTTGGTATACTTACCTAAATGTAAATTTTTGTGCATCAAGTACCTATAACTAGTACCTACCTACTATTTTTTTTAGATTTCAAATATAGACGTGGCCTTTCTGGATGTGGACGATTTTCTTAAGAAAAGCGATTTTGAATTATTGAGAGAATTAAAATGGCCGTGGCAAAAAACACATTTTGTCAAAGTCGAAAAATGTCATAATTGTCGGTTTCCAACTTTATCTACAATGCTTTAAACATTTTGTCATGCCAAATAACAAAAATATAATAATGTACTGCTTCACAATAATTTTTTTGGTGCCAGCAGTGCAAAGATTTCGCTATTTATGATCATTATCCATGCGATGAATGTATCTGTAACGAGTAGATAATCAAGAAGCAAATTAAGGTTTATTTTGTACTACCATGGTAGGTTTGTTTTATTATTCTAGTAACTAGAGGATGCCCGCGACTTCGTCCTCGTGGATTAAGGGTTTTTAATTCCCGCGGGAACTCTTTAATTTTTCGGGTTAAAATGTAACCTATGTGCCTGGTTATGAGCTATCTCTATTCCAAATTTCAGCCAAATCTGTTCATTCTTTGTCGCGTTAAAGAGTAACAAACATCCATCCAACCATACATACCTACATCATCACAAACTTTCACATTTATAATATTAGTATGATGTGATTAACTTTAAAGAAATTTTTTCTTCTTCATAATTTTAATCAATTTTAATCAATTTCATAATTTTTTTCTTTTTCATCTTTCATAATTTTACGGTTTTTGTACGGAACCATCACTCTCTGTCGCGTTTATCTAAAATGTCAGAATTCTGACGTTTTGAACCAAACAAATCATAAGCACTAGCTTTTAGTCATACAGTGGTTTCGGATATGACATTTATATGACTTTGTTGACATGTAAAATTCATAAGAAACCGAAATTATGACTAGTCTTACAGTTGCGGATATAAAAGCTTTTATATAACCAAATTGCTATAAGATGTCATATATAAGTTGTAATACCAGCCAAAATGTCCTGGCTAAAACGTTTGTATGACTGTTTATTTTCTGCGATTAAATTGCTTTATAGCTATGTCATACAAACGTTTGTACGAGGACATTTTATTACCAAATTGCATTAAAACATAAAAGCAATATACATGACGCCTGTACAACGTCACGTTTTAAAACTTGCTAATATACGATACTTATAGGACGAATTAGTCATAAAAGGTTAAAATGTTATGACCATTTTGTTAGTTGGGTATAGCTCTCTCCATCGCCCGCTGAGTGACCCTGAGCCTTTTGAAAGATTATTGTTTTTATTACTGTGATGTTGAGCCAAATTAGTTTTTTCCAACTTATCAGGAGAACCCAAGATCTTTTTTTAAGTGATCGGATGAAAAACAACGCAAAATTAGTGCCTTTGGAGTGCACGGGCCTGGAAAAACATAAGAACCATTTGAGATCCCCAAGCCTTACTTCAGGTCAGGAAGTCTTTGGCAACCTGTGCGGCCTGCTATGTTTCTGGAGTGGGCCTGGATGTATGAAGTGACGACATCGGGGGGTGTCAGTGCATCACACAGAAAAGGTCCTAAGGCTTTTGTGTAGAAATCGACCCAGCAAGCAGAAATGAAGAAAAAACGTGATTCCGAACATTGGGGCCTTGGTTACAACTACATGGTCTCCTCTCAGGATTAGAAGGGTTTAGGCCCCAGTGCGCTGGCCAAATGAGAGTTGGTAGTCTTCACAATCAAATCACTGGTCTTCACACACATTTGAGCAAATTATTCAGATTTTTAAGGCGTGCAGGTTTCACCCCAATGTTTACCCTCACCATTAAAGCAAGTGATATATGATTGCTTGAAACTCATATAACTCCGAGAAGATAAAAGAAAGTGCCAGGGAATCCTAAATTCCTAACTCACACTGTACCTATGAAAATATGAAATTAAATGATTTATTGTTAAAATGTAAGTACGTCCGTTTGCAATGGTATCGGGAATCCTGAAGTAAGTAAAAACAAAACTGTCCTATATCTCAGGAAACCCGCTCTTCCTCCTTGTAACATAGGTTTTAAGCTAGTTTAAAACCTCCAAATTAAAAGTCCTCTAAATATGTCTGCACAAAATATATATATACCAAATTAGAAACTGAAGCACCAAAATTATGCTAGATGTTTCTAGGCCCCACAGGATGTGTCCACCTAAGGTAAAGCTATTTTAATGATTTATAACCATTTGGAGTTAGACCCATTTCCTTGCTCACAATTATGGCGTTTTATTCGTATTTATTAGCATCTGATTATAGTTAGTTTAAAACTTGGCTAACTGTTACAGTTAAGGGCCTTGGGAAATGGCAGCAAAACTTCTTTCGATTGCTAAAACGTTTGGTATCTCTACCTAAAACTATCAATTATGTAGCTATAACTACGTCGAGTAGGTTGTTTTAATTCAACTAGCTAATATTATATATATGCGAACGTATGTTGGATGGCTGGTTTGTCCTTCAATCACGTAGCAATCTGTTGCTGCAACGGATCGACCCGATTTTTGGCATGGGCATAGTTGAGGACCTGCTGAGTGACACAGGTACTCTGTATCCCGGAAAACCAGAGTTCCCGCGGGATTTAAAAAAAAGAGAGGTGTCAAAGGACACCCGGATGGAACGAAGTTCCTTTCAATTAATTAATTTGGCATTGTGTTTTATATTTTCACAGTAGGTACAATATAAGATCTCGGTAGCCTTGTGGTTTCTATAGTCGCTAAACAGTTAAAAGTCGATGGTTCGAATCCCAGCTCGACAGACCGAATTTTCCATTTTCAATTTTATTTTAAACAATTTCTACATGTGGAACCGTTCCCTGTAGAGCTGGGATTCGAACCATCGACTTTTAACTGTTTAGCGACTATAGAAACCACACGGCTACCGAGATCTTATATTGTACTTACTTACTGTGAAAATATAAAACACAATGCCAAATTCACATTCAAAAAAAGTGTCGGTTTCAAAAAAGTGTCGATCCGTCTAAACACGCGGACGAAGTTGCTGTCATCAGCTTTTTACTATATTATAAATGCGAATCGTGAATCATGCGTCATGCTCGTGAACGGGTGCCGCCCGCGGGAATGGGGCTACTTTCTGTCTGCCCGTCTTTGACATGAATTGAATTGTAGTACGTTTTGTGGAAATGTCATATTCTATTCTAACAAAGATGCACGGGTTAAATCAGCTTGCCATCCAGCTGCCCACAAGATAGTATAAAAACTTATTACAATGTAATAGCTACTTATTAATATTGTAAAATGATTATTTTGAAAAGAGCAACTGCTGAGTTTCTTGCCGGCTCTTCTCAGCAGAATCCGCTTTCCGAACCGGTGGTAGAATCTTGACGTGTCATAAGAGCCACAGGTTGGCCTACATGAAATAAATAATTTTGAATTTTGAATTTTGAATCGGAACATTCGATCCGGAACGGAAAACTGAAATCGGCTTAGGTATAGCCTAAACAGCTAACATTAGCTAACTCAATTTAGAAATTATAATACCTACTTTTTGTAACATTACCGTCAAATTCCAAATAAGACATAAAATAAAAATACACCAAACATGCAAAACCTAGTCTTAAATAAGGAAATTAGCATTTCAAACTCACCTGTTTCTTCCATTTGGGGAGAATATATTTAGCTGGCAACACCGCGGGTGCCACACAACTTAGAATCACGATAAATATTAAATTATTCATGTTTAAAACTAAAACCCCATTTAAACGAAATTATTACAAATTTATATATATATATATATATATATATTAATTACAAATAGTTAGATAAAGGTATGTTATTTTACTAGGCACTTTTATCTTTGACGATAATCTGAATAAAATTTAAATTATTTTACGTAAAATATTTCGATTAAATATAATATTTCGATTAAATTTTAAATATAAGTAAAATTGGACCCAATTTCCATTTTAAATTATATAAAAGTTACGTTTTTTGGGATGTCACATAAAAAATTTTTCGACGGAAAAAATTCCGTCGAAATTGTGGGGGGTTTTTGCCCAAAAACGGCGAGTATTTTGAACGGTCGCGATCGTTGGAATGGTCGGCGGGGGAAGTGCAGATGGTACTGGTAGCGGTGTGATGCGCGGCGCGGTACTGTTACCTGTGTTATTGAACTTGACTGGAGAGAGACTACTTTCGCCAGGCTCAGGCCATTGGAAGAGCGTTTTGTATGAGCTGGGTAATCCCACGTTGCAATAGGAAAAATTAAGCGAAAATTTATCGAATCATTGTAGGTAATTATTGTGCGAAAATTTATCTTATCAATATCAATTATTATAGGTAATATGACGGGTAATAGGTATAGTTTTTGGTTGGTCAATATTCCGATCCAGTTGCATGGGACGTGGTCATGACGGAGCTGCAGTTATGCGAGACCGAGTTTAAAGTCAGGGTAAATAGATCGTACGTGGATCAGCTGGACCGACGACATTAGTCGAGTCGCAAGGAGTCGGTGGATACAGGCCGCGCAAGACCGAGACCTGTGGAAGTTTGCCATGCAAAAGACCTTTGTACAGCAGTCATGGACTTCTATCGGTTGAAAAAGAAGAAGAAATCTATTTCTTTAATTCTATGTTGACAGCTTCAACCTTCAAACGTCACAACATAGGCCCGGGGAACTAAAATTGACATTTTATTTAAAACAATATGGCTAATATATTAGAATAGAATAGAAATAGAATAGAAATGTTTTTTATTCAAATAAACTTTTTTACAACTGCTTTTGAATTTTCGATGAGTCTACCACTGGTTCGGAATTTATTCTGTTGTACATCTCTCTCTAAACTGCGGTATTTTCGTTGCAGCACCGTGCGAGTCAATAAAAAGTAACGTAACTTATCAGGGCTAATGCAGACACGATGATTTCAGCGACGACGTATGGCGTTCGCCGTTTTTGCGTTTGGACGCGGCATCGAGCTTCCGAAAAGCGACTAAAAATCATAAAACCGATCACCGCCGCTAAAAGCATCATGTCTGCCCGAACCCATAGCTGCGTGTATTGCAACAATATGGTAGGTACACATATTAGGGCATACCGAACCAGTGGTAGACTCAGCGACGATTCAAAAGCACTAGTAAAAAGGTTTATTTGAATAAAAAATATTTCTACTATTCTATTCTATTCTATTGTTGCAATATGCGTAAGTTACGCTGAGTGTGTTGTGCACTTAAACATGCTTCTTCTTTTCATCAAGCGATAGACGTCCACTGCTGGACAAAGGTCTCTTGCATGGACTTCCACAGGGCTCGGTCTTGCGCCGCCTGGATCCAGCGGCTCTCTGCAACTCGTTTGATGTCGTCGGTCCACCTGGTGGGGGGTCTGCCAACACTGCGCTTCCCGGTGCGGGGTCGCCACTCCAACACCTTTGAATCCCAACGACCATGAGCTCTTCGAACTATATATGCCCCGCCCATTTCCACTTCAGTTTCGCGACTCGCTGAGCTATGTATATTACACATGCTTACACATTCAAAATGTAATATTGCATTCCAATTTATATAATTCCATGATAATACCTTTATATTATTTAATAATGTGATTGTATTTGACACTACTGCTTACTTACTGCTTCCCTTCGAAATTTGCCATAGATTGAATTTACTGTTGACTTCACTGTGACGTCACCTGGGTCACAGCTGAAAATCAGCGCCTGGCATTGTATGCATTTTTTTGCATATGACGCAAGGCATAGTGCTGAGCTGTACATCCTTTCTGGGTGGTGTCACAGACGAAATTATACTTTTGTAACTAGTTTTGTCTGTGTCACCATTAGTGAATAAAGATATTTTCTTTCTTTCTTTCTTTCAATGTGTATGCTGCATTAGCGTAGCTGTTTAAACCGCCCGTTTCGTGGCTCCAGGAAAACTGAAGATTAATGGCGCGAGATGACCGGCGGCGCTCGATACAGTTTTCGAAACTAGGTGAATTTCTTGCAGTTAAGTCGATCTTATACCTACTTTTAAATAATGATTTTTATTGTTGTGTACTTAAATACGCTTTATTTGGAACTATAAAGCTTTGTTAACAGTTACTTGACCAACAATTTTGATTACTTTTTACTAGCTTGCCACACAACTTCGTCCCTCCCGCGGAAACCTTGTTGTTCTGGGTTTAAAGGTAGCCTACGTCCAAAAACGAAAAAAGTGTACTTATAAAATATATAGATCACTCTCCACGTCCTCAAGTGTGACCATGTAAAAAAAAATCATGTCAATCCGTTGCTGCTTGATTGAAGGACAAACAAACACTTTTTCATTTTTAACTTAGCTTTAGTCAAGGAAGGATTCGAAAGTGTTTGTTTGTTGGTTTGCCCTTCAATCACACAGCAACGGAGCAACGGATCGAAGTGATTTTTTGTATGGGTGGGTAGAGTTGAGGACTTACCGCGGGATTTTTAAAATCATACTTATATTATAAATGCGAGTGTTTGTTTGTTTGTTTGTCCTTCAATCACGCCGCAACTGAGCGATCGATGCGATTTTTTGCATGGGTATATTTGAGAACCTGAAGAGTGACCATAGGGTACTTTATATCCCAAAAAATCAAAGAGATTTTAATAACTAAATCCACGCGGACAAGGTCGTGGGCATCAGCTAGTTTGAAATAAATAAATTTGAATTTATGTGTAGATCACAAATCAAGTCAATTTTTTTACACCTAATTAAATGATGTTAAAAAAAATCAGGGTTAATATTTCCAGTTGATAAATAAAAGAATAAAGTTAAAATTCATTTAAAATTATTTTATTTATATTAACCGTTCTTGTTTATGTACACTAAAGCTATATACACACAGTTTAGGTCCATATTAGATACATTAATTACATCGTCGAAAAGCGTCCAATACAAAGGTTAAAACGTTCCATAAAAGTTGATAACAATTATAAATACACGAATAAGGCTAGGTGTACACCGGTAAACATAAAACACTGGCACGACTTTAGTTTTTTACCTTTAATTAAAACTTTAAAAAATATTTATGCTTACAAAATGCATTTCTATCGCACTCCTAGAAATTATAAATAATAATAATAATAAAAAAATTCAACACTTGCATGAATAGTACAAGAGCATTGAGCCTTTTTACAGATATAACTATATAATGCGTATTTCATCATCTACAAGGATTTACCGCAAGCGTGTTCAACAATTCGTGTAAAACATCCGTGATTTACATTGTTGTTGACATGTGCTTGCGGTTGTGGAATTTTCTAAAAATGATTGATACAGTGTGATGATGACTTGAGTGTAAGGCTGGTACTCTCTCGCTATTCGTGAAAATGCATTGATGCAGCACGAACACAATATTTTCAGCCAATCAGTGCGATCCTAACCAGAGTTGGGCATTATTCGAATAAATTTTTATCTAGATAATTCTTCGAATAAAAATAAAGCTAACCTAATTACTTTGTAAATGTAACTTTGCAATGCCCTGACGGGGCCTCATGTAATCTAACTATATAATTAAGTGTAAGTGGATACATGAATGCAAATAAATAAATAAATAAATAAAATTTTATTTTGAATATAATTATTCGTGAATAAATTATTCGTAAATAAATTGCCTACGAATAATTATTCATGATTTTATTCGTTAAAAAATAAAGAATAGGTAAAATCACGAATAATTTATTTGTAGGGAATTATAATTTTTGAAAACGCACTTAGAAACAGTTTTTGGACTATATGGGACGCACGTGCGTTGCCGAGACGTATAATATAGAAGACAAAGCGATAAGAGGAATAGGTACAAATCATATTTCGTAAATAAATAAACCTGCCAAAGTCAAGCAGACTGTTTGTTAACATGTTTGAAGAAAGAGTAGTGATGAAAACTAATATTAGAAAAAAAGTCATAACTGGAAACACTTGAAAATTGAAGGCAAATACAGATTCGATGTAATACCGATATTTTTATTCATTAATCGAATAACGAATAAAATAATTTATTCATCATTCGAATAATTTTTCTTTGAATAAATGAAGTTACTTATATCTATTATTCGAATAATAAATAAAATCAATTTATTTATTCGTTATTCGCCATTCGAATAAATTTTGCCCAACTCCTAACACGGTACTCGGTAGCCACCATTTTTAGAGAATCTAACTGGCCTAATCTGTGAGCGCCGCAGCAGGACGACACAAGAGGCTCTATGGATCACATCTATAGTTGACACTCTCACTCAGCTCAGACTCAAGACTGAGTTGAAACGAGACAGATGTATGTCAGCCAGTATGATTTATCTTTTAGATCTTTTTTTAGATTTAGATCTTAGCCTTAGTTCCTCGTCGATAGATAGATTAATAATAATTATTTCATTTTGATACACATTTTAAACAACGCACAATAAATCATAATAGTTTACTTTCACACCAAAGCAGAGTATTGAAAATCACAAAATTTTAATACAAATCTCAAAAAAAAAATTGTAAAAAACAAAATAACTTAATTTCGTAATAAGAAAAAATTAAATTTCTTTTATAATTATAATAAAATATTATTATTTAAAAATGGGTAAATAATACTCTCTTATATACCCCAGCCTTAATAATAGTTGCTACACGAATACAAACCGTAGTACGCTGTAAATAAAGAGTATACTCGACATAAGTATTGTTACACATAATAGAAATTTCAGAACCCCTATACATTATATTAAGATCTTAAATTGATTGCACACTACAGTACGCACCGAACTCCGTTTAAGGGTGCCTGTCCATTTAAGCGGAGCGGAGACGTGCTTCGCAGACCAACCAAGTCGTTGATAGATGACGCGATAATTTTATCACGTCATCTCTCATTATCATTGGTGTACCGATCGCACCTCCGCTCCACTCTGCTTCAATGGACAGACAGTCTAAGAGCCTCTCGTTCACTCGAGTTTACATAAATTACTATACCATTAAGGCGCTGGCAATTCATGAAATCTTTAAGATATCTACACAAGAATAAAATTTGTTAAAGCAGAAAATAAATCGGTCCAAAAACAAATATGCTAGTTAAAGCTGTTTTATTGCGACTGTATCTGTCTCTTTCCAAAACGAAATTTTCTATTAAGTGTAATGGAGCTGCCTTGGAAAAAAAATCATAATTCAAAATTATTTATTCCACGTAGGCCAACCTGTGGCTCTTATGACAAGTCATGACTTCACCACCGGTTCGGAAAACGGATTCTGCTGAGAAGAGCCGGCAAGATACGTGACGTCACACGCCAGTGGCGCTCCAGCTTTTAACTTTACTTTAAGCTCTATATTTCCGATACTAGATAAGACATTAAAAAAAGAAAGATGACATTGTGTTTATGATATTTAAAACTTTATTTTAATTATATTAAAAAAGGGAACTAATTTTTTGAGCTGTTATTAAAAAATTCGAGATGTAATTATGATCAGTTCAAAAACATATTGAGCAGTTATTTAATTTAATGGCGGTTGATTAGTTATTGCGACAGTAAAACATGGACAGTAATAAAAAATCAATTAGTCGGTTATTTTATCATACAATGTCAATTCTAAAAATAATTGAGCAGTCCAATAAACTGAATGAGCGGTAAAAATGATGGAATGAGCGGTTCGATTTTGGCAAAATCTAAAGTTAGGTTAGGTTGGGGTTATACATGAACACCCAGGTGCCCGGCCACAGGCCGGGCACTTAGGTTGTATTGGGTCAATGTACCTAACTTAAGTTTAAAAACCCTGAGGGGTGCGGGAGGAGCGGGTGAGCGAAACAAAAGTACCAAACTTGCACTTTTCTTACCGACAAATTCCGATTTATTACTGCCCACACGTAACCGCTCGTTCAATAATTTTTACCGCTCATTTAATTATTTTCCTGCTCAAGTATATATTCACTGATCCATTTCATTATTTTTTATTACTCATTTTTGTTTATTTTACTGCTTAGTTTTAACTGCTGAACTAGTTATTAAACGTGCCATTTATAATTTTTAACTTACCAAAACTGCTATTTACAACTGCCTCTTTAAATCAGTGCCATTAAAAAATATCAGTCAAATACACTTTTGTATTACAAGTATTGGTACCGGGAAGGGTGCGGGTGTGAGGGGTGTGGAGAGCAAAACGCTCGATTTGTGACTTTCTTGATCTGACAGCACCTTAAATCAAAATGACAGCATCAAAATACCAACTACCGAGCGATCATCGCGAGCTTAACTGAAATGTAACCTGTAGTCTGTACACGCCTTAATAATATAATGTAAAGGAGTTCGTGGGCAGTATACATAATATCAGTCAAATACACTTTTGTATTACTAGTATTGGTACAGGGAAGGGTGCGGGTGTGAGGGGTGTGGAGAGCAAAACGCTCGATTTGCGACTTTCTTGATCTGACAGCACCTTAAATCAAAATGACAGCATCAAAATACCAACTACCGAGCGATCATCGCGAGCTTAACTGAAATGTAACCTGTAGTCTGTACACGCCTTAATAATATAATGTAAAGGAGTTCGTGGGCAGTATACATAATATAGAATACACAAAATATTTTGTACGTTTACACGCTCTAATATGAAAATGTATGAAAATACACTGATTTTTTCCTCATGACATACCAAATACAGTAATCTAATAGATAGATAAAATTAATTATACACATTTCATGTTATTTATACATCATGACATTCGTATCATGACTATCGATTCAATATCAATCAACATAAATTTTAAAAAGCCATCACATTTGCCTTTCTCGTATAATATTTTAATTCTGAGTTTTATTTTTAGGTGCACATTTCGAATTTTCTGTATGAGATACCATAAAACATTTTTTTACATCGAAAATAAAAATACAAATCGATTAAATTAATATTAGTCACCGTTATTGCACATTTAAGTTATTAAAAACATAAGAATATTGAAATAACTAAATACCTAATTATAAAAAATATATATAAAATAATAATTGTAAATATTATTCCAGATTGTGACGTATTCGAAAAAATAAAAATAAAATAATATAAATTTTGATTAGGTACGTAATCAGATCATTACAAGTCCAAAAAATAAGATTTAATATAAAAATATAAACAAAATTACAATAAAAAGACATTATATATTACAAATAATAATTTTCATGCAAGGAATTTTACACATACATAGTTTGAAAATTTTCTCATAAAATTTTAAGACTTAAGAAATGGTCAATAAAATTAAACGATATTGGAATACATTCGAAGGAATGTAAAGGTTTTTGAGACTTGAACTTTTATAAACTAAAATATTGTAATTTAGAAAAAAGTTCACGCTACACAGGCAGAGATGTTTTGTTAAAATAAAGTAAAGGTGTGTTAAGAGCTGTTAATAAGGATAATTAACAAAAAAAAATCGGCCAAGTGCGAGTCGGGCCTCGCTCTTTTAGGGTTCCGTTAAAAAAAAAATATTTCCATGTACCCATGGAAATATTTTAATTTAATTTTTTTAATTTAATTTAATTTTTATTATTTGTTGCTATAGCGGCAACAGAAATACATAATATGTGAAAATTTAATCTGTCTATCTATTACGGTTTACGAGATACAGCCCGCTGACAGACGGACAGACGGACGGACGGACGGACGGACGGACGGACGGACGGACGGACGGACGGACAGCGTAGGCTTAGTAATAGGGTCCCGTTGGTACCCTTTGGGTACGGAACCCTAAAAAAACGAAATTATATCCACCTTAACCTCTACGAATAGGCCTGTTGTTTAAATTAAACTCCAACAGCTAATATATTATTATAGAATAAAAGCTAAATAAAATTAATGGTTGAGTCATCTTCATTCGTTATAATGTACATTACGCGTGACCTAAACAGTCTATTAAAGCACGGCGTTCGTTAGCTCACTACGCTCAGGGATCCGTGCATTAATGGATTACTTAGGTCACAAGTGTAAATAAACTATTTTATAGAAATGTGTGACCTAAATCCACACTTAAGTAACGATTTTTTCTTTTAAGTTGTCTATAATTAATAGATGTCCATCGGTAGATGTAGATCTACCGTTCGCGACAACCGTTCGTAATGAAGTAATTGTCACTTGTCCGTCACTTGTCGGCGTCCTCCCGTCCGCGGCCGTATAACGCGCGAACCGGTTGGTCCGCGCGACCAACTTCAAATTGCCGCTTAATGTCGCTTAACGCGACTGTGTCGCTAACAGATCTCTTGTAGGGACTTCCACACGTCTCGGTCTTGTGCCGTGTTGTGTATATCCAGCGGCTCCCTGTGAAGTAACTCTTATTTGTGTAAAAAGATGATAACTTTGACACTGATATAAGCATATACTTAAGGGTGCACATAGGTCACGAAGAGCTTTAAAATAAAATAGTTATTTAAAAATAACTCCTATTAGGCGCTATATTATACATATTTCGATTTATCCATAGTTCATTGAGCGCTAGCGCGTAAACTATTGACAATAATGACTGAAGAGATCAACTAAGATAACATGGCGCGCCGCTTCAAAATTCAAAACGTTTGAAAGTATTTGTGTAAGTATTTACAAAGCGCCACCAAGACCCACAACGCACGTGTGTGTGCTGAGACGGCCGTCAAACAAAAAAAAAACGAGTGTGCTTTAGACCACACGACGTAAGTAAAACTTACGAAACGCAAATGGCTATGAGAGAAAGAGAGAAAGAAAATGTGTGCTCGCACCTCTCTCTCTTGCCCCTACAGTAATATACGAAACATAACTCTCTCTCTCTTTCTATCTTCACTAACTTATATCTCCCTCTCAACTTCCGTTCGCCTCGCCCGATCACACTTTTCGTAACGCATTCACCAGCTTACTCCCCAAGTCAAGCGTGCGTAATGAAGTTTTACTTCAATAAATCCAAGGATTTGTTGTTCGACTAGCAGCGTCATTAATATTTCATTATTATAAGTATGGAGGGGCGCGTCATGTTATAGTAGTTGATCTCTAAATCAATGAGGCATTTTCTATAGTCGACGCTCCTCTATATCCCCCTCTCCCCTCCAAATAAGCGTAAAGCTTGCGTAATCTAAATATATAAAAGAAAAGGTGACTGACTGACTAACTGATCTATCAACGCACAGCTCAAACCATTGGACGGATCGGGCTGCATACGATAGCTATTATGACGTAGGCGTCCGCTAAGAAAGGGTTTCTGAAAATTACACCCCTAAGGGGGTAAACTAGGGGTTTGAAGAAGAAGAAGAAGCAATATAAGAATCATATTATGTTGCTATTACATTCTCATATTTCTATGAACCATAGAAGTAGGATTATTTTATAATAATAGTGGAATACTCCTTGATGGCCACTTCTTTTATTTCGTCTTACAGTATAAATGCATGCCGCCTACCTACGGCTTATCAAAACAGTCTAGAAACGGATCTAATTTTTTTTCTTCAATGGCAATCAACGTTTTGGAATACCTAAATGCTTGGGACCCCAACTTCTATAACTTCTATTAAAACTTCACCTCATATAAGCGCATAGAAAGGCATAATATATACGTTTAAACCGAACCTGAATCGCTTAATACCCAGTCTTTTATTATGCTTGTTATCAAGTATCTTTAATAACGCAAGCTAATTTGAACTTAATACTTGAACGTCACAAATCACAAATTCCGTTAACAACTAAATTCTAGCGTTTGTAATTCGGATAAGCTTATTGCTATAAGACCACGTTCAAAATTCAAATACAGGAATTAGTTAGCATGACCACTTTTTGTCGCGCATTTTATCGAATCGAGAAAACGTGACCGCCCTAAAGTTAATCAAAATTTCCTTGACCGTTCTCATCCCATACCCCAAGTTAGTCCGCTGCCATCTTAGGTTGCATCGTCACTTGCCATCAGGTGAGATCGCAGTCAAGGACTATCTTGTCATCGAATAAAGTCGAAACATTGTAATTTGAACGCGGTCCGAGCAGTGTACAGTGTATTAAGTTTCATAAAATTAGTAAATGAAATATTTACTACCGTAAGTAGACCCCCTAACAGCCGCAAAACAGGTAACCGATTGATTTATCAAACCTAAGTGATGTATAGAGAAATATAGTACTTATAACAAAGCCCATAACATTTATTTTCGCGTGACCAATGTGACGAATTTATCTTCGAAATCTGGTCATAGCGATATCAGATTCACTTTTCTCTTTCTTTAGGTATTGCCGTAAGAGATTTTTTCGCTCCTCACTCCATTGTGTCTTATTACGATAGTAAACATACTAAGTTTATGCTAGGTCTAGATGAGAATATTCTATAAGTCCTTTTGTCGAGTGTCTGGATACTGCGGCACGTGCTTGTACTCGGGGAACGGGTATAGTACGAGGTGGTCCGCCGTTTTGTACCATGGGATTAGGCCATTCTGAAAAAAAAAACAGGAGTGTGTTTTAGACCACACGACTGAAGTAAAACTTACGAAACCCAACTGGCTATGAGAGAAAGAGAGAAATAAAATGTGTGCTCGCACCTCTCTCTCTTGCCCCTACAGTAATATACGAAACGTAACTCTCCCTCTTTCTATCTTCACAAACTTATATCTCCCTCTCAACTTCCGTTCGCCTCGCCCGATCACACTTTTCGTAACGCATTCACCAGCTTACTCCCCAAGTGAAGCGTGCGTAAAGACTAAAGAAGTTTTACTTCAAAAAAATGTTTTTAAAAAACTAAACCTCCGAATAGAAGACTACAATCCTAACCAATGCTGCTTTAGTATACTGTACTTAATAGATCGATGGTATTCTTATTGCAACAATGGATTTGAGCCAGTAATGAGAAAATAAGGCAACATCCCAATAGTTTTGATGGCAGTAACCAAGAATCAATGAAATTATGAATTCAATTATTAATGAAATAGGAATCGTGGATTATAAAAAAACGTATTTTAACTATTTTGAGCGAGATTGATATTTAATTATTTTGATAAAGTAAAACTATAGAACACAGCAATCCGCCATATTGGATTGAACGCCAAGCGATACGTCACATCTTTGACAAACTACTGTGGAAAAACATAGAGTTGACGTCGAGAACGACGCCATGACACCTTCGAGCTTTTTTGCGTGGATTATAAAACTTAAAATTGAAATAGCAATTTTTTCTACTACTATCTCTTTTTTTCAAAATTAGTAGATACTTTCGAACATCATCCAACAGTTTTTCAAAATCAGTCATCCCGACTATTCAGTGGTTACGTCAGTTTGCTTCGCTAAAGTCGTTCACCGATCTCCGGCTCAGTTTTACGTATTCTCTGCGCGGGGTTAAAAAACTTACCAAGTTAGTTCTTTTATTTGTTCCCCGGCCGAAACCATTCCAATGGTTGCCGGCGACGCCGATTAAGTCGCCAACCTGGGAATTAAAGAAAATGTATAATTATAAAACGCGTTTGCGGCAAACTCCAAACCACTCCAAACCTCTACAAACGTTTCGAATCGGCCACAAGCAATGCCAAACCTACGCAAGAAATGCCAAACACTCTATCCGCACGTTTGAACTTGTGAAGGCTTGCCGAGGTTTGCCAAACGTGCGGATGAGGTTTAACAGTTCCACATACCTAAACAACAACAAGAAAAGTATTTATCCCGTCGCGAAGTTGTATTGAACTCCGCCAGACGGCGTGGCATCTTCTCGTTCTTTATCAACCGAAACACGTCCACTGCTGGACACTGGTCTCATGCAGACTACCACTGTTTCGGTCTAAGTAGAAGTAGTAGATGTCGTCCAGCGAGTAGAAGCTGTCCGACGCGTCCACGCGGTTCGTCTGCGTCATCTCGATGGACATACCTGGAACGAGATCTCCTGGTTGGCGGCCGCGGCGTGCGGCATGACGGCGCGTCGGTCGTGCGCGTTCTGTCCGCCGAAGTAGTAGATGTCGTCCAGCGAGTAGAAGCTGTCCGACGCGTCCACGCGGTTCGTCTGCGTCATCTCGATGGACATACCTGGAACGAGATCTCCTGGTTGGCGGCCGCGGCGTGCGGCATGACGGCGCGTCGGTCGTGCGCGTTCTGTCCGCCGAAGTAGTAGATGTCGTCCAGCGAGTAGAAGCTGTCCGACGCGTCCACGCGGTTCGTCTGCGTCATCTCGATGGACATACCTGGAACGAGATCTCCTGGTTGGCGGCCGCGGCGTGCGGCATGACGGCGCGTCGGTCGTGCGCGTTCTGTCCGCCGAAGTAGTAGATGTCGTCCAGCGAGTAGAAGCTGTCCGACGCGTCCACGCGGTTCGTCTGCGTCATCTCGATGGACATACCTGGAACGAGATCTCCTGGTTGGCGGCCGCGGCGTGCGGCATGACGGCGCGTCGGTCGTGCGCGTTCTGTCCGCCGAAGTAGTAGATGTCGTCCAGCGAGTAGAAGCTGTCCGACGCGTCCACGCGGTTCGTCTGCGTCATCTCGATGGACATACCTGGAACGAGATCTCCTGGTTGGCGGCCGCGGCGTGCGGCATGACGGCGCGTCGGTCGTGCGCGTTCTGTCCGCCGAAGTAGTAGATGTCGTCCAGCGAGTAGAAGCTGTCCGACGCGTCCACGCGGTTCGTCTGCATCATCTCGTATGCCACGCGGCCCACCTGATAGGAAAATATAGGTGTTAATACAAAAAACAAGGAGAAAAAAGGAGGAGGTTCTCAATTTGGCCGGTATTTATTTTTTTCTATGTATATTATATATTTTTAATTAACGGAGGAAGCTCACGAAATAGTCCCATGAAAATATTTACCTTCAACTCTTCAAGCCTGATGCTGCAGGGGTACTCTGCTAACCTAAACTGTGGAGATTCAGGAACTTTCGATTATGCATTGTTATTGTAGGTACCAAGCATAGGCTACATCTAGCAGCTTTAGGTCCTAGCTCTTCAATACTGATGCCACAGGGTACTGCCCACCTAAACTGTGGGGATTTAGGAACTATCGATTACGAATTATTAATATTGTAGGTACCAAGCGCATAGACTACATCATGGAGCTCTAGGTCCTAGCTTCTCAATGCTGAAATTTCAGGGTACCCACCTAAACTTTGGAGATTTAGGAAATGTGGATTGTTAATAAATACTGTAACATAGCGTTGGTGGGAGGGGAGAGAGAGCGCGTAAGGAGGGGAACCACAAAAACTAAGCTGTGAGAAATGAGAAATGGTCTATTGTGAAATCATTGGTTTCATCGTTTCTATTTCGGCCCGCTTAACAATATTCAAGGCAGGATATCTTCTCACCTGACTACTGAACGTGCAAACGAGGTAATCGCACATGGCCAACATGTGCAAGTCAACCAATAGTCCGGTCAAAGACACTGGAGTGTACCGTCGATGCGTCGCGGCGGTTTTCGCTATCGACGGGTCGCCCAGGAACTCGTAGTCAGGATATTTCTTTCTTGCATCTTCTAAAACCTGAAAAGATATTTATAGATTATATAATTATAGATTATTATTCCACTCTCTTTTCCCTCCGGCTCCGTCCGGGTGGTTTAAGGTTTAAAAATCCCGGAAAATCAAAGACTAAGTAGCCTATGGCACTCTCTAAGTCCTCAACTATAGCCATGTAAAAATCAAGTCGATTCGTATCTCCGTTTTGGCGTAATTGAAGGACAAACTAACAAGACGATGTTGTGGAACGCCACCTCCGTGCCCACTTTGTCTGTCAATATGTTTGTGTATTGTTCTTATGTGGGATCAAATAGCACAGCGAGACTCACATTGGCGTCATCCGTGGCCAGGTACTCTCCTCTTGTCGACGTACTGCGACAGCTCCAGCGTGGCGTAGTAGTCCTTGGCGTGCTGCATGTACTCGTCGATGTGGTGGAACGCGCCACCGTGCCCACTTTGTCTGTCCTTCTTATGTGGGAACAAATAGCACAGCGAGACTCACATTGGCGTCATCCGTGGCCAGGTAGACTCTCCTCTTGTCGACGTACTGCGACAGCTCCAGCGTGGCATAGTAGTCCTTGACGTGCAACATGTACTCGTCGATGTGGTGGAACGCGCCACCGTGTCCACTTTGTCTGCCCTTCTTATATGGGAACAAATAGCACAGCGAGACTCACATTGGCGTCATCCGTGGCCAGGTAGACTCTCCTCTTGTCGACGTACTGCGACAGCTCCAGCGTGGCGTAGTAGTCCTTGACGTGCTGCATGTACTCGTCGATGTGGTGGAACGCCGCCTCCGTGCCCACTTTGTCTGTCCTTCTTATGTGCACCCTGTAGGGAAGGAATTACTAAATTTTTTTTATGTAGATTATTAGTACGATCACAACTTATGGTTAGTGAAGATGCAGCCTAAAACGTTCCATATTGTGCTTGTAAGATAGGCATCTTCTAGACAAGCGCAATATGGGAAATTTACATCATCATCATCATCATAAGCAACCCATCAACGGCCCACTATTGAGTGCAGGTCTCCTCTCAAAGAAGGGCTATTGTGACAGAATTCACACCTTTGAGAATATTATGGAGCACTCTCAGACGTGCAAAAGGTGAAGGTAAGGGAAAACATTGTCAGGAAACCTGCACGCCTGAGAGTTGTCCATAATCTACTCGAAGGTGTCTCAATCTGAGGTTTATCTGAGAAGTCTGCCTTTTCATTCAAGAGACCTTTGCTGCCGGCGGCGATGGGTTGCATTTTTGAAAATGTATTTTTTTTTTTCATGGTTTCGTTATAAATAAGCCTTTTATATATTAGTGTAGTGTTTATTATAAAGAATATTAGTCAAGCCAAAACTGACTAATATTCTCTTCTCCCCAATAAATAAGCGGCAAGCTTGTGTTAGAAGTGGGTACGACAGTAGAGCAACGGGTGGGGATCCAACCCACAACCTTTCAGTTTTCACTGAGGCTCGGTTAATTTAGTTTAGGTATAAAACCGATTCTCACCCGACGATGGGCGTCTTGAAGTTCATCTTGGCTATGGTGTCGTTGATGGCCTTCTGCATGGCTTGGCGCGGCTTCAGCACGTACTTCAGCATCTGCCCCACCCACCATGACGACGGGTCGCCGTTGAACCGTACTATCCTACAAAAAATAATTGGTTGTCTGTAAAGTCGGTTGACTGGCGGGCGGCGGCGGGCGCTCTCTAGTCACAAGCCAACGCTTGGGCCGATCGTGCTCTCTATCGCTTGTTCCGCGCTCTCGCTTGCACGCTCAGGCTCAGGCGGAACGTGACACTTTTTCGTGCGTGTAGCCGATGTTACTCGATTTATAAGACATTGTCAGGTCAAAAAATATCCACAAAAAAGGCCAAGTTATTATGACTAATAAGACAAGCCAAGACTCTACCACCGGTTCGGAAAGCAGATTTGATTGAGAAGGAAGTGGAATAAACTCGGCAGTTTAGGTACTCTTGCTCCAATTTATGGCTCTTATGAAAGGTCGAGACTCAAACACCGATGCGTAAAGGGGTAAACAAGGGATGACTGTTTGTATGAAAGTTGGTCATTTTTCAAGTTATATCCATGATATTTGGTATTTTGGCTTTCAATTTAAAACAAAGAAGCATGTATTTCTGTTACTGGAAATTCTACTCCCAAAGGGGTTAAATAGGGGATGAGTGTTTGTATGAAAGTCCATAATTTTTCAAGTTAGTTATATCGAGCCACCGATCTACGTAATTTTTTGATGGGTATAGTTGCGGACCTGCGGAGTTACAGGATAATTTTTATCCCAATAGAACCCGGAGCTCCTACGGGATTTTCAAAGAACCTAATTCCACGCGGTCGCAGTCGCGGGGGCGAAAGCTAGTTATGAATATTTAGTATACCTATGTGCCAAATCCGAAGGTACGGCTAGAGGCAGGAACTTTGGCTTCTGCGTGATCGAGTCGATGAACGGCAGCGACACCACCTTCGCGTCATATGAAGCTGTGAAAAATAATTTAAAATATTATCGCTCATTTGCTGCAACAATGTTTCATCTTCAACAACGTTTGTGTTATGCGCCTGGCGTAAAGTAGCCCCGTTTTAGTGACATTTCGATCTAACGATAAAAAACAAAGCTCAAAATTAAATCCATTGAACTAGGATTTTATTTACATTGGGAAATTAAATCCATTGGGGCTGAAATTCTTTCTTAAAAGACACCTGCATAAGTACAATGTTTGTACAGGTATTAAATCCATTGGGGCTGAAATTCTTTCTTAAAAGACACCTGCATAAGTACAATGTTTGTACAGGTAGGTACACATGGATTTTACGAGACTTTCTTTTTTGAAAAAATTTCAACTTTTACGTTGTCACTCGATGCACAGGTTTATTGCATGAATAGCGGCCTGTCAATTTTCTTGACAGACCATTGACAGTTAAGGATTGCGTTCAGAAGTCAATAAAACTATTAAGTCAAAAACTTGGGTTACAAAAGACATGTCCCAGTTTAGTATGGAGGGTGGTTTTTTATTCTGAGTGTCCATTAACCCGAACCAAACTGCCATCACGTGATAGAGAAAATAAAATAAAATTAAACGCCATAAAAATAATAATTTTAGAGTCCTCGGTTTTTTTTTAAATTAATTATGAAAAATGTCGTTTGTAGAAAATATTTTTCAATGGATGGTAACACTAAAAAACTTTTATAATCTATAGAACTATCAAATCTGGCACCGGTTACTGTCACGTAAATGTCATTTTGAACCAAATACATGTCATTTTGAACCATGGAACTAGGAATCACCGACCAGGAACTAGGAATTACGACTTTTAAACTGCATAAGTTCAAAAAAATTCCTTGTTCCTGACAATCACCTGACATTGACAACTTACATAGAATAATATTTTTAGTTTTTTACCGGTGTATAAATCACATGGAACTAGGAATCACGACAAATCACAAGCAAAAAAATGAGTCAAAACAAAAAAAAAATTTTTATTATCGGAGGCTGTAAAAAATCTGTAAATTATTTTGATAGAAGTCTTTTGGGATCTCTATCCAACTACATTAAAATCATCCTTGTTAATTAAATTCAAATTTAAAAAACCAATTTTGGACAACTCCTTTATTTTGAAAGAAGTTGTTCGAATTTGGCGCAAAGTATCCCCCGTAGGAGCAAAGTAACCCCAAGTTACAATGGAATATCTTACCAGGCCGACCAGGCTACGCGTTGGAGGGGACCCGAGGGCAAAAGGGTTGTCGGAAGACCATGTAAACGGTGGGCTGATGGTATCTTAAAAACAGTGGGGAAAAATTGGATAAAACTAGGAAAAGATAGGAAAAAGTGGCAGAGGTTGAGGGAGGCCTTTACCCGAGAAGGGGCCCATATCTCTTAAAAATTATAGTTAAAACAAATAAATTAAGATAAGAATATAAATACTTGTAGTTTTTATGAATAGTACTTAGTCTATGTCGAGGTAAACGTCACTGTCAACACATTGTCATCATAACCTCCACGTACTTGGTTAATGTCTGCCTATTGTCTTCCTAAGTTAATAATAATTATGTCTTCATAGAAAGGAATATAAAAGTGCTTGTCCATACACCCGAGTATCAATTATTGAACCCAACTAAATATCAAACAGTAGTATTGACAATACTAACTATATTACACCATTACATTGTAAAATTAACCATAAACTAACAATTTCGGAACTGTAAAATTGTCAAGTGTATAGACTACTGATATGGAAATAAATTTCTTTTTTTTTATTATCTTACCAGGCCACTGGACCACTTTGTCGTCGTACGCCGAGGTGCAGCTGTCAGAGATGGGGTGGAACACATACTCCCAGCCCTTGCTGTTGTACCTCCAACCCTTGGAGTTGAGGATCAGGGTCCTTTCCGTCGCGTACGCGAATATGAGGCAGTACACTATGTGGTGGAGTTGGCAGCCGAAACCGCAGCCCTGAAACGAAATGGCAGTTAAATATGTTATTGTTATTCTGCTATAGTTCTTGCAATTCACGAGGGCGACTGACTTACGGTTGTGTGTGTGTCGTATCTGTATAAGTGTGAGCGAGCGCAATGCTCGCGCCTGTCCGCTCCCACCTAGGTTTTGACAGGCACGCACACTTATGCAAATTGCATGTACACGAAGTAACCACAAGTAAAGCTCACTCGCCTTCGTTAAATTCAAAAACTATAACCATCTGTGGAAATTTTTACGTATTCTACACTAATACTATAAAGAGGAAAGATTTGTTTGTTTGTTTGTTTGAATTGAATAGGCTCCGAAACTAATGGACCGCGCGATTTGAAAAATTCTTTCACCATTAGAATCCTACATTATCCGTGATGAACTATGCTATAGAATATTTTCAAAAAAGTTAGGGATCCGTATGAAAACTTCGATAATGTAACCCAAGGTGTGAAAAAAATCCTTATATCGCGTACGCTCCGGAAACTGTAGTACGTCACTTTGCTCTATTGTCAATGATAATAGAGCAAAGTTTTGCACTACAATTTTATAGAGGACATCGATATCTACTTACAAAAAAGTCTAACTATTATAGTTACGTAACAATAACTACTTTTTCATGTTAAAATTATACTAATATTATAAATGCGAAAGTGTTGTTTGTTTGGTTTTTGGTTGTTGGTTTGTCCTTCAATCACGCCGCAACACAGCTACGGATCGACGTGATTATTTGCATGGGTATAGTTGAGGACCCGGAGAGTGACATAGGCTACTTTTTATACCGGAAAAATCAAAGATTTCCCGAGGGAATTTAAAAACTAAATCCACGCGGGCATCATTTAGCATAATTCTGGTCATGAACTTATAAAAAAAACTTGAGAGGTGTCAAGGGACACCCGCGCGGATGGAACGAAGTTCCTTTCGATTAATTAGTGAAGGAATTGTAATAAACTAGTGGTGTCATCTAGTATTAAATTGATTAACTAAGTACGATGAATTATATTTAGTTTATTTCTATTGCAGCAATGTTACAAAACCAAAGAGTTACTCTGGTTTTTTAACAGATGGCTTTAGTAGTACAATAACATTTTATCCAATTTATACAATAAAAAATTAGGGAAAATTCCACTTGTAGAAATTATTAAAAATAAAATTGAAAATAGAAAATTCAGTCTGTCGAGCTGGGATTCGAACCATCGACTTTTAACTGTTAAGCGACTGCCGAAGCCACTAGGCTACGGAACCCAATATTGTACCGCGAAAAAATCGAACACAATGCAAAATTCACATTCAACAAAAAAGTGTCGGTTTCAAAAAAGTGTCGAGTGTCGGTTCTTTAATTTTTTCCGTCTAGCCCCATTCCGCACCGCGCGATAAGGAACTTACGTTCCAATAATTCTGGCATGATGGGAACGTATGATGGATTCTATCGCGTCATCTATTGGTTGCTTTGTTTGTCTAGTTGGCTGGTTTCATATAACATGTGGTATTCTCTAAAAATGATTGCATCAGTGTAACGAGCGCAATGGCCTCTGATTGGCTGGATTTGTGGCGTTCTTGCTGCATCAATGCATTTTAACCAATAGCAGGAGAGCACCAGCCAATCAGGGGTAATGGCCTCTGATTACATTCGACGATTAGGATCGTTACACTAATGCAATCAATTTTAGAGAATACCACTACTACTAATATAGTTCTTGCAATTCACGAGGGCGACTGACTTATGGTTGTGTGTGTGTCGTATCTGTATAAGTGTGAGCGAGCGCAATGCTCGCGCCTGCCTGCTCCCACCTAGGCTTTGACAGGCACGCACACTTATGCAATGTGCATGTACACGAAGTAACCACGAGTAAAGCTCACTCGCCTTCGTGAATTGCAAAACTGTATCATCGTAAGACTTTTTAGTGCACTATTCATTTTTTTTTCAACAGCATAAGCTAATAAGTAGCAATAAGTTTTAATAAAAAAACCTTACCTTTTTTTATTAAAACATAAGTTTTATGCTATTGAAAAAAAAAATGCGTACTTAATAAAAGTAAAAATAGTAATAACAGTGGCGTATTATAAGTACATATTTATTTATTTATACGATCAGAAAAATCGTATCGGAATAACAATCATATTGTAATTATAATTATGATTTCTATTTGAACTTGAACAGAATAATTGTGCGAAATCTATGCGGGTAATTATTGTAAAACCTTCTATGTCTCACGAAAGGTCTTACTGAATGGTCTAGTGACCTTAGAGAGCCACAATTATTCTCAAGAAGAGGCCGCAATCTCACTTGACGATAAGTGATGACGCACGAGACATCATTGGCCATGGTATTTTTTACAGAACGTATTCGCCATTTAAGCCGAATAATAACAGGTTAGTATAGATTTTGCCCGCGACTTCATCCGTTTTCCCTGAAAAAAATAGTCTATGTAGCCCGTTGGACATAGGCCATTTTTAGATAACGCCAACGTTGCGTTTCTCCAGCGTAAAATCGATCGATACAGCTGCCAATTATAACAATTCTATATGATGCCCGCAACTTCGTTCGCGTGGTTAAAGTTTTTTAATTCCCGCGGGAACTCTGTAGTTTTCTGGGATAAAAAGTAGCTTATGTGTTAATCCTGGGTATGAGCTATCTCCATTCCAAATTTCAGCCAAAACGGTTAATTAATTGTGACGTGAAAGAGTAACAAACATCCATCCCATCCATACATACATCCATCCTAACAAAATTACGCATTTATAATATTAGTAAAAGTATAAGCAATTAAATATCACTTGCTTCAACGGTGAAGGAAAACATCGTGAGGAAACCTGCACATCTTAGTTATCTATAATGTTCTCGAAGGTGTGTGAATTCCGCCAATTCGCATTGGGCCAGCGCGGTGGACTATGCCCTATAACCCTTCTCTGAGATGAGACCTGCGCTCAGTAGTGAGCCGTTGATGGGTTGCTGATGAATGATGAATGAATATTAATTAGTAAGATAGTAGGTTTCCTATTAATCCTACCTATTTACTAATAAAACTAAATAGTTGTTTGTTTATTAGCAACAGTACTCGTTTTGCCCGAAACATGTCTAAATTATCACGAAATGTGTTATTGACCAGAAACCCAAACACTGTACCACACTGTGCAAGTAAAGAATTTGTTTGCCTAACTAATCATATCCCGGATGACACACGAGCGCATGAACAAACAAACACGACACCGTTATCGTTTCCACGCGAGATGAACACGACGAAACATGCCATTCGAAATGATTGCGGTTTTTTTTTTGAACATTAATTTTACCCGACAACGGCAAAGTCAAAAGGAAGGGATATGATTTTAACACTCTATGTATGTTTATGTGATTAAACGAATGTTCTACGCTAGCGAATAAACTACTGATCCGATTTTTAAAAATGATTTGTCAGGTTCCGTACCCAAAGGGTGCCAACGACGGGACCCTATTACTAAGCCTCCGCTGTCCGTCCGTCTGTCAGCGGGCTGTGTCTCGTAAACCGTAATAGATACACAGTTGAAATTTTCACAGATTGTATATTTCTATTGCCGCTATAACAACAAATAATAAAAATAAAATTAAAAGATAAAGGGGGCTCTCATACATGGAAAAGGAGTCGAAATAAAATTTTGTTTTTTTTACCCTGGCATGTGTCATTGTCGAGAACTCGATAAGTAGAGTTCAAATATATTTTTTATTATTTTTTAGCTACAAAAATGAAGAAATAGGGGGCCGTCAAAGTTTTCGGTTTAAGACCACTTTTGTTAAGGGGTCTATCTCAAAAACTAAACTACTTAGGAATTTGAAATTTCTGTATATTATGTACTGTATAGTGTATTTAAACAACAAATACTGAAAACACCGATTTGTGATGCGGTTTATAAGACAAAACAAACGAGCATTTTTCCCCATATGCTAATTTTGTAGATACTATCTAAGAACTAAGATATTTAAATATTTAGTAAGACAATAAAAGTGATTTGGTCATATGTACGATACCCTAAAATAGTGAGGCCCGACTCGCACTTGGCCGATTTTTTTAGAAAGAATTTTTTATATAAAATTATATATCATTGAGTGATACACTCTCGAAATGGTATGAAACTTAATCAGAAATGATATAACTGTTATCAGTAAGGCTATTCATAGTTATTATATTGTGATTTGTGACGTGTATTGTATGTGTGAAGCAGTGATAGCCTAGTGGTTAGTACTGCGGTCTCCTATTCAGAGGGTCGCAGATTCGATCCCGGGCACGCACCTCTGGCTTTCCTAAGTTAAGTGCGTTTAAGCAATTAAATATAGCTTCAACGGTGAAGGAAAACATCTTGAGGAAACCTGCACACCTGAGACTTCTTCATAATTTTCTCAAAGGTGTGTGAAGTCTGCCAATTCGCACTGGGCCAGCGTGGTGGACTTTGGCCTATAACCCTTCTGTGAGAGACCTGCGCTCAGTAGTGAGCCGGTAATGAGCTGACGATGATGGGCGATGGCGATGATTATATTGTGGAAGCCACACATAGAATTGTCAACCTAAACACAGGTTCCATAATTAGTGAGTAGTGACAAATCCGATCACCTATACATATGACCAAAATATATAACTTATGTCAGTACTCAGCAGTACAAGAACATGACCTTAACATACGAGTAATCATTAGCAACCCATCAACGGCTCACTACTGAGCGCAGGTCTCCTCTCAGAGAAGGGTTGTAGGCCATAGTCCACCACGCTGGCCCAATGCGGATTGGCGGACTTCACACACCTTCGAGAACATTATGGACTCTGGACTATAGACTATGGACAGATGTGCAGGTTTCCTCACGATGTTTTCCTTCACCGTTGAAGCAAGTGATATTAAATTGCTTAAAAGCACTTGACTCCGAAAAGTCAGAGGTGCGTACCCGTTATCGAACCTGTGACCCCCCCGAATAGGAGACCACAGTCCTAACCACTAGGCTATTACTGCTTGTGTCAACATACGAGTAACATGACTATATTATACATAACACTTGTATATTTAGAGGACTATTACATTTCGCATCCCTCTCTCTCGCACATTCTAATATTTTCAATGATCGTACTGAGATTTTTACAGATATTTTGGTTAGGTATATAGTTCTATTATGATATACCTAGATTTTGATAGAGAAAAAGGCGAAAACCACTACTAACTTTTGTCGCTCTTATTCTCTATCAAAAAGTATGTAGTACAAATATGTCTAAAATATCTGTAATTTAATTGTCGAAGGTAATAATTGAACATATTTTGTCAAAAGCATCTGAGATTTTTACAATCATTGAAAATATTAGAACGTACGAGAGAGAGGGATGCGAAATGTCATAGTTCTCTTAAGGTCATGTTTTGTAATAAATTAATTAAAAAAATGTATTCTATATTTTACTAAGGTACCCTAAAAAAAACGCTGTTTCAAAACGTGTACAGGTCATTTAAATGACATTATCCCGAGTTGAACTCAACTAGATTGTACTCGATGATTGCAGGAAGAATGTTATTGGCATGCCGCGTAATGCGTTGCAACATTAGGGATCTTTCACACTACGCAGTACGCACTCGCGATCGCAAGCTCAATAATCAAAACAAATCCCGCGAGAACTCTTATTTTCCGCGATTGAAAGTACTCTATCTCACTATCGAGGTCCTCAACTATACCCAAACCAAAAAATCACGTCGATTCCTACACAAAAATACTTGGAAAATGGAAACTTTCATACAAACTTTCTCTCCCATTTAACTTTTTTAGGGGTGGAATTTCCAAAAATTTTTCTTAGCGGATGCCTATGTCTTAATAGCTGTCTCAGCTCGATACGTTCAGTGGTTGGAGCTGTGCTTTGATAGATCGGTCAGTCAGTCACTTTTCCTTTTATAATATATTTAGATGATTTGCTACATTTACGTAGTCTAGAAGTGGGCAATAAAGGAAGTTTATTTTTGTTTTTCATAGTCTAAAAACACCGTACACATGTTAATTTATCTTTAAAGTAGATATAGACGCACGTTGGTCGTTGTGGCCAATTCGCGAGGCGAATTAGGTTACGATTGTTGGAAGCTGCGGCCACTTGCTGCGGTCGTCGCGTGCAGTGCGCGAGGTACCTTAATCAGACTTTTTATTCCATCCTATGTTTTAGAATTTTTAGGTGTACGTGATAAAAACGATCAAAAATACCATTAAAATGCAATCAACATTGAGAGCAGTATTTATTGTTTACTAGTTGATGCCTGCTTTGAGCGTGAGGGAATAGATAATGAGACTGTATTTACGCATACACTTAAGCACTACAATAATATGGTGCTATCTCTTTAATGCTCCCTTCGGCAAAGTAAACCACTTTTAATTCGGGCAACTTAACGGAATTTGCCACATTGGCTCTGGAGTCTGGCCTCTTTGGCTGTTTGTCAGATGATCAATAATATAATTATTATTATTGGTAAAGTCTATTCAATAAGTCATGAATTTTGAGAATCAAGAGTTTTTTCCATTCATTAAATCTTTCCACATTAATGTGTGCATAGTTTATTTTTAGTTAAAATCAGATTTATTTTTAACCGACTTCAAAAAAGGAGGAGGTTCTCAAGTCGTCGCAATCTTTTTTATGTATGTTCACCGATTACTCGAAGACGGCTCAACCGATTTGGAAAATTCTTTTTTGTTTCAAAGGGTATACTTCCCAGGTTGTCCTGTAACGGAGTGGATCGACCCGGCTGAGAGCGACCCACTTCGTTCATTAGATGTGAGGGATCGAACCTCGCTTTTCACTATTTCCTAGGACAAGGAATAAAATACTCGATAAACAATAACGACTTTTATTTACAATTCTCTTAACCTATTACACGATATCGAGAGACGTTGACGCAAGCCTAAACACGGTTACAATATTATATGAAGCGGGACCGCCCGGGCGGCTGACGGAAGGACGACGGACTCCCGGTGGAGCGCGGGTGACGCGGCGGTCGCGGGGGGAACGCAGACGCTCGGGGTGGTTGGACGGGCCGGGCCGCGAGGCCAAGCGCGAGCAACAGCCCCTGTGGTCCTACCAGAGAGCTCGTACCACTCGTCAACCCAGAGGGTAATCAGGCCGACGATGGGATCGATCCAGAGGGAAATCAGACCGACCCCGATGGTACGGGCGCCGCTGGCGAACTGCCGGTGGACGCTCTTGTTCGGCGTTTTATACTTTTCTGCTGGCTGCTTCGGTGGGCCTCGGCGCGGTTCGGCGGGGATCGCGCCGCTGGTGTCATTGCCCTGGCGTGTGCGTTCACGTCGGCCCCGCGTGATGAGTCAGGCGGCACGTGTATCGTGGGCTGCTTGCGCTGTGACGGCGTGTTCACGCGGGTCCCTCGTGCGATGATTCACGCCGCCCGTGTAGGCTGCTTTGCGTTGTGACGGCGCTCGTCACAGTCCCATTTAAATTTTATCGAAATCGGTCGAGCCGTTTTTAAAAAATCGACAGTAAATTATATACTTTGTGGACTAGATGAAGCCCGCGACACGACTCCGCGTGGGTTAAGGTTTTTTTACTCCCGCGAGATCTCTGTAATTTTCCGGGATAAAAAGCCTATGTGTTAATCCTGGGTATGAGCTAACTCCATTCCAAATTTCAGCCAAATCGATTCATTCGCTGTGGAGTTATAGAGTAACAAACATCCATTCATACATCCTCACAAACTTTAGCATTCATAATATTAGTAGGATCATTTACTACCAACTTACCTTTGTGATTCTACATAGGAGTGATTGGATTTAAATTGACATTTGTCAAATTCAAAATTATTTATTTCACGTAGGTCAACCTGTGCCTCTTGTGACAAGTCATGATTCTACCACCGGTTCGGAAAGCGGATTCTGCTAAGAGCCGGCAAGAAACTCAGCAGTTGCTCTTTTCAAAATAATCATTTTACAATATTAAAATGAAGCTATTACATTGTTATAAGTTTTTATACTATCTTGTGGGCAGCTGGATGCCAAGACGCAATTGCTGATGCAACTTTGTTAGAATAAAATATAATATTTCCACAATGAGGGGAAGTTCCAAAAAAAAAAAAGTACTACAATTCAATTCATGTTAAGACGGGCAGACACAAAGTAGTCCCATTCCCGTAGGCGGCACCCGTTCACGAGCATGACGCATGATCCAGCCGTTTGTCTGAACCCTTACCTTGTTCAGGTTACAGATGACCTTCCTGGCGTCTCTGCAGTCCGGGGGGTTCTGTAGAGTCTTGAGCCGCCTCTGTATGAGGTCGCTGACGTTGGCCGCTTCCGTTCGACGCCACTCGTGATAGCCATCGATTTCTGTGAGCTTCTGCTGGTCCGATAGTAAGGATCTACAAAAACCAAACCAAATATATCGGGAAACATTTTTCAGTGTTTCTACTTTATTTGTGTCTAAGGGAGGTCTTAAAATGAGAATTTGGATATTAGTATTCAATTTGATGTCTTTAACATGGATATCATAAGTATGTCACGCACTCTGTAGTGGTGTCGTGTGATGCGGGTTGTTACGTTCCCTCAAATATGGTTGAGCAAAGCAACGGCTGGGTCATGCGTCATGCTCGTGAACGGGTGCCACCGGCGGGAATGGAGCTACATTATGTCTGCCCATTTTAAGATATATAATAGAGTATGCATTTTTGGAACTTCCCCTCATTGTGGAAACACTGCATACATAGCATAGTATTTATTGTATTGTAAACTTGTTTTGAAAAGAGCAGCCGCCGAGTTTCTTGCTGGTTCTTCTCGGCACCTTCCTGCCGAGAAGAACCAGAAAAAACCGAGGTATTTCACTGATATTTTTTTATTTAATAAAAATTAAGTTTTTAAATATTATAACACAATGCAATTTTTTTTAATACAAGTCTCGGGAATATAGAGCTTCAAAGTTTCATGTTAGAACAGTTAGACAGAGAGTGCTATTGAAGTGATAGTGAAGCTAAGTGATATAAAGTAGCTCCATTAAATGTTCATAGAAAACTTCTCTTTGGAAAGAGACAGATATATTCGCAGTAAAACAGCTTATAACATAATTGACTTTACCTCAAAGAGTAGTAGCTCTATGAACTCTGAGCACTGACTTATACTATAATAATTAATCTATATATCAACACAGGACTGGCTGTTCCTACACATGACAGCTAAAATGGATTAATTTGAAGCGCCACATTTGACATACGAGTGTCTCTGGAACTAAATTATATAGGGATGCAGGAAGTGCCAAAACGTATCTACTATCAGTTGTCAACCAGTGCCCTCACTAATTTTAGTTCCTTGGACACTCGCAACTGTTTACAGCGCCAAAATGGCGTCAATCGAGTAGGTTTTTTTTTATTCGATGACAAGCTAGTCCTTGACTGCGATCTCACCTGATGGTAAGTGACGATGCAGTCTAAGATGGTAGCGGGCTAACTTGGAAGGTGTATGGCAGTGAACATTCAACCCATACCCTTAATTGGTTTCTACACGCCATCGTGCCGGAACGCTAAATCGCTTGGCGGCACGTCTTTGACGGTAGGGTGGTAACTAGCCACGGCCAAAGCCTCCCACCAGACCAGACCAGAGAAAATTCAGAAATTATAAATTCCCAAATTGACCCCGCCGGGAATCGAACCCGAGACATCCCAGTTATAAGACAACAGCGCTCACCACTGAGCCAGGGAGGTCGTCAAAAGGTCCAAAAAAAAAAGGATGACCACAGCCTGTCCAGTGTTAGTCACAGTCAAGTAAGTAGTCAAGTAGCTAAATATCTGTTACTTTTCATTATCAAAACAGATTGATAGCCATTTCATAACAACATAAAATCACGCGATCATAAAAAACAGTTTGCAAGTAGGTATCGTAAAATTACGATATGAATAAAAGTCGTAAAGCAGCACGTCTACGTGCAGACAGCGTTCTCATAAGTTGTCCAGCAGTGGACATCTATCGATTTATAATTAATAAGAAAAAGAAGAAGAGAAGGTAAATGTCCACCTACCTCTTCCTGTCAGCAACTTGGTCCAATATCGCCTGTATCCTCTCAGCCTGTACGTCATCACCCTTCAGTTTCGTCAGCTCGTGGTTGACAAAGTACCATATTTCTTTGGTGTTGGAGTATATTCTTCGCCTGAGATTCTCGTACTCCTCCGATGC
This sequence comes from Oeneis ivallda, assembly GCA_029955525.1. Taxonomy (NCBI): domain Eukaryota; kingdom Metazoa; phylum Arthropoda; class Insecta; order Lepidoptera; family Nymphalidae; genus Oeneis; species Oeneis ivallda. The sequence goes on along the minus strand of JARPMR010000018.1, from coordinate 20,304,896 downwards.
CCCGCCGCCATTGTGAAGGAGCGCGGACGTTTCCAAGTCGTTAATGTTTACGTTCAAACTGCAAAGAAAAAAAAGCATTGTGTGGTTTTATGAAACCACGGTAAAAGTGAAACTTTTTTTCACATTATAGACATTTAACTAAAAATTTTTGGAATAATATTCCATTAAGGGTACAAAAATAGGCGCCGCCATATTGGCCTTGGCTGCTCTGACGAGCGCCTTTCATTTTATCCCTACTCCGCGGCCGACCGTCACGCGACATGCAACACACAGACGAAAAAGTTTGAGACGATGTAATAAAAGTTTCACTTTAAAAAGCTACATGACATGGATAACAGTTTAATTAATTACGAAAGAATTTTTAGATTAATTACTATCTACACACAGTGTGTAAAGATAAGGATGAACAGACGAGTCTGCCCGCGAAATTCAAACTTAATTTGGTTTTTCGCAATTTGTACACTAATACGACAAACTAGGCTAATGGCATTCTAATTGCGCCAGTAGAATTATCATATTCACAGGTTTACATAAGAATCTTTACTTGAAAGTGACCAGTTTAAGAAATTAATCAAAATACTGAGTTGGACGTGAGATACTCACAAATTAGTCGATATTTTGATTAATTTCTTAAACTGGACACTTTCAAGTAAAGATTTTTATATAAACCTGTGAAGATGATACTGCCATTGTCGCAATTAGAATGCCATAAGCCTACTTTGTCGTATTAGTTTACAAATTGCGAAAAACCAAATTAAATTTGAATTTCGCGGGCAGAACTGTGTCTTCCACCTTAAACATAGCCGTCTCTATCTCCTGTGAGATAGAGACGGCTATGCCTTAAAGGTACACAGTTAGTGAATTTTTGGAACAAAGTTCCTTATCGGACGGTACGGACTAGGCGAAAAGAAGTGTAAGAATTTTCCGTCATGAGTAGTGTGGACGGTTGTCCATAGCGCGTATGCTATATATTTGTGTCGCAGTAAGATAGTTGAAGCCGGGTTATAGCTATAAACCTAGGTTTATAGATATATGCCGGACGATAGCTATACGACAGCGACTCATAGCTATCTTACTAGGAATATAGCTATATTACGAACGCGATCTAGTAATATAGCTATCTGACTAGACTAATCTAGTAAAATGGTTCTTCAATTTATCTTACTGCGACATATAAACGAGATGGTTCCAACATGTGGCGAGAGATGGCGTTGATTCTAATAAGAATTTTCCCGAGTAGTGTAGAGTGAAGACGGTTATTCATAGCGCGTATGCTATTGGCTGTGCCCCAGTCATAGGTGCGCGCTTATTTATTACGAGATGGTTCTAACATGTTGCGAGAGATGGCGTTGATTCTAAAAGGTAATGTTTTTTTCGTTATTAGAAGATATTATTTTCGTAATATTGTTTAAATAATTTAATAATTTATCAAAAGTGACTTCGTTCCAACAAGTGTTCCACGACACTCACACAATTTTTTTAACCGACTTCAAAAAAGGAGGAGGTTATCAATTCGTCGGAATCTTTTCTTTTAATCTATGTTTACCAATTACTTGAAGGCGCCTGAACCGATTTGGGAAATTCTTTTTTGTTTGAACGGGTATACTTCCCAGGTGGTCTCATTCAAATTTTATCGAAATCGGTCGAGCGGTTTTTAAATAATCAACAATAAATTACATACTTTATAGTGGCGCGGGCCTTTGAAGTCGGTTAAAAATAATGTGAAAAAGTTGCTTGGAAGCAATCGCCTTTTCTGGTGGGAGGCTTTGGCCGTGGCTAGTTACCGTCAAAGACGTGCCGCCAAGCGATTTAGCGTTCAGGCACGATGGCGTGTAGAAACCAATTAGGGGTATGGGTTGAATGTTCACTGCCAGTATCCCTTCCAAGTTAGCCCGCTACCATCTTAGACTGCATCGTCACTTACTATCAGGTGAGATCGCAGTCAAGGACTAGCTTGTCATCGAATAAAAAAAAAATTGGCTTTCCTTCAGCTGTCCTAAGCTACATGACGTACCCTGAAGACTTTTTGATCTGCGCAATGAGGCTGCTGTGATGCTGCTTCAACGACTCCAGTTGCTGGGAGACGGATTTTAATCTCTCCTGAAAGTCGTTCGCGTCTTCCGACCCACCGTCGCATCTGTAACGGAGGATTTTGTTAAAGAATCGGCACTGTGCACACAAAATTCATCTGATAAATCTGAAGAGCTGTTTGACCACAGAACCCTACTACATTTATATATTATATAAAAGAAAGTGGTGTTAGTTACACTATTTATAACTCAAGAACGGATGAACCGATTTGGCTCAAAATTGGTGGAGAGGTAGCTTAGAACCAGGAGACGGACATAGGATACTTTTTATCCCGTTCGACCGCGTTTCCGTCATGTCAATATAAAACGTGGTATAACAAAAATGCATCTGACATGGAATAACAAAACGCAAATGACAGTGGAATAACAAAACGTAAATGACAGCTAAACGTAATTTTGTCTTTGGTTAAGTATGGTAAAAAATTTGACAATTATAAAAAGTGTTATAATAAAGCATTACTGATATTATAAATGCGAAAGTGTGTTTGTTTGTTGGTTTGTCCTTCAATCACGTCGCAACAGTACAGCGGATTGATGCGATTTTTTGCATGGGTATAGTAATGGATGTAGTAGTGGTTCCTCAGACAGAAGAGCTACTTTTTATCTCGGATAATGAAAGAGTTCCCGCGGGATTTTTAAAAACTAAATCCATGCTGACGAAGTCGCGGGCATCTGCTAGTAATATTATAAATGCGAAAGTTTGTAAGGATGTTTGTATGGAATATGGATGGATGGATGGATGTTTGTTACTTTCACGTCACAACCGAATGACGAATTTGATTAATGAACTGATGTGGCTGAAATTTGGAATGGCGATAGCTCATACCCAGACTTAACACATAGGCTATCTTTTATCCTGGAAAATTACAGAGATCCCGCGGGAATTGAAAAACCTTAATCCACGCAGACGAAGTCGCGGGCATCGTTCTAGTTCATAATAATACAGCTACAGAAGATTCACTTCGTAGAATCCTTACTATAATATTATAAATGCGAAAGTGTGTTTGTTTGTTGGTTTGTCCTTCAATCACGCCGCAAAAGGGCTACGGATCGTCGTGATTTTTTGCATGGGTATAGTTAAGGACCTGGAGAGTGACATAGGATACTTTTTGTACCGGAAAATCAAAGAGTTCCCGAGGGATTTTAAAAACTAAATCCACGCGGACAAAGTCGCGGGCCTCAGCTAGTCATTGAAATAAATAGCGATTCTTGTTAGCACACAAACTGTACGTAGTGAGAGGTCGGCTATAGGTCCGGGATTGGTTGGGATAATGATAGATCCCTGACGATATTCCTTTGCAATCGTCTAGTTCAATATAAAAACATATAGTATGTAAACTCGATTTAGAAGCAGTGGCACCCGGGCACACACTTTTGGCTTTTCTAAGTTATGTAGGTACATTTAAGACATTTAATATCACAAGTATCAACGATGAAGGGAAACATCGTGAGCAAACCTGCACACCTGAGAGTTCTGTATAATGTTCTCGAAGGTGTGTGAAGTCCACCAATTCGCATTAGGACAGCGTGGTGGACTATGGCCTAAGGCCTTCTCTGAGAGGAGACCTGCGCTCAGTAGTGAGCCGTTAATGGGTTGCTTATGATGATGAAACTCGATTATCCGGGATAAGAAGTAGCCTATGTCACTCTCCAAATCCTTAGCGATACCCATGCAAAAAATCATGTCGAGCCTTTACTAACTGATTGAAGGAACAAACCAACAAACAAACTCACTTTGGCAACCTTACTAATATTATAAATGCGAAAGTATGTTTGTTTGTTGGTTTGTTGGTTTGTCCTTCAATCACGCCGCAACAGGGCTACTGATCGACGTGATTTTTTGCGTGGGTATAGTTGAGGTCCTGGAAGGTGACATAGGCTACATTTAATCAGAGAAAATCAAAGAGTTCACGCGGACGAAGTCGCGGGCATCGGCTAGTAATATTAGTAAAGATATTCAAATGGATGAATCGGTGTATTTGAAAACACAATCAAACCCATTTTAATAGGTGTGCACCGTAATAACTTTTATCTACTCCAGCATCGAAAAGTTCCAGTTTCGAATTTGACAGCTGAATCGAAATGAACCCTCTTTCGGTTTTGCTTCTCATTTCGATGCAGCTCGTTGTATGGGAGCTGAATCGAAATGGTTATCTTCTTAAAATAGGATACCTAAAGCTAAGGCTCTGAGTTCTGGCACTTTTGTACCGTTCATATGACAGAGGCGCCACAGGCGGCTGGTGGCGGCTTACGGAGTTACTTTTTGTTGACAGAGGCGCCACAGGCAGCTGGTGGCGGCTTACGGAGTTACTTTTTGTTACTTTATTGAGCCTACGGCGTATTTTGTTGATGATTTTATTTTCCTTGTCGTAGATAAAATCTTGTATGCAACTGAACGTAATTAGTCATTTTAATTCTCGTACTATCCTATTTTGATACTCGGCAAGCCTCGTATCAAAAAACAGCACTCGAATTAAAATGACCCTCATTACGATGCAGTTGCATAAATAGCTATTATATCGGCAGTATAATCACAGTATAATGTAGGTACAGATTTGTGCAATCATAAATAAATTGTGCATTAAAGCGCGGATAACAACAATCGCCCACTCACAAACTTTTATTCACGGAATAAATAAACTTTTATTGCTACTTTCGGCGCGCATTAGGTACTTACTGTTTTAAACGTTTTCAGAACGTTAATAAGTACCTTATATATATATATAAAAGAAAGTGGTGTTAGTTACACTATTTATAACTCAAGAACGGATGAACCGATTTGGCTGAAAATTGGTGGAGAGGTAGCTTAGAACCAGGAGACGGATATAGGATACTTTTTATCCCGTTCGACCGCGTTTCCGTCAAGTCACTATAAAACGTGGTATAACAAAAACGCATCTGACATGGAATAACATAACGCAAATGACAGTGGAATAACAAAACGTAAATGACAGCTAAACGTAATTTTGTCTTTGGTTAAGTATGGTAAAAAATTTGACAATTATAAAAAGTGTTATAATCACAAACCAGGAACAACAAGAAATAAAGCATTACTGATATTATAAATGCGAAAGTGTGTTTGTTGGTTTGTCCTTCAATCACGTCGCAACAGAACAGCGGATTGATGCGATTTTTTGCATGGGTATAGTAATGGATGTAGTAGTGGTTCCTCAGACCGGGAGAGCTACTTTTTATCTCGGATAATGAAAGTTCCCGCGGGATTTTTAAAAACTAAATCCATGCGGACGTAGTCGCGGGCATCAGCTAGTTGTTAATAAAAATTGTAGTTGTAAGTAAAATAATTATAGGTATAATTTTAATTGTTTGTATTTTGTATGCAACTAGGTAAGGAAGCTAACAGACTGTGCCAGGTTTCAGCTCAATCGGATTGGATAGGATGAACGAAGCAAACGCATAGAGGACTGACTGACTTTTTGTTTGTATTTTTGACTATCTGATGACAGCGTGGATTTAGTTTTTAAAATCCTGCGGGAACCACCGATATAAATACGGCGGGAACTCAATGATTTTCCCGGATTAAATGTAGCCTATGCCCTCGACTATAGGTACCTACCCATGCAAAAAATTACATCGACCCGTAGATTCGATTCGACTTCGGCGTGATTGAAGGACAACCTAATAAAACAAATCTAATTAACGCCTTCATCATCCGTCATATTGATTTTGTTCTTATACAATGTAGCCTGTGACACCCGGACCATAAAGAATCGATTGACACCTAGTTTATCAAAATCGGCTCAGTAGTTTAGGCGCTACGGTGGAACACTCGTAAATAGACTGCTAAAATCATAAATAACCCTTCCATTTGGATTTGCCGTAGTCGGGTAAAAAGAGCTCTTCTCAACCTTTTCGAAAAACCTTGAAAATGGAAACGTTGTGCACGTTTTAAGATTAGCTTAAGTCATCATAGGTTTGTTTTTTATTTATTTATTTAGGGGCTTTTAAATCTTAATATATATAAATTACGTGTCACGTTGTTTGTCCGCGATGGACTCCTAAACTACTTTTGATCGATTTTGATCAAACTTCGTAACTATCTGTAATTTGGTCCAACTTGAAAGATAGGATAGTTTTAGTAGTTATTTGTTTTATTTATATAGGTAAGTTGGCGGTACGAAGTTCGCCGAGTCAGCCAGTACTTTATAACGAAAACTGGATAGCCTAAGTACGTCACGCTCTCTTTAAACATTTCTGTGGTGGTGTCGTGTGATGCGGGTTGTTACGTTCCCTCAAATATGTTGAGCGAAGCAAGGGCTGGATCCTGTGTCATGCTCGTGAACGGGTTCCACCGGCGGGAATGAGGCTACCTTTTGTCCGCACGTCTTAACATGTATTGAATTGTAAGTAGTTATGCATTTTTGGAACTTCCCCTCGCTGGCTCTGGAAACACTGCATACATAGCATAGTACCTATTGTAAACTATTTTGAAAAGAGCAACCGCCGAGTTTCTTGCTGGTTTCTTCTCGGCAGGAACGGCATTCCGAACCAGTGGTAGATTCATCGACTATTCAAAAGCACTTGTAAAAGTTTATTTGAATAAAAAATTTTCTTTTCTATTCTATTCTAAGACAAAATATCACAGAGGACACATGTATGATATATATTAGTTATATGTCAGATATATATATTCTTTTTTATTCGATGACAAGATAGTCCTTGACTGCGATTTCATCTGATGGTAAGTGACGATGCAGTCTAAGATGGTAGCGGACTAACTTGGAGGGGTATGGCAGTGAAAATTCAACCCATACCCCTAATCGGTTTCTACACGCCATCGTGCCGGAACGCTAAATAGCTTGGCGGCAGGTCTTTGACGGTAGGGTGGTAACTAGCCACGGCCAAAGAAAGCCTCCCACCAGACCAGAGACAATTCAGAAATTATAAATTACCAAATTGCCTCCGCCGGGAATCGAACCCGAGACCTCTTAGTTATAAGACCACAGCGCTCACCACTGCGCCAGGGAGGTCGTCAAAAGGAGGTGGTATATGAAGTGATATATAAATTATATTAGAAGAAGCTGCAGCGTAATATTGAATTAAAGTCTGAGCGGACGAAGTCTAGCCCTAGGCAACTACGTCCCGTCTGCAACTTGAATAAAACTCGCATTGCGGTTTTCTGCTCCTTACTTTTGTGAAAAAAGGATACCTACACGAATACCAAAAATATTTTTGCATCCAGTATATAATATCAATATATAATTGCAGCAGTGATAGCCTAGCCACTTTCGCATTTATAATACTAGTGGTTCGCCCCGAACTGAGACCTCGCGGTAACGGTATCCCATGATTATTCATTCAATCGATACATGATAACCAATACTGACATTATTATTATGCCCGTTTTCACCAAACATACCTAAATCATCCCCTAAGTAGGAGTCTCTTTACGTAGGTAGCTCCTAAATACAATCCTAAGTCCTAACATCCGTCCCAATGTCCTTTTAGGTGTCCCGTACAGGATCGTGATAAAGAAGTTGACAGTAATCATCACCTAACTTATCATAGGTAGCCCGTAAAGGTTAGGGAACGTTACTGAAAACATCTAACGAGTGAAACCGGGTTACGGGCATCTGTACAAATCATCATCTATCGACGCAAATAGAAAATATACAAAATATTGTAGTAATTAATAGTTTATTGAAGTTTGATATTTAACTAAAAAATAATTTTAATTGAATAATATGGTATTATGTAACTAAATAATAATGGTCGACGCAAAACTGTTTTTGGGATAGGTCTCGTAGTCGTAATCTCCTAGTTCCATGGAATAGTGCCTAATGTAATGACTGCGCCATCTATTAGCATTATTGTGAAGCTATGTTGATGCTATATGAATTACTGATGCCCATTAAAAATTAAATAATCTCGTTTCTTTATAATATTCATATAATTTTAGTATTTGTTGTTCAAGTACAGGATATAAGCGAAATAATAAAAATAAAACAGGTTGAAAATACGTAGCGGATTTTGCTAGAGAGCGTCTTCAAGCGAGCGTATAAAATCGCCACTTTGAAAGCCCCCCATTTCGTCAATTTTAAAGGAAAAAATAAAAAATAATATTTTTGTACTCGGTTCGAAATTGTCTTTAACATGATATGTTACAATTTTATATAACGCGATAATTTTTTTTTTTTACTTCGCATTCACTTCTATGAGAGCCCCCCTGAAATAAAGGTTTTTATATTTTTTTATGCAATATTCAGCTCAAGGCCATCAGTTCACATATTATATCTAAAGAAGTAATTACGTTCAGTAATTCAAAAGTTATAAGGCTCTGACAGACGGACGGACGGACGGACGGACGGACGGACGGACGGACGGACAAGAGCAAATTCACCTAGTAGACTCAGAGACCTCGCTTCGCTCGGTCAATTAGTATGATCAGGGGAATTTAACTTGCAGACCTATATTTTCAATCAGGAGGTACAATTAAATAAGGAGCATTGAAGAAACATGAGATCCTAATGTAAATTAAGGTGAGTTCAAACCTTTATCACATCTCGCCATGAAAGCGTAGTCAGTGAAACAAAAGGAATCTGCTACAGGCCTCATAAATAACGTAAAGGCTTACAATTTTATTTGCAAGTGTAGGAAGTCGCCTTGTCCCGAGGGCCACAAAATTAACGCTCAAGGAGAATTCGCTTTGCGCTACAGCGTCAGCTTTCAGAATCAAAAACAATTAATTTATTTTTCATCATACCTATTCGAATAACTATTATTGGCTTCAGAGGATAGCGGGAGCAAAATTAAATTTTAATCCCATGGGACTTTTCATTTCTCCTTCTGATTGGTCCGCGTTCGTGCTTTAGTATAAGTTTATTACTACTGTTTTCGTTGCAGAAACCTGTCAATCGCTCATTCCGTTCAAAATTCAAAAAGGTTTGAGAAGCTGTTGTCTTCGATAAGTCACGTGATCAATTTGTCGATCGGGTATACGCCTATACTGTATCCAACATAAATATAAATGTTTAATTATTTCATAATAATTCATTTGTTTTATTTAAACTTTCAATATAGGTGCGTATAGGTAATGTCTATACATAGTAGGTTGACACTCCTAGCTCTTTATCATAGTGTGTGTCATTCGGGGCCAAAATATTTTGTTCTCGGGCGGCGTATATTGAATACCTCGCTACGCTCAGGATTCTACTTTACAATCCCTCGCTACGCTCGGGATTCTACTGTAGCATCCTTCACTTCGCTCTGAATTCAAAATAACGCCCTCGGGGCACAAAAAATTTCTTTGGCCCCATATAACACAAATCAGTCAGTGTTTAGTTTTCACCGAAAACAACCGTGTCTAATCGCAATAATATACTAGCATACTTCTAAAAACTTCAGCTTCAACTCATCAGCTCATCATTCATCTTGTTGCGAAACTTCAGCTCATCATTGGCAAAATGGAAAAGCAAATTATTGAGCTTCAAAATCAGATAAAATTCTTATCCAGTCAGAACCCAATGGATACCAGCCAGAACACTACTACCAAGGTAAGCTCACCTCAACCTACCGAATATCAGACGGATGAGGAAGAGCTAGCCAGAGAGACGGAGTGGATTAGAGCAAAAAGCCGGAAGAAAAGAAAATTGAACACTTCACCTGCGCAGTCCACATCTACCAAACAGCATGATGATTCCACGACCGATCTACCTAAAGAAAAGACAAAGAAAGTTCCGCCGCCGCCACCAATAATCGTAGACGACGTTACAAATTATCAGTCATTCTATGACTTGCTAACAGAGGGTCCAACCGGAGATTCTTTTCGAATTAAAATGTTGAATGGCAACAATGTTAAAATAAATACCAATAATGAAGACTCATATCGGCCAATCACTAAAATATTGACCGCAGGTAACTTTCTATGGCATTCTTTTGAAAATAAGCAAGAGAGGCCTATTAAAGTCATGGCTAAAAAGCTACATTTCACCTGCAAGCCAGAAAGAATAATAGAAGACCTTCAGAAAAAGGGATTTAAGGTCGAAAATGCCGTTAACAAGCTGAGATGGAAAACCAAGGAACCTCTTAACATGTTCCTGCTTAGTTTTAAAAATGGAGAAGATATTAACAAAATTTATGGAATCACCTCGATTCTTGGGTGTAAAGTGGAGATTCATCCTCTGAGATCATCAAAGCTCATACCGCAGTGCAAAAGATGTCAAACGTATGGACACACCCAGAAGTATTGCTCCAGAGAGAGATGTGTCAAATGCACTGGAAAACATCTTAGTGTTGAATGCAAAAAACCAGTTGAACAGAAACCCAAATGCGTACACTGTGGGGAGGCTCATCCGGCTAATTATCGAGGTTGCATAGTAGCCAAAGAAATGCAATCCATCAGAAACAAGACCTGCAAAAAACCTTCTGCCCAAAACACCCAGGTAACTGGTATTAATGCAAAACAAACTCCAGTGGTCAAGAATATGCGACTTTCCGAAACCATTAAAGAAAATCCGAATAAAAAGGTAACATATGCACAAGTAGCATCAAATAAAGTACCCAAAATTAGTAAATCGAGCGATTCTACTCTAAATAAATTAGACGAGATTCTAAAACTCATGTCGTCATTCGATGACCGCCTGCGAAAACTTGAAAATATCAGAACAAAATAATGGATAAGGAATTGAAGATATTGGCATGGAATTCTAATGGGCTACTACAACATCAACATGAGTTACAAGTAGTCCTAGATACCGAAAATATCGACGTATGTTTGATCTCCGAAACACATTTTACAAAAGAATCTTATATAAAATTCAAAGGGTATAAAGTTTATCATGCTCTACATCCCCATAATTCAGCCAGAGGAGGTAGTGCTGTTATAATAAAAGAGAATATTTACCACTACGAAGAAAGTAAATACGAGGAGTTAGAAATCCAAGCAGTGGCAGTAAATATCAAAACAGAACGATACCCTATCACAATCGTAGCCATATACTGCCCACCACGGCATTCTCTAAAAAAACATGAATACCTAAGATTCTTGGAACAATATGGTCACAGATTTATAATTGGTGGAGACTTTAACGCCAAAAATATTTTCTGGGGCTCAAGACTAACAACAACAAAAGGAAAAGAACTGCTAAGTGCGATCAAAGAAAAGAGATGCGATGTAGTCAGTACTGGGATGCCAACGTACTGGCCTACTGATCCTCGAAAAATTCCAGATCTGATAGATTTCTTTATATCTAAGAATATCTCACCAAAATACCTTAGTATTGAAGGAAAATATGACATGAATTCGGACCATTCACCGATAATGTTAATAATTAATAAACACACTATTGCAGTCAATGAAACTAAGCTTACTCTAGTGAATAAGAATACAGACTGGGAGAGCTTTAAGATAGAATTAGACAGTGTTATAAACCTACAGGTCCCCTTGAAAAATCCAGATCAACTCAATATGGAACTAGCTAAATTTATAACTGACATACAAAAGTCGGCCTGGAATAATACGCCTCCGACAAAAAAATGGAGTCGGGGTACCACCTATCCTAAGGAAATTATCGACCTCATTAAAATGAAGAGAAAGCAAAGAAAAAAGTGGCATGCTTCTAGGTCACCACAAGATAAAAGAATACTAAATAAACTCACCAAAACAATCAAGAAAGCTATCGAAAATTACAATGAATATAAACTAAATGATTACCTACAACACTTGACTGGTGATAGAGAAACGGACTATTCTCTTTGGAAAGTAACTGGAAATCTAAAAAGACCCATCACACATATACCATCTATTAAAGAGCAAAATGGAACATGGGCCATCAACAACATTCAAAAAGCTAATAGATTTTCTCAACACCTGGAAGATATATTCCAACCAAATGAAGGTCATCCAATTGATTTCTGTGAGAATGAAGAAAATCAAGATGATCTGCAAAAGATTAGACTTGCGACACCAAAGGAAGCATCTAAAGAAATAATGTACAACTTAAGCAAAAAGAAATCTCCGGGATACGATCTTATTACCGGAGAAATCTTAAGAAATCTACCTCGAATAGCTTTAGTGACACTTACCAATCTCATAAATGCGTCATTTCGACTGAAACATGTACCTGAGCTATGGAAAGTCGCTGAAGTTATCTTGATTGCTAAACCCGGGAAACCACCTCATGAAACAACCTCTTATAGACCGATCTCTTTATTACCAGTAATTTCAAAATTATTTGAAAAACTGTTACTTAAGAGACTAAAACCCCTACTAGAAGACAGAAAATTAATACCAGATCACCAATTTGGATTCCGAGAAAAACACTCAACAATAGACCAAGTCCACAGAATTACTAATATACTTGTCATATTATACTTATCTTGACTTAAGTAACGCTTTTAATTCAGTTGATTTCGATGTAATGCTAGATATCCTTCGCTCTCTTAATGTTTCTCCTTCCGTGATTGACTGGTTTAAGTCCTATCTTCGTGGTCGCCGGCAGAGAATCAGCACTGACGAAGTCTCTTCGGACTGGGCTGATCTCTCAGCTGGTGTACCCCAAGGCGGTGTGCTATCTCCTTTATTGTTTTCTGTTTTTATAAACGAAATCTCTAAAGTAATTTCTTCTCACTACCATCTCTATGCCGATGATCTGCAGCTTTATAGGCACGCGGCATTATCCGAACTTCCATCTGCAGTGGATGCTATTAACATTGACCTTACTCGAATTAAGGAATGGGCAGCGTCATTTGGCCTGCTTGTCAATCCTACAAAATCTCAAGCTCTCATAATTGGTAGCAGCAGGATGCGCTGTAAAGTTAATTTTAATACTTTACCTCACATTCTTTACGACGATATACCTATACCTCTCTCTGACAAAGCTAGAAACTTGGGTTTAATTTTTGACGTTAACTTTTCTTGGTCCGCTCATATCAATGAGGTGAGTAGACGTTTGCACTATTCCATACATTCCCTCCGGAGACTTCAAAGTTTCTTGCCTTTACGCACTAAAATAATGCTAGCACAATCTCTTCTCCTTCCTCTCATTGACTATGCTGACGTTTGCTATCTAGATGCAACTGAAGAGCTACTTGATAAATTAGATCGACTTCAGAATTTGTGCATCCGTTTTATTTTCGGACTGCGCAAATTCGACCATATATCTGAGTTCCGTCGTCAACTGAAGTGGCTCCCTATTCGACTTCGCCGGAATGCTCACATTTTAACCTTAATATTCAAAATTTTTAAGTTTTCTTCACCAGGATATTTACGTGAGTATTTTCTGGATGCTCCTCCGCGAGCCAGACCATTCCGATCCTGCGTCGAGTTGAAAATACTAAAAGTGCCCCACAGCAACACCATTTTCTTCGCAAGATCGTTTGCGGTAACTGCAGCGCGCCTCTGGAATTCTCTTCCTGAAAATATCCGCAACAGTCCATCTGTTGCTGTTTTTAAGTCGAAACTGAAGCAGCATTATCTTTCCTCCTAATTTCATCTTTAATATGCCCGGTATTTTTTTTTTCCTATACAATATATAGTATATTATGTATTATATATAGTATATTATTATTATTATTATATTAATATTACTATTTATTAAGTATATAATATGTAGTATAAATTGTATACTTAATTATTATAATATCATGTATATTATATATTAGTATTTAATATAATATTATGTATTGTATTATCTGTAGCCATTTATTAATTTTTAAAGATTAGTCTTTAGTACCTACCTACCTCTGTATGTTCTCACTGTTCTCACATTCGAGGGCTTCTGGAAGAAATCTCTTCTTTAGAGATAAGCTGTCCTTGTGCACGTCCTTTATATCTTTCTTACATTGTATTTTATATTACTGGTACTAAATAAATAAATAAATAAATAAATAATATAATAGAGAAATCATTAGAAGATAAGAAAGTGTGTTCTACTGTATTTTTAGACGTAGCGCAAGCTTTCGATAAAGTGTGGCACGAAGGGCTTATCTATAAACTCAGAATTATGCTACCAAAGTCATTTGCCGATATTCTTGAGTCATATATTTCGAACAGATGGTTTAGAGTTCGTCAAGAAGATGCATATTCTGAACTCAAGGAAATTAAAGCTGGGGTACCGCAAGGAAGTGTTTTATGTCCGGTCCTGTACTTATTATACACCTGTGATATTCCAGCAGTAGAAAATAATACCATTGCAACATTTGCTGATGATACTGCCATAATAGGAACTGGACAAAGTCACGAAGAAGCAGTGGAAAAAGTACAAGTTGCCATAAACAAAGTCAATGAATGGACTATAAAGTGGCGAATTAAACTTAACGAGTCTAAATCAATGCATATAGATTTCACCAATAAGCTACCGCAATATCACCCGATTTACCTAAATCGGCAACTTATCCCCTACGTAAATACAGCGAAGTACCTGGGTATGACGCTAGACACAAAGCTTCGATGGAAAGCTCATGTTAAAAAGAAACGCGAGGAATTAGAATTACGATATAAAAAAATGCATTGGCTGCTTGGAAGGCATTCTAAGCTCTCATTACATAATAAGCTTATGCTATATAAGCAAGTTCTGATGCCTGTATGGACGTATGGTATACAACTTTGGGGGTGTACTAAACCCAGCAATATCCAAATAATACAGAGATTCCAGAACAAAGTACTCAGGGAAATATCTAATGCACCCTGGTACGTCAGAAATCACGATCTCCACAGGGACCTTAAGATGGAGTTCGTGAACAAGATTATACAAAACTACGCAGAAGCTCACCAACATCGACTTCGTCATCATGTGAATCTGGAAGCTGTAAAGCTTCTCGATTACACGAACATTAAAAGAAGACTTAAAAGAACAAAACCGTTCGAACTAGTGTTTAAAAGTGCATAAGTGCAGTGTCAGTGCAGTGCTTGTGTTATTTGACTAGGTCACAAAAACAAAGTGAACTTATATAATAGAATAAAGTAAGGACAGTTATTGGACTGTAAATTAGATATAGAATTTAATTATAAGTAGAAGTTTAAGTTAAAATAATATTGCTAATTAGCCCTTAGGCTAGATTGCAGTAAAAAATAAGGCTACCCTTATGTAATAGTGCCTTATGGTAGGAAAAAAAAAATATAACACAAATAACTATTGTTCATTTTTTTAGGGCCACGAAAGTCGAAACAGCGAGCAACATTTTGCAACGATTTTTTGCGGCCAAAGTTTGATAAGAATGCCATTCCTATTCCTAACCCATTTTAAGTACAAAATTCAAATTCATTTATATTTCACCTGTGGTTCTTATGACATGTCAAGACTCTACCACCGGTTCGGAAAGCATATATTACTGAAAAGATCCGGCAAGTAAAAATATCATTCATTGATTTGAATTTTCAATGTGGTTTCAGAGTTAGACCACAACGACAATAATTCATTTTTCATGTAAATTTTTACACTAATGTACCAGTGCGGTTAGTCCGAGTTTTAATTCGTTTGATCCTAATAGTAAACGATGACATCCGCATCAAAGTAAAATGAACCATAATAGTATCGATTTAAGTCACAAATTCAATTCAGACGATTTCAATTTGGAGCGTTTTCGTTACGTTAACGTATAAGAAAACATACATGAAATTGAGCTCTAACTCAAAACTGTTATGGTTTATTTTACTTCGATGGTAATGTCATCGTTTTCTATTTATAGTTAACTATCAAATCTTGTACAGGTTAGTGCATCGGGGCGTTTTTACGGTCAAGTCGATTGTATGCTCGGACGCTTAAAACCGCAGTGTGAACTCGCTTTGAGCGTCTATTTCGTGGCCTAGGCATTAGTAGGCAAGCGTGCAAAATTATTTACTCATCTTTAGTGTGCTTGCTCTCTACGCTTCACATTCAAACTGGAAATTTAATATTAAAAACGCGTCCATCCCACTAAAGTTTCCTCCAGACGCGATTATAGTAAAACTTGCCAGTCTTGGTACTCGTACGTGAGTAGTTCGCTTGCATTATTTACAGTCTTGATCATACTCCGTCTCGCTGCTTTGTAGTTCGCAACAATACCGCGCGTCCTTAGGCAATTCCCTTGCCTATTGACAACGTTATTTAAGAGCGCGGCGACCGAATCAAGAAATTCCGTAACGAAAAAACCTAACACCGTCGTTCAGTAAGCGTTCAACATTTTACATGTTCTCAAGTAGCTCTATTTGGCGCAGTGGGCGAGCGGCCGCTTTCTTTATGTTCGAATCTCACTCGCGAAGGAGTGACAGTTCGCTTTTCTTGTTTGTTTGTTTTTTAATTTTTTTTGCATAATTTTTATTATGCAAAAAAAAATATTGCGTATATATTATAATTGCATAAGTTGATAAAAATGCTATGCAATAGCTTTACCGCGGCAGTCCCCGAGTGCTACTTAATTTTTTTTCAATAATCTAGGAAAAATAGGGAATTCATAATTTCTAAATTAGCTCCTGGCTAGCTTTTTTAAAATTTCCCACCAGACTGGTCTCTGGTCTCGTCTGGTGGAAAATTTCAGCAGTAACTAGTTACCAGCCTACCGGTAAAGACTTGCTGTAACGCGATTAAAGCGTATCGAAAGTAAAAACAAGACTATAAAATGTATGTACCGACGCCTTCCCCATTCTGTCCGGATCTTAGACTGCATCGTCACTTAGCACAAGGTACAGAGGCAGTTAAGGATGATTATACGGGTCTGCCCGCGAAATTCAAATTTAATTTGGTTTTTTGCAATTTGTAAACTAATACGACAAACTAGGCTAATGGCATTCTAATTGCGCCAGTAGAATTATCATATTCACAGGTTTACATAAAAATCTTTACTTGAAAGTGACCAGTTTAAGAAATTAATCAAAATAATGACTAATTTGTGAGTAACTCACGTTCAACTCGGTATTTTGATTAATTTCTTAAACTGGTCACTTTCAAGTAAAGATTTATATGTAAACCTGTGAAGATGATAATTGTACTGGCGCAATTAGAATGCCATAAGCCTACTGTCGTATTAGTTTACAAAATGGGAAAAACCAAATTAAATTTGAATTTCGCGGGCAGACTCGTATACTCCACCTTAAGAGCTAATTTTAATTTGTCGAATAAAAATTGGCGGGGAGCCAAAATGGTGGGCGGAAGAAGGGGAGGGCAAAATATAGGCACAATGGAGTATGGAGCCTATATCCGTGCCGCATCGCGCGGCGCATTAAGAATTCATTCAGCACATAACGTATCGGCAACGAGTAACGAGCAGTAGTCGACAACCGTGAAAATCAAATGAGGACGTGCATTGGAGACTGGACGAAGCGTGCAAAATGCAGCAGACTTCGGGGTAGGATGGGAAATTAGTTTTACATAATACAGTGCAACCTTAATATAACGAACCTCAATATAACGACTTCCTCGATTTAACAAATTCTTCGTAATCCCCTTGAATTGTCCATAAGAGTTAATGTAAAAAATTCCTCTACATTGCGAACATTTTTTGCCTTTGAGTAATAAACCAACACAGGAGAAGAATTGACGCGCGTACCCCTCTGTAAGTTGGGTATGACCAGTGGTCATACCCGTTATATAAAACTGTTTGACTCGAGTCACGCGCCTGTCAACTACGTATGGTTAGCGGGGAATGAGCTCCGCTATAAATGCCGAATATGAGAGTATTTTCTTCTGAAAAAATATTTAAAAAATCCAGTTTACTAAAGGATAACATTTATTTACTTCAGATGTATTATTTTATCCAAATAATGCAATACTTATGCAGAAAACTTAAGAAAACTGTCGATCTGAAAATGTTGCTACTTAATCGTACATGAAATAATTTGGGGAAAATATTGAAAATTAATCTTCCTACTTACTATTCGTTTAGAGACCTTTTTCATGAACTGCATTATAAATTGATCCCATAGAATTAAAATCACGATAGAATAGGAAGGGGTGAACGACTAATTTATAAGCTTTAAGTAAAATATGACTAGATATATAAATACGAACTTTGATCGTCTGTGGGATTATCAAATAATGATAAAAATTCTTTCTATAAAACCAACTTTAAACGCCACTACAAAGTATAAAACAATTTTAATTTGTACATGTATGTTGAAGTCGGGCGGGCCTAAATATAAATGATGAAACCAATGCGCGACGCTGGCCCAACTTTGCCCGATCGGCGTATGAAGTCGGTTTTTTAAAGATATTTTTTTACATTATTATTTTAAGCTTTTTAGTGTATATCTCTGATCGCGAGCAATTTGCTCTTAATCATTGAGTTCCTTCCTCCATTACCAAAGATATGAATCACCTTCTCTTCACCTTTTAAATAGGCCCAAACTTATTATGCGTTCTTTCAAAAAAAATTGAAATCGGTTCAGATTTGACGTAGTTATGGAGTAAAGTATGCCCTACTAAACAAAAAAAATTATCAAATTCCATTCATTATTTGGCGGATTAATTGCGTAACAAATATACAAAAAAATTCGAATTGAGAACCTCCTCCGTTTTAGAAGTCGGTTAAAATGATTGCATTATTATAACGATGGCAATGGTGTCTGATTGGCTGGTACTCTCCCACTATTGTTTAAAATGCATTGATGTAGCTAGAGCTCCATAAACTCAGCGAATTCATAAAATTAGTTTTTTTACTCAATTATTTCAAAAGTTATAGGTATATATTTCCATATAGCCAGTGTGGTATAATTTTCTAAATATATAAAATGAAAAGGACTGACTGATCTATCAACGCACACCTACTATGACGTAGGCATCCGCTAAGAAAGGATTTTTACACATAAAATACAAAAAAATAATGAAAACGAGAATAAAAAATTGTTTAATTATAATGATAAGTTATACGTAAGTCTTTCTTACTCGAAAATTAGGACTTTAATTTTATGAAGTCGGCCACACCGCAATAAAATTAGGGCTGGACAGCAAGATTTCATATGTCGATATTGGTGGAGGGATTGTATAAATTATTTATACCGAGATATTTTTATCGTCTTACTAATGGTTCATTGACGAAAAAAAAAATTTAAATTCTATACATATTATTTGGTTAATTAAAACTTGGCAATTGAATTAAAGTACCCATACTTCTTATTCATCCCGCTAGGTTTACCGGAAAGCTAAATAGCTTGGCGGTGTTTTATAACAGATGGGGTGGCCACTATAGCCATGGCGGCAGCCTAGCATTACAAACAAATATACACTTCGTTCAGATGAAGTAGATGAAAAAATAAGCCTTCCAAGTAAAGTGTGTAGGTACAAGTTTTAACTTACCAATCATATTTTTAAATAAATTTTTTTTTAGGGTTCAGTTTTTACTTTTTATGTTTCCTCCATGCTGGACTGAGAGAATATTATTCAACGCTGGAAAACGATCTTGTAAATCGAAAAAGTGAACTTTATACCAGAGCCAATAACGTTTTAAAAAATCATAACAGCTCATAATAAGCTATCAGGAGCAGTTTTTTTTTTTAAAGCATATTTTTTAATGTAACACATCAGATGATACTAATTATATAATTCTAAAGTAGTAGTTTTTCAATTTCAAGAAGCAATGTTGCTGTAACTTGGTATTTGAAACATATGAAACCACGAAATAACTCTAAACTCTGAAATGCTGATTATGCTGCATCTATTTTTAAGGAAACATGATCTAGTCCTAACAGTGTGTACTTAATATACTTTTTAGAAATAGATACATCGTAAATTTCGCTTTAAACATAAATAAAACAAATGATGTTTCATTAAAAATTATGTATGTTTATTTAAACAAGATTACTTAAAAAATCAATGTGTTCAATATTAATACCCACTACGTATTCAAATAAAAATGAAATGTCTCTCAACTTAATAAACAATATTATTAAAAATTATAAAAACCTATGACAAAGTACAGCACTCCCTGGTGGCTTATAACCTTAAATCATAACTAAACAGCTGCTCTAAGGGTACTATGGTACCTACAGCATGCTCTCAGCATGAGATTGAGAGTATAGTGACGGAGTAAATAGCTTGGTATCTACAAAATCTGTTAATAATCAGATAATCCTAAGTCCTTACAGTAAACCTAAGTGCACTGCACTGCTAAAAAGTATTGATAACTTTTTTGAAGTATCTGTATAATATTGAAAAATAGATTGTGTCTTAGTATTTACAGCATTTTTGAGTACGTTTAAAAATATGAATAACAAAAAATATAAAATATAAACATGCAGAGAAGGTCAACATAGTATCTTAGAAAAATAATGTCATAGGAAAACGAAAATCCGACAATCCGACGCAGTATCTTTTTCTTCCAAATATATAAAAAAGTCATTTTGTTATTTTTCTAAATAAGCTAGATCGCTTTCCAGCGTCAATATAGTCCAAAGTTTCTAGCTGTATCTTTACGCAAGTACTAAAAGCCTACTAAGAGTCAATCTAATAGCAAAGGGATATTATGACTAAAATAACGGCAAATGCCTCGTTTCCTAGCGCTTCTATATAGGTACCTACCATGTTAAAGATCTCGAACAAAAAAAATTACTCTCGAATAAAGTAACTCTGTTGTAAATAATTATTAGAAGAACTTATCGAAAGTCGATAATCGATAGTGTCAAATCCCTAAAATGCTTACACATATGATGCGATTGTTTCATGTAATGATAGAGCGTCCCTGTGTGTGAATGTGATTATGTGCATATACTTTAAGGTAGTGTTTGCTAATTATATTGTGTGCGTGCATAGCGACGTGATGTTCATGTGTGCTACCTCGCCCCCCACCGTAATTGACAGACTTTTTTGCAAATAAATTAGGGGTCAAGTCGTCTCCTGTGTTGGTTTATTATGTTGGTTTATTTGCGAACAACCTCTTTATAACGAATTTTCAACTATCAAGAAAAGTGTAAATATCTCTAATTAACGAATTTTGTGAAACCAAAACCTTTAAATATAACGTTCCCAATAGTATGTGATTCTGTCGCGACAGATTTCGACACGCTTTTACCTCTATATAACAAATTTTAGACCAACCTAACCTCAACATAACAAACCTCAGTTTAACGAATTATTACTTGTTCCCTTCCGATTTGTTATATCGAGGTTGCACTGTATACCAATTTACTTGTGGTGTTGATTTACTGAGGGATTATTTTCGCTGAACTCTTATACTTATACCTATTGAAAATCCGATGGTTAACCTGTTAGTTTAATTGGTGCTAGTTAACTTATTTGTACACCTCAAGTACTCAACCATTTTTAAGTAATCTGTTAATGGTTTGGTAGCTGGCAATCTAGACATAGGATTTTTGTACATGGTTTTCAATGGATTTAAAAGTTTAATGGGAAAGGACGATTCAGATGGGTTCTATGCTGGGATTTCGAATTGGATCGATTTAGTCCAGATAATTATGTAATAAACTGTAATAAATAATAATGTTTACCAATTGGTAAAAGATATTGCAATATCAACACATACATGGATTGATTATTATTAACAGCAAATAGTATTAAATAATATTTGTAATATCATGCTGATCGTGAATGTGATGGTTCGGAGGAAGGCGACGACACTCGTAACACAAGCAACTTAGTGCGAGTGGCAGTTAAGCACTCCTTTGTTCTAAACAAAAATTAAAGTATGTATTGTTTTATTCATAGATGTCTACATTAGGAGCTGTTATTGTAATTAAATATTTGAAATTTGAGATAAATAAATAAATAAATAATAATACTAATAATGAAGCAGTCATAGCCTAGTGGTTATGACTGTGGTCTCCTATTCGGGGAATCGCAGGTTCGATCCCGGGTACGCACCTCTGACTTTTCGGAGCGAAGTGCGTTTAAGCAATTTAATATCACTTGCTTAAACGGTGAAGGAAAACATCATGAGGAAACCTGCACATCTGAGAGTTCTTCATAATGTTCTCGAAGGTGTGTGAAGTCCGCCAATTCGCAATGGGCCAGCGTGCTGGACTATGGCCTATAACCCTTCTCTGGGAGGAGACCTGCGCTCAGTAGTGAGCCGTTGATGGGTTGCTAATGATGAAAAATGATGAGCAAAGTAAATATCCAGAACCAGTTCTGTTGCTGTCAATCATTCATGATCACAATTAATGGATTGGATGTAAAATCCAATTTTAAGTACCTTCAAACAGGGTTCGAAAGGATAATTATGTGAAAGGTGAACTATATTTGAAAATAGTGAATAGTGCTACAATTACATTATTATATACAATGCACTGTTTTCTACAAATCTGTACAAGTACTAGGATATGCAGATGACCTGGACCCAGTAAGCTGAACACGACAAACCCTAGACAACGCATACCTAGCACTGGAGAACGCAACACAAGCGGCTGGATTGTGCATCAATCAACAAAAGACCAAATACATGCCGGTAGTGAGGGACCAACACATTCCATTGAATGATGAAATTAAAATTGGCACGAAAACCTTTGCTACAGTTATAGACTTCATATATCTCGGCTCCCTCGTCACATCAGAGAACGAAATCTCAATAGAAATTCAAAGGAGAATTACTTCGGCAAACAAATGTTATTTTGGTCTGTTACGCTACCTCCGATCTAAGATTTTTCAAGGATATTTTAAGACATCTTAAAATACTCCTATACAAAACTTTACTCAGGCCAATTCTTACTTACGGGGCTGAATGCTGGGTTCTAGGAAAGGATGAAAACAGCCTGCTAATTTTTGAGCGAAAGGTTCTGAGGAGGATTTTTGGTGCTGCTCAAGATAATGGTATCTGGCGCATTCGTTACAATCACGAACTCTATGGATTATTTAATGAACCGAATGTCGTCAAATTCATTAAATTGTCACGAATGCGATGGGCAGGACATGTGCAACGCATGGACGATTCAAGAGCCCCGAAAAAGTTGCTTGACAGTAAACTAGAGGGCCGTAGAGGCAGAGGAAAACCTAGAGGCCGGTGGATTGACGGAGTGGAAAAGGACATGAGAGTTTTGGGAGTACGGAGTTGGAGAGAGGCCGCTAATGATCGCCTCAGATGGAGAAATTTGCTTGACCAAGCCAAGGCCCACCCAGGGCTGTAGCGCTTGGATGATGATGATGAACTATATTCGAAGGTGTATCACCGCACTTATTACGTGTATCGGAACACAGAAATCTCTAAAAATGATTGCTACAGCGCGAGCGCGACGATTGCAACAGAGTAGAATAGAAAGTGCTTTTGAATCGTCGATGAGTCTACCACTGATTCGGAATACCCTTCTTGCTTGAAGAACCAGCAAGAAACTCGGCGGTTGCTCTTCTCAAAACAAGTTTACAATATAATAGATGCTATGCTATGTATGCAGTGTTTCCACAATGAGGTCCACAAATTCAAATTCAAATTCAAAATTATTTATTTCATGTAGGCCAACCTGTGGCTCTTATGACACGTCAAGATTCTACCACCGGTTCGGAAAGCGGATTCTGCTGAGAAGAGCCGGCAAGAAACTCAGCAGTTGCTCTTTTCAAAATAATCATTTAACAATATTAATAAGTAGCTATTACATTGTAATAAGTTTTTATACTATCTTGTGGGCAGCTGGATGCCAAGCTGATTTAACCCGTGCATCTTTGTTAGAATAGAATATAACATTTCCACAAAACGTACTACAATTCAATACATGTCAAAGACGGGCAAAAGCATAAATACCTAATTATAATTCAACACGTGTTAAGAGGGGCAGACAGAAAGTAGCCCCATTCCCGCTGGTGGCACCCGTTCACGAGCATGACGCATGATCCAGCCATTGCTTCGCTAAACCATATTTGATCAATCAAATCATCAAATCAATTATTGGCCAAAACTCACTCGCTATTGGCTAAAAAGCATTGTTTTTTTTTATGACATACGGGTGAGCCCTTAACTGCAATCTCACCTGGTGGTAAGTTGATGATACAGTCTAATGGAAGCAGGCTAACCTGAAAGGAGTATGGCAGTTTGTAATAAACCAAATGCCCTTTGGTTTCTACACGGCATTGTACCGGAACGCTAAATCGCTTGGCGGTACGGCTTTGCCGGTAGGGTGTTAACTAGCCACGGCCGAAGCCTCCCACCAGACCAGACCGGAGACAATTTAGAAATTATAAAATTCCAAACTGCCCCTGCCGGGGATCGAACCTGGGGCCTCCCACTTATAAGACCACAGCACTCAACACTGCGCCAGGGAGGTCGTCAAACAGGAGGGTCGGTTGTGCAGAAAGAACACGATAAATTAAGCCAATCACGACAATTGAGGCTGTAGCAATAATTAATGCAGCTTTGACAGAATCGCCCTACAGGTCTTAATTATTATGCGATAATTATCATGATAATTATCAAGAAGTATAATTATCGTGATAATTTCGAACACTGCCTTCGAGGCAAGAGTAAATAGGCATCTTCTAGGCAAGCGCGCTCCAACCTAGACCTCATCACTGCTCTTCATCAATGATTGTCGTCAGGCCAAGAGGCTTTGTTTGAGAGAACTTACCTCATGGGCGAAATCACAAGGTAAGAGGCTTTGTTTGAGGGAACTTAGCTCAAGGGCGAAATCACAAGGTAAGGGGCTTTGTTTGAGGGAACTTACCTCAAGGGCGAAATCACAAGGTAAGGGGCTTTGTTTGAGGGAACTTAGCTCAAGGGCGAAATCACAAGGTAAGAGGCTTTGTTTGAGGGAACTTAGCTCAAGGGCGAAATCACAAGCTAAGGGGCTTTGTTTGAGGGAACTTACCTCAAGGGCGAAATCACAAGGTAAGAGGCTTTGTTTGAGGGAACTTAGCTCAAGGGCGAAATCACAAGGTAAGAGGCTTTGTTTGAGGGAACTTAGCTCAAGGGCGAAATCCCAAGGTAAGGGGCTTTGTTTGAGGGAACTTACCTCAAGGGCGAAATCACAAGGTAAGAGGCTTTGTTTGAGGGAACTTAGCTCAAGGGCGAAATCACAAGGTAAGAGGCTTTGTTTGAGGGAACTTAGCTCAAGGGCGAAATCACAAGGTAAGGGGCTTTGTTTGAGGGAACTTACCTCAAGGGCGAAATCACAAGGTAAGAGGCTTTGTTTGAGGGAACTTAGCTCAAGGGCGAAATCACAAGGTAAGAGGCTTTGTTTGAGGGAACTTAGCTCAAGGGCGAAATCACAAGGTAAGGGGCTTTGTTTGAGGGAACTTACCTCAAGGGCGAAATCACAAGGTAAGAGGCTTTGTTTGAGGGAACTTAGCTCAAGGGCGAAATCACAAGGTAAGAGGCTTTGTTTGAGGGAACTTAGCTCAAGGGCGAAATCACAAGGTAAGGGGCTTTGTTTGAGGGAACTTACCTCAAGGGCGAAATCACAAAGTAAGGAGCTTTGTTTGAGGAAACTTACCTCAAGGGCGAAATCACAAGATAAGAGGCATTGCTTGAGGGAACTTACCTCAAGGGCGAAATCACAAGGTAAGTGACAGCGATCCATATGATCAGCAACAGTACAGCAATCCGTTTCCATTTCGACAGGTACATCATAAAGTAGCCATTGAGACCCGAGTGCCCGGTGGGATAGAGTTTCATCATGAACGGCGCATCCTTGTGTCCTGCCTGCTAGGACTTCTGATGGTTGGAATGTCTGAAACAAACAGAAAAACTGCATAAATAACTAAATATAAGAAAAAACTGTATAAATAACTAGCAGTGAATACGACCAAAGAAGAAGAGCTGATAGTCGTTGGGGTCTTACGGTGCTGGAGAGGTGACCCGCACCGGGAAGTACAGTGTCAAGTCGCAGGGAGCCAATGGATTCAGTCGGCGCAAGACTGAGGCCTGTGTCCATATCCATACAAGTCCACACAACAGACCTTTGTCCAGCAGTGGACGTCTATCGGTTGACAAAGAAGAGAAGAAGAAGAATAATATGACCGATGATACCTATAGCGGTTCATCAGATTCCTAATAAATAATAATAATATATCTGGCGAATCATCCTTATTTCCTTATTTCTTACTAATAATACTAAACTTCTAAATGTTATGTGAAAGTGTTTGTTTGTTGATAAAGGTTTATTGGTTTGTCCTTCAATCACGTAGCTACAGGGCAATGGATCGACGTGATTTTTTGCATGGGTTTAGTTGAGGATCTGGAAAGTGATATAGGCTACATTTTATCCCGGAAAATAAATTTCCGAGGGATTTTTAAAAACTAAATCGACGCAGACGAAGTCACGGGCACCAGCTAGTTTTTAATAAATCTAACCAAGAAGAGCCAGCAAATAAACTCTCGGTTGACAACCAAAATACGCGCGCCTTCAGTGTAATGTCCTGTAGCCGAAAGTGCTTCATCTTCTTTATTAACCAATAGACGTCCACTGTACCACTGTTGAAACAAGGTCTCTCGCATGGGCTTACACAGGCCTCGGTCTTGTGCCACCTGCATCCATGTTATCGATGTCCACTCCAGTATGATGTCTTCGATCCACCTAGTGGGGGGGGACTGAACACCTCGCTTCCCGGTGCGGGTCACCACTCTAGCACCTTGGGACCCCAACGACCATCAGCTTGTCGAACTATGTGCCCCACCCTGTACCTATATTAACACTAATAACAATGCTCCAATTAGCCAGACCACAAATAAATTTGAAACTATAATGTTGTCTCTACTGTGCCTGCCGGGAATCGAATCTGGGATCTCACTCCTATAAGACCACAGAACTGATGTCTGTACACCAATCAATATAAAAATGCCACCTGTGAATTCTCAGAATGCAATGAACAGCTCAGCAAATACTTGTAATGCTTCTCAAATATCTTATTACACCCTTTATACCCCCCCCCCCCCCCCCCCCCCTCTTTGGGGATACCACCAATTCACTTTAAAGATATATATAATATATTAAGACTAGCTGATGCCCGCGATTTTAAAATCGTTTCTGAGAGGAGACCTGCACTCGGTTGCGAGACGGTAATCATGATGAAGATGATGATATTTTTATTTTAGAGTCCACTGGTGATTCGAGGGCTGGAAATTACCTAGAACCTGCCATCATATAAGTTTGGCAATTCAGCAGTGTAATGCAGCTAGTGCTCTGGGCACATTCCCTCATTGTGTATGAGTCTGTGTGTCTGTCTATTCCCTCTTAGCAGCCTCCCCAATGGATCCATTTTGATGCTGTGTTTTCATTTAGAAAGCCAATGTAATCTAGGTAGGTTAGGTATAATTTATGAAGATCTGCTCAGTTGTTTGTATATTATCAGCTCATTTCCTACTTGATTAAAGGGTCTTAAAAGCTTTCACTGGTAAAATTGATTTAAATTTACTTGAGATTATTTTTAATGCATGATAACCTTGAACTGATGCTGCAGCATCAAGTAGCCTGTGGGATACACAACTCCTCAGCAACTTACAGCAGATATAGTGTGTTTGCGATAATTAGAATAGTCTCAATGAGTAGGTGCTTGGTAGATGATGATCGAGGATCAAGGATTGAGGAGGATCTCATGATGAAGCAGAAAACTGGGTAACACGATGTCAGGTATATTGTTCACAGTCGGGCCATGTAAGGGGTGTTTTAAATTTACAATTTACGCCTTGTTTATAATTAACTAGCTGATGCCCGCGACTTCGTCTGCGTGGATTTAGTTCATAACATCCCGCGGGAAATCTTTGTCACCCTCCAGGTTCTCAACTATACCTATCCAATAAATCACGTCAATCCGTAGCTTTGTAGCAGGAAACATTTGATCGTCTTGCTCGCGGCATTGTTAATGATGATTCAAAGAGAAAACATATTACTGATGATATTATCAATTACGTTAAACTATAATTTTTATAATTGTTTTTACCATAATTAACCAAATACAAAATTACGTTTAGCTGTCATTTACGTTTTGTTCTTCCACTGTCATTTTCGTTTTTTTATTCCATGTCAGATGCATTTTTGTTATACCAGGTTTTATATTGACTTGACGGAAACGCGGTCGAACGGGATAAAAAGTATCCTATGTCCGTCTCCTGGTTCTAAGCTACCTCTCCACCAATTTTGAGCCAAATCGGTTCATCCGTTCTTGAGTTATAAATAGTGTAACTAACACCACTTTCTTTTATATATAATTAATAAGCTTTTAATTTTAATATCTATAAATTTGTTTTAAAAAACAGTTGAAGGGTCTGACTATGATTTCCAAATAGCTCCCTTTTATGAAGCCCATAATGATGAAATTATTTTAACAATATAGGATAACTCAAACACGAATTCCACCCTGCTGGAGGAAAAAAGTAACATACCTACAATAGATAACAATATTGTTGAAGATATAATTTTTAACTAATGACTATTAGCCTGGTCAATTTACTTAATTTTTTTTTTTTTTTTTTTATAATCAAATGCTATACAAAAAAGAATACTATAAGGCCTAATTAGTTCAAAAGAAATGATGCTCAAAAACTAAACTGAATAAAAGTTCTCCTCCAAATTGATAGAGACAGCACTCAGCAGCAATAATAATATCAGCCACCCATGAACTCTGTGACTCCTGATATCAGTAATTTAATCATATTATTTGCTTTTAAAGCAAGTGGTAAAAAGATCCTAACATAAATTAAACACAGAAACGTACCTATCAAAATTAATTCTTTAGATCAAATATGTACTTTAACATGGATTATAAATAGCTTCAATATGAATTAGCATTAAATAAAAAATAGTAAAATCCTTAACTTACTTCGTAAGAATGTATTTTATCTTCAAAAGGCACAAGAAGCAGTTTGAGTACAAATTGTTGAATACACTTTTTCACTACTTAATTAATCAAACTAGTTAACGCTCAATAGTAGCGCTCTAATAAACCACTGAGTTTTAGACTATAATAAAATATGAGAGTGAGTTAAAAAGCAGAAAACACAAATTCGAAAACCCACAAAACAGCAAAACATCCCAATTCCCATGACACTTTACTTCTTCACAGACGGTATCAATTAATAGTTAAATCCTTCTCTATGGCAGTTAACACCATGAAGGTAGGAAATATATGGAGTTGCCCTACCTACAAAAATGGGGTGCATACCTACAGAAAAATATCTCGTAAAATGGCCGCCATTAGGGAGTGTGCTTCGAAACTATCGATATCGATAAGGAGTGAAGCGATAATCAAGAATTTATGTATACGTAGTATTTATAGGTAATAATAATTACGTAACGTACGTTTGTACTCTATGTATCTATTATTCGCGTGGATTTAGGTTTTTTAAAGATCTTGGAATATCCAAAGAGTTTCGCTGCCGTTTTGTGAAATTGAACGAGATCACCAGATATAAAAAAGTACTCTATGTTAGATGCAAAACTGATTTTTCAGACCACTTTAACTCATTTATAAATTATAATATGTTTCAATCGTTTGCTAATTAAAAACCACTATTTCTTTTCATGAAAAGAGCAACTTGCTGAGTTACTTGCTGGCTCATAGTAGTACAATTTCTTTCTATACGCGGTGGTAGAGTCGAAACATGACGTGCCTAGCATATGCGACAGCTATCTGCATGTGCATGCCCTACACATAAATAAGCAAATATAGAATATTACCGTACAGCTTCGTAGGTTAGTTACTGTACAGTAATTATAATTAAGTCACCCTAAGGGCGGAAGTCTACTAAAGTTTTAAAAGCGTTCAACGCTTCTAAAAAGCAAGAGCAACTAGCAAAATATGTTGTCAAATAATAAATGAAATAGAACACAGTGTATGATTGATAGGTATGTAATTGATGAAAATAGTGTAAGTACACATATTTTATTAATATTACGATTTTTTAAATATCGAAATGGGACAATTTTTATGAAGCGAACAAAACCAATTTTTATTCGTTTCTGAATGAAATTGAGTTAGATAGAAAACTCCTTTGCAACACTGGATCGTTTATTTTAGTACCTTGTTATTGTAAACCGAATCTTAGGTCTAAATATGTTTAAATCACACTTTTAATGGGCATCAATTAGTCATTAGAGTTGTGCTCAGGACTCAGGATCATTCCAAAAGTATTTTCTGTGTCGTATTTAATGTGAACCTCAATATATAAAGGTTATATAGTTTAAGTATACGTAGTATACATATACTAGTGGTTCGCCCCGAACTGAGACCTCGCGGTAACGGTATCCCATGATTATTCATTCAATCGATACATGATAACCAAAACTGACATTATTATTATGCCCGTTTTCACCAAACATACCTAAATCATCCCCTAAGTAGGAGTCTCTTAACGTAGGTAGCTCCTAAATACAATCCTAAGTCCTAACATCCGTCCCAATATCCTTTTAGGTGTCCCGTACAGGATCGTGATAAATAAGTTGACAGAAAACATCAATCACCTAACTTATAGGTAGCCCGTAAAGGTTAGGGAACGTTAGTGAAAACATTGAATTATTTATCAAACATTGAATTTAACTCGTAGTTCCATGGGAATAGTTACTGACTGCGCCATCTATTAGCATTATTGTGAAGCTATGTTGATGCTATATGAATTACTGACGCCCATTAAAAATTAAATAATCTCGTTTCTTTATAATATTCATATAATTTTAGTATTTGTTGTTCAAGTACAGGATATAAGTGACCTAAAAACATAAAATCAGTTTGAAAATCCATAGCGGATTTTTCTAGAGAGCGTCTTCAAGCGAGCGTATAAAATCGCCACTTTGAAAGCCCCCCATTTCGTCAATTTTAAGGGAAAAATTAAAAAAAAAAATATTTTTGTACTCAGTTCAAAATTATCTTTAAAATGATACGTAACAATTTTATGTAACGCGATTTTTTTTTTTTACTTCGCATTCGCTTCTATGAGAGCCCCCCTGAAATAAAGATTTTTATAACTTTTTAAGCCATTTTCGGCTGGAGGCCATCGGTTTACATATTATATCTAAATTTGAAGTAATTACGTTCAGTAATTCAAAAGTTATAAGGCTCTGACAGACGGACGGACGGACGGACGGACGGACGGACAAGTGCAAATCGCCCTAGTTAACTCAAAGACCTTCGCTTCGCTCGGTCGAATAGTTATAATAGTTATATTAAAGTTTCAGGTTTCGTTTTACCATTTAAAATTGGCTTCATCAATTTCCTTTAATAAAACTTAATTTAAAATTTTAATTTATTTTTCCATTAATTTACAATTTCCTTACAATATATTCAACAACTTCGGTTTAATTTTCCAAGTCAGAACGTAATGTTTATGTACCTCTCATAAAGATTGCTGCGGTCCTCTTCAATCTGTACGAGCATTTTTTTTTCTGTTAAATCATTGTTTGTATTAGCTGGGTTTTTCTTGAACAATTGAATATTTATTTGTTAATTGGAACGCAATTCTCAATTCTGCCATCTTTTATATCAGCTTTTATTAATTAGTAATCTCTTGTTAGCCCTCTTGTTGTAATTGAATTGCACAGGGATTATTATTAAATCCACCTCTTGCTCTTACCGCAGAAAAGAAATGTATCACACGATCTTTTCATATTTTATGTAGAGTTTTTTTTAGAGTTTACATATTTTCATATAGTATGTGTTTCAATATATTTATATTTTTCACGCCTATAGCATCCATCCATTTTTTCTTTAAGTTTTCATTAGCCGGAAATCTGAAGATAAGAAATATAATATTAGTAAAATCTATACTGATAAATTATAAATGCGAAACGTGTCTGTCTACCTGTCTGCTACGTTTAAACGGCCCATATTTATAATTGTTTTCGATGAAATTTTGTACCTACCTATAGAATAGATACCTACCTATAGAATTTTGCAGATAGAATCCTGCAAAATTGAGGAGTTTCCATGGGAAAAAAATCTCAAACGACAGCAGAAAACATGGACATTATCATCATCTATTATATAGAGGGATTAGATTCTAGCATAATATTATTTATATGAAGTACAGTGGACCCCCGGTAATCCGACAAACATTTTGCAGGGCAGTGTCGAACTATCGAATTTGTCGGATTATAGAGTACTACCTAAGACCCCCTATAGTACGGATTTTTTTACAAAAGAGCACCTTGTAATCCGACAAATTACAGATCCAATGATAAGATTCTATATGTTATATATTTATGTACTCTGAAGTCAAAATCATACTTCATTATTTACGTCAAAAGTAAATTAAACAACACAATAGAGAACTTACGTTTTATTATAAAACTAGCTGACACGGCGAACTTCGTACCACCAACTTATCTATTGTAAATTTTTTTTGTTTGTTTTTTTTTTATTAAGTATTAAAACCTTCCGTGGACCTTATGGGACATACAAAAAAATAAATTAACCGAATTGGTCCATCCATTCTTGAGTTATGCGCTTACCAACATTCATTTTTATTTATATAGATAAGATAAGATAAGATAAGATAGATAGATTAACGAATTTGATTAAAAATAATCAAATAATTAAATAAATTTTTTTTAAAATATTCAATGATAAATAATAATAAATAATAGACCGTGTCGGATTATAGGGGGTGCCGGATTAGACAGGGGCCGGATTACCGGGGGTCCACTGTATTAAAATAACCGGACAAATGATATAAATTTCAACTATAAACACCAAACTTCTTGTATTATCTGATGAGCAGTAATGCATTAGAATTTATTCAAGTCGTTTAACGTCACCTATAATAATATCGACAAGTCGATACTCCATTGACACAAATAAACAATGGACATCCCTAAGGCTCATGTTTACATTACATTACATAATGTGTTGTACATAACACTCATAAAATGGTGAATGGCACCCGGCTTGACTAGTAATTACTTTATAAACTTCATCTCCACCTATTTCCTACCTACCACAGATTAATGATTATGTATACCAGATACCATGGGTGCTACCCATGGTAGGTAGGAAATACATGGAGGTGCCCTACCTACAAAAAAGGGGTGCATACCTACAGAAAAATATCTCATAAATGCCCGCCATTAGGGAGTGTGCTTCGAAACTATCGACATCGATAAGGAGTGAAGTGATAATCAAGCATTTATGTATATGTAGTATTTATAGGTAATAATAATTACGTAACGTACGTTTGTACTCTATCAGGTACCTATTTTAATAATTATTCGCGTGGATTTAGGTTTTTTAAAGATCTTGGAATATCCAAACAGTTTCGCTGCCTTTTTGTGAAATTGAACGAGATCACCAGATATAAAAAAGTACTCTATGTTAGATGCAAAACTGATTTCTCAGACCACTTTAACTCATTTATAAATTATAAAATGTTTCAATCGTTTGCTAATTAAAAACCACTATTTCTTTTCATGAAAAGAGCAACTTGCTGAGTTACTTGCTGGCTCATAGTAGTAGAATTTCTTTCTATACGCGGTGGTAGAGTCGAGCCATGACGTGCCTAGCATATGTGACAGCTATCTGCATGCCCTACTTATAAATAAACAAAATATATAGAATATTACCGTACAGCTTCGTAGGTTAGTTACTGTACAGTTATAATTAAGTCACCCTAAGGGTGGTAGTCTACTAAAGTTTTAAAAGCGTTCACCGCTTTTATAAAGCAAGAGCATCTAGCTTTCCTACCTACCATGGTAGCACCCATGGTAGGTAGGAAATAGATGGAGATGAAGTATATAAAGTAACTACTAGTCAAGACGGGTGCCATCCGCCATTTTATGAGCCTTATGTACAACACATTATGTATTCACTCTTATTGGTTGAACTTCAGCTGTCAGCCTGTCAAGTAGTGTTGCGTGTTATTGGATTTGTGTCAATGGAGTATCGACTTGTCGATATTATTACAGGTGACGTTAAACGACTTGAATAAATTCTAATGCATTAGGTACTGCTCATCACCATATTATCAGATAATACAAGAAGTTTGGTGTTTATAGTTGAAATTTATATCATTTGTCCGGTTATTTTAATACTTCACATAAATAATAAATGCTAGAATCTAATACCTCTATATAATAGATGATAATGTCCGTGTTTTCTGCTGTCGTTTCCGGCTAGTGAAAACTTAAAGAAAAAAATTGATGGGTGCTATATGCGTGGAAAATATAAATATAACACACATCCCTCTACATAAAATATGAAAAGATCGTGTGATACATTTCTTTTCTGCGGTAAGAGCAAGAGGTGGATTTAATAATAATCCCTGTGCAATTCAATTACCGATTTTAACCGATTTTTATAAAACTTCGTAACTATCTGTAATTTGGTCCAACTTAAAAGATAGGATAGTTTTTGAATTGGGATAGTTTATTTGTTTTATTTATATAAATAAGTTGGCGGTACGAAGTTCGCCGGGTCAACTAGTATTCTATATTTGTTTATTTATATGTAGGGCATGCAGATAGCTGTCTCATGCTAAGCACGTCATGTTTTGACTCTACCACCGCTTATAGAAAGAAATTCTGCTACTATGAGCCAGCAAGTTGCTCTTTTAATGAAAAGAAATAGTGGTTTATAATTAACAAACGATTGATACATATTATTATAATTTATAAATGAGTACTTTTTTATATATGGTGATCTCTTTCAATTTCAAAAAACGGCAGCGAAACTGTTTGGATATTCCAAGATCTTTAAAAACCTAAATCCACGCGAATAATATGTACCTGATAGAGTACAAACGCACGTTACGTAATTATTATAACCTATAAATACTACGTATACATAAATGCTTGATTATCGCTTCACTCCTTATCGATGTCGATAGTTTCGAAGCACACTCCCTAATGGGCGGCCATTTTATGAGGTTTTTTCTGTAGGTATGCACCCGATTTTTGTAGGTAAGGCACCTCCATGTATTTGCTACCTTCATGGTAGCACCTTAGTAGCACCACCAAGCACCACAGATTATGTACTAGTTACAGCACCACGAACACTGACCACGAACAATAGATTATTAAAAAAAAAAATTATTTTCTATTAATAGCGAATACCGGAAACTTCACAGTTCACACGACAGAACGAGAACATTACTCCACGGCTCGGACGAATTCTTCGTCCGATTCTCTCTCTACGTCCGAGCTCCACGGAGTTCACACTCACAGTGTTGCCATATCTCAAAAGTCAAACCTACAACCACCAACTCACCTTTGACAAATGAACCACAGTAACGCGCCTAATGCTACGAACAAAAAAGTCTGCCACTTTTGGTGCGGGGGGGAGGAAACACTACATACACAGAACTGCACACTTTATCAATTCCATTTGTGTCATTATGGCACACAAAAGACAAAATCTCCAACACTATTACATTTACGCACACATATAGGTTAAATACAGTGTAAGACAGACAAATTAATTGCGATGCTACCATATCGATATTTTATATCGATAGTTTTCCTAAGAAAAACCAGAAAATTTCCTAAGCAGCAAAACGCACTCAAACAAAATTTTAATCATCTAACTCTTTACTTGGTTAGCGTAACACGTCTTTTTTTAGGGTTCCGTAGTAAAACAACTAGGAACCCTTACAGTTTCGCCAAGTCTAAGTACTTACTGTGGTAAGTTAGAGACTATAATCATTATATTATAACTAGCAAAAAGCTGAGCTTTGTGAGAGCTCGCGTAGTTTTTCTAACGGGTAATAATTTTTACGTTAATGGTTATAAAATTATATTTTCTTTGACAGATAACACATTTGGATATGAAATTAAATTACAATGTTAAATCACAAATCCATAGGCGTGATAGTTTTTCAGCGAAGTGTACCACAAAATGTACAGTTTGTTTGATAGTGATAGGTCTCGCTCCGCTCTTAAAACTATTAAACTTACTAAAACTTATCAACTATTAAACTTATTTATTATATTAAACTTATTTATTATATTAAACTTATTAACTAACTATACTAAAAATTATCTTAAAACTTGCTCCTCCGCATCATATGCCGATGCCGTGACAACTTATTCAATAAAATCATAATAATATAACGTAAAGAGGAAAACATTAAAAAAATGCAATATTTATATTTTTTAATCATTACACTTTTTAGGGGTTCGAAGTAAAACAACACGGAACCCTTATACTCTAGTCAAGTCCGACCGTCTGTCCACCTAAACATTCGAACCGATTAGGGTACTCTCAATTTACACAATATAGGCTATATATTTCATCCGCTAAAATCAACATTTAGTTAATAAACAATACATTAGCGTTCGGCATAAGTTAAATAAAATTGAAGGGAGCTTTAATATATACATATCATACCGATATTTTTGTCGAATTTATTTAATGTAATGAATTGGTTCATTTACATTTTATTAGAGCGAGCGGAGCGAGACCTATAACTATCCCACAAGCTGTACATTTTGTGGTACACTTTACTGAAAAACTATCACGCCTATAAATTTGTGATTTAACATAGTAATTTAATTTCATATCCAAATGTTATCTGTCAAAGAAAATATAATTTTATAACCATTAACTTAAAAATTATTACCCGTTAGAAAAACTACGCGAGCCCTCACAAAGCTCAGCTTTTTGCTAGTTTTAATCCTCTTTAGCTTATTGCTTGCTGATGAATTTCGATGCTTCTTCAATGAGTAAAGTTTTTTCTTATCGTTATCGATCCGCACCGCAGTCACATCACTTTTACTAAATTTAAAAGGTTGCAACCTTGTGCACTATGTAATAAAATCTAATTTTGCAAAATGATAGGGTGTATAGTACGAGATCTGGCTGCAGAATATACATCTACGATGTTGCCTATCAAAATGTGACCGCTAGTATTTTTAATTAAATTAGGTACCACTGTAGGTACTTTATTTGTACTACCGTACGTACGTTTGTTGTTGTTGTTGTTTGGTGGTCATTATGTTACTACCGGTGCAAACAGTAGTAGAAACGACTTAATAAATAGGTACTCCAAAAGAAATCTTCCTTTTCGAAATGACAAATTTTAAAATTACAACAAAAATCAATATTGATGAAAAACAAAACCCCTTGGTTTTTACTTATATAACTTGGTTGGTTTACTTATATAAAAGAAAATATTAGATTTTATTCAAGTATTCAACCGTCTGTTACATAATAATTAAACATTTAAGCAAATTAAAAATTTAAAAAATGTATCTTATATTTCCGTGACTCTTATTTAAAAATTCATCGGAGCCCTCATTTACACTATCATCGCAGCTATCACTTTCATCGCTACAAATATCAGATTCGTCGACATTATCGGAAGATTTGTTCATGAAATCACATAGCAAACTCTTAACTTGCGTTGGAGTTGAGTCTCTCAGGAACCATGTTGGTTTTAGAAAACTATCTAATAGCAGCCAGCCATTATTTTCCGCGCAAAATCTGATACATTCCGACTCAGTGGCATTTAAACACATCGAATTAACAGATTGTCCACAAAAATTGTTGTTTGAAAGATTTCCAGAACGGTGGAATGTGCGTTGAGTCTAAACCTTTAATTCTTTAAATGTTGCGTTTTTTATGTTATAATAAAAATATCGCAGCTGTTCAGTTGAGAACACTAGCATTCGACGCATGCGCAGTGACTTTAAATCATCGCGGTCGTACAGCTGGCAATCGCTATCCTCGTCTGACTAGTTATATATACGCGCTAACTCTCTTTCACTCTACATTAAATATTTACCATCTTTAACAACCAGCAACCCTTATTTGCGGCCAGATTTAACTAAGCAATCGTATATCATAATAAACAGAAATAGGTAATTAGCTTTAATTTGATATAATACTAGTGGTTCGCCCCGAACTGAGACCTCGCGGTAACGGTATCCCATGATTATTCATTCAATCGATACATGATAACCAAAACTGACATTATTATTATGCCCGTTTTCACCAAACATACCTAAATCATCCCCTAAGTAGGAGTCTCTTAACGTAGGTAGCTCCTAAATACAATCCTAAGTCCTAACATCCGTCCCAATATCCTTTTAGGTGTCCCGTACAGGATCGTGATAAATAAGTTGACAGAAAACATCAATCACCTAACTTATAGGTAGCCCGTAAAGGTTAGGGAACGTTAGTGAAAACATTGAATTATTTATCAAACATTGAATTTAACTCGTAGTTCCATGGGAATAGTTACTGACTGCGCCATCTATTAGCATTATTGTGAAGCTATGTTGATGCTATATGAATTACTGACGCCCATTAAAAATTAAATAATCTCGTTTCTTTATAATATTCATATAATTTTAGTATTTGTTGTTCAAGTACAGGATATAAGTGACCTAAAAACATAAAATCAGTTTGAAAATCCATAGCGGATTTTTCTAGAGAGCGTCTTCAAGCGAGCGTATAAAATCGCCACTTTGAAAGCCCCCCATTTCGTCAATTTTAAGGGAAAAATTAAAAAAAAAATATTTTTGTACTCAGTTCAAAATTATCTTTAAAATGATACGTAACAATTTTATGTAACGCGATTTTTTTTTTTTTACTTCGCATTCGCTTCTATGAGAGCCCCCCTGAAATAAAGATTTTTATAACTTTTTAAGCCATTTTCGGCTGGAGGCCATCGGTTTACATATTATATCTAAATTTGAAGTAATTACGTTCAGTAATTCAAAAGTTATAAGGCTCTGACAGACGGACGGACGGACGGACGGACGGACGGACAAGTGCAAATCGCCCTAGTTAACTCAAAGACCTTCGCTTCGCTCGGTCGATAAATAATAATTAATGTACGTTATGAACGTATAAATGTATCAAAATCATACCTGTATATTATACTTGGCTACGAAGAGGTGCGGCCAAGTGCACAACGGCATCCGTGATTTTTCAGTCTTTATATATATTGATATTTTATTTAAAAAACCAGTGAATGATTTTTTTTTCCGAAAAATCAATTAACAATAATTTAATCTAAACATATAAAAGGCAAAGGTGACTGACTGACTGACTGACTGACTGACTGGTCTATCAACGCACAGCTCTAACCACTGGACGGATCGGGCTGAAATTTTGCACACAGATAGTTATTATGACGTAGACGTCCGCTAAGAAAGGATTTTTGAAAATTCCAACCCCAAGAGGGTTAAATGGGGGTTGAAAGTTTTATATAAAAGTCCGTCATTTATCAAATTATTTTTCATGTAATATCCATGAAACTTTAATTTTTGGGCTTTCGATAAAAAAATAAGAAATACGTGTTTCGCAAATTTTGAAAATTCCACCCCCAAAGATTTCAAATAGGGGGTGAAAATTTGTATAAAAGTCCAGATTTTTAAGTTAATTTTCAAGTAATACCCATCAAACTTGGTACTTTAGCTTTCATCTAAATATATAAAAGGCAAAGGTGACTGGCTGACTGACTGACTGACTGACTGGTCTATCAACGCACAGCTCTAACCACTGGACGGATCGGGCTGAAATTTTGCACACAGATAGTTATTATGACGTAGACGTCCGCTAAGAAAGGATTTTTGAAAAT
The DNA here is from genome assembly GCA_029955525.1 of Oeneis ivallda. NCBI lineage: Eukaryota > Metazoa > Arthropoda > Insecta > Lepidoptera > Nymphalidae > Oeneis > Oeneis ivallda. Next base: position 20,265,495 of record JARPMR010000018.1, on the reverse strand, counting down.
TCCAACCCCAAGAGGGTTAAATGGGGGTTGAAAGTTTTATATAAAAGTCCGTCATTTATCAAATTATTTTTCATGTAATATCCATGAAACTTTAATTTTTGGGCTTTCGATAAAAAAATAAGAAATACGTGTTTCGCAAATTTTGAAAATTCCACCCCCAAAGATTTCAAATAGGGGGTGAAAATTTGTATAAAAGTCCAGATTTTTAAGTTATTTTTCAAGTAATATCCATCAAACTTGGTACTTTAGCTTTCATCTAAATATATAAAAGGCAAAGGTGACTGACTGACTGACTGACTGACTGACTGGTCTATCAACGCACAGCTCTAACCACTGGACGGATCGGGCTGAAATTTTGCACACAGATAGTTATTATGACGTAGACGTCCGCTAAGAAAGGATTTTTGAAAATTCCAACCCCAAGAGGGTTAAATGGGGGTTGAAAGTTTTATATAAAAGTCCGTCATTTATCAAATTATTTTTCATGTAATATCCATGAAACTTTAATTTTTGGGCTTTCGATAAAAAAATAAGAAATACGTGTTTCGCAAATTTTGAAAATTCCACCCCCAAAGATTTCAAATAGGGGGTGAAAATTTGTATAAAAGTCCAGATTTTTAAGTTAATTTTCAAGTAATATCCATCAAACTTGGTACTTTAGCTTTCATCTAAATATATAAAAGGCAAAGGTGACTGGCTGACTGACTGACTGACTGACAGGTCTATCAACGCACAGCTCTAACCACTGGACGGATCGGGCTGAAATTTTGCACACAGATAGTTATTATGACGTAGACGTCCGCTAAGAAAGGATTTTTGAAAATTCCAACCCCAAGAGGGTTAAATGGGGGTTGAAAGTTTTATATAAAAGTCCGTCATTTATCAAATTATTTTTCATGTAATATCCATGAAACTTTAATTTTTGGGCTTTCGATAAAAAAATAAGAAATACGTGTTTCGCAAATTTTGAAAATTCCACCCCCAAAGATTTCAAATAGGGGGTGAAAATTTGTATAAAAGTCCAGATTTTTAAGTTAATTTTCAAGTAATATCCATCAAACTTGGTACTTTAGCTTTCATCTATCTAAATATATAAAAGGCAAAGGTGACTGACTGACTGACTTTTGCACACAGATAGTTATTATTACGTAGACGTCCGCTAAGAAAGGATTTTTGAAAATTCCAACCCCAAGAGGGTTAAATGGGGGTTGAAAGTTTTATATAAAAGTCCGTCATTTATCAAATTATTTTTCATGTAATATCCATGAAACTTTAATTTTTGGGCTTTCGATAAAAAAATAAGAAATACGTGTATCGCAAATTTTGAAAATTCCACCCCCAAAGATTTCAAATAGGGGGTGAAAATTTGTATAAAAGTCCAGATTTTTAAGTTAATTTTCATCTAAATATATAAAAGGCAAAGGTGACTGACTGACTGACTGACTGACTGACTGGTCTATCAACGCACAGCTCTAACCACTGGACGGATCGGGCTGAAATTTTGCACACAGATAGTTATTATGACGTAGACGTCCGCTAAGAAAGGATTTTTGAAAATTCCAACCCCAAGAGGGTTAAATGGGGGTTGAAAGTTTTATATAAAAGTCCGTCATTTATCAAATTATTTTTCATGTAATATCCATGAAACTTTAATTTTTGGGCTTTCGATAAAAAAATAAGAAATACGTGTTTCGCAAATTTTGAAAATTCCACCCCCAAAGATTTCAAATAGGGGGTGAAAATTTGTATAAAAGTCCAGATTTTTAAGTTAATTTTCAAGTAAAATCCATCAAACTTGGTACTTTAGCTTTCATCTAAATATATAAAAGGCAAAGGTGACTGACTGACTGACTGACTGACTGGTCTATCAACGCACAGCTCTAACCACTGGACGGATCGGGCTGAAATTTTGCACACAGATAGTTATTATGACGTAGACGTCCGCTAAGAAAGGATTTTTGAAAATTCCAACCCCAAGAGGGTTAAATGGGGGTTGAAAGTTTGTATAAAAGTCCGTCATTTATCAAATTATTTTTCATGTAATATCCATGAAACTTTAATTTTTGGGCTTTCGACAAAAAAATAAGAAATACGTGTTTCGCAAATTTTGAAAATTCCACCCCCAAAGAATTCAAATAGGGGGTGATTTGTATAAAAGTCCAGATTTTTAAGTTAATTTTCAAGTAATATCCATCAAACTTGGTACTTCAGCTTTCATCTAAATATATAAAAGGCAAAGGTGACTGACTGACTGACTGACTGGTCTATCAACGCACAGCTCTAACCACTGGACGGATCGGGTTGAAATTTTGCACACAGATAGTTATTATGACGTAGACGTCCACTAAGAAAGGATTTTTGAAAATTCCAACCCCAAGAGGGTTAAATCGGGGTTGAAAGTTTGTATAAAAGTCCGTCATTTATCAAATTATTTTTCATGTAATATCCATGAAACTTTAATTTTTGGACTTTCGATAAAAAAATAAGAAATACGTGTTTCGCAAAAATTTTAGTTTTCAAGTAATATCCATGAAACTTGGTATGTTGGCTTTTTACGGAGATATATTTTAGGTTGGATTTTAATTACCAATAAAAATCTAACTTAACGTGAGCTAACCAACCGCTGAGAAACCATTTTTGAAAATTCAACCTCTAAGGTGGTAAAATAGGGGTTTGAAAAATCGAACTTAACGTGAGCGAAGCCGCGGGCAAAAGCTAGTTAAAAATAATAGCAACCACATTTTGATAGGCAACCTGGTAAATGTTCTCTTCATCATAAATATATGCGTAAAAATTTGGTTTTTAGCAAACACTTGATGAGTGCACTAATTCTGCAGCCGGATCTTAGACTAGTAGTCTCGTTACACAGTTTTGCTTGTCAATTTGATTTTTGTTATTCATTTTTCGAATCTGAACTTAAGTTCTATGTAGTGATGGTTGAAATTGCTATACAAAAGTAAAATAGTAGTAAGTAGTCTCGTGTTGAACTTGCGTGTTCAAATTTAAACCTTATTTGTAGCACTCGTAGGTTGAAATTGTCGACCGAGCGAAGCGAAGGTCTTTGAGTTAACTAGGGCGATTTGCACTTGTCCGTCCGTCCGTCCGTCCGTCCGTCCGTCTGTCAGAGCCTTATAACTTTTGAATTACTGAACGTAATTACTTCAAATTTAGATATAATATGTAAACCGATGGCCTCCAGCCGAAAATGGCTTAAAAAGTTATAAAAATCTTTATTTCAGGGGGGCTCTCATAGAAGCGAATGCGAAGTAAAAAAAAAAAAATCGCGTTACATAAAATTGTTACGTATCATTTTAAAGATAATTTTGAACTGAGTACAAAAATATTTTTTTTTAAATTTTTCCCTTAAAATTGACGAAATGGGGGGCTTTCAAAGTGGCGATTTTATACGCTCGCTTGAAGACGCTCTCTAGAAAAATCCGCTATGGATTTTCAAACTGATTTTATGTTTTTAGGTCACTTATATCCTGTACTTGAACAACAAATACTAAAATTATATGAATATTATAAAGAAACGAGATTATTTAATTTTTAATGGGCGTCAGTAATTCATATAGCATCAACATAGCTTCACAATAATGCTAATAGATGGCGCAGTCAGTAACTATTCCCATGGAACTACGAGTTAAATTCAATGTTTGATAAATAATTCAATGTTTTCACTAACGTTCCCTAACCTTTACGGGCTACCTATAAGTTAGGTGATTGATGTTTTCTGTCAACTTATTTATCACGATCCTGTACGGGACACCTAAAAGGATATTGGGACGGATGTTAGGACTTAGGATTGTATTTAGGAGCTACCTACGTTAAGAGACTCCTACTTAGGGGATGATTTAGGTATGTTTGGTGAAAACGGGCATAATAATAATGTCAGTTTTGGTTATCATGTATCGATTGAATGAATAATCATGGGATACCGTTACCGCGAGGTCTCAGTTCGGGGCGAACCACTAGTTTAAAAAAGAAACAAAAAGTAGTCTCGTGGGGAGTGTGGTTACGTCACAACTCAACTTACGATTATCACTCCGATTTTAACGAGATATTACGTACTAGATCACCTAAACGATGAAATTCTCGATTATAATTTATGATATTACTTTAAATATTTTTAATAGAAAGAAAGCATGTATCACAATAAAAATACTTCCAAATGGAATGTAATTCCCTATTGTTGTAAATTTGAGGTATTCATCTTATTCCTGCACATGTTAAGCGCTCAGATCAGCATTTTTCACGGAGCACCTACGAGTGCGAAAACGATTCATGTAATGATATAATCGATTCGAAAACAGTTTTTATAAGTGCACAAGATTTGAATCCATTACATTGTGGCAAAGGGGAAGGATCTTGCGAGGCGAGTCCAATTACAGTAGTAAATATCATTCGTCTATGCAACTCACTAATCTGTATTGCTGGTAAAATTATGTAATCCAAAATGGTAATTTATGACGTGATAACGTCTTTTATATCAATGAACACCGGCTGCACGCACGAAAAAGTGTCACAGTCCGCCTGAGCCTGAGCGTGCAAGCGAGAGTGCGGAACAAGCGATAGAGAGGCACGATCGGCCCAAGCGTTGGCTTGTGACACATTTATTCATCAATGTTTCTTTATGACGTTATCAAGTAAAACTATCGTCCGTAAACCGACTTTACAGACAACCAATTTTTTTTGTACAAAAGAAAAGTGCAAATGGAACGTGTAACTTAAGCTGCGAATAGGCGCAAACACATTATTTTACAAATAAAGCTTGGCAAAAATAGTAGAAATTAATAGGTGCGCCCTGTCGCAAAATCGTCTCTATTGCCATAAAATATCGTTTAAAAAATATGCAAAAATCGATACATCGATATTTTTTCGAAGATTTTCTACAAGCTTAGCCCATAGTGCACTGTGGTGCCAGAATATCATAATGCGTAAAATAGTGGTGATATTTTGTATTCTGTGCTTCAAGTGTTCGTGGTCTATGGTGATCGTAGTGTACTGGTTATATTCAGTGTCCCCAACTTATGGTATTTTTTCCTAGATTTAGGGGATTTTGCTAGTTTAGGGGATTTTTAGGGTATAAAATTATTTAGGGGAATTTTGGGGGTAAAAATAATTAGGGATTTACTAGGGAAAGTTTTGACTTTCGGTTCGCAAATGAATTATTGAATGCGTGACTACGTGTATCCGAATGTAATTTGTGTGTGCCTATGAACCTTACGCTAAACAATATTATATTTTTCTCTTTCGCGGTCATAGATTTTCGACCGAGCGAAGCGAAGGTCTCTGAGTTTACTAGAGCGATTTGCACTTGTCCGTCCGTCCGTCTGTCACAGCCTTATAACTTCTGAATTACTGAACGTAATTACTTCAATTTTAGATATGATATGTAAACCGATGGCCTCCAGCCGAAAATGGCTTAAAAAGTTATAAAAATCTTTATTTCAGGGGGGCTCCCATACGAAATGGGGGGCTTTCAAAGTGGAGATTGTATTCGAGGCTAGATCTCTAAAACCACTTTGTTTTAAAACTTGAAACTTACACATAATTTGAGTTATATTCTGTACTTGAACAACAAATACTAAGATTAGATAAATATTATAAAGAAACGAAATTATTTGAGTTTTAATGGGCATCAATGTTTTTAACAAAACTTCACTATACTGTTACTAGATGGCGCTGTCTTTAATATTGTAAATATGCATCCCATCCACGAAAGCAGATGACGATTGACGTCATCAGATTCGGCGCGTTTTAATTACAATATAATATAGTTAAAACTACCTTATGGGAATTATGGGATACCGCGAGGTCTCAGTTCGGGGCGAACCACTAGTTATATACAATTTACAATATATATTGAATACTGGCGAGGGGAGCCCCCTGCAAAGGAAATCCGTCGAATCCTGTATCAAAGTTTTCGGAATGTATATTTTTTAATATTGTAACTTTTTAGGTTAGTCTTGCCAAAATTCGCTTAGTGAAGGAGTGAAGGTAAAAAAATAGTGGGAGAGGGGAAAAGGAGTAGAGGAAGCTTAGAAACCCCTCCAAATTAATTTTTCATTTCAAACCAATAGAACCTCTTTTATGTTCTAACCCAACCTAACCTAACTTTAGATTTTCCACAGTCTGGTGGTTCTCCCAACGTGTTACAGTAGTTCCAACCAAACTACCATCGCGAACGCGTCGCAAAATTGTCACTCCGCGATATCACATTCAAAACAAGTTAAATTCATCCTCTAAAATACAAAATAAGTGATTGACGAATTAAATTAAACGTATTGTTTATGTAAATATTCTGAATACAAACTAAAACTATTGAAACTATGCAGTTACGACAAAATAAGTTCAAGTGATAGTTAAAGTGTCGGTACCTTTCGGAAGTGATTCTAAATCCGATCAATTTTAAATTGCAATTTCTTATTCAAACTAAAAGTGATTTCTTCAATAAAATATACTAATCTAAAATAAATGGTGAAGAACTTTTAAAATACATTGTTAAAATACTGCTTGCTGACTTGGACTGGCAAACAATTGACAAATTTTATATCTACCGCCTTAAGGGATCGTCGATGTAAACAATGCATGGATTGAAGACCCATTACATATTATTATGATATTATACGGAAGTTTAACTTCCAAATAGTGTACATTCAAGATAGCCTGCTTTGGATGGACTCGGTGGACTAATATTTCTAACATTTTACCTACCACTAAGAACAATAAATCTATGAACTTAACGGATAAATACTGTTTAGATTAAGCTTAGCGATTAAGTGTTGATTTCACCAACGTCGAGTTACTGTTGATCGAGGAATAGATTGGGTACTACAACAATTTTGTATTGGAATCTGCAAGATAATCAAGTTTACACTCAGATAGGACTTTGTCTTACGTTGGTGAAATCGCCCCTAGGTTATCGCCCTTAAGTTATATTCGATGTTAGTATAAATTTTTGTCCCGGTCGCCGATCAGTCACGAAAACTTGGATTAAATAACAATTCACAGCTTACGTATAACTATTTATTACCTTTATACATACATACATAATTCTATTCATAATATATACTATTGTACCTTCAATTATTATTAATATATATATATATACCTTACCTATATAGGTATTTAAAATATTCTTAAAATGTCCCAATCGAGTACGTCTAGTAGAGGAACAAGGAAGGCCGCCGAACCCAAAACAAGCAAAAAAGGGGAGACAATGAGAAAGAGAGTCCTCACAAAAGCGATGGAAGAAGTGTGCCCATCGGACACAAGCGATAGCGACACACAACCAGCGAAAACCAGCCACTCAAGCAGAATTTCAATGGGCGAGACAACACAACAATCGATGGCCACATTGCCAGCCACAGCAAACCGATTATTTCTGGAAGCAAAGGACGAAATGGAACAATCAGTAGACATAAAAGTATCTACTAAAGAGAAAGTCTTAGAGAATTTGGCGGCAATGTACGAAATAATACTACGCTTAAGCGAATCGCGACAGACTCTCCAAATCCAACTCGAGAAAGCACGTGCAAATACCACAACCCAAGTACTCGCTAAGGAGCGGGAGTATGCGGGCCGCTTGGTGGAATTGGCCGAGGGCGTTAGAACTATGGACGTTCGACCTTCAGTCAACGAAATTTTAACTGAAGTAAAATCTCTGCGCCAGCTCATCGTTTTTGATGTCCTCGACCAATTATCTAATAATCAGCAACAACAGCTGCCACAAACTGCCGAAATTGCAAAACAGCTACAAGAATCAAGCAACAAGCTAGCTGAGATAGTCGAGGAGAGCAAAAAGCGTGTTACGTATGCGGAGATGGCTGCTCGCCAAGTAGAGGGACCAAATCACTCTATAATAGTCTCATCTAAAATTGAAAAGGATACGAGCGAGGATGTCCTTCAAAAAATACGGGGAGTTGCAAATGCACGTATGAGTGGTGTTAAAGTGGAACGTATACGGAAGGCAAAAAATCAAAAGGTGGTCATAAGCTGCTCTTCAAAAACCTCCTTAAATGATCTTAAGGATAAATTAAAAACAGATGACAACCTAAAGGTTGATGATGCCAAAAACAAAGACCCACTCGTAATAATAAAAAATGTTCTCACATACAATAGCGATGAGGACATTCAAGCTTCATTAAAAATACAGAACAAAGAGGTATTGAAAGATATCCCAGACGAAGACTACAGAGTAGTAGTCAAATACCGACGCAAAGCAAGAAACCCGCATGAATGCCATGCCATATTGCAAGTTTCACCGAAGGTGTGGCAAGCGCTTACATCAACAGGACGTGTACACATTGATCTGCAGAGATGTCAGGTGTTCGACCAATCACCATTAGTGCAGTGCACCAAATGCCTTGGTTATGGACATGGCAGAAAAATGTGTAAGGAGACAACAGATCGCTGTAGCCACTGCTCTGGACCGCACCTTCGTAATAACTGTCCAACGTGGGTGGTTGGTGACGTTGCATGCTGTAGAAACTGTCATATGGCTAAGCTTGAAGCTACGGACCACAGTGCTTTCGATAGGGAGTGCCCCATTCGTAAAAAGTGGGACATCATAGCTCGCTCAAGTGTCTCATACTGTTAGCCAAAGTATTTAATGGCATATCAGTTGTACAGGCAAATCTACAAAGAAAAAGGCTGGCCACACAAGAACTCCTTAATGAAGCAGAATGCAGGAGGGTTGACATCTCCCTTGTTCAGGAACCGTACGTAGGAGCAGACGGCTTCGTAAAACAATATATTGGAACCAGAGTGGTGCAAAGGACACAAGGTAGGAGTAAACCGGTGAAAGCTGCTATAATTGTCCATAACGATAAGATTGAGATGTACGAGGATCCGTCATTAACCACTGAAAATATAGCGTATGTTATGATCAAAACTAGAAACCGAACGCTTAATCTAATATCGGTTTACTTTGAAGTTGATGAACCTCTAGAACCATATCTAAATCATGTCAAAGCTATAGTTAAAAAAGTTAATACAAGGAACTTGCTCCTGGGAGGAGATGTAAATGCCTGGAGTACTTGGTGGGGAAGCCCGAAAGAAAACCATCGGGGTGCAGATCTGGCCTCTTTCCTTAACGAACTGGAACTTCATATATTGAACGTCGGAGATGAGCCGACCTTTGAAACCGTAAGGGATGGAAAATTATTTACAAGCAAAGTCGACATTACCACTTGTAGTGTGGACATGCTGGACAAGGTAGACGACTGGACGATAGATAAGGATATCACAAGTTCAGACCATAATAGCATAACATTCACTATAAAATTAGAAAAAGATTTACAATTTAAAATCAATAGATCTACAAGGAAATATAATACTAAAAAAGCAAAATGGCAATTATTTCATGAGGAGTTGAAACTACAATTACAGAAAGCTTCAGTCACAGAAGACATTATAGAGAGAATCAACACATCAGAAGAATTGGAACGTATAATCAGTATATACATAAAAAGCATAACAAACGCATGCGATAAAGCTATACCACAACTAAGAACAAACAATCGGTTCAGTTTACCTTGGTGGTCAAAAGAATTAGAGTCGTTAAAGAGGGACATGACAACTAAGAAAAGAAGAATTAGAAATGCGGCTCAGACTCGACGTAGATACGTAGTAGAAGAATACCTAGAGGCAAAACAAAAGTATGAAGAAAAAGCAAACATTGCCCAAACTGAAAGCTGGAGAACCTTTTGTTCGAAACAAGAAAAAGAAAGTATGTGGGATAGTATATATAGGATAATTAAATTAACAGGAAAAAGAACAGATGATAAACCCTTGATGAAGGAGGGCAAAACACTTAATCCTACAGATTCAGTAAAATTTTTAACAGAAACTTTCTTTCCGGACGACGACCCACTAAACGACACTTCTGATCATACATTAATAAGGTCAATGACAACTGGAACAGCTGGAAATAGTAATGATGAACCCTATTTTACCCTAGATGAACTTCAAAACGCGATAAATAGCTTCAGCCCACGAAAATCTCCGGGCCCAGATGGTTTTACAGCCGATATATGTCTGACTGCCATTAATCATAATCCAAAATTATTTTTGAGTATATCAAATAAGTGTCTGCAATTGTCTCATTTCCCAGAACCCTGGAAAATAGCATCTGTGATAATTTTACGAAAACCAGGAAAAACAGATTACAACAATCCTAAATCTTACAGGCCTATCGGACTTTTATCGATCCTTGGAAAAACACTTGAGAAGATGATGGTATCTCGTCTGAAGTGGCACATAATTCCGAAATTAAATCCGCGACAGTATGGCTTTGTCCCCCAGCGCTGTACGGAGGATGCTCTCTATGACTTGACTCACAACATAAAGGAAAGAATAGGGAATAAAGAAATAATTATATTGATATCGCTCGATATAGAGGGCGCCTTTGACAGCGCTTGGTGGCCCGCCATAAAGCTGCAACTGATAAAGAAAATGTGTCCCCGTAATCTGCGTTATCTTGTCAATAGTTACTTAGAAAACAGGAATGTGCAAGTTACATATGCAGGAGAAACATATACTAAAACAACTACAAAGGGGTGTGTGCAAGGGTCGATAGGTGGTCCGATATTTTGGAATCTGCTACTGGACCCGCTGCTGGATATCATGGATGAGCAGGGCGTGTATAGCCAAGCATTTGCTGACGATGTCGTACTTGTTTTTTCCGGACAGAACACACAAGATATACAACGTCAAGCAAATGCAATTCTGGACATAATAAACAATTGGGGAACATTAAATAAATTAAAATTTGCCGCACACAAAACGAACGCAATGGTGATAACCAGGAAACGGCAATATGATACTCCCCATCTAACGATGAGCGGAAAGGACATTGCATTGGTAGAAGAAATTAAAATCTTGGGTATCACTATTGACTCGAAACTGACATATAAAAAACATGTGTCAAATATATCCACTAAAGCATTAAATATTTACAAACAGCTCTCCAGAGCAGCCAAGGTATCATGGGGATTAAATCCGGAGATAACAAAGACAATATACAGTGCAGCCGTGGAGCCAATAGTGCTTTACGCCGCCAGCGTATGGGCCCTAGCTTCGAAAAAAGTAGGCATACAAAAACAACTCAACACCATACAGAGAGGGTTTGCTCAGAAAATTTGTAAAGCCTACAAGACAGTCTCGTTGCATTCCGCTATATTACTGGCTGGTCTTATTCCCCTGGATTTACGGGTCCAGGAACAGGCTAAGCTATACGAAGCCAAGAGAGGACGGCCACTTGAATGCTTACCTGACGATCGTGTATTGGAACAGAGGGTCAGCTTCTTGCATGCAGAACATCCAGCTTATAATTCCAACATATCCTACTCTTGTGTAGATAACCTTAAACCAGAGACCATGCGAAAATATGAAATGGATGGCGCTATCATCTTCACAGATGGAAGCAAAATAAAGGGAAAAGTAGGAGCGGCCATATCGGTGTGGGAAGATGGCTTAGAGACCAAAACAATCAAGTTAAAACTCGAACCATTTTGTACAGTCTTTCAAGCTGAATTGTATGCATTGGACAGAGCAATTAAATTAATAAAGGACAAAAATATTAGGAAAGCTACTATACTCAGCGACTCCAAATCCTCGCTTGATTTAATAAGGAGACATACCACCTCGCATCCACTAGCATATTCGATAAGGAAAAACCTTGTAGAAATACAAAAACAAGGAAAAATCGTACAAATATTCTGGGTAAAGGCCCACGTGGGTATTGAAGGAAACGAGAGAGCTGATCAGCTGGCCAAGGAGGCAGCATTGCATAAAAGGACAAAGGCAGACTATGATGCGTGCCCGATATCCTACGTCAAACGTTCCATTAGAAGTGGAACGCTTGAAGAATGGCAAAATAGATATACCTCTGGCACAACTGCAGGAACAACAAAAATGTTTTTTCCAGATGTTAAACAGGCTTACAAAATCTTAAAACAAACTAAAATAAACCCGACAATAGTGCAGATCCTCACGGGGCATGGCGGATTCTCGTACTATTTGCATAGATTCAAGTGTAAGGACAACCCGTCATGCAAATGTGACCCAGATAAAGTGGAAGACATAATACACATAATATCAGAATGTCCAAGATTTGGTAAACAGAGAAATGACATTGAAATAGAAATAGGAAATATGATAAGACGAGACAATCTCAGTGAACTGATGAATAATAATGGAACTAGACAAAGATTTCTAAATTACTGCGAAAAAGTTGCAAAAATCATAATAAAAGAAAATAAAACAAACTAAGTTATTAGAACAGTAAATATAATTCGTTTATGAATTAGAAGGACACACACTCACGCACGTACACACGCACACTCACGTACGCACACACGCACACAAACACACACAAACACACACACACACACACACAGACATGAATACAGACTAAAACTGCAAATAAACATACACATCGCTGCACCGCGGACTTTTATTTATATAAAAGATTTGTATAGTAAAAAAGAAAAGAATGATTACAAAAGCAAAATTTAAAAAAAAAAAAAATATAATATATATGGAATTTTAGTATGGAAAATGAAAAAAAAAAAGGAAAAAAAATAATATAAGAAAAAAATGAAAAAAAAGATAAAACAAAAAAAAATAAAAAAAAAGAACTTTAAATATATAATTATTGTAACTAACATAGTATATTAGGAGTAGCTATTTAATAACAATAGAATAATGTTTTATATATTATAATATAATACTTAAATTAATTGAAAATGTATGCATTGATCTGTATTTAAACTCTGCATAATGAAATGTAGGAGTTGCACAAATAAAAAGAGTAAAAGCTAAGTACCGAACTAAAACAGTCTTCGACCCCCCATGTCGAAGGAAAAAAGTGAGGAACACATTAAAAAAAAAAAAAAAAAAAACGTGTTACAGTGTGACTTGTTGGGATCATACTTATTTTTTGGGAAAAAAGAAGTAACAACTGCTAACTATAATATTAAACTAAATAATTCGCTTAGTGAAGGAGTGAAGGTAAAAAAAAGAGTGGGAGAGGGGAAAAGGAATAGAGGGAGCTCTGAAACCCCTCCAATTTAATTCTTCATTTCAAACCAATAGAACCTAAGTGCCCGGGCACCGGGAATTTTTATGTTCTATTAGTTAGTAACAATATGTCTGACATATTGTTGATATTATTTGTTATGTCATATGTGATTATTTAATAGCTTTTATAACTTCTAAAAATGGATTGGTTTTATTTTTGAACACTGCTCTCCGCTACAAATACTCAACATCCTATCACGAAAATTTTGAGTGTTCAGATTGTCTCTAAAAAATCTTTTCTCGACACGCCACTGGGCTTCTATGCTCTGGGAGTGTGTCCCGTCTGGAGCTATGAAGGGATTTTCTGGGTCACTGTGATTTACCTTTTTATGGATAAATCTATGGTTACCCAGACAATCATACGCCCTCCAAAAGTCTGTGTATATAGTATGTATGTAATGTAAATAGTAGTGCCCACTTCAACATGTTTTTTTATCAGAGGCACCAAGACTTCTGCAGACCTTATGTTGTCAGGACACACCTCCAACTGCAATCTTCACTCCCATCTTCGATAAGGCCAAGAACCCAGTGACCTTCAAAATGTATCTCCCTGAAACAAACATACAGAATATTAATTATTAATATAATAATTCTAGTAATAACAGTATTGGGGATGAATTGGATGGGAACGCCTCGCTCAGCTCCACTCTGCTCTGCATGGTTTTAAAATGTTCTAACCCAACCTAACCTATTTTTTTAAATAGATTTTGACCTATATTGTATTTGTAATATCAATAATATTTCACCTTTATTATATTTTCTCTTTCCAAATTTACTCTCATCAATTTGTTATATCTTGCCCGGACCACCTATCTTCCCCTTGTATTCTTGCTTAGCTAACTGGTACAACACCACCACTTCTCGGCAGTAGCTGTACCAGTCAATAATAGTGACCCGGGACAAGCATTGGTCTTCTATACGTGTCCCATCTTCCCAAATAACTTTTTCTATGGGCCATTTGTGCGCGAAATAGTGAGTTAAGTAAAAAATAGTAGTCATTCTTATTTTCGCATTTTCAAAACAGGTCCCAATTGGCCTAGCTACGCGAGACTTCCCTTTGCAATGTCCCTTATTACACACAAAAGAGCCGATCGTTTTATTTGTTGTATAATCTATTTTCATGGGCATACGGTGAATTCTGCACAATTTTTCTTTTTGAATGAGCCCTTGCTCCTCAGCGAACGCCACACATTGCTCTCGTGTACCTACACTAGCGGCACGCTATGATGGCCGGTTTGACGTTTGTCCGCTCATGAAGTTCCGTATTAATTGATAACGACTTTGAAGGAAATAATTGTATTACTTTATTGACGATAGTGATGTGCAGAGATTCATAAATTTTATCGAATGTAGTTTTAGGTTTAGGACTCAAAATTTATTTATTAAATTGATTTCTAAAATGTATACAAGTGTAGAAAAATCAGTTTGCACCATTTAAGGGGTGAATGTACTTGTGAATATGAACAATTTTCACTATGTGGACAAACCTCTGAAATCGCAAAAAAATATCAGCTGTTTCATACAAAAGGTAAAATTTTTATTTTTATATGATATATACCACAACTCGGCATTTGGTTTTCTAAATTGAAAATTTTTAAAAATGGAAACTAATACGATCGTCACATAGGATCGCTGGCTAGCACAACTACTACCTCCGGCAAACTCGCGTCAATGCTCAATGCAAAACAAAGCAGTTTCGAATTGACGTTGCTTCGAAAAGTATAAACTGTCAGTGCAATGCGATTGTGATATAGTTTTGACCTGGCTTTGGATTTCAAATATTGATACTGCATTACTGTTGACCCTTGCTCGTTAATTTGGACTCTGTTCAAGCCCTTTGTTGTGGATTTCGTCGATATGACCGAACGTACGCAGAGAACTGTTCTAAATAGTCAGACACGTGAGTTCGTAATACGCCTTCGTAACTATTTCGATCGTGAAGCTCAAAATGGAGGGCCAATTTTACCTATAACGTCAGTGGTTGAACGCGTAGCTGATGCGCTTAATATTGGACAACGAACTGTTAGACGGATAACTAAAAAAAAATATGGCGAGACTGGCACAGAAGAAAATAAACTTCACACACCAAAAAAGAGAAAACGAGCAAAACCAGTCGTAGGCATCGATAGCTTTGATGCCGATGCTATCCGAAGACATGTTTACGGCTACTATTTACAGAAGGAGTATCCAACAAGAAAAAAGTTGGTGCATTCACTGAAGGAAGCTGGATTATTCTTCGGTGGGGAAAGTTCTTTAACGAAGATTTTGAAGACCATTGGATTTCGATACAAAAAATGTAACAAACGCAAAATATTGATGGAAAGATTTGATATAGCGATGGCAAGGTATACTTTTTTACGGCAAGTGAAAGAAATCAAAAATTGGCAAAATGTTGTGTTCTTGGATGAAACATGGCTTAATGCTAACCATACTGTAGGCCGTTCTTGGAACGATGACACAGCAGCATCTACTTCCAAAGTTCCTGTAGGAAAAGGATCGCGACTTATAATTTGTCACGCCGGAACCATCAACGGGTTTGTCGAAGGTTCTCTCATGGCTTTTGCGTCAAAAACCACTGGAGACTATCATGAAGACATGAATGGAGAAAAGTTTACTGAATGGTTTACCTCAATGTTGTGTAGCCTCCCTGAACCATCTATTATAATTATGGACAACGCCCCATACCACTCGATGCAAATTGACAAGCCACCTGCCCAATCCCAAAAGAAAGCTGATATCGTCGCATGGCTTCGTAAAAATGGCGTAGATGCAAACATGAATATGTTAAAAGCGGAATTAGTACGTCTTTTAAAAGAAAACAAACCAACCAAGATCCGATACGTCATTGACGAAATAGCATTAGAACATGGGCACAGAGTTATACGGTTACCGCCTTACCATTGTGAGTATAATGCGATTGAGTTGGTGTGGGCTCAAATTAAGGGATATGCTGCAAGACACAATACAGAACCCCCATTTACCACAAAAAAAATGCTAAAATTATTAGAAGAAGCTTGTGAACATGTGACTAAAGGAGACTGGGAAAAGGTTGTGAATAGAACTGTTAAATTAATAAGGGAAGATTATGAAAGAGATGTGAAAATAGATAATATTATAGAAAACGAACATATAATTATTAATGTAGGTGATGATAGCAGTGACGACAGTGAAAATAGTAGTGTGGACGAATCTGATTAATTATGGCCTTTTGTGGCACCTTTTTTGGTATCTTTTGTATTCATATGTTTCTTGTGTGCATATAAAGTATGTATATTCATTTTCATTCAAATATTCAGTTCGTTCAAATAAATTAAATAAACATATACATTTTTGTTTTATTAAACCTATTTAATCAGGTACAAAAACAAAACTTAATTGTTTTTTGTTCGAGAATAAATTGACATTCCACATCACTATTGTAATGTGTCAAACCGGCCATCATAGCGTGCCGCTAGTTGTAACTCTCTTACTAGTTTCGGCAAATTCCTCATTCCAGCCACTTCACTGGCATATAAAGATCGTTTTACAAATGGTTCCTCGTCGTCCTCCAAACTAAAATCATGACGCCGACGTGACGATCCAGCACTCGTCGATGGTTGTTGTTCGTCTTGAGCTTCCATAGTGCACCAGTCCAAAATACTTGCAAGTCAATCGATTAAGCAAACAGGGGTCCTATATACACGCAAGTCAATCGATTAAGCAAACAGGGGTCCAATATACACGCAAAAGTTGGTCGATAAAACAAGTTACACAAGTTCAAAAGAATAGCTAAGGTCGCAATTTTATCACAATAACACAGTAGCGTCACAGAATAATAACTAGTAACTAAACTAGCGGCACGTTATGATGGCCGGTTTGACACATTACAATAGTGATGTGGAATGTCAATTTATTCTCGAACAAAAAACAATTAAGTTTTGTTTTTGTACCTGATTAAATAGGTTTAATAAAACAAAAATGTATATGTTTATTTAATTTATTTGAACGAACTGAATATTTGAATGAAAATGAATATACATACTTTATATGCGCACACAAGAAACATATGAATACAAAAGATACCAAAAAAGGTGCCACAAAAGGCCATAATTAATCGGATTCGTCCATACTACTATTTTCACTGTCGTCACTGCTATCATCACCTACATTAATAATTATATGTTCGTTTTCTATAATATTATCTATTTTCACATCTCTTTCATAATCTTCCCTTATTAATTTAACAGTTCTATTCACAACCTTTTCCCAGTCTCCTTTAGTCACATGTTCACAAGCTTCTTCTAATAATTTTAGCATTTTTTTTGTGGTAAATGGGGGTTCTGTATTGTGTCTTGCAGCATATCCCTTAATTTGAGCCCACACCAACTCAATCGCATTATACTCACAATGGTAAGGCGGTAACCGTATAACTCTGTGCCCATGTTCTAATGCTATTTCGTCAATGACGTATCGGATCTTGGTTGGTTTGTTTTCTTTTAAAAGACGTACTAATTCCGCTTTTAACATATTCATGTTTGCATCTACGCCATTTTTACGAAGCCATGCGACGATATCAGCTTTCTTTTGGGATTGGGCAGGTGGCTTGTCAATTTGCATCGAGTGGTATGGGGCGTTGTCCATAATTATAATAGATGGTTCAGGGAGGCTACACAACATTTAGGTAAACCATTCAGTAAACTTTTCTCCATTCATGTCTTCATGATAGTCTCCAGTGGTTTTTGACGCAAAAGCCATGAGAGAACCTTCGACAAACCCGTTGATGGTTCCGGCGTGACAAATTATAAGTCGCGATCCTTTTCGTACAGGAACTTTGGAAGTAGATGCTGCTGTGTCATCGTTCCAAGAACGGCCTACAGTATGGTTAGCATTAAGCCATGTTTCAACCAAGAACACAACATTTTGCCAATTTTTGATTTCTTTCACTTGCCGTAAAAAAGTATACCTTGCCATCGCTATATCAAATCTTTCCATCAATATTTTGCGTTTGTTACATTTTTTGTATCGAAATCCAATGGTCTTCAAAATCTTCGTTAAAGAACTTTCCCCACCGAAGAATAATCCAGCTTCCTTCAGTGAATGCACCAACTTTTTTCTTGTTGGATACTCCTTCTGTAAATAGTAGCCGTAAACATGTCTTCGGATAGCATCGGCATCAAAGCTATCGATGCCTACGACTGGTTTTGCTCGTTTTCTCTTTTTTGGTGTGTGAAGTTTATTTTCTTCTGTGCCAGTCTCGCCATATTTTTTTTTAGTTATCCGTCTAACAGTTCGTTGTCCAATATTAAGCGCATCAGCTACGCGTTCAACCACTGACGTTATAGGTAAAATTGGCCCTCCATTTTGAGCTTCACGATCGAAATAGTTACGAAGGCGTATTACGAACTCACGTGTCTGACTATTTAGAACAGTTTTCTGCGTACGTTCGGTCATATCGACGAAATCCACAACAAAGGGCTTGAACAGAGTCCAAATTAACGAGCAAGGGTCAACAGTAATGCAGTATCAATATTTGAAATCCAAAGCCAGGTCAAAACTATATCACAATCGCATTGCACTGACAGTTTATACTTTTCGAAGCAACGTCAATTCGAAACTGCTTTGTTTTGCATTGAGCATTGACGCGAGTTTGCCGGAGGTAGTAGTTGTGCTAGCCAGCGATCCTATGTGACGATCGTATTAGATTCCATTTTTAAAAATTTTCAATTTAGAAAACCAAATGCCGAGTTGTGGTATATATCATATAAAAATAAAAATTTTACCTTTTGTATGAAACAGCTGATATTTTTTTGCGATTTCAGAGGTTTGTCCACATAGTGAAAATTGTTCATATTCACAAGTACATTCACCCCTTAAATGGTGCAAACTGATTTTTCTACACTTGTATACATTTTAGAAATCAATTTAATAAATAAATTTTGAGTCCTAAACCTAAAACTACATTCGATAAAATTTATGAATCTCTGCACATCACTATCGTCAATAAAGTAATACAATTATTTCCTTCAAAGTCGTTATCAATTAATACGGAACTTCATGAGCGGACAAACGTCAAACCGGCCATCATAGCGTGCCGCTAATATAGCGGCACAGAAGCTTTACTTCGCAATGGTTTTCAAAGAAATATGTACTCAATCTGATAAACAATATGATTTAATTTAGCTCGCGTTCCAGTCGAGCACATGTTCATTTACATACCTACCAAATTTTTTTTGAGGGAATATGGGTCTTAACTCACTGGACTACGGTTCTTAATAAGTTATACGTGGTTATACGTATTGAAAGAGCCGCGGACTAGGGTTGCCTACTTCGAGAAACTACTTACGCCATCTAGCGCACAGCACGAGCGTTTACTCCTACTTGTGGCGGGCAACGTGCAGCAGGCAGCGCTGAGTACGTTCATGCAGTCTAAGAGCTAGCTGCATAATTGTATATGCTATACGATTATTGCCAAAGATTTAATTTAATGAAGTAATAAAATAAAACACATTTTGTTCATTATACTTAAATAGACAAAAGAATAGTAGATGTTATGTATGTGTAAAAATATCTGGAATTGTTTTTGTTTCGGACGAAACATAATAATTGTATCATTGTTAATTTATTACTTAACTGATCTCTTTTGAAATAATCCTACTAATATTATAAAGGCGAAAGTTTGTGAGTGTGTATGGATGTATGTATGTATGTATGGATGTATGTATCTATGGATGGATGGATGGATGTTTGTTATTCTTTCACGCAAATACTATAGAACCGATTACGATGAAATTTGGTATGTAGGTAGCTGAAGAGTCAGAATAACACAGGCATAAAATCACTTAGGGGGTAGGCAGGAAATTCTAATATGGTTGTTTCTTAACCGATTTAGATCAAACTTTGGGTAGGGGTAGGGGTAGGGTAGGGGTAGGGCGGAATAGGAATTAAAAATATTTATATCGATAATAGATCTTTATCATAGATGCCTAACTTTTACATATTTCTTAATTTCTTTCTTTGAGTCTTTAAAATGACGGTTATTAAATTTCAATGTCGCATATATACGCAGTCTGGTAAACAATTTCAAGAGATATTCAGTTGGAAAACACGAACAAGGTACTTGTGCAGTAATAGTTCCGAATCCTTACTATTATAAATGGGAAAGTGAGTTTGTTTGTATGTTTGTTCCGCTTTCACGCCGTAACTACTGAACCGATTTTGCTGAAATTTGGCACAGACATAGATTATAGTCAGGAATAGCACATAGGCTACTTTTTATCCCGGAAAAGCAAACAGTTCCTGCGGGATAGCATCGCTATTTTTTACGCATTTGTCCTTCAAAATACGCCCAATGGAGTTTTAGATTGACGTGATTTTTTTGCACAGGTAAAGTTAAGGGCCTGAAAAATGACAAAAGCTACTTTTTATCCCGGGAAAACAAACGGTTCCTGCGGGATATTAGTATACTACTTTTCACATATTTTTCCTTCAATTATACACCAACGGAGTTACAGATTGACGTGGGTTTTTGGATATGCATAGTTGATGACTTGAAAAGTGACAAAGGCTACTTTTTATCCCGGGAAAACAAACAGTTCCCGCGGGATATTTGTGTGCTACTTTTCACTTATTTATCCTTCAATTATGCGCCAACGGAGTTATAGATTGAAGGGGGTTTTTTGGATAGGCATAGTTGAGGACCGGAAAAGTAATAAAGGCTACTTTTTATCCCGGGAAAACAAACAGTTCACGCGGGATATTAGTGTGCTACTTTTCACGTATTTATTCTTAAATTATGCGCCAATATGCATGCATGCATACATGTATGTATGTATGTATGTATGTATGTATGTATGTATGTATGTATGTATGTATGTATGTATGTATGTATGTATGTATGTATGTATGTATGTATGTATGTATGTATGTATGTATGTATGTATGTATGTATGTATGTATGTATGTATGTATGTATGTATGTATGTATGTATGTATGTATGTATGTATGTATGTATGTATGTATGTATGTATGTATGTATGTATGTATGTATGTATGTATGTATGTATGTATGTATGTATGTATGTATGTATGTATGTATGTATGTATGTATGTATGTATGTATGTATGTATGTATGTATGTATGTATGTATGTATGTATGTATGTATGTATGTATGTATGTATGTATGTATGTATGTATGTATGTATGTATGTATGTATGTATGTATGTATGTATGTATGTATGTATGTATGTATGTATGTATGTATGTATGTATGTATGTATGTATGTATGTATGTATGTATGTATGTATGTATGTATGTATGTATGTATGTATGTATGTATGTATGTATGTATGTATGTATGTACGTATGCATGTTTGTATGTATGTATGCATGCATGTATGTATGTATGTGTGTATGTATGTTTGTATCCTCCTGTTACTAACTTTAACTACATTAACTATATCCTATGCTACTTATCCCACTAATATTATTAATGTGAAAGTTTGTGAGGATGGATTGGATTGGATGGATAGATGTACTTAGCATACGGATGGATGGACGGGATGTATGGATGCATGGGATGGGATAGGGATTTAAAAAACTAAATCCACGCGGACGAAGTCGCGGGTATCAGCTAGTAAATTATAAAGTTGTTTTCCTGGATTCGTTTGAATTACTTTTTCAAAGTTCTGGGTGAAACTTGATTCTACGTTTTGTATATAGTCTATAAATTCTTTTGGGGGCATTTTCAAACTTCCGTAGAATGAAGAATTCTTGTTGAAGGCTTTATAACGGGTAAACAAATTTGTTTCCCCCAACTCAGGAACATTTTTCAAAACTTCGCTTAAATTCACGCACTTGTGCTTATTTATACATTTAAACATAAGGTATCCCGAGACATAGGTCAATGCATTTTCTTCTGGTAAATCTACTTCTCTGTAGTCTGTTTCACCCTCCAAATACACTGCAGACCTACATGATTTCTCATTGTTTTTTTCACTCATGACTCTCAATTTCATCATGTCTTCAGCTTTTAAAAGAATTTGGCATATATCAAGTTCACAATTAGCATCGGGCGAGTTTTTTAACATGTTGCAAAAAAACAGCTTTGAAAAGGCCCTTCGAAACTGGATCGGCGTTGGTTCTGTGCAAGAGCCACCTTGCTGTCTAATCGACCCAAAGAAGTTCTCCAATACATCTTGATTTAGTCTTCTCGTAAATATATACTTAAATCCGATTTCTTTTAGGTCTCTGAACAACATTTTGATTGCCTGTATACTTATTTGAAAATTAACGAAAGATTTCATATGTTTTGTATTATCTTTTCCTGTTCTTTTATTTATGGCTTTAATCGTTGCAAACATATTTTGAGCTTCAACCAAAACTTTTTCTTGGGCGTCTGTGAGTTTGAAGGCAGTTTTAAATTTATTTTTAACTTTCACCCGACTAGAATTCAAAACATCAAAAAGGTTGTTCATAGACTCGATAAAGTTGGCAGTGGATCTGGCTTCTTCTGGTAATTTTCCCAAATCGATGTATGTGTGGAGTGCTGCAGACACAGTATGGCTTAAAATTTGAAGGGCATACTTCACTCGCATTTTTTTAAAGTTGTTGGGTTCAATGTGACACTCAGTTATTTTTGGTATAAGTCTTAAGTTTTTGTCTTTTTGGTCGTCGTAAAGTTGTTTTATAAAATCCCAAGATATTCTTTTACCGTCACAATAGAAGTCACTTGTTAACAAATTATTACGTAAACATTTGATTAGGTGTGGCACGTCAAAAATATAATAGATTTTCTTCTCATTATACATAAAAAATGGTTTTTCGGCCAACACTCCTTTCACATCTTTGGCAAATTTGTCAAAGTTTGAGCCTTGGTCAGTGGTTATAGCTTTTATGTCGATTCCAATTCCGGAGAGTTTTGTGATAACTTCTTCTAACCATATATCTAATTCTTCGTAATGACGTGCACTGGCAAGTAGTGCGTATGCTAATGGTTGCTTATTTATTTATAAATGTAGAAGTACGATTTCATTTATTTGAAGTAAAATAGGTATCTAGGTACCTAAAACATTTCATTCAGTCAAAACATGTTTTTTTTTTCATAATATTGAGATGAAATTGATCATGATATTTTGGGTTAGTTTCGTTGAGCACTAATCCCACTCAGCGCACATTTTATAATCAATTCATTAATAAATTTTGAGGTTAGTTGTGTCTGTAAATTTAATACTTTAACGAAAAAATAATTGCAACAGGCTAGAAATGAACGATACAAGACCATTTTTTTTATAATTTTTATTTTCTTGTCCGTCTAGTTACTATATTGAATGAATTTGAACGATATTCGGCATTATAACTATATGTATATTATTATAATTACAACGTCATTACTGGCGCTGGTTGCATGTCTTGAAATTTTGTGAATACTACATCTATGAAAATTATTCTTCAGTTAAAAACCGATATCAGTTTCTAAAATCAAAAACTAAGGCGCGAGCAAACCCGCGGGTATCAGCTAGTACCAGCTAGTACCTAAATGTGTGCTGAGTGTGAATAGTGCTCACCGAAACTAACTCAATATTTTTTATCTTGCACCTACAGTTTTACTGCAATATTGCAAAATTTTATTTTATTTTTAAAATTATTTATTTATTTATTTCCAAGCTTCAGCAAGAAATTCGCAATATGGATTCGCAAACTTCCTTTAAGTTGAAAAGAATTCCATAGGTATCACCTATAGTCCTATAGTATCACCGTAAATATTTTGCGTTGGGCTCTTAGTCTAAGTTCGTAAATGAATAGTACGACAAATGAAATGCAACTCGAGTGAAACGACTAAAATGTCTTTTTAATGTACTTTTAAATACTTTTAGGGTATTGGAATAGTACTTTGTTCAACAAGGGGAGAAAGGGTTTGTAGTTTGAATTAATTTCATTTCAAATAGGAACATAATGTAATCCAATCAAAGTAGATTTTACCTGTCAGCGTCTTTAGGCAACCAAAAAAAAGTTAAATTTCGATCACCATCCGTATTTAAACAATTAAATACTGCACAGTATCTTTTTGCTTTTTTTCGTTTTGTGTCCATCTTGCAATTATTGAGAAAGTTGAACGTGGTCGAACAAATAGCGCGCGCGCGTGTGTCTGTTTTCGTTTGCGGCAGCCTACTAGATTGGCCCTTGCGCAAGGGCCGCCGCCTGTAGGTATGTTTTTAATACCTACACGCGGAGTGACACAGGCCTGGTAGCGTCCAAAATGGCGTCACGTAAAGTCACCCCACTTTTTTTCAAACCAATTTCATGGCTTCGAATTCTAGTTAGTAATAGTTGGTAATAGTGTTCTGCACAGATTAATTATTATGTATGTGTTCTGTGGTTCTATTGTTTTTGGAACTTTCCGACATTCGTATTCAAGATTTTTGGCTACAAATGCACAATAATAATATTGAATTATATGATAATATTGCGTGTGTGCGGGATAATTAGACCTTTGATACGATAATAACTTTAGAGTTTACTTAAAGTTGCGTTTTTAATAAAAAAAATAACCTTAAAAAATTTTCATTTTACTGTCGATTTTCACAAAAACTACGCATTTCCTCGGAAAAAGAAAAGCAGTTTGTTATGAAAAGTCACTACCCGCTATCGATTCGACACCTCAAAACAATAAAATTCAGGTAGCACGATTTAAATAAGCAACCCAATTCACTTCAATAGTGTTTATGAAAAAAAAAATTATATTAATTTTACAATTTTAGAAAAAATATTGAAAAAAAAATGCCTATTTTAGGGAAATTTCACGAGAAGTCCAGGGAAAATTAAAATCAAAGAGTGGCAGCACTGCTTATATTTTTGATCTTTGTAATTTGTTCTCTGTTCTGTGAGTGCTTGTCTATGGTGCTCTTTTCTGCTCTTTTCTCTTTTGTGACCGTGAAAATTGAAACCGGCGTTTTTTTGAGTTCAAATTTTCAAACTTTAAATTCAGTTTCCCTTGAAATATTATTGAATAATTATTATTTACGGTTAACTGACAAAATGCCTAAGAAGCCACCGAGGAACTCATTTTACTTCTTCATGATTGATCTTAAAGAAGAACATCGGAAGAAGGGCATCCAATATGCCAACATGACCGAACTTGCCGACGCTGCAGGACCTCTTTGGAGGGTAAGCGATTTCAAAAAGTGGTGTTTTTAGTTTCTCATCATCCTCAGTCACTGTCATTGAACAAAAGAAAACTGAGTGAATTATCGGGGGATTACCGCCGTAATTTGTTATTTGATTGCCGGTATAGGTACTTGCTTTTGATGCGACTTCGTTTGCCGCTTTGTAAGAGTCCCGCAGAAAACAACTATAGATACCTAGCTGATAACATTTGCAACATCCTACAATCCATCCTACTCAATCTCCTTCGTGACTTCTCCATCAATATAACACGACCTTTTGACCTTTTGACGACTTCCCTGGCACAGTGGTGAGCACTGTGGTCAGCACTGTGGTCTTATAACTGGGAGGTCTCGGGTTCGATTCCCGGCGGGGTCAATTTGGGAATTTATAATTTCTGAATTGTCTCTGGTCTGGTCTGGTGGGAGGCTTTGGCCGTGGCTAGTTACCACCCTACTGTCAAAAACGTGCCGCCAAGCGATTTAGCATTCCGGCACGATGGTGTGTAGAAACCAATTAGGGGTATGGGTTGAATATTCACTGCCATACCCCTTCCAAGTTAGCCCGTTACCATCTTTCTTAGACTGCATCGTCACTTACCATCAGGTGAGATTGCAGTCAAGGACTAGCTTGTCATCAAATTAAAAAAAAAAACACTGGCGAAACAATCTGCCCAGTTGGCACGACTAAGCGTGAGATGTATAGATGGCACTATCGCTCAGCTCAGTTATCGAGTTAAAATGAGACAGATTTATTTCACAACATATTTGTCTCATTTTTAACAAACTTCAAAAAATTTCTCAATTCGTCAAGATGAGACCTTCATCCTTCTCTTGACGAATTAAGCAATCCTGTTTACCCGCTCCCATAACTTGAAACAGTTATTTTTACTGACTCCCTTAGTTGTTTCTTCTTCTTCTTCTTTATCAACCTATAGACGTCATCTGCTGGACAAAGGTCTCCTGCATGGACTTCCACAGGCTTCAGTCTTGCGCTGCTTGAATCCAGCGGCTCCCTGTGACTCTTTTGATGTTGTCGGTCTACTTAGTTAGTTGTTTATTGTCTTAAAGAAAACCCATTCAAGAGTAAATCAAGATTTCCCATTATTCTAAGGATTAGGGAGGCTTTGTACTCGGATTAGCCCTACCACTTGGTTGGATCCCAAGCCATTCTGACATCCCAGGTAATGAAACAGCTGACTCTTGTGCTAAAATTTATATACAAATAAGTTCCCATGAACATTTTAAAAACTGCTCCCAAGATCTGAGTGCCCTGTCAAAAACCCACTTGCACAAGTCCTGGAACTCATACTGGATTGAATCAAAATCAGTCAAAAGTAAATTCTATGCCTCAATTCAACCAGATGTACCAAGGCGACCTTGGTTTTTCTTCAATACATAAGCAAATAGGTGGGTCACTCAGAGTTTGTGATCACTCTCTGTGTGAATGTGGCTTAGATGAAAGTACTGTCTCCCATATTTTCTTTTCTTGTCCTGAACTTCTCCATCCCCTCTCTGATGTTCTTCCATCAAAATTCCCCCATTCAGTAAATGTTGAGTGTCTGTTAATGTCCGTGTTTAGTCCATACTGTAAATTTTTATGTAAATATATTAAATGAAATAATATTAAGTTGCATGGGCGTCACCAAGGGGGGTAGGTAGGGGCAGTTACTATTGTTCGCATTTAGTTTTCTACAATGAGTAAAAAAGGAAAAGTTTTGCATGGCGCAGACTATTTATTACGTTAATTAATGACTTTCTTAGAAGAGGAGAAAAATAAGAAATTTAAAATCACGCCCTTCAACATTTAAGACGTCATTACCATTATTATTATTATTATTATTATTTATAATAGGCTACGCAGCTGTCGCTGATGCGCCTATATCATTTGCTGTGCTTAGAGTTTTCAATGTTATGTCTAATCTGTTTTTAAATTCATTCACTGACTTTGACGTCACTATCTCTTTAGGCAACTTATCCCATATACACTATGCCAGTTGACGCCGTAATTTAATGTCATGACCTCTTAGCCCAGGGTTGCTCTTCCTCAAAAACAAATTCTCGAAATTGGGGATGTTGTAAAACTTGTTCAAGATTTTGTATGTTTCGATAAGATCCCCTCTTTCTCGCCTGCTTTTAAGTGTTGTGAGTCCAAGTGCAGAAAGTCTTTGCTCATGTGGAAGGTTTCTGAGCTCCTTCGGCAGTTTAGTGGCTCGTCTTTGAACTCTTTCCAACAGTTCTATATCTTTAACAAAATATGGACTCCAGACTTGATATGCATACTCCAGTAAGGGTCTGACATAGGTCTTGTATATTTTTAGGAAGGTGTTTTTGGTGATGTTGAAAAATGCTTTTCTGATTAAGTACAGGATAGAGTTGGCCTTTTTCACAACAGACACAATGTGTGCTTCCCATTTGAGGTTGCTGCTAATGATTACTCCCAGGTCTTTTTGAGTGTCCACCACTTTCAACTGTTTGTTGCTTAAGAAGTATGGAATTCGTGGATTATTTTTGCCAATATGTAAAACATTGCATTTATTAACATGCATTTATTAACAGGGCGGCGGTCAAATAACCTGTACTTGGGCTACCACAAGCCCTGAGGGACTAAATCCCCTCTAAATAACTGTGGCAGTAGTACCTTAGGAAAGTGCTACTAGAATTATCTCCTAACCCCCCCTTTTTTATATGGAAATGTCAATAAACGAAAGCGATATGCCTTGCAATCCGGCTAGCCCCCGGCGCTATCGGGTACCCGGGCCTGATAGTGTGAAATATGTTACCGAAGACTCCACAGGAGTGAGTGACCAGGCTCCTGTGCCAGTTTCTACTACTGGAAAGAAAACTTTAGTACAACAAGCCGCCCATCTAGGCTTTCAGGTTAATCAAATTAAAACATCTGAAACAAATCAAATAATAAGCCAAGTATCTCCTTCGACTTCAACAGCTAGAGGTTCCACTCAAAAGTTACATACACCAAAATATATGCAACAGACCTTTCATAAAAGCATGTTTATAATAAGAGAGCGTAGCCAATCTGTCAGCGACCTACCTCAAAAAGTAAAAGATACTCTAACTTCCCAAGAAAAGCACGACAATATTATTACAAACCCTGATGCACCTTGGCAAAGAGTTCCAGAATCAAACCAAAAGAGGATAAGGTCACCAGATAACACAGAATCGTCATCAAAGCATGTTAAGAGAAGTGAAAATCAAAAGGAACAAACCATAAATGAGGAACTAAATCTCGGTAAAGAAAACATTGAAACATTCAACAGTTTTTCAGTTCTAGATGTGGATGAGGACATGAAAAAAAATGACGACTTTACCAAAAGCACCAAAAAGCCTTGGAAACCACCTCCAATAATCCTGTATGGTATTGATGATTTACAGGAACTCTCAAAGCTTATTGAAGAAGTGGCTGATAAACAAGACTACACCTATAAAGTTGTATCTAAAAATCAACTTGTCATTACATCAAAATCAATAGAAAAATATAAAGTAATAATTGATCACATACGACAACGAAACCTAATTGGCCATACTTTTACTAGAAAAGATGAGAGATGTCAAAGGATAGTCATCAAAAATTTACACTTCAGCACACCTAAAGAAGCTATAATAGAGGCTGTAGAAATTACAGGAAACCAAGTCAAAGGAGAAATCGTAACTGCTCGGAAAAAAGGCACTAAAATACCTCTTAACACATTTTTCGTTAATATAGTACCACATGAAAATAATAAACGTATCAAAGAAATAAAGTACATTTATAACCAAAAGGTTTCAATAGAAGATCCTAGAAGAAAAACTAGTATAGCCCAATGTACAAGGTGCCAACAGTACGGGCATACCAAAAATAACTGTATGAGACCATTTAGGTGTGTCAAATGCGCCGGATCCCATAAAACAACAACTTGTACTAAAAGCGCCAGTACCCCTGCTGTATGCTGCCTTTGTACGGGAAGTCATCCCGCAAATTATAAGGGATGTAAAGTCTATAAGGAAATTTTGTCAAGGAAAACACAGGGACCACAAAAACTAAAATAGCAAAAATATAACAAAACACATATATCTGAAAACAGCAAAATAACTACGGAAACACAAAGAATAGTAAACTTCCTCGAAGCAGAAAACCAACAAAGACATCTCTATAGTGAAGTTGTGAAGTCTCCTACAAAACCACAAACGCAAAAAAGAACTTTTGATGAAAGTCAGAAAAACAACGTTGACAATAGAAAGTCACAGCGCACACACTCTAGCACAGAAGCTAAGAGTAGACACTTTGAATCAGATGATTCACAGCCAAAAGATAAGCTAGAAACCCTCATTATCAAACAAGCGGAAAAAATAGATCAACTTCTTCAACACATGGGCACTCTGATGAGTCTTATCACTGCACTACTAAATAAGTTGCCCTAATAGGTTCTTTAAGGATAGCAACATGGAACATTAATGGTTTATTACCAAATAAAGAAGAACTAGATGTACTCCTTAAGACAAACAAAATAGATGTCATTTTGATATCGGAAACTCACCTCAATGATCGAGCGTGCTTTGAACTTAAAGGATATAGTGTGTACACAACAAATCACCCGGATGGTAGATCACATGGGGGAACAGCAATAATTATAAAAAATAACTTTAAGCATCACATGCATAGTCAATGTAAAGAGAGTTACTTGCAAGCAACAACTGTTACAGTTGAGGATAGAATGGGTCCTATAAATATAAGTGCTGTTTATTGTCCTCCCCCTAACAAAGTGAAGGAAGAACATTTCGTCCAATACTTTAACGGTCTGGGAAACAGATATATCTGTGGGGGTGACTGGAATAGCAAACACACCTACTGGGGGTCAAGATTAATCACTACACGAGGTAGTGAATTGAAAAAATGTATGGACAGTCTCCATTTAATCGCCCTATCCACGGGTGAACCAACTTATTGGCCAACAGACCTTAATAATACACCTGACCTGTTGGACTTTTTTATCCTCAAAGGTCTTCCCCATATTTACTTTACTGTGGAGTCTTGTCTCGATACATCATCTGACCACTCACCGGTTATAGCTACTTTTAGTACAGTTGTAATTCAAAAAGAACCACATTTGACACTATATAATCATAGAACAGACTGGAGTGCATTTTCTGATTTTCTTGAAAATGAAGTCAACCTTAAAGTAAGACTAAAATCTGAAAAAGATATAGACGATGCAACCTTCTATATTACTAACAAAATACAAGAAGCTGCTTGGCGATCAACCCCTGATCTACCAAAGGAAAATAGACCCTATAATGTTCCTCTTAAAATACGAGAGCAATTAGCTGTGAAAAGAAAACTTCGAAGGCGTTGGCACACAAGTAGACTAGCGGAAGATAAAACAGCGTTCAATAGAGCAGCCAGAAAACTCAAAGTAATGATTGCAGATAGTGAAAATGACGATTTTCAACACAAGCTTTCCAGCCTTTCAATAAGTGGGAAGAATGAGTACTCTCTGTGGAAAGTAACAAAAAATTTTAAGAGACCCAAAAGATCAATCCCACCACTAAAATTATCATCAGGTGGATGGGCTCGAACCCCTAAAGAGAAAGCTGAACTGTTTGCCCAACACTTGAGTGAAATTTTCAAACCAAATGAATCCACAAGTGTAGAGTTTGACACCAACATTGAAGCTGTAATACATAGCGATCAACAGTTGTCATTACCTCTAAAGTTGATTACGCCCAAAGAATTAGCTCGAACAATAAAAAACCTAGAGAACAAAAAAGCTCCAGGCTTCGATCTTATCACTGGTGAAGTCATGAAACATCTTCCAAGAAAAGCAATTGTCTTCCTAACCATGCTCTTCAATGCTGTTATGAGAGTGCAATACTACCCAAAAATTTGGAAAATTTCACACATTTGTATGATACCAAAACCTGGAAAAATACCGACAGAACCCAGTTCGTATAGACCAATTAGCTTGCTTCCAATAGTATCAAAAGTATTTGAAAAAGTCTTTTTAAATAGAATGAAACCAATACTGCACGAAGCGCATCTAATTCCAGATCATCAATTTGGTTTCCGTGAACAGCATTCCACAATAGAGCAAGGACACCGAGTTGCTCATAAGATAAGAGAAGCCCTCGAAAGGAAAGAATACTGTTCAGCAGTGTTTTTGGACATACAACAAGCGTTTGATAAAGTTTGGCATGAGGGGCTTTTGTATAAACTTAAAACCCTGCTGCCAAATTCATTGGCATTCATTCATTCATTCACCAAATCTAAACACATCACATTTACGTTGCGCAAAGGCAATTGTCCATCAGTTAAAATGGATGGCCAAGAGCTACCAACTGAAACCACAATCAAATACCTGGGCCTACATCTGGACAGGAGGCTAACGTGGGCAAACCACATAAAATATAAGCGCAAAGAGCTAAATTTACAATATAAAAACTGGTACTGGCTTATAGGACGGCAATCATCTCTATCCTTAAGCAACAAACTGCTGGTTTACAAGACTATAATAAAACCTATCTGGACCTACGGTATAGAGCTCTGGGGATCAACCAGTAACTCCAACCTTGAAATACTTCAGCGGTTTCAAAGCATTGTACTAAGAGCAATCTCTGATGCACCTTGGTTCACAAGAAATTATGAAATCCATGAATACCTTGGAATGCCAACAATTAAAGAAGAAGTGAACATGTACAGCAAGAGATACAAAATAAGATTAGAAAAACATCCCAATGCATTGGCACAGAGATTGCTAGACAAACAAACAAATACAAAGCGCCTTAAAATATGGCATATACTGGAGCTGGATGGGAGGTGAACTGTCCAACTAACAACATGAAAGGGGAGGACATTTTTTGTTGAAATACTCCCTATAATCAACTAAGACCTAACCATTACCCCATATCTGATAAAGGCTGGAGAAGCCGATGGCAGATGGATGTAATAATTAAAAAAAAAAAAAAAAAAAAAAAAATTATTAACATTTAATGAAAGTAATCATTCCTTTGTCCAATGTTCAATTGCATTTAAATTTTGTTGAATGTTATTCTGTTGTTGTATAGGATTCCCAAAGAACTTAGTGTCATCCGCGAATAAGGAGAATGGGAGACTTATAACGTTTTGCAAGTCAGTTTAAAATAGTGTGAATAATATCGGCCCCAGGACAGATCCTTGCGGCACACCACTGTGAACAGGGCGAATACTTGACATTTCTTCGCCAACCCTAACGCGGAATTTTCTTTCGTTTAGGAAGTCGCTTATCCAGACTAATAGGTTACCACGTATTCCAATGTGTTCTAATTTGTGAAGAAGTTGGCGTATTGGCACCCTATCAAATGCTTTCTCGTAATCTAGATAGATAGCATCAGTTGGTTGGTGATTGTTCCAATTTAATATCCACTCTCTAAGACAGCTGAGAAGGTTAGTAACAGTTGATCGCTTTGGTGTAAAACCGTGTTGCTCTGGAATGATAATGTTTTCATTGGTTATGAAGTCTCTTAGGCTATCAGCTATGATTTCCCCCATGGTTTTACATAGGATACTTGTTAAGCTGATAGGTCTGTAGTTTTCAGCATTTAGCTTTTTTCCTTTCTTGAAAATAGGTGTAACTACTGCTTCCTTCCAGTCTGTTGGGAGCTTTCCAGTTAAAAAGGAAAGATTCATTAATAAAGTCGCTTGATTAATGATAGCGCTACACTTCTGGAGCATAATAGCAGGAATATTATCCGGACCACTTGCAGTTAACTCATCAAAGGATTTAATAGCTTTTAGAACTTTTTCCGGCGTAAATACAATATTTTCTAATGATGCATGTACTCTCTGAAATTTAATTTTTGGTAATAACCCAGGTGGCTCACACACATATGCATGTTCAAATTGATCTGCAAAGATTTCAAGCAACCTCTACTGACTTGGTTACAATTTCATTTGTGTATGGATTAATAAGAGCTGGTGGTATGTTGACTCTTGTTGATATTTGTTTCCTGATATAAGCATAAAAAGCCTTTTCACCACTATCAACAATATTAGATTCGAAATTGATCCTGTTTTGTCGCGCTAGCTTTACTATTTTGTTATTTATTGCACAATATCTTTTATAAGACTCTTGATCTTGGTCAAGTAGATATATATTCCAAAGCTTCTTTTTCTTATTTGTTAGTTCACATATCTCCTTGGTAATCCATGGATTAGTTTTATTGTAGCATTTGCGGTATTTTATTTTAGATATATATTTTTCAGTAGCAACATCAATGTTTTCTTTAAACTTCTTCCATTTATCATCTATTGTGCCATTTTCTGGTAAGTCAGATGTGAGCAAGTAATTGTTAATTGAATCATAGTCACCATAGTTAAAAGCTAGTTTTTTGGACGTGGATTCATTTCTAGCTTGGTTTAACAGCTGTATTGTAGCCATAAGAACTATATGGTCACTCTTACCTATTGGAGGATAATAGTTAATTTCACTTAGTAGTAACTCATCGTTGCAAATAATGAGATCTAAAAGTGACTCTTGATTGTTTCGTTTCCTAAACTAGCGGCACGCTATGATGGCCGGTTTGACGTTTGTCCGCTCATGAAGTTCCGTATTAATTGATAACGACTTTGAAGGAAATAATTGTATTACTTTATTGACGATAGTGATGTGCAGAGATTCATAAATTTTATCGAATGTAGTTTTAGGTTTAGGACTCAAAATTTATTTATTAAATTGATTTCTAAAATGTATACAAGTGTAGAAAAATCAGTTTGCACCA
This sequence comes from Oeneis ivallda, assembly GCA_029955525.1. NCBI lineage: Eukaryota > Metazoa > Arthropoda > Insecta > Lepidoptera > Nymphalidae > Oeneis > Oeneis ivallda. The sequence goes on along the minus strand of JARPMR010000018.1, from coordinate 20,231,516 downwards.
TTTAAGGGGTGAATGTACTTGTGAATATGAACAATTTTCACTATGTGGACAAACCTCTGAAATCGCAAAAAAATATCAGCTGTTTCATACAAAAGGTAAAATTTTTATTTTTATATGATATATACCACAACTCGACATTTGGTTTTCTAAATTGAAAATTTTTAAAAATGGAATCTAATACGATCGTCACATAGGATCGCTGGCTAGCACAACTACTACCTCCGGCAAACTCGCGTCAATGCTCAATGCAAAACAAAGCAGTTTCGAATTGACGTTGCTTCGAAAAGTATAAACTGTCAGTGCAATGCGATTGTGATATAGTTTTGACCTGGCTTTGGATTTCAAATATTGATACTGCATTACTGTATGGACGAATCTGATTAATTATGGCCTTTTGTGGCACCTTTTTTGGTATCTTTTGTATTCATATGTTTCTTGTGTGCATATAAAGTATGTATATTCATTTTCATTCAAATATTCAGTTCGTTCAAATAAATTAAATAAACATATACATTTTTGTTTTATTAAACCTATTTAATCAGGTACAAAAACAAAACTTAATTGTTTTTTGTTCGAGAATAAATTGACATTCCACATCACTATTGTAATGTGTCAAACCGGCCATCATAGCGTGCCGCTAGTGTAGTATTCTTTGTTACCATTTGCACAAGGTTGTTATCTGTGATTAATTCAAGAAAACTTTCATGTAATTTGTTATAACCTGAAGTTTTCACATTAGGCCACTTTATATCTGGTAAGTTAAAATCACCAACTATTAAAAAGTTTGAGTTTGAGGTTGCAGCCTTTTTTATGCTGTTGAAAAGATCTTCATCAGATTTTTCCATATTATAGTGAGTAGGCCTGTATACACAGGCTAGTAAGAGGTTAAAGTTTTGGTACTTAAAATCAAGCCACAGTGCTTCCACAGAATCCTCATGTAATAGTATATTGGGTTTAGCAATCAATGGCTGATTATTCAGTGTTAAAAGAGTATAAATTGCTACTCCACCTCCTTTCTTATTGTCCCTGTCTAAACGAAAAAGTGTATAATTAGGTAAATTTACCATGTTACTAGGAAAGAAAATTTCGGTCACAGTTGTGGTAATTTGTTTTTGTCAACGGAGATAGTTCATACCCAGGATTAGTAGCACATAAGGCTACATTTTATCCTGGAAAATTACAAAATTCAAAAATAAAATTAAAATTATTTCACGTAGGCCAACCTGTGGCTCTTATGACAAGTCATGATTCTACCACCGGTTCAGAGAGCGGATTTTGCTGAGAAGAGCCGGCAAGAAACTCAGCAGTTGCTCTTTTCAAAATAATCATTTTACAATATTATTATGAAGCTATTGCATTGTAATAAGTCTTTTATACTATCTTGTGGGTAGCTGGATGCCAAGCTGAGTTAACCTATGCAACTTTGTTAGAATAAAATATAATATTTCCACAATGAGGGGAAGTTCCAAAAAAATTACTACAATTCAATTCATGTTAAGACGGGCAGACACAAAGAGTTCCCGTGGGAATTAAAAAACCTTAATCCACCCAGAGGAAGTTGCGGGCACCATCTACTAGCTAATAATTTCGGAGAATTATATCCATTACAATGACTGTGTTGTGTATTGAACAATTTTAGTAGATACAGGATACAGCCACATCTTGCACAGTGTAATTACTGTACAGTCAAAGGCTATTAAGATAAAAGTAAACAGTGTCGGGTTTAGGACCTGCTGTAATTCTTGGAAACAAAGTATAAGAACAGTGAAACCAAAACCTGCTTTCTCATGTCCTCATAATATTATATAGTATAGTTTGATTATTTTATCTAATATCTGTACAGGAGAGGCACTGAAACTTATTGTTGTTCCAAAGGAAAAGAAAACATTTTTGTATCAAAGAAAAATCATGTAAATATCAAAGGAGGTTGGCCAATTTTGACCCAGCATTTTTAAAAAACGTTCAGATTCAGAAAACATTTAATTTTAATTAATATTTTTCAGAGTGTTTTTCTGTAAACCCCATTTTTTTAGAAGATGGGGATCAAAAATCTAATTATTCACAAGTACACATTATAAACAACCGTTACATGGCATTAATAAACTAGTGGTTCGCCCCGAACTGAGACCTCGCGGTATCCCATAATTCCCATAAGGTAGTTTTAACTATATTATATTGTAATTAAAACGCGCCGAATCTGATGACGTCAATCGTCATCTGCTTTCGTGGATGGGATGCATATTTACAATATTAAAGACAGCGCCATCTAGTAACAGTATAGTGAAGTTTTGTTAAAAACATTGATGCCCATTAAAACTCAAATAATTTCGTTTCTTTATAATATTTATCTAATCTTAGTATTTGTTGTTCAAGTACAGAATATATCTCAAATTATGTGTAAGTTTCAAGTTTTAAAACAAAGTGGTTTTAGAAATCTAGCCTCGAATACAATCTCCACTTTGAAAGCCCCCCATTTCGTATGGGAGCCCCCTGAAATAAAGATTTTTATAACTTTTTAAGCCATTTTCGGCTGGAGGCCATCGATTTACATATCATATCTAAAATTGAAGTAATTACGTTCAGTAATTCAGAAGTTATAAGGCTGTGACAGACGGACGGACGGAAAAGTGCAAATCGCTCTAGTAAACTCAGAGACCTTCGCTTCGCTCGGTCGATAAAGTGAATATCTTTTTTCTCCCAACTTTATTTGATAGACTTTGATTAATTTTTTGTTAGTCTGGTTTTTGTTAGTAATGTGGGCGTTCAGTGTTCAGTTGGTCTGGGTCAGAAACTATATGGAATTCGCCAATCTCCTTTAGGAACTCCAAAGGACTTAGGTATTGGTCCTGGAGCCGGTAACTCTAGTTTTTTTAAATATTTTTTAAATAGATTAATAGATTTTGACTGCATTATGATCAGCAAACGAGTCGCAGGGAGCCGCTGGATGCAAGCGCCGCAAGACCGAAGCCTGTGGAAGTCCATGCAAGAGACCTTTGTCCAGCAGTGGACGTCTATAGGTTGATAAAGAAGAAGAAGAAGACTGCATTATTTATTTTTTTAATGTATATTTTAAATCAGCCAAGCTGAACTTACACGACTGATGACACGATAACTGATACACGAAATTGAGCTCTAATTCAATGCTGTTACGATTTATTTTACTTTGACGCCGAACTTTGACGATTTCATCGGCAATTCTTACACAATCGCACTTCTGATCTGGGAAGAACTTAGCACATGGATTGACCTCTCTGGCGCAGTGGTGTGCGCTGTAACCTTATACCTGGGAAGTCTCGGACACGATTCCCGGTGGGGGTAATTTCAGAATTGTCTCTGGTCTGATCTGGTTGGAGGCTTCGGCCGTGGCTAGTTACCACCCTACCGTCAAAGACGTGCCGCCAAGCGATTTCGCGTTCAGGTACTATGGCGTGTAGAAACAGATTAGGGGTATGGGTTTAATAATGGTACACTGCCATACCCCTTCCAAGTTAGCCCACTACGTGATGATGTTATGTACTAGATGTTGTTGGCCCACCTAGTGAGGGGGTCTGCCAACACTGCCAACTGCCAACCTTCCGCTCTTGGAACTATGTGCCCAAGGCCCAAGCTAACTCAAAAACTATTGTGCAACTAATCAACAGCTCACTACTAAGCACAGGTCTCCTTTCAGACAAGGGCCTTATAGGCTGTTAGTCCACATTGCTGGCCTTATGCGAATGGCAGACTTCACACACCTTTGAGAACATTATGGTGAACTCTCAGATGTGCAGGTTACCTCACGATGTTTTCCTTCACCATCTATCTTCTATAATATAATAAAACTGTAACAGGTCCAATTCTGTACATTGAAGATATTTTGAAAATTTATGTTTGAGGGCACTCTATAATCGATACTGAAGCCAAAACAATTTTTTTTTAATTTTTTGTCTGTCTGTCTGTCTGTCTGTCTGTCTGTCTGTCTGTCTGTATCTTGGCCGCGCATCACGCCGAAACTACTGGACGGATTTAAATGAAACTTGGCACGATTTAAGTTAATACTACGAGGTATAACATAGGATACTTTTTATCCCGAAATTCAGCACGGTTCCCTTGGGAGAGGGGATGAAAGTCAAAATGTGTATTTCGCTGTAATTCATTAAGGCGTATTCCGATTTAATCCATTCTTTTTTTGTTAGAAAGCAGGTTCTTTAGAGATTGTCCTGTAATTATTTCAAGGTCGTCAATTTCGTAGTTCAGAAATTATAGACATCACGATCTTCAGCATAGGTCCAAATAACTTGAACCCCGGAATCTACAAGATACTTTGAATGTACGGCTCATCTTAAGCTGGCAAGCGTACTTTATCGTATATAGCCATCGTGGATAGCCCTATTTTGTCAAAGTCAAACTATTCCAAGTCCAAAGGCGTCAGATTTTGCCAAACGATCATTATACCTACATACTACATAGTGTTTTATAATCACTTTATTGGACGACCCTTAGACGAAGACAATAGACAATAGACAAATTACTACATAGACATGACATAGACCATCTTAAGACTAGTACAGACGATATGATTTTGTAATGACATGTTTAGACGATTAGATATTATAACATCTCCCTTTTTTGACAAAGAAATTTACATATAAAATGGAAATTACTAATTAAATTTTTAGTTGACATACATAAGAAAATAAAAATTAATAGAAAATAAGATGTGAGTTGGACAATGACTTACTTAACAATAGACATTAAATTTTTCACTTAATCAATTCTTTTAGGCAATTTAACTTCTCTTCCAGACCTTGTTACATACTTGTAATATTCTTGTTCGTTACTAAATGAATCCATCAATGAATCTCTGTTTGCCTCCATCTGTCTGTCGACTCTTGTTTCATTTTCCCTTTGGACTGGACTTTGGGCTTTTGGAGAACCATTGGATTGCACCTCATCAAACTTATTACAACTTTCGTTTGACAAAAACCTCAAATGAATTCTATTCCTTCTATATCTATTTCCCTTACTATCCTCAATTATGTATGACCTTTGACATTTTAATCTTTCTTTGACAACAGCTGGAAGCCAGTCTGAATTAGGCATTTTTTTAAAACTAACAAAATCACCAGGATGTAAAAGTGGTAAAGGTTTTTTATTCCTATTATAATAATATTTACTTTGTGCCTTGTCTTTTTCAAAACTTTTCTTGTATTCACTAAAAGTAACTACTTTAGGTTTCAACTTTTTATTAGTAACTGGTATATGCATTCTCAAATTTCTTGACATTAACAACTGAGCTGGAGACGGAAAATTGGCTTTAGGTGTGTTCCTATACTGTAATAGAGCCATGTATGGATCTTTATTAGATTCCAAACATTTTTTTAACATATTTTTCATAATTTTAACAGAACTTTCAGCTTGTCCATTTGACTGTGGATGATAGGGACTGCTAAGTATATGTTCAATATCCCAATTATATAAAAATGATTTGAACTCCACCGAATTGAAAGGCGGACCTCCATCTGAGACCAAACAGACGGGAATACCATGTCGGGCAAAGATGGACTTTAAATGAATTACCACATTGGCTGCTGTATATTTATTGTTCAGTAATGCTAATTCTATGAATTTTGAATAATAATCAGTGACTACTAGATATGTATTATTATTAAAATGCATTAAGTCAATACCTACTCGTTGCCATGGAAAACTGCTAATACTGTGGCTTTGCAACGGTTCAGGTTGATTATTAGGCTTAAATTTAGAACAAATAAGACATTGATCAACTAAATTTTTTATATCTGCACTCATATTAGGCCAAAAAATAATATTTCTTGCTAGATTTAGACATTTGCTTATGCCTTGATGACCTTCATGAACTTTTCTTAACATTTCATTTTGCATCGACTTTGGAATGATTAATTTATCATTTTTGAATAATAAATTGTTAATTACATGTATTTCTGCCTGAATATTCCAATATGACTTTAATAAAGGATCAACTTGATTTTTACTAGTAGGCCATCCATCTTGACAATATTTTTTTAATGTTTGCAGCTCACTATCTGCGTTAGTAGCCAATAAAATTTTATTTTTGTATTCCTCACTAATGGCTAAGTTAGAATATAAAGCATTTACATGATAAGACAAGTCTGACTCATACTTCGGAATATAAGTTTCTTTTAAAGCTGCCCTTGACAACGTGTCTGATATGTACATTTCTTTACCAGGCACATGAATTACATTTAAATCATAAGCTTGTAATGCAAGCATCATTCTTTGTAGACGGGCTGGTACATCATGTAAAGGTTTCTTGAACAAATAGACTAATGGTTTATGGTCTGTGTGTACAGTGACGCGGTTACCATACACATATTGGTGAAATTTTTCACAACCAAACTGAATTGCAAACAATTCTTTTTCAATTTGAGCGTATCTTTCTTGAGTGGTAGTTAAAGTTTTAGAACTATAGGCTATAGGTTGTTTATTTTGCATGAGCACTGCTCCTAATGCTGACTTTGACGAATCTACTGACAAAACTATAGGTATATTTGGGTTATAGTGTGCCAAGACAGGTGTATTTGTAATATAATTTTTTAAAGATTGAAAACTTTTTTCACAATTTTCATCCCAGACCCATACTGAGTCTTTTTTTAGAAGATTTCTCAAAATTTTAGTTTTTTCTGATATATTTTGAATAAAAGGACCTAAATAGTTTATCATACCTAAGACTCTTTGTAGTTCTTTGACATTTGTTGGCGATGGCATATTGACAATTGCCTTGACTTTTTCCTGATCGACCTTAGCACCTTCTTTACTAAAGACATAACCTAAAAAACATACTTCTTTGACTGAAAATTTGCATTTTTCTTTGTTTAATTTTAAATTGACTTCTCTTGCTCTCTGCATGACTTTATACAACCTTTCATTGTGAATTTCTTCTGTCTCTCCGTATACTAAAATATCATCGACAAAAACTAGCACTCCTTCAATATCAGCAAAAATATCTGTCATTACTCTATGAAAAATCTCTGACGCAGCATTAATACCGTAAGGCAATCTTAAATAACGATAGCGACCAAAAGGAGTTTGAAATGTGCACAGATCTGAACTAGCACTATCTAATTTCAACATCCAAAAACCAGAAAAAGCATCCAGATGTGAAAAGTAAGACGCACCTTTTAATATTGACCTAATCTCATCTATACTTTTTAGAGGATAATGCTCTCTGATTATATATTTATTAAGATTCCTAGGATCAAGACAAATTCTTAACTGACCTGACTTTTTGACAGTGACAACAACTGAATTTACCCACTCGGTAGGATATGTGACTTTTTCTATGACGTTCATCTCTGACATGCGATCCAATTCTTCTTTTAATTTATTATACAATCCAAATGGAACTTTTCTAGGTGGATCAACACATGGTACTGCATTTTGCTGAAACTTCAAGTGACAGACAGGTGGTAGACATCCGAGACCCTGGAAAACATCATTAAATTCTTTTAAAATCTCACATTGAGACATGTTTTTATTGCTCATTGCAAACACTCTTTTTAAGACACCTATGCTAATACATGTAGGTAGACCTAGGACTGTAGCACATTGAATATCTGCAATATAAAATGTTATATACTTTTGACAGTTATTGAAATGACAAATTAAATCACATTGACCTAATATTTTGATTGTTGAGCCATCAAAACTTTTAACCTGGGCTTGACATTTTTTAATTAATGACTGAGACAAGTTTAATTTATTAAATGTAACATGTGACATAATATTAATATCAGCACCCGAATCTAAGATGCATTTCACTTCGACACTGTTTATGTACATACTAAGATGCCAAGACGTTTCACTGTTTGAAGAATTATTGTTAAGTTTCACCATTCCTATGAATTGATTTTGTGTATCGGATGTCTGCTCCTCCGAATTGACTGTTGACTCTAAATTTCTGACATTGTTTTTATTAAGAAAGCAAAATTTGGAAAAATGATTATAGCGATGACATAAGTTACACTTAACTCCCTGTGCTGGACATTTGAAACGATGACGCTGACCACACCGACCACAGATTTTATTATTGACATTCTGTTGACTGAATGGACTCTGACTGCGTTGACTTGAACTTTGACGTTGTGACATACTTTTACTGACTGGACCTCTGGACCTTGACCTTTGTACATACATTATATTATCTTGACTCTGTGTATTGTCCATTTTTTGTGCGTTTTCTTGCGCCATGATGACTGTCTTTGCGAGAGAAATTGTCCTTTCCAAAGAAGGGTTATTTTCTTGAAGCAATCTTTGCTTGACATTTGTAAACTTTGAACTCATATTTGCGATGAGTATGTCCCTTATCAGTGAGTCTTTAAGCGATCCAAACTCGCATTTATTTGATAAATTTTGCAAGTCGGTAATGAAGTTGTCCAATGTTTCATCGGGTTTCATACCTCTAGTGAAAAATGAATGACGTAACATTGTTAAACTTTTTTGAGGCTCAAAATAATTGTCAAATTTTATCTTTAACTCGTTCAATGTTATTTTTTCAAGTTCAATAGAAAACGAGTTGAAAATTTCGACGCCATTTTCTCCCACCGTGTTCAAAAATATCGCGACTTTGCGTTTTTCAGACGCGTTCTCGAGGTCTGTGGCCAAAAGAAATACTTGAAAACTCTGCCACCACTTCTTCCAGGCTGCAGCATTGCCAAGACTATCAGCTTTTGATATGTTCAGCACGGGAATTCTATTGAATGAGCACGTTTCTGTTTCCGGCTTGACCTTTTTTTCTTGATACGACATGACGATAAATTATGTAAATATTGTATTTATTTGCTGACGTGACTATTATATTTTAATATTTTAGAATTTATATGACTTTATGAAGACTGATTATAATTATTAATTTCACTTAAACTTCTGACACCATGTTTTATAATCACTTTATTGGACGACCCTTAGACGAAGACAATAGACAATAGACAAATTACTACATAGACATGACATAGACCATCTTAAGACTAGTACAGACGATATGATTTTGTAATGACATGTTTAGACGATTAGATATTATAACACATAGTAGGTATGGATGTATACATCGTATGGACTTAATGCTACAGTGTTTTCCTATGCAATTTAATATTCTATTCATACTAATATTATAAATGCGAAAGTGTGTTTGTTTGTTGGTTTATCCTTCAATCACGCCACAACAGAGCCACGGATCGACGTGATTTTTTGCATGGGTAGGTACTATAGTTGAGGACATAGGCTACTTTTTATCTCGGAAAATCAAAGTGTTCACGAGGGATTTTAAAAACTAAATCCACGCGGACGAAGTCGCGGGCATCAGCTAGTTGAATATATAAGTACTTTATTGCTAAATCGCACATAACTCCGAAAAGTCTGAGGTGCTGCCCGGGATCGAACCTGCGACCCCATTAATAGGAGACCACAGTCCTAACCACTAGGCTATCACTTCTTACTAAAACTATTGTTAATCTAAACATTTAAAAGGAAAAGGTGACTGACTGACTGACTCATCTCACAGCTCCAACCACGACGGATCGGGCTGAAATTTGGCTTACAAATAGCTATTATGACGTAAGCATCCGTTAAGAAAGTATTTTTGAAATTTCAGTCCTTAAGGTGGAAGACAAGGGTCTGCCCGCGAAATTCATATTTAATTTGGTTTTTCGCTATTTGTAAACTAATTAAATTATCATCTTCACAGGTTTACATAAAAATCTTTACTTGAAAGTGACCAGTTTAAGAAATTAATCAAAATACTGAGTTGGACGTGAGTTACTCACAAATTGTCGATATTTTGATTAATCTCTTAAACTGGACACTTTCAAGTCAAGATTTTTATATAAAACTGTGAAGATGATACTGCCATTGTCGCAATTAGAAAGCCATAATGCCTACTTTGTCGTATTAGTTTACAAATCGCGAAAAACCAAATTAAATTTGAATTTCGCGGGCAGACCCTTGTCTTCCACCTTAAAGGGGTAAAATAGGGGTTTGAAAAATCAAACTTAACGTGAGCGAAGCCGCGCTCTAAAGCTAGTTAAATATGTTAGTTAGTAGCTAGTTAAACTGTGTTAATTTTAGGATGCACCACCGTCAGTTCGCGCGAAATTCGAGCAGATTGCCAAGAAGGAGAAGAATAAGTTCAGTGGTCCTGAACATAAGTACACTTCGTATGGCGTTCCGTACGCCGAGATAGACAGGAAGCAGGAGGAGCTGAAAAAGGCTGTGGAAAAAGAAAGAACCGAAATCTACGAAATGGTGCAGTCTAGGGACCTTGAAAGTAAGTACAGTACCCGGCGATATATATTGCACATCGGCCTTTGGAATAAAACGCTATTTCTATTCTATTGCAAGGAAAGCTAGCCGGAAATTCACGTAGTAATTACTGAAATCTCTTCACAATCAGCGAGCACATCACGTAACATATATAAAAAAAATTCAGTCGAACTGTGAATAGAATAGAATAGCGTTTAATTCCAAAGGCCGATGTGCAATATATATCGCCGGGTACTTTATGTATTGTTTTTAACCGACTTCAAAAAATACAAAAAGAGGAGGTTCTCAATTCGACGCGTATTTTCGTACTTCAACATCCGTGTACAAACTGAAATTATTCTATACTTTTCGGTGCCGTTTGAAGTCGGTTTTTTTTTAAAGAATTTGTATACCTATATTATTATTTTAAGCTTTTTAGTGTAGCTTCATAGGATAAATCTACACAATCTCTGATCGCGAGCGATTTTTTTCTATTCATTGAGGAGTTCCGTGATCCTTCCTCTATCACCGAAGATATTCATCAGATCTTCACCAAATTTGCAGCATCAGCTCATCAGCTCAATAGTAGCACCATTGCATTCTATGTAGAATCAAATAATGATCAAAACGAAAGCAAACATGACATATCTGCTATTAATTATTTTTCAAGAGTGTACTAGTGTGCTGGATATCCTAGCTGCAGTTTCAGCTCCATCATCAGAGCCATTCCATGGATATAATTTAACACTACTTATCAATACGAATGAAACAAGCCCAAACTTAATATGGTTACGTAGTTTCATTACAGAGTGCTCATAACCAACGTTCAGCTTCATCATCACATCCTGGATATTATCTAGGACCAGAGTACTTCTGAACACTATCAAACGAGCCCGAACTCCATGGTGTTACATCGTTTTACTACAGAATTCCCATAGCCATCTTCCGCCTCCATCAGATCAGCTCCATGTTACAATAATATTGCATTGTAATCCGATTTACATGTACATGCACATTTTCACCTCAATCGGAAGCCGGGAATGGTTCTAATACATCTTGCAAGATTTGACCTAAACATACATTGCAAGTTATATAAAAGCTTGTAAAAATAGGATGATGAATAGAAATTTAGCTTATGTATGTATGTTATGTACGAAGCGTGGTTGAAAGTCTACACATACTCTGATCGCGAGCGATTTCCTCTCATTCGTTGAGGAGTTCCGTCCTCCATCTTCGAAGATATTCATCAAATCTTCACCAAGTTTAAATGGGACCTACCTGCAAATACACCCTTTCAAATAAAATAAATAATTATTGAAATTGGTTAAGATTTGATGGAGATATGGATGGACATCGACAAAAAAAAAATACGCGTCGAATTGAGAACCTCCTCTTTTTGTATTTTTTGAAGTCGGTTAAAAATTTAATTGAATTATGGTTCAGGTGACATAGGTTGTAGCCTAATTTATACGAACAAAATCAATATCACGGATGTTATGCTAGCTCTACATGTTGGTCCCTCGCTGGGCAACTGCCCATCAAATGGTCGGTGAGATGGCTAATGTTATGTTTGCAATGCATCTACACGAATGGCGACGTTTAGTTGTAGTTTGTAGTTTAAACATGATGGACATGGAAGCTATCGCCGCTGCCACAGTATTATATTTAACTAGTTGACCCAGCCACGCGTTGCTGTGACCCAGTAGGTAAAATCGGCCAAGTGCGAGTCGGGCCTCGCTCTTTTGGGGTTCCGTTAAAAAAAATCCATGTACCCATGGAAATATTTTAATTTAATTTTTTTATTTTTATTTAATTTTTATTATTTGTTGTTATAGCGGCAATATAAATACAAAATATGTGAAAATTTCATCTGTCTATCTATTACGGTTTACGAGATACAGCCCGCTGACAGACGGACGGACGGACGGACAGCGTAGGCTTAGTAATAGGATCCCGTTGGTACCCTTTGGGTACGGAACCCTAATAATAGATTAAATTAATATTAAGATAAAACTATCCTATCTTTCAAGTTGGACCAAATTACAGATAGTTACGAAGTTTGATCAAAATCGGTTAAGTAGTTTAGGACTCCATCGCGGACAAACAACGTGACACGTAATTTATTTAAATTAAGAGTAGCGCGAACTATTTTTAACCGACTTACAAAAAGATTTTTTCTACGCCCACTGATTTCTGCGGGATTTCTGAACCGATTCGCGTATTTTATTTTTAATCTGCATCAAGAGTACGAGAAAAACATTTTACAAAACACAAAATTAAACAAAAACAAACCGACATTTGAGCAAACGCATAGTGGACCACGTGAAGCCATCACTGGTCCACTATACTTTAATGTGCGGCTGAAAATCACATCACATCACACTATTCAAACTTTCACACTAATATTATAAAGGCGAAAGTTTGTGTATCTGTGTGTATGTTTGTTACTCTTTCACGCCAAAACTACTGAACGGATTATTGGGCCAAAATTTGGAATGGAGATAGCTCATACCCAGGATTAACACATAGGCAACAATTTATCCCGGAAAAGTGAGTTCCCGCGGTAATCAAAAAACCTTAACCCACGCGGACGAAGTCGCGGGCATCGTCTATAAAAATAAATAAAAATCTGTTGTAGAATGTACAGGTAAAGGCCTTTCATTTGATACCCCACTTGTTATAATCTTTCTTTGAAATTTCTAACCCCCGATTTTCCCCCTTTTTTACTTAAACAAAAAATAATTTTCGTTTTTTTTTATTCCAATGATATTGGGCCACTATTATATAAGACTATTCCAAATTTCATGTCGATAGCTAAAATAATCGACTGTGACAGACGGACGGACGGAGAAAGTCTCACCATAAGGATTCCATTTTTACCATTTTGGTACGGAACCCTAAAACATTCCGGATAACACTCCATCTTGGCTTAAAATTTTCCTTTAGGAAGGCAAAAGGGGAGATTTCCTGTTAATCACAAATTGTCTTATCAGAAAATACTGATGCTTTGTCAGTTTTGCTTCAGTGATTAAGGATAGGGTCTCATGTTTTGAGAGCTCTGATAATCTTCTGCGTTGGCTCCGCTTGCTACAATCACTAAAATCCTTTTTGGGTCTTCCAATATTCGATATCCCTTCTTGTGGCACTTTCTCTGTGGATGTAGAGGCGCGGGGGGTGGCAACCTCGGCAAATCAACAGTCTCAACCTGTCTCAACCTTTGCCAACCATTCAGCATGCGTTTTCAGTAAATTTTCCTTGCATCTATCTATTTTCCAATATTCCAATAACTTCTTATTATTGTACTTGACACGACTTTAAAGATAGAATAGAATAGAATAGAAAATACTTTATTGCACAACAAGAAATAATGGTTGAAATACAACAAAAGAAAATAAGTACAAGGTGCAAAGGCGGCCTTATTGCAAAAGCAATCTCTTCCAGGCAACCCTTGTCTGGAGAGGAAAACGCCAAAGAAAATGGGATTTTCAGTATGGGATTTCAAAGATTTTCAGTATCAACATTTTCTGAATCTGGCAACATTTGCAGTAAGTTTTCCAACATATGATTTGCCCTTTCATTCTGAGGACTACTCATTGTAAGCCAAATCTCCATAAAATCCACCCGTGAAAAAGTAAACTGGTAAAAAGTACCTTAAACCAAATAAACAAATATTTTTAATTTTCTTGCTCTTCGCTTTAAAATGTTATAAAAAACAATGGGCAGACAAATGCTATTGTTCCTTAAACTACACTACATTAGCTGTGTAACCATAAGAAAATCATTCGGGGCTGATCGAGGTAACATACTTAGTTAATCTCTCTAATCTCTTAGTGAAATAACGAATTGCCAAAATATTATAAATCAAAAAACACGCATGGGGTTACACCTTAATTTACCTGAATGAAATAAGGGTATAGGAAAACATACCCTTATCAGTTAATTCCATAATGGTTTTTAGGTAAATAATCACCAATTCCGAGAAATTTCTAAAACACGAAATCACTTTGAAGACACGTTAATTAGCTATAAAAAAAAAAAGTAAAAAACGTACTGCAATTACTTCAGTCTTGCAATTGCTTCAGCCTTGCAAGACTGAAGCAATTGCAGTCTTGTGCAATTACTGGTTGCACAAGATGTGTTCGTAGGTCGAAAAATTAATGATAACGTGAACTTATTTGTGTTATCACTTATCTATCTACATATATATAGTTTTGTATTATTTGGGAAAGTCTCGTTGAGAACCGGGGGAATGGAGGCACTTGGTTCAGCAGGCTGTCACGGATTTTGAAGATAAAAGGAGGGTGGATCTGGATGTTTACCGAGATCAACTGAAAAGTTGACCACCCTCCAATATAACCTACTAGCTGATGCCCGCGACTTCGTCCGCATGGATTTAGTTCTTAAAAATCCCGCGGGAACTCTTTCATTATCCGAGATAAAAAGTAGCTCTCCTGGTCTGAGGAACCACTACTACATAACACTTTTTATAATTGTCAAATTTTTTACCATACTTAACCAAAGACAAAATGACGTTTAGCTGTCATTTACGTTTTGTTATTCCACTGTCATTTGCGTTTTGTTATTCCATGTCAGATGCGTTTTTGTTATACCACGTTTTATAGTGACTTGACGGAAACGCGGTCGAACGGGATAAAAAGTATCCTATGTCCGTCTCCTGGTTCTAATCTTATTCTCCACCAATTTTCAGCCTAATCGGTTCATCCGTTCTTGAGTTATAAATAGTGTAACTAACACCACTTTCTTTTATATATATAGATAATTACGTCGATTGTTCCCTATCATGTCCTCACTGCGCGCGGTTATTTCGTGCAAAAATAGGGTACATCAGCCACATCAGGGCACACGAGCGAAGCCCTTATTGAACTTTTCAAAGTTAACAGAGATCCAGTCGCTGTTGCCAAAATCGGCAGGGAAGTAATGAAGTAATGAATGAATTATTTGGGAACTAGAGAGTGATTAAACAAGCAGAAATTATAAATAGGTTGAGGTCAATATTTCGGACTTATGACCTATGGGCAGACCAGGTGTACACTGGTTTGGAATGCCCTTCCTACCGAGAAGAACCAGCAAGAAACTCGGCGGTTGCTCTTTTTCAATACAGTTTTCACAATGAGGGGATGTTCCATAAATGCATACTTACAATTCAATACCTGTTAAGATGGGCAGGCAGAAAGTAGCCCCATTCCTGCCGTCATCCATCCGATGCCGTCATCAATCCATTCATGAGCATGACGCATGAAGCATAGAGCATTACTCGTACATCCAATTTTCCATAGTCAGAACTATCCATATTATCTTAAATTAAGTTTAGTTTTTCACCTATAATTATAAAATTTATGGTTGGTTTTGTTTTAGCTAAGTGCATGATGGACATGTACTTGATGGATGTCAATTACTACTGCAAAGTTAATTACAACGAGTATCTCATCGGCGAGATGACGGTCCTGCGCTTTAACCTAAAAAATGGCTATAAAGAATACTATCATGAATTGATTAATCCTGGTGAGTAAGGACACAAGTACACTGATCCCGGAAAGTGGGAGGCCAAAATTACGTTTGTATGGAAACTTACGGGAGTGTGTCGGCCATCGCCAATCCTTACTAGTATTATAAATGTGAAAATTTATTTATTTGTTGGTTTGTCCTTCAATCATACAGCAACGGAGCAACGGATTGAAGTAATCTGGATATCATCTAGGACCAGAGTACTTGTCAAGATTTATCAAACGAGCCCAAACTTCTTGGGGTTACGTCGTTTTATTACAGAGTACCGATAGCCATCTTCCAGCTCCATGTCACAATAATATTGCATTGTGCGATTTACGACATGCACAGCTCAATCGGAAACCGGGAAAGAGGTTTTAATTATTCATCTGGCAACATTTGCATTTTGAAAGTTAAATAAAAGCTTGTTTAGTTGCTAGATAAACATCAGTTTTGCGAATGGCGATTTAAATACTGTTATTACTGTTTCATAAAAGTTTTACTTTTGTATGAATTTTGTTTTTTTGATTAAAATAAGAGAGTACCTACTTTATAAAGTAGTTTCTCTTTCAAAAATACTTAAGATTCGAACCCGCGAAGTAGTAAGGTCTCATATTCTTCAAGATTGTTTGGTTATATTACTATGGGGAGCATAACGATAGCTTGATTTTTTGTGATGCAGCGCCATCTAGTTCGTAATATGAAAACTAAGTGTTGAAAAGGTTGGAAAGAACTGTTTAAAACTTTTAGCGTCGTATTGAGCGCTTTGAGTCGCGAATACGCGACTCTGCCCCCTCTCCCTAATACGGCGTTCACATGAGGCGATTTTTGTTGAATATCACCATAGCCGTCTCTATATCCTGTATTGCTGATAGAGACGGCTATGGCTATACATTCGCCGTATCCTTTAATACAGGAGATAGAGACGGCTATGGTGATATTCAACAAAAATCGCCTCGTGTGAACGCCGTATAAAGTACTGATTCGATTTTGTAGAATCGATGTTAATTGACATCTACATTATGAACAAATCAAAATGACGGTTGCTATTTCCAATTTTTATTTTTTATTTTTATGTTTTCATTTATTACTAGCTGATGCCCGCGACGTCGTCCGCGTGTATATAGTTTTTAATATCCCGCAGAAACTCTTTGATTTTCCGGGATAAAAAGTACTCTGTCACTCTCCAGGTCCTCAACTACACCCATGCAAAAAATACGTTGATAATGTAGGAGGATTCTAATGGTGAAAGAACTTTTCAAATCGGTCCAGTAGTTTCGATCCGTAGTTCTGTTGCGGCGTGATTAAAGGACAAACAAACAAACACACTTTCATCATCATCATCATCATTATCATCAGCAACCCATCAACGGCTCATTACTGAGCGCAGGTCTCCTCTCAGAGAAGAGTTAAAGGCCATAGTCCACCACGCTAGCCCAATGCGAATTGGCGGACTTCACACACCTTCGAGAATATTATAGAGAACTCTCAGGTGTGCAGGTTTCCTCACGATGTTTTCCTTCACCGTTGAAGCAAGTGATATTTAATTGCTTAAACGCACTTGACTCCGAAAGGTCAGAGGTGCGTACCCGGGATCGAACCTGCGACCCCCCGATTAGGAGACCACAGTCCTAACCACTAGGCTATCACTGCTTTTACACACACACACAACACACTCGCATTTATAATATTAGTATGATTTTTGTTACCAGGTGGTATCCCGGTAGGCTACGCATCAGACGTGAAGTACGGTAGCCAGGAGTACGGCTTGGACATGCCGGATGACAGCAAACCGCCCACTGACGTGATTGCTATGCAGGCTCGCATCGTCGACTACTTGAAGCAATCAAACGCGAACGACGACAAGATCAAGTTTACGCCGGTCTTCACGCTGCCAGAGAAGGTCGCTCCCATACTGAACTTCATACACCAGATGTGCATGATAACGGGTGAGCGACCAGTACATCTTTTTTTTTTTAAACACTATTGCACAAAAAAAAGTACAAAAGGCTTAATGCTAAAGCATTTTCTACCAGTCAACCTTGAGATGAGAGACAACACTTGTAGGTGTGCAATTTTAATTTATGTTGTGCTGTGAAAGTTTCTCTTCTTCTTTATCAACCTATAGACGTCCAAACTGGACAAAGGTCTCTTGCATGGACTCCCACAGGCTTCGACCTTGCGCCGCCTGAATCAAGCGGGTACATGCTACTCGTTTGATGTCGGTCCACCTAGTGGGGGGTCTGACAACACTGCGCTTCCCGGTGCGGGGTCGCCACTTCAGCACCTTGGGACCCCAACGACCATCAGGTCTTCGAACTATGTGGCCCGCCCATTTCCACTTAAGTTTGGCGACTCGCTGTGTCAGTGAATTTTTTTCAAGTTTATAGTTTCTCAACTCAATGAAAAGTTACAGCTTTTCAAAGCGTATTTCCATAGACAATTTCCAGTTGCGTGTATGCCCGTTTTTGCCATTAATTTCGTGCGTTGCGTTTATATGCGTTTCATCTCAAATAATTTTATTTTTGTAACGTTATTTTAAAATGTAATAAAATAATTATAAAAATTACAGTACTCCCTTTTGAGTATGCATAATAGTATGACGCGTAACTATAGAACCCTACACTGCGCGAGCCTGACACGCATATTTGACCGTTTATTTTGTTTCAGTATAGGAAGGTAGGTATACGTAGACAAGTATAGAGCTTTAGGGCGAGGGCATACATACAGGGGTGTCCACGGACCTGGAAGGTCAGGGAAAGTCAGGGAAGCTATTGTGGGTCAGGGAAAGTCAGGGAAATGACTTCTCTACCTGGAAAAGTCAGGGAAAACCAGGACTTTTTGATGATTGATCTTTAAAATTAATGTAAAAGTCTAAAAAAGTATAGAATAAATAAAAATAATATCTTATCAGTCATCAGTACTTCTTATATACATATTTATACTCCAACAGCTAATTAGAGAGAGGAAAATGACAGTTCTTTTATCATAGATTAAGTAAAAAAAATACAAAAAAATACTTTTTCATCATACCTATTCGAAAAACGAATATTGGCTTCAGAGGACAGCGGGAGCAAAATTCCATTTTAACCCCATGGGACTTTTCATTTCTCTCTTCTGATTGGTCCGCGTTATAGTGCTTTAGCATACTAAAGCACTAACGCGGACCAATCAGAAGAGAGAATTCAAAAATGTGTCGAAATTCAAAAATGTTTGAGAAGCTGCTGTTGTCTACGATAAGTCACGTGATCAAATTTGTCGATTAGACACATACGCCCATACTTCCAACATAAATATTAATGTTTAATTATTTCATAAAAAAATATTTGTGTTTTATTTAAACTTTCAATATACGTATTGGTAATGTCTATACTCTATACATAGTAGGTTGATACTCCTAGCTTTTTCTCATAGGTAATGATGAAAAATAGTATGTGTCATTCGGGGCCAAAATTTTTTGTTCTCGGGCGGCGTATATTGAATTCCTCGCTACGCTCAGGATTCTACTTTAGAATCCCTCGCTGCGCTCGGGAGTCTACTATAGAATCCTTCGCTTCGCTCTGAATTCAAAATAACGCCCTCGGGGAACAAAAAATTCCTTTGGCCCCATATAACACAAATAACTATTTTTTACTTAATCTATGATAAAAACTGCTGTCATTTTCCTCTCTCTAATTAGCTGTTGGAGTATATTTAATTTATTAAACTTTCTCTTTTCCCAGTGATCGGTAAGTGAGGGAAGCCTTTATGCCTATTGAAGCATTCTTTTGCAGGTCCCTTAATTCCCTAACTCATTTGGTTGTTTTTCTTTTAACTGCTGCTATTACATGTGCTAATACTAACCTGGGCTGGCAGTCTCGACATTCATAACGACAAAATTCGGTTTGATAAGTAATCATGCTTCGACTCTATGTATTGTAGGTAGGACAACAATATCCTATCGACCCGAATTTTGTCGTTATGCATGTCGAGAATGCATCGCTTAATTTGACTTAACCTAAACTTAACTATGGTGCAGGTTTGTTACTAACGTGAACTATATGATAAGTGTTGCTATGAGTGCCAAAAAGAGTACAGTGTTTAATGTTCAATGGTGTGACCCTATTATGCATCCTGATTTTACGGACTGGCTAGAAGAAGTAAAAAATGACCCGCTTAGCGCTTTTTGTAAAGTATGCCATAACACGTTCAAACTTAGTAACATGGGAAAACAGGCCATCACTTCTCACAGCAAAGGACCTACACATCGTCAAAATATGGAATTACGCAAGAAACAGCCCTCTATTTCATACTTCACAAAATCAGCTCCTGCAGTAGACAAAGATGTAGTTGTGGTGGAAAAACAATCGCCAGCGGCTATTGTAGATGACAATGAAACAACAGCCACACGTGCCCCAACTGTTGAAGCTCATGACAATAAAACACATAAAAAAGTTGTGATTCAAACCTACAATGAAAATGATGTAACATCGTCCGAAATCTTGTGGGCACTCCAAGTAATTTACAATAAACTATCGTTGAATTCATGTGACCGAATTTCTACCTCATTTAAAAGAATGTTTCCCGATAGCAAAATCGCCCAGAACTTTACCATGGGGAAAACAAAAGCGTCATATGTGATTAACCATGGCATTGCGCCATTCATTCAGACGACACTGAATAGCCTGCTTAGAGAATGCTTATATTACGTCATCTCATTTGACGAATCCCTGAATAAAGTGGCCCAAAAATGTCAGATGGACTTGTGCGTAAGATATTGGTGCGTTAATACTAACACAGTAGCCACAAGATATTTGACCTCTGTTTTTCTGGGACGGCAAACAGCCGATAATCTTGTAGACTCATTTCTGGAAGGATTGGCTGATTTAGATAGAAAAAGACTGCTACAAGTTTCGATGGATGGCCCCAATGTGAACATTAGTTTTCTGAAAAAATTGAAAAATGTTCTTTCTTCCGAGGAAACAAAAAGTCCCTTATTGAACATAGGTGTGTGTGGATTGCACACTGTCAATGGTGCTTTCAAAACAGGTCATCAAAAAGTAGATTGGAAGACTTTTGAAGTACTAAAAACTATGTACAATCTCTTTAAAGATAGTCCAGCACGACGAGCTTTATACACACAAATCACAGAAGGGACTGTATTTCCACAAAAATTCACATCTATTAGATGGTTAGAAAATGGTCCTTGCATTGAAAGAGCTATCAAAATTTATGACAAGGTCAACCAATTTGTCAATGATCGTACAGTCCCTGAAAACCATATTCAAAAAATCTTAAAAGAAATTATGAAGAATCCCTTGGTAAAAGTCCACCTATCAACTGTAAAAAGTTTGACTAACGAATTCGAACCTTTTTTGCGCCGATTCCAAAGCGAGAAACCTATGGCTCCGTTTCTCTACACTGCCCTCCTAGAGTTACTTCACAATCTCATCGCAAAGATTGTAAAGCCATCCAAACTAGAAACGGCTTCGAGTCATAATATTATTAACCTTGATTTAGACGATAAAGAGAACCTGCTGCCGTTAGAAAAGACAGATATCGGATATGAAGCAAAGCGCCTGCTTAAAGATGCTAAATGAAATCCGCAAGTCGAGCTAGCGTTTAAATCCGACTTTCAAAAACTAATTGTTCAAACGGTTGTGAAACTGTTGGATAAAAGTCCCATTAAGATCCGTTTTGTTCGTGGTTTGACGTGTTTCGATCCACGAGTTATTATTAATTACTCCGAAATAGCATCGAATCGCGTCGACATAGTGCTTGAAACGTTACATGAACAAGACAAGATTCAAGGAGAGGTGGCCGACAGAGCCAAAAAACAATACAAAAAAATGTTATCTGAAGCTCAGGGAACTTGGAGACAAAAGTTCGAAGACTTCAATGAGGATGCGGTTGGTTTGGACAAGTTTTACCATCTACTCATAGGTGGAGTTAAACAGTATGAAGACATGGAAAGTCATGAAAATTTGTTTCATCATTTCTCACGGTAATGCAAGTGTTGAGGGCGGGTTTTCTGTCAACAAATCACTGTTGGTAGAAAATTTGACAGAAGAGTCACTGATTGCACAAAGAACTGTTTATGATTACCTTAAAACCATTGATGGCCCTGAAAACCACATCACGAGTAACAGCCTACTAGCGTCTGTCAGAAGTGCTAGGAAGAAATATCACGCGTGTCTAGAAAAAAAGAAAGAAAATGAGTCTAAAGAACAGCAGAAACAAGCTGAAAAACAAAATCGAAAAGAAAATACGAGAAGTGAGGAGAAAAAGAAGAAACTGGAACTACAAAGAGAAAAAGAAAATGTAGAGTTGCAAACTTTGAAAAACGCTCTGGAAGAGAAAAGAAGAAAAATTGATTAAATTATTGCACTTACATATAAGTTGAAGCTTCCTAATTCAGTTCCTAACATGTGTTATTGATCTCAATAAATGTCAAAGTTTTATATGGTGGTAATTCATAGATGTGATGATGTTTAATACCTATTCTAGCCTAGTCCTGTAATAGGGTGTGTGGTGTTTGGTATCATGGTGTACAGTCTACGACAGGGTCAGCGATACCTTTTCAAGCGCAAATAGGCTTTGCCATGTAGATAATAAAAAAAACGAACGTAACGCTGACCTTGTCGTAGGCTATACCCAGGTAATGGCTGGTGGTGGTATCGTTTAATTAAGGTAAGGTGGTGTTCAGTATAATTGTTTGTGGGTATGGTGTATGTATGGTACGGTATGGTTATGGTGTGGCAATCTATCTGTGTTGAAAATTGTCACCTTGATAGTTGGACACCTTGGGAAGCCAATAACATAAATCTCTAAGAGTGTTTGTGAAGACTTAATTTTTGTCTCTTACAATCATTCGCAAGAGAAACATTTTTACTTTGAAAAATTACAGCTAAAAAGGTCAGGGAAAATTTTAGAAATGGTCAGGGAAAGTCAGGGAAAAGTCAGGGAAATGTTTTGACGATTTAGAGTGGACACCCTGAATTATTACTACTTTTAGCGGCAGCGATTTTTGATCGCAAAAACGCCAAATCGCGCAATTTAGCGTTACTGTAATTAAAATCGCTGAAACGCGTTGCAATCGCAAAAACGCCAAAAGCCATAAAAACGCCGATCGCTGCCGCTAAAAAAACCCAGTATGCGTTCTCCCTTAATTAATCTGGGCCCCGATTCCGTATCTCGGTGTCTATCAAAAAATATATATATATTTTAAATCCATTGAAGATTTGCTGTGAAGTAAAAATAACATTTTCCCAGCAAACCTAAAAATATATGTCAGTGGCTATCATTTACATTTTATAATAGACTTCAAAATAAGACTTCTTTACTCAAAGAAGCCTGATTTTTTTTCTGTTTCAAAGGGTATATTTCCCACGTATACTTCCTATTTAAATTGTATTAAAATCGATCGAATGGTAACAATAAATTATATACTTTGTAGTGGCGCGGGCGTTTATAGTCGGTTTTTTAAAAAGAATTTTTTATTACAAATTATTTGATGGGCCCTGGTGCGTAATGAGTTTTTTTTTTTTTTACACTTTATACTTTTTTTTATATAAACTTTTGTCTAACTTACACTCGGCGTGCCGTTCTATGCCTTACAAACTACCTAATAATATAACGTTAACTAAACTGTGTATAACTTTAACATAACTGTATGAATAATAACTAATAATTAATTGAATCAAGGGCTTCTATTTTTTTTTTTAATATTGTTTTATTTTGTTGCTCGTTTTTCGTGTTTTTTTTATTATTTTTTATATATTTACTAGCTGATGCCCGCGACTTCGTCTGCGTGGATTTAGTTCATAACATCCCGCGGGAAATCTTTGTCACCCTCCAGGTTCTCAACTATACCTATCCAATAAATCACGTCAATCCGTAGCTTTGTAGCAGGAAACATTTGATCGTCTTGCTCGCGGCATTGTTAATGATGATTCAAAGAGAAAACATATTACTGATGATATTATCAATTAGGTACGTTAAACTATAATTTTTATAATTGTTTTTACCATAATTAACCAAATACAAAATTACGTTTAGCTGTCATTTACGGTTTGTTCTTCCACTGTCATTTTCGTTTTTTTATTCCATGTCAGATGCATTTTTGTTATACCAGAGGTTTTATATTGACTTGACGGAAACGCGGTCGAACAGGATAAAAAGTATCCTATGTCCGTCTCCTGGTTCTAAGCTACCTCTCCACCAATTTTGAGCCAAATCGGTTCATCCGTTCTTGAGTTATAAATAGTGTAACTAACACCACTTTCTTTTATATATATAGATTTTCATTATTAGTATTATAATTTTACCTTCTTATTTTTTTTTTGTTTTTTTTTTTTAGCCCAATCTAACATTATAACTAAATAGATACCTACGCATATACATACGTTACATAATATAAAAGTAGTATTAGTTTCCTGCTACAATAACATTGCATATGTACTTAATAAAAACAATCTTACCT
The DNA here is from genome assembly GCA_029955525.1 of Oeneis ivallda. Taxonomy (NCBI): domain Eukaryota; kingdom Metazoa; phylum Arthropoda; class Insecta; order Lepidoptera; family Nymphalidae; genus Oeneis; species Oeneis ivallda. Next base: position 20,207,275 of record JARPMR010000018.1, on the reverse strand, counting down.
GCAGGTAAGTTGTTTTTTAGCCCAATCTAACATTATAACTAAATAGATACCTACGCATATACATACGTTACATAATATAAAAGTAGTATTAGTTTCCTGCTACAATAACATTGCATATGTACTTAATAAAAACAATCTTACCTGCAGGTAAGTTGTTTTTTAGCCCAATCTAACATTATAACTAAATAGATACCTACGCATATACATACGTTACATAATATAAAAGTAGTATTAGTTTCCTGCTACAATAACATTGCATATGTACTTAATAAAAACAATCTTACCTGCAGGTAAGTTGTTTTTTAGCCCAATCTAACATTATAACTAAATAGATACCTACGCATATACATACGTTACATAATATAAAAGTAGTATTAGTTTCCTGCTACAATAACATTGCATATGTACTTAATAAAAACAATCTTACCTGCAGGTAAGTTGTTTTTATTTAATAGTTTATGTATTTTACCTACTACAGGGCGATTGCACCATTTGCTTTAGCTGCGATTTTAAGTGCTTTTTCAGCAAACCCCAAAAAGTGAATTCGGCAGTTTTCGTCCTCAATCGCAATGCGTAAACTGTCTTTGCTCAGCTGGAAACCCAGCTTGAACTCACAATCTAGGCGATGAGCTCCAAAACGAGGACAAGATATTAGTAGATATTAGGTGCGTAATGAGTTAGAATAGAATAGAATAGAAATGTTTTTTATTCAAATAAACTTTTTACAAGTGCTTTTGATTCGTCGATGAGTCTACCACTGGTTCGGAATGCCCTTCCTGCCGAGAAGAACCAGCAAAAAACTCGGCAGTTGCTCTTTTCAAAACAAGTTAATAGATACTATGCAGTGTTTCCACAATGAGGGGAAGTTCCACAAAAGCATACCTAATTATAATTCAACACATTTTAAGACGGGCAGACAGAAAGTAGCCCCGTTCCCGGCGGTGGAACCCGTTTACGAGCATAACGCATGACCCAGCCATTGCTTCGCTCAACCATATTTGAGGTTGAAGAAACGATAGTTAACCTTTCATCGGTTGTTTTACTTGCAGGCGAAAAGGAAGAATTGTTCCGCGTGTATCAACTGGACCTATTGTTCTGCGTCCTGCGCAACGAGCTCACGCCTGGCAAACCTGGCTTCCCAAAGGAGTCGCTCGCCTTGGCTCAGTTGAAGCGGGATCCCTTCAAGTATACGCCAGGCCTCGGCTGTCAGGTAGGTTTCGAGAAGCTAATAATCATCATCATCATCATTAGCAACCCATTAACGGCTCACTACTGAGCGCAGGTCTCCTCTCAGAGAAGGGTTATAGGCCATAGTCCACCGCGCTGGCCCAATGCGAATTGGCGGACTTCACACACCTTCGAGAACATTATGAAGAACTCTCAGGTGTGCAGGTTTCCTCACGATGTTTTGCTTCACCGTTGAAGCAAGTGATATTTAATTGCTTAAACGCACTTGATTCCAAAAAGTCAGAGGTGCGTACCCGGGATCGAACCTGCGACCCCCCGAATAGGAGACCACAGTCCTAACCACTAGGCTATCACTGCTTTTACACACACACACACAACACACTTTCGCATTTATAATATTAGTATGATTTTTGTTACCTAATAGCTAATAATACCTAATAAAAAACTTGAGAGGGTGTCAAGGGACACCCGGATGGAACGAAGTTCCTTTCGATTAATTAGTGAAGGAATTGTAATAAACTAGTGGTGTCATCTAGTATTCAATTGATTAACTACGATGAATTATATTTAGTTTATTTCTATTGCAGCAATGTTACAAAACCAAAGAGTTACTCTGGTTTTTTAACAGATGGCGTTAGTAGTACAATAACATTTTATCCAATTTATACAATAAAAAATTAGGGAAAAATTCCACATGTAGAAATTATTTAAAATAAAATTGAAAATAGAAAATGCAGTCTGTCGAGCTGGGATTCGAACCATCGACTTTTAACAAGCGACTGCCGAAGCTACTAGGCTACGGAGACCCAATATTGTGCCGCGAAAATACCGAACACAATGCAAAATTCATATTCAACAAAAAAGTGTCGGTTTCAAAAAAGTGTCGAGTGTCGGTTCCTTAATTTTTTTCCCTCTAGCCCCCTTCCGCACCGCGCGATAAGGAACTTACTTTCCAATAAGAGTCACTCAGGCATGTGCTCTCGGGATGTTCGGCTCCAGCTAACACTGCATCTGCACAGATACAACCAAGCGGCCAAAATCCTCCACCAAGAGCTTGCTCTGTGCAAGCTAGCACGGTCTCCTGGAT